>CM057002.1:20820294-21433794 GCA_029891345.1 Dryococelus australis
AAAGACTTCAAAATAAGAAGATTGTTACACCATGGAAGTGTCCGCTCTTGTCTCCTTACTTGCTCTGTGCTCCTGGACACCCCACGAAACTTCCCAGCGACACCCAGCGCTTTCCGCGAGCCACGCCCCGGAGCGACGTGGTACTGAGGCCCCTCTCGTCTATAGCCCGTTCACGGTAACGTGAGCACTTTTTGAAGCTGTTTATCAGACATAATAATAACCAATAAAAACATTTTATTGTGGCTTCGGACTTTTGGTCTTGTGCATGGGGAATGTATACACTGTTTACTGTTCAAATGGCAGGGTTTACATTAACAAGTGGTGGAAGGGTGTAAATTGGTTGAAAGAAGAAAGTAACTAGGGCTTCAAAAATGCCTATTGACCGTGAACGGCCTATATGCGAGGACACTTAGTACACACTTGAGGGCGCCGCTTACTTGTAGCTTTTTAGCGCGTTTGTGGCGGGGAAGAGGGCGAGCAATAAGGGCGACACTGACATGCGTACCTAGGCCGCGTTCCAAATATAATCCATTCGCTATTACTTAGGCCTTTCCTGAAGCCCTGCTAATGTTCTACTTCCAGGATATTCCTCCGCCTCGTGCAAACTAAGCCTAACAAGTCTGGAAACTCACACCAGAGGGACAACGCACCACATTCGTGCGCACTCAGTTGTAATGATATTTTGTACGAGAACTGTTTCTCACTAGACATTACAACATACATATTTTCTCCCTGCTTTTTAATTCGAATTATTTATCTATGAAGCATTATAATTTATAGATAAGATATTAATAACATTTCAATTTAACAGGAAAAAAAAGGCAACTTTTTTGAACACAAGTATAAACCACTTATGATACAGGGCGTATTTAGGAAATAACTATACACGTCATACATGGGGAGATTTTTCAAAAGTTTGATTCAAAAAGGCCGTAGAAACTGTGAATGGACTATAGCATGAAATGCGCACTCTCATGCGCTCTCACTCGGTAATGACACCAGAGAGTGCTATTCCAAATGTCCATCGAGAGCGAGTGAGAGTGCGAGAGCGAGTGTTTACGAGTGTGTACACTTGCATTCTCTATCCGTGCTCGCAACAACTGCCATTCTTTTATTTGTTTTCTAACATCAGGATAAATAAATAAACTGCCTTAATTTCATTCTCCTTCGTGTGGATTTCATAAACAAATATACGCCATCTACCAAAAAGTAATTGGGCACCTGTGCACAATGTTTGCTCGGTGGTATGTTACCCCGTTAGAATCTCGTAGGGCCACCTCTTGCGGCTATAACAGCAGCCACCCTGTCTGGCATGCTCTCTACGAGTGTTTGCAGGACATCCACGGGGATTCGTCGTCATTCCTCCTGCAACAATTCCATGAGGTGAGCAATGGACTTTGGCCGCGCCTGACGAACCCTCACCCCGCTATTCAACTCGTCCCAAAGATGTTCTATAGTGTTGAGGTCGGGGCTCTGTCCAATCGGCGAACATTATTGTCGGCGTACCACTGCATAGTAGCCCTTGTAACATGGCACCTGGTATTGTCATCCTGGAAGTAACACGGGTCCATTCCGTAAAAACGCCACACTGTTGGGAGCATTTCATTATCCAGAATGTTACAGTAGGTCTCTGTGTTCATGCTACCACGGACAAACACCAGCGGTCCTACGCCGAAGGCCGTGCAACACAAGTCAACTGACGTACTGAATTACCTATCTTCAAGGGTGCCCAATTACTTTTTGGTAGATAGTGTATTATAGGCCTCTTCTGGGTAACGCATTAAAATTTACGTATAGAGCAATACTACATCACTAAAAACAGTGGAATAGAACAGGAACAAGTATTTTTTTCACTGTAAAGTATTTTCAGTAAATATTTAATATATGTATAAATTCGGTAACTATTCATTCATAATTTTAGTATAAACTGTGCTAAAATTGCAAGCTCAAACTTATGGTTTCAGATAAAATTGATACCCGACTCTCTTCATACATTAATATCATATCCGTCATCATCCCTACTAATCAATCCATTGTTAATTGAAATGTAAATATTAATGAATAAATAGCTTTTAAGTAAATATTATTTTGTTTATGCAGAATAACAATCGATTGCAGACCATTATCAGTTATTTTAAAAAGTGCGTGTGACGATAATTCGATAAGGAGGGAGTGTAAGTGCGAGACGGAAAGTCTGAAGCAGAGTTAAATGCAAGTCCCTATAGCCTGTTCACCGTAAAATGAGCACGTTAAAGCCCTACTTAAAATCTGTGTGTATGCACGTTGTGTATTCTTCCGCCTCATGTAAGATTAACGTTGTTGTGGGCCTCATCACTTTATTCCAGTACTTCACAAGTCCTGAACTTTAAAATTCCGCGCTGATAAAATCAATTAACTTCACCACTCTCTTTTATCCCGTACAGGCAGGGAAAAAGAGAGTAAAAATCAGTTATGGAAACAGCTCCCAGGCGCTACCCTGGGAATCCTGTACAATAATGTTGCTTTGCAGCTTGAAGTATGTTTGATGGGTGCGGAGAGGGGAGGGGGCTAGCTTCTCCTCGCCTCCGCAAACTAATTGATAACCAACTGGGTGGCCAAGGTTCCTCACAAGGAGCCGATCTACCCCCGCGCTGAGGGAGTAGCGTCCCAGTGATGTAAAATGGCGGATCACTTTATTCGTGTGTCAGTCGAGTGAAGCTGATAAATAATTTTAAAAGTTAAAATTCTAACGAATCTGCTCATTTTTACACTTCCATGCATTAAAAATAAACAAAAAGGAGAAATAAATAATACAAGTTATCAGAAATGGTAACCTAACACTTTTTAATCCGACGTTAAGATTCGGAACAACTTCCCACCCATCGTTGCCAACTTTACTGGGCGCATGTCACTCAGGGCGCTCATTGAAATATATGCAGGTAGTGGCAGTAACTTTTTTCTACGGCTGGTTTCAAAAGTGCTCACTTTATCGTGAACAGCCTTTATAATAGTTTCACATGTTTACGACCAGTATATTACGAAATACAACAGTGTGAAAAAAAAAAATCGTCCTTGGCTATGCTGGAAGGCTCGGGAATAGTATTTATAATGAGCGCGGTGTATTGAGAGTATTGTACGTACTTCGTCTGAAATGTGTTTTATTTTCGTACGTTGGTCCAATCAAGACACGTTTAATAGTTTTGTTTTAAAACTATTGATCAAAACTAGTGCCTCATCGCTCTTACGCGAAAGGCGTGCAGTGTTTCCGTCGTGACGCTGTACTGTGCAAATTAGATCTGCAACAGCGGGGCTTTGTTACACGCGATGAAAGCTCACAGATTAAACTACGCCCGTATCTTCGTACTTTTCTCTTACCGCTTAAGGAAACTGCATAGGCAAGCTATAAAAATGTAACATTTGACCTTTTTCACGAATTTTTTTCTCTCTCCAAGAATACACTTCATATGACAAAAGTAAAATAAAAAAGGAAATAATTTTTTATTTTTTCAAAAAGGTTGTATTTGCAGAACATTTAATTCCCGAGATACGCGCATTCGCGCAAACAACTATTTCACAAAAAAACGCGGGGTGCATCCTACCGTTAAATGGCCACCAGGGTAAGCAACACGCGACTCTATAACGATTTTCAGTTCCTCCGTTTCTCCCTAAAGCATGTTTCTGTGATAATAAAAATCGCTCAAATGAATGTTTTCGCGGTCATATTTAAGTATGAACATTCCGGCACCAAAAAAAAAACAAAAACTGAAAAAGGAAATTGGGACGTGCACGAAACCTTTATTTTTATTATTACGTTATGAAATGATAGTGTCATCGCTGTAAGTCCCACGTGTAAACCACGAGAACACCACACGCCAGTTCAGAGCCCTCCGCGTAGCGGCGATGGCGCTCTTGTAGCGCGTGCCATTGTAACCCTTATAGCTTCGCGCTTTTCGGCCGGAAAAGTGTAAAAACGATGCAGGCAGGAGGGACCCTTAATGGACAGTGATTTTTTTTCAAAGGTTGATTTCAAAAGCCTATACGACTATCATTATTATTTTTTTTGCGCGGTCAACGCCTTTAGTCGTGTCCGAAATGGCAAATTTGGGGAATTAGGGTTTATGAATTTAGGGTGGATGGTTTCTAACGGCTTGTAACAGCGCTACATGTGACAAAGTTGGAAAGTACAGGCTTGTGGAATTACGGCGATATTTTGTTTGCCACACTATCAATAAATACCTTACTCCCAAGCATTTTTCACGTCTTGTGAATGACTAATCATAATTCTTTCTAGCCAATATCAATCTTCTCGTTATTTCTTCTCTCCCTGCTATTAACATTCCATTTCAAATAACCGATCGCTTTTTTTTTTAATACAACGTACGAACTTTTATTTTAAAACGACTTCGTGTAGATCCCTGATTCTCCATCTTTCACGTGCATGTATTGTGCAGCGTTTCAAGAACAGTAAATACCAACGTTTCCGCCACAACGCGGGGAATAAAACGCAAATAAACAACAGCAGACGATTTGACGGACCTATTTGAGGATTCGGTGTGCTGCTTCACCTTAGTAAATTTCAACCCTAAATCCCCAAATGTTTTAGGGCCTAAACTTGGTCAAGTGGTTGATTTAGTAACCTAAATAGTCATCTCGTAGCCGTTTCGGACACGGCTTTTGAAGGAAGTGTCGGACGTACAGTAGCATCCAAAAATATAGACCTGTTACGTTGATTGTTGATGTTCGTGTTTTTTTTTTTTTTTTGCAGTTGTTTTCTTTGAAAGTTAAATTTTGGCGCAGCGCTTTTATTTTTACCTTTATTTTTTTTTTTTACTGGTTACAAATTTCCCAATGATTTGTATATAGACAAGTGACTACTTTCAGCAGTATTCCAGGGCGAACCCCTGGAAAAAAAATACGTTACATGCGTTAGTGGAACTTGTTTCACAAACTGCATTTACGTAGAAATAAAATGCTATGCACACCTGAAATTGTTAACAAATAATTGCACACTTGTTTTAAGCCACTGAATGGAATTTAAAACAAAAAATATATATATATATAATATAACAATTTAACGTTTTTCGTGCTGTGAACTGAGGTAGTATTTGTAGAGCAGCATCATTTTTTGCATTTGAACGAGTTTATTTTTTTTTTTCATAAAACTTGTGAAAAAAATGCATGTAATCATTTTTTTATAGTTTGAGTTTTGCATTATATTTGATATTTATGCATTTCCATCTTAGTAATATATGTCAAGTATTTTTATTTTGGCTCGTCTTGGTATACTGTAAAATGTGATAATTCGCCAATTATACACATTTTTGCAAAATTCATAACTCGTAAACAAGTAAAAATGGCAGTAAAAACATTGCGCCGAAATGCGACATTCAAAAAGGCGAATTACCAAAAAAATACACGATCAGATACAATGAGTATTACGGGTACGAAAGTTGTGTATTGTAAATGCATGGGTGGGCCTGTATTTATGGTTGCTGCTGTGCGTGACGGCTAACGTAATACGTAAAGCGCAGTCTCGGACGGGATCCATAACTCGCGAGGCGAGCTCACTCACAGCGCATCCACGTCCCCTGAGCGATGTAGAAAAAAATTGCATTTGCTCCGAGAAAGAAAAGAGTTTTTTGCCTACGCAGCTTTGCCATCTCAGTCAGGAGGGGCGAGGATCAGTTGTAGGGGGGGGGGGGTTGGAGCTCTTTGCACCCTCGTGGGTGTACGTTTCCAGGATCAGATGTAGGGGGGGTGGAGCTCTTTGCACCCTCGTGGGAGTACGTTTCCCGTGGATTTGCAGCTCGAGGCGGCGTGTTAAATATTTCGGGTCCCTGGCGAGGAGGGCAAGGCGGCGGAGAGATATGAATCATGCACGGACTACTTACCCCGCTTCCAGAAGGAGCCCCGAAGACGTAGCGGGTGCTGTCATAGAATATTCCAGCAGCTGGAGAACAACCCCCTGTCACCTAACTGCACCCCTTGCCACGGTATTTTCATCGGGCATACCCTGGTTGAAACACTATTGTTTCAGTCGTCTCTTGCATTTACAATAGCGAGTACTGCCCCGGGGTTAAATTTATCAACCGGTGAATATTTATACTCGTGTCTGTACATTCTGTGGTTAAATTCGGCTATTTCCCACGTCTACCTCAAGTACTGTCGGGTGCAAAAGTCTTGTATACGCTGTTCACAGTTGTTTGAACACTTTGGAATCAACCTTTGAAAAATGCCACTTCCGCTTCCTGCGTGTATTTCAATGGACACACTTACTGTTATTTATCTGTTTGGCCACCAATTATGGTTGTACTTTGTCGTTATTTTGGCGTCATCTGGCTACATTCTTGCTCGGAAATATTATGTATGTCACATTTTCGTTATTTTGTGTCGTCCTGTCTTTGTTTTTCAACTTATTTCCTTCTTGGAATTATACGTATGTTACATATTTGTCGACAACAGCTAACTCAGGCTGATTCGTTCCTATTTATTTTATGTATGATTTTTAATGTAAGTTATTTTAATATAAGTTATTTTGTTTTACCTAGTAGGTGTCCCTAGACTACAGCCAAGTGTTTTCGATAGTGTATGTACATAATTTTCTTTTCTTTGTTGTATACGATCTCTCTCTATCTCTGTCTCTCTCTCTCTCTCTCTCTCTCTGTCTCTCTGTCTCTCTCTCTACCTCTCTATACTCGTAGTCATAAAAGTAGCAAGCAAGTACAAATATTTGAAGTACATCCTAGCGCCTCTACAACTCCCGAAATTCACGGTTTCCTAAATACCAGCACACACCACACGCGTGTACTACTACAATTTAGTCACAAAATCTTTCTTTGAAATTATGATACTTATTTTTTGCTATGTTATAGTTGACCTTACAGTCGTTATTGCAACGAGGGTAATATGTTTCACGCTGGATAAATTACTTCGGTTGCACATTTTCCTGAACCCTAATTTCCATTTGTACGCCTCAGTTGACCCCTCCGCGGCTCTCCGGGCGCGTCTAACCCAGCCTTTCACGCCAACAAACTGAAATCTGGCGTAAAGTAACCCGTACCTCTGCTGATATTGTGACTTGTGGGATATACTTCCACATGTATGCAACCAGCTTCGTAGCATAGGAAAAAAACTTATTAGAAAATAACCACATGTCACAAATGGAAGTTACGAAGGGTCTAGCTGTGTAGGTGTGACCCCAAGATAAAAAGTAGAAACAAAGAGGCTGGGAAAAATTCCCACTCCAGCACCCTTATGCACACATAATAATAATAATTATTATTATTATTATTATTACATACAGAAATAAAGAAAAATTTAATTTAGAAATAAATGAGCAAGGTGTTTGATAAATAAAAAGTAGATCGGAAATTTGTGTAACCAAATTACTTTTAGTTTCCAAAAATTAACATTTCAAACATATAACAATAAATATATTATTTGTTTTTGGTTTTGAGTAAGCAACAAGTTTTGTTTTATAAAATTATTATTCTATAGTATTATATGAAAAGAAAAAAAAATCGTTAACGTGTTGGGATCCCACAAAAAAAAATGTTTTAATATTGAACGATACGAAATTTCGAAGTCATACAACAAATTCAGTTTATTAATTTTCATGATTGATTAAGCTCCAACTGGTTGCGGCCTGATTTCTGTGTTGCACGAGCGTGCCGAAAATTAAGGTAGGTGGCTGGACTTGCCTGAGATTTGGCCCATCGGACATCTCCCTTCCCGATGCCAGCTAGGTGTTACTGCATCTTAAACGGCATCAAGCACCAAGAGATCGCAAGGCGAATTCAAAGAAAATGTCACGCCTCGGCAGCGAGGAGGAGAAATGTCCTCACCACAGCATTTTCCCGACCCAAACGTTCAACCGGTGTAAATATAAAATTTACGCACAAAATAACGAGGCGAAGACAAAATTATATATTATTGAGGCGACGACAAACAAACGGAATAAGAAACACTCGCCAAAAGAGGTAAAATTCAAATGATTACACCATGAAGTAGGAAAATACCCGGAACTAATTAAAAATTCAGTCACGCCTTGAGCAGAGAACAAGAAGAAATACGTAGGGTACGTTCCGAAAATACGAGTCACTAACACAGGTATTACGTCGCTTCACTAAACCAGTGATACTATCTTGTTTCGTAATGCTGTATTTTACATTAATTCCGTAAATACTTTATAAAATAATATTGACAGAAAAGAATTTAAATATGAAATTTACAAACTAAATACAAAATATTTCATTACAGAATTTACATTTTAAATAAAAATATTTCAATCGGTTGACACGACAACTTAACCTGATCAGAGTAACTGGTCGCCTACATATTTTAAAGTGAAAAAAAGTAACGAGATCTTGGAACATTGCTAGTTGAATATACAAAATTAGATAAACAGTGACTAGAAACATTATCTAACCTTTCTTTCCTTTACATAGAAAATAATAAAAAGTTAGGTGCTGGAAAAGAACACAAAGGGCTTTTCCCAAAAAACCAAAAAACAAAAAATCCCCAGAAAGGGAATACAAGGTTAAAAGAACACAGTTTAAAACAAGAGAGTGCCTACAAACGGCACAATGTGCGTCATAATTACGGACCAGCACAGGTATAGGCCGTTCAGGGTAAAGGGAGCACTTTTGAAGCCCTAGTTACTTTTTTATTTCAAACAATTTTTATCCTTCCACCATTTGTTAATGTAAACCCTGCTATGTGAGTAATAAACACAGTGTATACATTCACCGTACCCAAAAACCAAATGTCTGAGATCATAATGAAATGTATTTATTGGATTTTTTTTTTGTTTGATGAAAGAGCTTCAAAAAGGTCTGACTTTGCCTGGACGGCCTATAGCATCGATACAACCTCTCTTCCCTCTTCCCATTCATATCACTCCATTAGCTCGGTGTTCAAAGGCGTGAACAATCGATGATGCTAGCGTGTGTGTAATATGAGTAATGGTACATGTGGTCAGTGGAGATAACTCCAACCCACCAGCCTGCAGCACAAAATTGCTTCAGAAATCACTCCTTTAAAAATGTTGTATACAAAAAAAAAAAAGCAATTTAGAGTGAACACTACATAAACGAGCTTCTGAAAGCCTAAATGGGGGGGGGGGGGGGGGATAATACAGATCAATGGTGTGGAAATATTTTTTTACATTCTATAAGTATAAAGGCGGTTCACGATAAAATGAGCACTTTTGAAAGCCCTGCTTAACATCTACTTGTATGCACGTTGTGCATTCTTCCGCCTTATGTACAATTAACATTGCAATGGGCCTCGCCACTTTATTCATGCGTTGGTCAAGTGAAACTGCGAAATTATCATAAAAATTAATATTTCACAAATCTGCTCTTTTTTTCGCTTCGATGTATTAAAAAAAACACAGAGGTAAATAAAAAATTTAAGTAATCATAATTTGTTACCTAACACTTTTAATTCGACGTTAAGGTATGGAACTATTTTCCATCTATCGTTACAAACTTTACTGGGCATATATCACTCAGCGCCCATTATAACACATGCAAGCAAGGGCAGTGAATTATTTTTCTAAGGTCGATTTCCAAAGTGTTCACTTTATCGTGAACAACCTTTAGTCCATTCACGGCTACTTCACACTTTCCTGAAGCCCTGCTTAAGTTCTACTTCGAAGATGTTACCGAGCGAGGTGGCACAGTGGTTAAACTTTGTACTCGCATTAGGGAGGACCCGGGTACCAATCCCGGTCCCACCATCTTGATTTCAGTTTCACATGGTTTCCCGAGATCACTCCAGGCGAGAGAGCTGGAATGGCTCCTTGTTATAGGTCATCGCCGATTCCCTCGTCGTCGCTACGTCTCCGAGCAGCTGGATTCTAATGACTAGGGATGGGTAAACTCCGCGAATTCGTCTCGGGACAAGATATAAGTCAAACACACATACAGCGAAGTCAGCTTTCGCAATTGGATCACAGTTTACTAGACCCGACAGTTTATCAGGCTTGCAAGGGAAGTCCTTGCAAATCCCATAACTTCCAGGTGCGGGGCAACGGCCAATGAACACACAGCTGAAGCTCCAGTATGCAGAGGACTGAGATGTCTAGCCTACAGAGGTCATTGAACTCGCGAAATTCTCCTATCCCTATCAATGACTTCGCTGACGACGAGAAAGACGGGTTTACGATTAAAGACTGAAGAATTAAGAATTGCACTTAATGAAACGGAAAGTTAACAATAAGAAATTTTGCAGTTTATGATTGAATTAGCAACTGTTAAGTCTAACCAATCAAAACCCTAGGAGACGCAAGCAACCGAAATAACCAGAAAAAATGGGCAATTTACATATATTTAATTTTTTGCGATTACTGCTTGTGTAATGGTTTTAAAAATCTCGTGAAATCTTATAGAAGGTGAAACCTATGGTAAAGGTTAATTAAAGCGAATTCAATAACCTCTTCCACGAAAGAAAACATGGCCATGGACTATTCTTTAAATTAAGAGGATACTGTCTCTCGATTAAAATAATTACTTGCATACGATTTCACAATACGACATAACCTAAATACAAGTTGCAAGTACAGTTTCCCGCCAACAACAGCCGATGTGCTCTGATAGCCTACTTCGTCTTGACTGTACTTAAGATATCAAATATAACGATCTCTTAAGTCGCGCCACGAACGCACACGACCCGTCACAACGCGCACACGAGTCATAAATTAATGCCCTTCCACACACTGATTCATAGCTTAAGCACACGGCACAGTTATTCTGTTCGGTCAATCTTAAACCCACCTCAATCCCCACTAAAGGCTGTTCACGGCAAAGTGAGCGCTTTTGAAATTAAGTAGTTTGAAAAATGTCACTGCCCCTACTTGCGTGTGCTTTAACGCACAGGCCGACTGTCACATACACACAGTAAAGTTGGCAACGCCTGAGAGAAAGTAGTTCCACGTCTTGGCGTTGAATTAAACGCATTAGTTAAACATTTGTGAGCGCTAAAATTATTCATTTCACTTTCAGGATCTTTTTAATGCACATGAGTGTAGGAATGAACATGTTTCATTAAAAAAATTACTTTGCTGATAATTTCACAGTTTCACTTGAACGACGCATGAATAAAGTAATCAGGCCCATGGCAATATTAATTGTACCTGTGGCGGAAGAATACATCATGTGCACACAAGTGGAACTTAAGCAGGGCTTTCGAAAGTGCTCACTTTTCCGTGAATATACTTTACCTACCTGCATACGAACCTCCAGGATATTCCTCCACCTCACGCTAACAAAGCTTAGAATATTATACAAAAGGGACAACAAACTGCATCCGTGCGCACTCTGTGTAATAATATTTTGCATGAGAACTATTTCCTACTAGACGGGACAAACACACATGTTTTATCACTGTTTTTATCCATAATTTAGAAATTAAATATTATAATTGAAAGATAAAATATTAATAATATTTCAATATATCCCAAAATAATGTACTTTTACGTTAACAGATGTATAAAATGCTTCTGATACATGGCATAGTATTTAGGAAAAAATAAAACGCATTATACATGGTGTGATTTTTCAATGATTTGATCCAAAGCGTGTGGAGAAACCGCGAACAGACTATATAGACAGTGATATCGCAGAATAGTTGAGTGAAGAGAAGTGAAACCGCTTAACGGCTTATTTTATGTGGGTACAGCCGTTCACTGATTGACGACACGAGCTTGGTTGGATAGGCCTTGTGCCTGATGGGTAGGAATACTGAAATTTCGCGAAAAGATTTCAAGAGGAGTTATATTGCAAAATACTGTAAGGTCGTTTCCCTATCTTGATTGGCTCAATTACTTTCTGGCACGTGTCAACTGTCTGGAAACGAATCACGTACGAGCCGTGCCGATGTTGCCGAATTCCGAGTTGCTCAGTCGAATATGAAAACGCCTTCTCAAGCAGACAGAAACCAATGACAACAGACAACACACTGTTGTTGGGTGCTGACACTATTGAAGTCTATTGTGTATTCATGTTTATCCGCGAAATTTCACTAGCTCTACTGTAGGGCTGTTGCTAGAACCACCTGTTTTTGACGTGAATACGTCTTTAAATTTGCAACCATAGTGGGGCGGCTATCCAGAAAATCCGATGATAACAAAATCGGGGGATACAGTTTGGCATTGCTGCTCCAAATCTATCGTCTTCATTCAAAATTCGATTGCACCACTCGATTGCCAAAAGATCAAAGGATATGTTACGTTAAGTGAGGACTACGAAGCATCGCGCGCGGAGGGTTGGGTATGGTTAGGAGAGGTTTGGGGGGGGGGTGGGGGTTAGTGGAATTTTGAGTTCGTTTCGCCGCGTCTCATAACTTACACGCAGTATAATTTTTGACTAGGGGAAGCTACGAAGCTCATTCAAGTTTCAATCGACAGCTCTCGTCAAGAGCAACCGATTCCGTGTATAAAAAAAAATTGTGCGGCGTGGTTATGGTGATGTTGTATGCGTTTAATATAAAAAAATTAAGAAAACGTAACACAATTTCGGCCTATACTCGTCAGAAAGCCTAGTCGAAATACAGAAATGGTATACGGTTGGAAAGAACATCTCAAAAGCAATCCAGTGATACCCGTTAAATCCTATTTGGTCGAGTGAAGCGATGCCGGGAACGTAAAATAAACATCAAGGTGTTTGAGCGCGTCAACGTAGACGTATCCACGCAAAACAAACGCCCGTGTCCACAACACAGTCAAACCCAATTTTGTCTAGAGTTCGCGGTTAAAAAAAAAAAAAAAAATGTTTGAACTCTGTATCCATAAAGCTTTCAATACTAGGTGAAATTACGTATGGGAATAATCACGTGCGACAAACTAGATGAGAAATATCTGTTTTCTACTCGCGATCTCTTCGCACGTTTTGACTCAAACCTTTGAAAAATGACCCCGCGTGAGACGTGCTTAGTTGTTTACGAAATATGCCACGGATCACAACCGTTTCATACTTGTCTTGTGTTAACACTTTGTAGACTATGCTCGAGTGTAGCTCGTGCAAAGGTCAATTGACCCGCATGGATGTGCACACTTTGTTCGGCTAGTGTGTAGCACAACCTCATATGAACACCACAGCGCAGTAACGATGATATTGATAAATATAGAATTCCTTTTTTGGAGAGCCACTCAAAAGGGACATGATTGATTGTAAACCCTTTTATACCATAAAGAGCATTTTATTGGGTCAATATCAGCTCGGCTCTCCATTGGTTGATGACCGGCCAATAATGAACGCCGTAAAGTACAGGGTAGTGTCCGGTGTGGTGTGGACCAATAGGACGATGGTGAGTTCTAACACAGACACCAACAGAACCGGTGTTCTTGCAGTAGTGGATATAGGTGACTCACTTCTAATTTGTCTTAAGTGCCAGTAAATGTGTGCAGATCTCAATGTGTTATACGCTGTTCACGGTAAAGTGAGCACCTTTGAAAGACGCCTCATTTGGAATAATAGTCAATAAATATATTTTATTGTAGCCTTAGACATAAACTTCCGAGTGTAGTGGAATATACACACTGTGTTTATTACTTACAAGGCAATATTCATCTTTTAAAAATTCGTTATAGGTAAAGAAATTGCTGAAAGGAAAAATTAACTAGGGCCTCAAAAGTGCTCACTTTACCGTGAACAGCCTATAAACATAAATCTGCCTTATCCATGGTTAATTTAACTTTTTCCTATATTTTATCTATACATTATAATATTTCATTTATAATTAAAATGAATAAATGGAGAGGGAATAAGTGTGTTGGTATAGGCTCTTCATGGTAAAATGAGCACTTTTGAAAGCCCTGCATAAGATATACTTGTACGAACGTTGTGTATTATTTCGCCTTGTGTAAAATTAATATTGCCATGGGCCTCATCACTTTATTCATGCGTCGGTCAAAAACTGTGAAATTATTATAAAAGTAGGCAAACATTTTATAAATCTGCTAATTTTTACACATCTGCTACACTAAAAGAACATAAACCGAAATAAATAATTTAAATTATCACTAATGGTTACCTAACACATTTTATTCGACGTTAAGATATGGAACTACTTTCCATCTATCGTTACCAACTTTACCGGGCGCAAGTAACTCAGTGCGCCCGTTGCAGGTATAGAGAGAAACTTTTTTTAAGGTTGATTTCAAAAGTGCTCACTTTATAGTGAACAGTCTTTACTGCCTCGTAGGAAACAGTTCTCATAAAAAAACATTAATAACCTGAGTGAGCACGAATGTCGTGCGTTGTCCCGAGGCGAAGGAATATCCTGAAAGTACATCTTCAAAAAGGCTTCAGAGAAGTTGGGAGCGACTGTGAGTTGACTGTATATTCGTCTTTGAAGATGTGAACATTTGTTTCTGCCACGTGTTTTGTTTACTTGTCCACAGAGAGCTCTTCATGCTTGTTGCAAATGGCCCGTTATGTTCAGAGGTGGGGCCATATTCACGTCCACTAATAAAAAACAGTTAAAAAGTAGAGTTTTCAGTTTATTATGCTCATTCATGTCTCTTAGGTTCCAGCGGTTTTTTTTCACACCTGTGGTATTTTTTAGGGCTAGATTGTTCACTTTATGCCACCTGTTTACCAACCTTCAGAATAAAATTGGCTATAGGCTGTTCACGGTAAACTGCGAACTTTTGAAAGCCCTGCTTAAGATTTTCTTGTATGAACAATGTGTATTCTTCCGCCATAAGTAAATGTGACATTACCATAGGCCTGGTTAATTTATTCATACATTGGTCAAGTAAAACTTTGTAATTATTGCGAAAGTAATTGTTTTAAACATTTGCTAACTCGTGTGAATTAAACAAAAACCAAACAAAAGAAATAATTTCACTACTCACAAATGTTTACCTGAACTATTTTATCTCCGTCATTGCCAACTTTACTGGGCGCTTGAAAGCCAAATTACCTGTTCAAATACATACAGGCAGGGCAGTAACTTTTTTTAAATGTTGATTTACAAAATGGTAAATTAATCGTGAACAGCCCATATATCAATGTGTGAGATTTTAAAAATAAGGGAATATGAATAAGTAGTAGTAAAAAACTATGGGTGGGGGGCAAGGGCTAAGGGCGCGGAGCATCGGAGTGGTTCATGCTCTGTCATTCCGGTCGACCGGCGGCCATCTTGTCCACCACGTTCAATGTCGGGGACCCAGACCTTGACCTTGACCTGGCGAACTTAACTTTGAAAACCCCCAAAAAATTTAAAAAAAACCCAAAAATTTAAAAAAAAATCGATTGAAATTTTTACTAATTATTATTTTTTATTTATTAAAATTTTGATTATTTTTTTAAAGCCCATACAATTAAAATTTTTGAGGTCTATGCTCAGAGTGGACGAGGAGCTGCAGCCTACCAGCTTCCACGTTGTGATATCATCTGACCACCATGTTTGATTTCGGTGACGTCCTTTGACCTTGACCCCATTACCATGACCTTAGGTGACCTTATACCCAAAAATACGCACAATTGCTTTAAAAATTCACAAAAAATTATAAAATTTTATAAAAATAGATTTAAAAATACCAAAATTTTTATTAAAAATCTTTTCAAAACTTTTATAAAAAATTAGATTTTCGAATGTTTTGGCTTAGAAGGGACCTGGAACTGGAACCCACCAGTTGCCATGTTATGACGTCACCCAACTATCAAGTTGGACCAGGTGACCTTGACATTGACCCATGACCTTGACCCTATAACCGTGACCTAAGACCTTGAAAACAAAAACTAGGGAAAAAATCGTACAAATGTAAAAAACTCGTAAGTCAACGAGCATATTATGTTACTGACTACTGCTGCCATATTAGATCCAGGTGACCTTGTCCTTTGACCTCGACCTGGTGACCTTTGACCTTGTAACCCAAAAAAAGTAAAAAATCTTTTGAAAATGCTAAGAATTTATTTTTAAAATGCTTTAAATATATATAAAAATAAAAAAAACTAACAAAATGTATATAAAGGTGTAAAAATTAATAAAAATAATCCTAGAAAATATTTTAAGAAATCATTCTTAAAAACTTACATTTCCGGAGGTCCACAACAGCACCACGTCCAACAGGTGACTGTCCCCCTCCAATCAATCACATTGTATTAACATTCCCCTCCCCTACCAATGTTCCTCACTGGATAATTAGTCGGCAGGCCTCCACCTCCTCACCTTTGCTCATTGTCGAACGCACACCACCTACCATATTGTTTTATTCGTTTACCATTTGTTTACATTTTCAGCACCTAGGTGACACTGATGACTCCGACCACATGTTAGGTCTGGGTGACCTTCACCTCGATCTCACATCTGTGATCTAGACCTCGTGCCCATGATCTTGTAAGTCCTAGAACCCAAAAAGAAAATCTAAAACCTTTTATAAAATAAAATAAAATAAAAATTATTTAATATTAAAAAATAATTAATTAAAGACTGGTTTTTTTCATCCATGTTTCGATTAATCTCGCAAATCTTTCAATCAACCAGCACTGCAATCAGCCCCTCAATCAGCACCACAATCAGAAATCAACATAAATCACCACACCAACCCACACTCGAATCCATACACCAGTCTACACTAATCCGCAATTTAATCAACACCAATACAAACCAATCCATACTAATCCAATCCAATCCATACATGAATCCACACACCAATCCACATGCCACACCGCCGACCTCCCGTGACGCAGTAGGTTGGTGCGCCACCGATCTGGGGTGCGGGAGGCTCCGGGTTTGAATCCCGGGTAAGGCATGGGTGTTAATTTAAGTTAGGTCATAAGTTAGTCTGTAAGCCGTCATCTGCTAAGCTTTCAAGTATAAAACCGGGGAAGTTAAAAAAACCCTTTACAATACAATACAATACACATGCTACACCCATTCACACACCAATCCACATCAATCCACACCAATACTTCGCAAATCCTCATCCACAATCGACTGCAATCTACAACAATCTTTCGCAATCTGCTCTGCAATCCGCTCCACAATCTGCTCCGCAATCCTCTCAGCAATCCTCGTCCACAATCCACAGCAATCCATATCAACCCTTCGATCAATTCCAATCCTTCCCTTAAGCCTTCGGTTTGTCTCCCACCCGTACGTATAGAAATTACATTCGTTCGCCAACTGTCTCCAAACTTGTGCATACCGATAGAATTAATATTGCAGTCAACTATCCATGCATTTTTATACTAAAGTCTTTAATATAATTCTGTATGCAGATCTTTCATTTAATACTCGAGTGCTCATAGTACCACTTTAAAGTTGTGAGCGAAAGGAAGTTACGACACATAAACATAAAGAAAAAACTATTATTCTATAATAAAAATTTATTATTATTTTGTAATTAAAAATTCAGAAGAAAGCAGTTTATCACATCAAGCTATCCCCGATCCTTCAGTTTACTAATTATTGGCGATATCTCGTTAATGTGCGTGAGATCCCCACGTGTTTGAAAGTCAATCAAATATCCTAGTCTATCAACAAATTCATTCGGGTCTTCGGGAAATAGGTAGGCAGTATTATCGGCGTCTTCTGCCATCATCATGTCGCTTTTTGCAGCAAATGTGTTGGAGGAGTGTGTCAGAGCATCGAGAAAAACGCCATCATCGTCTTCAACATTATCCTGACTTAATGTTAATTTCTATCAATGCTCTCTTCATGGCAATCTTCACCTCCTGTTTTGTATTCTGTATTAAATTAGCTTTTATTTGTAGCAGTAGTTGTATGCTCATCTGTATTTAGAGCCAAGGACAGTTTATCACTACTGTACCCATCCCATCTTTAGCATTAATTGTCTCATCATAATCACCTGTCGAATTGCTGCTCATCGACGCAGCAAGAGGTATTGCCGGCAACACTTGCTGCTTCCAAGTAGACCAATCCTTGCAGATCTCGTTATGTTCTTTCAATGTATCGCCTTGCACAAACTGCATGGGACCAATGTCATAATGCTCCATCGCGCGAAAGGACTCCCAGTACAGGCCGTTCTCTCACGCCGTAGGGCAGTTTGACCATAGGCGAAAACTCGATCACAGAATCGGCACTGGCGACAACCATTTAGCGATGTTGCAGGTCGCGGCTCCATGAACGTTGAGATCAAAGGCAGACCTTCGTATTCGCAATTCATCTTCGTGATATGACGAGAGAATGCTTCCAGTTCGATGTTCACCCCACAATGTCAGAACGTCAACTGTTTTTACAATATAAATGCGTTTATTTTTACATTAAAGAGCGTATGCATGCATAATTATGTATTAACTTAATTAAAATTATTTCATATTTACATATTTATACACCTATACATAATTATATATATAATATTAAACATAATTTTATTTATTTTATCTGCATGTTTTCCTCTGCGGCAAACGAGTATGTGGGTTTTCCCAGAGTGCTCCTATATTTTTGCACATATCAATTTCTGTGGGCATGAGCTAGACGCTTTACTTTAAAACGCACCACATTTATATAGAGAACAATGACAGTTGACGTTCTGGCATCATAATATGAACATCGATTTGGAAGCGTTCTCTCGTCATACCACAAAGATGAATTGCGAATACGAAGGCCTGCCTTTGGTCATAACGATCATGGAGCCGCGACCTGCATCATCGCTAACTGGTAGCGCCAGTGCCGATTCTGCGGTCGAGTTTTCACCTATGGTAAAAATGCTCGTCGGCGTGAGAGAACGGCCTGTACAGGAAGTCCTTTTCGCGCGATGAAGCGTTACAACATTGGTTCCATGCAGTTTATGCAAGACGATACATTGAAAGAACATACCGAGACCCGCAAGGATTTGTCTAATGGGAGTCAGCAAGTGTTGCCGGCAATACCTCTTGCTGCATTGATTCACGCGACGTCAATGAACTTCAAAATAAACTGTCCTCGACTCTAAATACAGATGGACATACAACTCCTGCTACAAATAAAAGCTAATTTAATATAGAATACACAACAGGAGGTGAAGATGAATACGAAGACAGTGATAGTGCTGGAGACGATGACGGCAATTTTTTCGATGCACTGACACGGGCGTGTCCAACATATTTGCTGCAACAAGCGACATGAATAAGGCAGAAGACGCCGATAATACTGCATACCTATTTCCCGAAGATCCGAATGAACTCGTTGATAGACTCCGATATTTGATTGACCTTCAGAAACGTGGGGATCTCATGCCCCTTAACGAGATATCTTAAATCATTAGCAAACTGAAGGGTCGGGGATATATCACATGGTGTGATGAACTGCTTTCTTCTGGAATTGTAATTACAAATTTTAAAAAAAATTGTCATTATAAAATAATTGTTTTTTCCTTATTTTTGTGTGTCGTAACTTTCTTTCGCTCACAGCTTTAAAGTGGTGGAATGAGTACTCGACTATTTACGGGAAGATATGCATATAGAATGATAGTAAAGACTTTAGTATAAAATGTATGGATAGTTGACTGCAATATTATTTCTATCGGCATGTATAAGTTTGGAGACAGTTGGCGAACGAATGTAATTTCTATACGTATGGGTGGGAGACAAACCGAAGGCTTGAGGGAAGGATCTATTAAGGATTCAGATTGATCGAAGGATTAGGATTGGTCGAAGGATTGGGTTTTATCGAACGGTTAGGATTAGTTGAAGGATTGGGATTAATCGAAGGGTTGACATGGATTGCTGCCGACCATGCAGGAGGATTGCTAAGGATTGGGATTGATCAAAGGATTTGCATGGATTGCTGTGGATTTTAGAACAGGATTGCAGAGCAGATTATGGAGCAGATTGCGAAGCGGATTGCGAAGGACTGTCGTAGATTGATGTGGATTATGGAGAAGGATTGCGAAGGATTGGTGGTGATCGGTATGAATTGGTGTGAATAGGTGTGGATTGATGAGCGAATTCATGTCTGGATTAGAGTGGATTTCTGATTGCAGTACTGATTGTGGTGCTGATTGACGTAAAGATTGCGAGATTATTAGAAACATTGATGAAAAATCAAGTCTTTAATAAATTATTTTAATTTTTAAAATATTTTTTGGAGTTTTTGCATTTCATGAAAGTTTCTAGAATTTCTTTTTGGGTTAAAGGTTATCCAAAGTCATGGGCATAAGGTCTAGGTCACATATGCGAGGTCAAGGTGAAGGTCACCCAGATCTAACATGTTGGTCGGAGTCATCAGTGCCGTCTAGGAGTTGAAAATGTAAACAAATGATATACGAAAAAATTAATATGGCGAGTGATCTGCATTCGTCAGAATAAGCAAAGGTGATCGGGTGGAGGCCGGCCGACTAATTAACCAATGAGAAACATTGGTTGGGGAGGGGAATGTCAATACAATGTGAGTGATTGGAGGGGGTTAGTCGTCTGCTGGATGCGGTGCTGTGGAAGACCTCCAGAAATGTAAGTTCTTAAAAATAATGTTTTAAAAATAGTTTAATAATATTTTTATTGATATTTTATAAGTGTATATTTTTTTATTAATTTTAATATTATTATATAATTTTTAATGGATTTTTATAAATTCTTATGAATAATTAAAGACTTTTGAGATTTTTTGGGTTCAAGGTCAAATTTCAAGGTTATCTGGATCCAATATGGTGGTAGTATAGTTGATTCTCGAAGGCTTCGGCCTTTTCTGAAGCCCTGCTAAATATCTGCTTTTGGTTACTTATTACGTATCCTTCTGCTACATGCAAACATAAACATTGCCATGTGACCTACTTTTATAACTGTCAAATATGTTGGTTGCTGTTTACAGCTGTTCAAAGAATGTTGTCGTATTTCCTACTAATGTTCACAATTTAGGCCTATAACAATTTTAGGTCGGCTTTATAAATATTTGTTACATACAACATAGCATGTTACACATAATACACATTAATATTTTGACACGACGGTGTTTGTTAAACTGTGGCGGAAACAACAGAAGTATTTAACCTGTTGTTATTAATATGTGTTGGGTTATTTCATTAAAAGGACGGCCTTATTTGGAATAAAAATTAAAACAAAGTGACAACCAGTCCAACGAAACAACACAGTAAATTCAAGCACGCAACTCGTGTAGCATATTTATTGTACGTAGCATCGACAAACGTAAAATATAGTGGTGAACATCAAACATATAGGCCTACCGTAATGTTTATCTTGGTAATATTTGCATGCATTGGTACTTACTGGTTTTTAGGTTTATTTTATAATTTATTAAATTTATCTGGTTGGGCTTAGTATTTTGTTGGCATTGTGGCAGACATTCAAATCACAGAAACGTAAGCTCGTTACACAACTGTGTTTCAAATTCAAACACCTGGGGCGAAGGTACAACGTTGAAATAAACAGAGGTGCATTAAAATAATTAACATCGGCATAACATCAGTTCATGGTTAAAAAGTATACATTTTGCACATCCAGTATTTGAAATCCACACACACCTGGCCCTGCGTAACAATTACAACACAGCCACCATAGATGGAAATGGCGGCCACGCCCTTTCACACGCAGCGATCACAATGCAACACTCGTTGCAGTATATTTAACCCCGCCGCGGAAACACATAGTTACCACAACATTGTAACTTGCCTAAGAAGTTTAAAAAACATGAGCACGAACTTGACGCTTCGTCCAGAAACACGCCGTGTCATTGACATGTCCCCATATCACTGTCAGTCGTAAGGTACTATAAAAAGTGGGTATAATCGCCCGCTATATTGGGACAAGTGCGTGGAAGTAGGTAATAGGCGGCTAGGCTAGGGGAAAGCTGATCAAATTCTAGATTCTCCTTTCCACACCACTTTTGACAACCTGCTGGATTTATAAGCACCGCGCCATTGCATCTAAATAACACATAATATGTATTTAAACAATATGAAATTACAAATTCAAAAATCATCATTGTTGAAGTAATATGAAATATGCTGAAATTTCAAATAAAATGTATCATTTTCCTGCTGCACAGGTGGTGTGAACTTCCCGAGAGAGAGAGAGAGAGAGAGAGAGAGAGAGAGAGAGAGAGAGAGAGAGAGAGAGAATGAGAGAGAGAGAAGAGGGAGAGAACGAGAGGGAGAGATAACGAGAGAGAGCGACAAGCACTGCTTTGCTGAGCCTTTCTTCCGGATGGAAAAAAACACACTGTGTCACTAGAGCCTATGCGCAATAATTTGCACTGATATTTTTAACTGCAGCAATGAAATGTGTTTCCTTCAGTGCTTCCTAACAATTCAAATATATCAATAGGCAACGTTTAATTTACAAATAGTATACATAAAAACCATTATAAAAAATATTGTAACTCTGAACTATTTCCTACTAACCGTTGCCGGTACGTCGCTGCTCTCACGGTTTTAAATTCGTATTTAATACGAAATAAATATTATTAGTTTTAGAAGATACTGAGTAAATTATTATCCTATTCCAGAACACAGTACTTTCACGCTAATTACAAGGTTTTATAATTGTGGAATACAAGTTATTGAACACAACAGGTTGACATGTTACGCCTAGGGTGATTTTTCATTGGCTCGATTCCAAAAGGCAGAAGAAAACGAGAATGGCCTATAGTCAGTAACGTAATATGCTCGCTGACTTTTATGGATTTATTCCATTTTTACAGTTTTTCTCGATTGTTTGTTTTCAAGGTCAGCCAAGGTCACGGTTATAGGGTCAAGAACACCTGGGTCCAACATGGCAATTCGGTGATGTCATAATATGGCGGCTGGTCGGTTCCAGTCCTCGTGCCCTATTAACCAAAATATTCGAAACTTTAATTTTGTATAAAATTTTAAATATATTTTTAATAAAAATATTTGCATTTTAAAAATAATTTTAGCAATGTTTTGGGGAATTTTTAAAACAATTGTGCAAAATTTTTAGGTTCAAGATCATCCAAGGTCAAATGTCAAGGTCACCGACATAGAACATGGAGATCGGGTGACGTCACAACATGGCAAATGGTCTACTCCGGCTCCCCGTCCCCCCCCCCCCCTAAGTACAAACATTCAAAATTTTGATTTTAAAAGTTTATAAATATAATTTTTAATAAATTTTTAAAAAGTTTTTTTTTATAAATGTTTAATAGGTGTCATATATTTTTTTTATTTTTGGGATTTTTGTGTTTTCAAAGCAAGAGGTCACCGGATAAAAGTCACCAAACCAAGGTAACCGACATCAAAAATGGCGGACAAGATGGCCGCCAGCCGACCTGAACGACAGAGCATGAACAGCTTCGAAGCTCCGCGCCCCCACGCCCTTGCCCACGACTCATTTATCCCCTTCCCCCTCTATAAGTGAATACCTGTATAGCTACGGGTATCGTGTTAAATATGCTATGTATTCAATGCTGACATTTTCGCAAAAATCTTGAGACAACACATATATCAAAGCAATGTGGAATCGTTAATAGTTTTCTTGATTGGTTGGATTATGATTTGCGTGTGTTAAATGTTTGAGCACGAATCATGGAGTTTCGGAGCCGAATTTTGAGTGGCCCCGTTGATTACAAGAACGGATTTTCATGCAAGCAGCAGTGCATGGAAAGAAAACAATATTTTGTGCTGAATTTTTTTTTTCGTGGATGATAACTGACCATATATTACGAGTTTTAGTGAATTACTGCATGAATAAATTGATGCCGTGGAATTGTATGCTCTAGTGCACCTAAAGTAAACATCATATAGGCGGTTCACGCTAAAATGAGCACTTCTGAAAGCCCTGCTTGAGATCTACTTGTATGCACGTTGTGTATTCTTCCATCTTATGTACAATTAACGTTGCCAAGGGCCTCACCACTTTATTCATGCGCCGATAAGAGAAACTGTAAAATCGCTATAAAAGTAAACATTTAATAAATCTGCTAATCTTTACACACCGAGCCGTAAAAAAAAAAAACATAAAGGAAAAGAAATAATTAAAATTATCACAAATGGTTACTTAACACTTTTTATTCGACGTTAATATATGGAACTACTTTCCGTCCATCGTTACCAACTTTACCGGGCGCATGTCAATCAGTGCGCTAGTTAAAATATATGCAAGCAAGGGCAGTGACATTTTTTCTAAGGTTGATTTGAAAAGTGCTCACTTTATCGTGAACAGCCTTTAAGGAAATTAGTCTCAGCAAAGTATGATCCCAGCAGAAACGTGTGAAAATAGAGTTGTTCTGGACTGCCCTTCAGAGTGGACATTCTCATTGCAATCTGTTGGTTCATTACTTCTGTTGCAGAAATTATTTGGGGTACCTACTGCATTAATTTTTGTATCGGTCACTACTCAGCTCCCGTCAATCAGGTCGTTAAAAATTTTTAACTACCTGCGTGGAGTACAAGCATCAATCATTTTTCCATTTTCCCTTTCCCAAATTGCCTTAGCCCTTACAATTAGGCTCAGCGGTACGAGGTAGTTCGTAAAGCGTAAAAACCATTTTAATTCCCCACCCCCCACCCGAAAACACCGTGATTCAACGTGCAAAATTAGAACATGTCACAAGGCGTGCTTCAAATCATGGCGCGTTTTATTTCCGTTGTTGACTTTTCAGCCACTGATTGCACTCACGAATCACATGTTTATTTCTGTCTCTTTCACCAACTGTTTTGTAGCATTCGTTCGCGGCTAAGCCGCCAGTTTACATTTCGTCCAGCCGTTCTGTGAGCAACAACCGAATTGACCTATTTGTCGTACCTATAAGCAGAAAAAAAATATTTCCGCCCCGAATTTATGAGGCAAGGTACACGTTTCTATTCCATCTAAATATACATGACGCAAGGGGTTAGACACATATTTTCAAAACAACAGCCAGGAAAAAAATCTTGCTTTGTGTGCCATATGTCCCGTACAAATTCAACCTCACTTTACATGCTGCCAGTATCTATGAAAATAATCGAATATGATGATACATAACCTTTTTTTTCTCCGCCATTTATTAATATCGTCACATGAAAAAAAATGGAGGTTTTATGCCGTATCTCACCAAGTTTTTCACGCATGTAGCACCGAGGTAGGGCATGAGTGAAGTACTTGGTTATATCACTAGCGTTTACACTTGAGTTAACATAAAAATACCTGGTTTTGGTTAAACAGAACTTTCACTTATATTTTATCTGTAGATTATAATAATCCATTTATAATTAATATGAATAAAACAGGGAGAAAACAGATGCGTTGGTAATGCCTAGTAAGAAATAGTTCTTATGAAAAATATCCTTACGCTGAATGCGCACGAATCCGGTGCGTTGTCCCTTTGGCGTAGTTCTCTAGACTTAATTAAGATAAGCCTTGCTTTCCGAGGCGGAGGAATAGGCTGAAAGTAGAACTTCGGCATGGCTCAAGAAGATTTGGAAGTAACCGTGAACGACTATAAAGGCTGTTCACGATAAAATGAGCATTTTTGAAATCAACCTTTGAAAAATACCACTGCCGATGTCTGTATATATTTTAACGGGCGCTCTGACAGGTCATGCGCACAATTAAGTTGGTTACGACGGAGCGAAAGTAGTTCCGTATCTTAACGCCGAATAAAAAGTGTTAGCTAACCATTTGTCGTAACTTAAATTATTTATTTCGCTTACTGATATCTTTTGATGCATCGAAGTGTAAAAATGATCAGATTTGTTAAATATTTTCTTTTCTAATAATTTCAATGTTTCGCTTCACTGACGCATGAATAAAGTGATGAGACCCTTGACAATGTTAATCTTTCATAAGGCGGAAGAAGACACAACGTGTATACAAGTAGATCTTCAGCAGGTCTTTCAAAAGTGCTCATTTTACCGTGAATAGCCTATAGTAAAATATATCAATTTACCATTTCAACCAAATTCAACCAAATTTTCTATGCCAACAGTATTCATTAGAAACGTAAATTATTATGCTTACATAGATCCTCTTTTGCAGGAGTTTTATTATTAGTGCCAGGAGAGAAAATTGAACATTTTGTCAAATTTCCGGAACCATTCAAACAATTTCCACCAAGTAGTGACACAGAAGGCCGTGGTGTCACGGCCTGATTTTCAAGATGGCGGCGATATAAATAACTTAAATAAGCTGTCATATCTATTTAAAAATGTAACCAAATTAAGCCAAAATGTGTTCGCTGACAGGGTCTATTAGAAGAACCTTGCCATAGCTTGTACGCTAGCACCGAATAAGAAAATTACATTTTTATGCTATATCTCGGGAACCAAACAGCTGATTTCCTCCAAATTCTTCACACAAGTAGCACTGCTGTAGGCAATGAAAACTTACGTGATTTAAGTAGCTCAGATACTTAAGGCTGTTTCAGATTTTTCCGTATATACGTGTAAGTACGTACGTTTGCGTACTAGCAATGATGTGTACTTTTTCGAGTACTTGTTGAAACTATTCGGACAGGTCATCGCCTCTTCATGTTAAACTGGTCGCACATTCTGGCGGAAATATTAGAAACTATATGGCAACAGAAAATTGTGGCACATAGTGTTATATATACGTTACGACAATTTCTATGGTTATGCATAAAAACACATAACCGTGAAAACATTTATTATTATTATTTTTGTGTCATGGTTTAGTACCTTGACATCATACGAGTGTAAGCACTGAAACATGACTTTAGCCAGGAATGAGGAATTAATCGGAGCATTAGTGGGCGCGTATTATTTACAGGAGGGAAATGAAAGGCGGCGCAGAAATATTGTTGTACGCTGGTTGCTTGTCAGAGCAGCAAGACAACAGGCGTGTGTTGTTTTGCACGAAAACTAATACGCAAAAATTTGCCAATATAATTTCTGTTTCTGGTCGTTGTACACACTGAGTACAAACTGTACAGCAGAAAAAAAAACCTCGGTATCCTGAGATTATGTTTATCTGTTCAGCTTCTCTCGATTTCACAAGTGTTCATACCACACCAATAGCCTTGGGATATTGCTTTATTGCGTCCGTGGAAGGATGTAAACAAACTAGGGCATTTGTTATGGGATTTGTTGCATTTATTTATCGTATGTAAAGGGGCATTACACAGAAACTGGCATTCTTTCCTCGTCCCTCGGTATGTACCTTGCCATGTGTTTGAAATATACACAATGATAGAAAATGAAAGAAAATTACAATTCAATAGGGTTTGTAATAACTTTGAAATGCGGATTGCAATTGTAATGTTATTTGTAAGCATACACATGGAAAATATGCTGCTGGCGTCTTCAAAACGCTCAAAATTTTATTCATAAATGGAAGCACATTTGTTACAGTGACAATTATTTACACGTAAAACAGAACGACATTTTGTAAAAACTTATTAACTTTTAAAACCTGCGAGCTTTATGACCACAAAAAGCACACGTTAATTTTCACACCTGAAATACAATATGGCGACTGTTGTAAGCACGTAAGTATGCCCAGCAAGTATACAATTTCAAATACTTGCCAAGTATAGAGCCTGTGTGTACTATACTGGGAATTCGGACAGAGCTAGTATATACACAGTAATGTCACTTCCGGGGACAGGTATGCACAAGTATGCATTTCTTGAGAATCCGGAAACAACATTATTTTCCAAATGACGGCCGTGTAAATATTTCAGGTCAGTAAACCCTATACACCAAAACATTAGATTGATTAAATCCGACGTTGGTGCTCCGAATACGAGCTCCGTAATGCAAATTAGTTGCGCTCGTTTATAGTAGATTTGCTGGGTTCGAGTCCTGGGCAAGGCACGTGCTTGTCTGCATCCGTCTCACTCCTGTTGCGTATGTTTCTGGTTTCATCTCTAATTATATTTCTGTCAACGAGATGTCAAGACCTACCTACAATCTAAGCTTTCAAGAACTTCATTAAAGATTATTTACACTTTTGCTAGTTATATCAGTAACTTGTGGTCATGAATACATGGAGATTTTCGGACATTCGCCATTGCGATGCAGATGTCTTTCATGGGGAAACCGAACTGAACACGAATAAATACTTAAATAAAACAAGTAACCTATGAACGAGGAAATAAATATATGTATACAACACTGGAAAGTTCAAATAGGGAATCTCCTCTTAGAATTTTCCAGTGTTGTATACATGTATTTATTTAAGTATTTTTTTCGTGTTCCGTCCTGCTTTCCCTTGACATATCTGCATCGCAATGGCGAATGTACAAAAATCTCCATCCAGTCATGAATATTTCTACACCAGTACTAGAGGCTGTTTACGTTTATTCGAGCGCTAACTTTTGAAAAATGTCTGTGCCCCTACCTTCATGTATTTTAATTGCCACACAGAGTGGTAATGATGGGAGGAAATTAGTTCTATTTCATAATTTTTCAATTCAGAGTTGTAGGTAAATTAATATCTGTAAATACTGAAATGATAGCTATTCCTTTAAAAAAAAAATTTATACGAGTGCAAGAATTAACAGATTTGTAAATATTTACTTCTGTATAAACTTCACGGTCTAAGTTGACCGGCGCATGAATAAAGTGATTATACCCACGGCTAACGTTACTTCTACTGCAGGTCGGGAAGACCAGTATTAAAAATTTGGCAGGGGTAAGAATTTTCGCCACTAGATAGCGCTAGTGATGGAAAGGGTAAGAATTTTCGCCACTAGACAGCGCTAGTGATGGAAAGGTACCAGACCTTTTCTATTTTCCACGTTAAATACAGGATAATTGCAATAGTCATAAATTAAATATAAAATAACTTCTTAACTAAGTAAAATTTTCTCCTTTATTATTCACGTAGGTATACTAAAATTTGAATTAAAAGATAATTTTTGGAACACTGCTCACCTAACGGTGGGAGATTTCCCTATGCCAAACTCTCCCATAATAAATCACGTTTTGTTCCTAACCTGAATACCCATGGCAATGTTAATTTTACGTTTAGTGGAAGAATACACAATGCAAGTATATTTTAAGCAGGGCTTTCAAAAGTGCTCATCCAGCCTTTATGGTGGATCAGTCCCCGCCATCTTGGATTTTTCACTATTTTTGTCGTAAGTTCCATTTAAGAACATTTATAGCTCCTTAAGCTTAATCACCATATTACATTTCTATATCATGTATTATTTTTTCACTAGTGATTAAAGGCAGAAATGTACCTGGCAACAATAGTCTAGCATTACATGTTTTCGAACATGTGCAATGTAATGCCTTGCGCTTTATCGAAGCCCAAAATAAAATGCAAAATCTGTGATGCAATTTACGACGAAAATTCCAAAAAAAAAATCCAAGATGGCGGGGACTGATCCACTTTGACTGTGATCACACATAGAGAGGTTGTGACGGGAGTGTTGGGTGCGCGTGTGTGCCGGCAGGATATCGACTACGAGGGCTTCCGGTTGTTCATGGACACGTATCTGGATGTGGACACGCCGGAGGACCTCTGTCGGCACCTTTTCCTGTCCTTCGTCAAGCGGCAAGAGGCGCGCGCCATCTCCCAGGACAACCGCGCTATGAAGGTGAGCAGCCCCGCCCACTCCCCGCTCCCCCAGGCTTCCGCTCCACGCCCTTTTCCACAGAAACAAAAAACTCTCGTTGTTTGCAACAATTGAAGACTACTTTGAAAAACCGCACCGTTTATGACGTGCTTGTTTCCATAATATTTCATATATAGAAATGCGACAAAAATTACTAAAGGCTGTTCCCGAAGGGAGATCTGCCCCTAACTGCATATATTTTAACGGGCGCACTGAGTGACATTCGCCCAGTAAAGTTGGTAACGAAGGATAGGAAAAAGTTCCATATTTTAGCGTCGAATAAAAAGTCTTAGGTAAACATTTGTAATAACTTAAAATTATTTCTTTCACTCCCTGTTTTTTTTTTTTTTTTTTTTTTTTTTTTTTTTCATGGAAGTGTAAAAATTAGCAGATTTGTAAAGTATTTACTTTCTTAATAATTTCACAGTTTCATTTGACCGACGCATGAATAAAGTGATGAGGCCCATGTCATAAGGCGTAGGAATACACAACGTGCATACAAGTAGATCTGAAGCAGGGCGCTCAAAAATGCGCATTTTACCGTGAACAGCCTATATTGAAAATTACTTAGAAAAACTACACCATGTATTACTTGTTTGTTTTGATAATATGACATAGTCATAAGCGTTTTATACTCGTGTTAACATAAAAGTGTCTTATTTTTGGTATAATTGGATTTTCGCATATATTTTATCTACGTGTTATAATATTTAATTTATAAATTAAATGAATAAAAACGGGGAGAAGATAGGTATGTTGGTAATGCCTGGTAAGAAATAGTTCTCGTGCAAAACATTATTACACTGAGTGCGCATGAATGCGGTGCGATGTCCCTTTGCTGTAATTCCTGTACTTGAATAGGCTTCGTTTGCACGAGGCGGAGGAATATTCTGGAAGCATAACTTTAGCAGGGCTTAAGAAACGTTGGAAGTAACCGTGAATTGACTATACATAGAGATAGGAAAATTTAGCGAATTTATTTCGGGACAAGATAGACGTCAAACACATATATAGTGAAGTCACCATCGCATTTGGATCACAGTTTATTAGACCCGCCCTGCACGCCTCTGAGCCAATAGCAGACTTTCAAGGAAAACACCTTGCGAATCCCATAACTTCCAGGTGCGGGGCAACAGCCAATGAACACACAGCTGAGGCTCCAGTATGCGGAGGACTGAGGAGTCTAGCCTACTCGCGAAATTTTCCTATACATCATGTGTTTGCGCACCTGAGAGAATATACTGCTGTCTTGGTTGACTTGAAAAATTCGCATTTCGTGAAGTTGCCGTGTCGACATTCTCGTTGAGAGGCGCCGACAGGATGTGTACGTCGGCAGAAAAGTCTTCAAGTCGGAGTTGGGGGCGCCAAACCCCCCCAAGTCTGAGGGCCTCGTACGGAGCGCTGTCTCGGTGGATCAACGACGTGTGGGACGGGTCGTCACCTCGTTGCTCTAATGAAGGCGAACGTTTGCTTTGCGGCTTGATTGCGCAAACACCGTGTAGGGGGGAAAGAGAAAAGTTTTAAAGGCCTGCAGGCAAATGGCGTCGACGGCGAAAGGAAACAAGAGAGGCCGGAGATGGCAGAGATTATTGTCTCCGGCTCTCTCCCCACCACTCTAGCTCTCGAGGGATTTGGTCTTTCTTTTAAAGTTGATTGCACTTTGCGATGTTAGCACTGTTAAAACGTAAGTTTACTCACGTTTTTATTCTCGTTCTGGTAAAAACGACTAAGACGACGACGGCGGCGAGTGGCAGCACTGTTGTTTGTTGCTGATTATTGCCAACTGAACACTTTATTCCCTCTAAATTGCCCTTCTGCATGATTGCCATTTGCATGTAGGCTGTTCGCGGTAAAAAGAGTAGTTCTGAAAGCCCTGCTCAAGATCTACGTGCATTCTTCCGCTGCCTTGTCAATTTATTCTTGCGTCGGTCTAGTAAAACTGTGGAATTATTAGAAAAGTTTTAAATATTTTAAAAATTTGCTTGTTCTCACATTTACGTGTATTAAAAACAGAAAGCAAAATAAATAATTTCAGTTTTACCCAACACTTTTAATTTCACTTTAGGACATGTTACTGAATTCTCTTGGTCGTTAACAACTTTAACAGGCGCATTGAAGTTACCGTGCCTGTTATAATATGTGCAGGTATAGGCCGTTCACGGTAAAGTGAGCACTTTTGAAGCCCTGGTTACTCTTGTCTTTCAGCAAATGAATGTTCTTCTATCACCTTGTAATGTAAACACTGCCATGTGAGTAATAAACATAGTGAATACACTTCGCCATACTCACAATAAAAAGTCCCACACCGTAATAATATGTATTTATTAACTATTATGTTTGATGAGACTTTCTTAAAAAAAAAAAAAAAAGCGCTCACTTTACCGTGAACGGGCTATGGGTGCAGTGATATTTTCGAAAGTTGATTTAAAAAGTGATCAAAAACCAAGAACCTATAATGACAAGTATCCATGCACCCATCGAGTGACTTTGTAAAAGTGCTATAATAATATCGTAGTGATGTTTGTAAGGATTTATTACTCTAGAAAAATAAAACATATGAATTCTCTTCACTTGCCACTAATTCAAATACAGCATTTTAAATTAATAGACATTCAGTAATTGGAAATATTTTTCAAAATCCATAGACAACATTACTGAAGATGATGTTAGTGTCTACGTTAAAATGTCATATTGTATAATTTGTATAGACCATTCGTAGTTACTTCCAACTCTTCTAAAACCCTTCCTACTTTGCGTTGTTTCTCCACCTCATGCAAACAAAGTCCAGAAAATTACACCGAATGGACAAGGCACCGCATTTGTGCCCACTCAGTTGTAATAATACTTTGCATAAGAACTATGTCTAATTGGGCATTACCAGCGCACATATTTTCTTCTCCCTGTTCTGTATTCGTATTAATTTTAAATGCGATTATATAAGTTTATTGATAAGATGTACGTTAAAGTTCGATTAAAACCAGATATAAGGTTTTTTTTTTGTGTTAACAGTAGTATAAAACGTTACCCTGAGATAAAGGTTTTGTTGAATCAAACAAGATTTGTTTGGTGCGACCAAATTTCTTGTTTGCATAAAGGCGATGAAATATTTTGTTGCTGAAACCAAATTATTTTGTTGTTCTCATTTGGTTGCCTCGAACTGTCAGATTTGGATGGTGCAATTAGATATTTGTTTGGCTACACGTGCATTAAAGAGTTCGGGCTGATATAAAAGAACTTTACTAGTTTGGCCGAGTTTCGTACCTAGATGTGACAACTGATGACGCCGGAAAGATTTTAAATAGACATGCTGCAAATATTGGGCAACGTGTGCAAATACATAGTTCAAGTTTTGCAACTTTACTTGTCAGTTTCTTGTTCTTGTTGCATTTTTTATTAATGTGTTATACGATTGTTAAGCATCAATAGATGCACTAACAAACACGGTTACTGTCCTAATTGTCACAAAAATACAAACAAACTCTCGAGCCGTATTTTCGAACGGAGGCAGTCAAATGAGTAGCCAGTTCAACAAAATGTTTAGTTGACAGTGTTACTTTTTTTTGGCCCAACACAGAATTTGTTTATTCAAACATATATTTTGTTAGACGAAAAAAAGTAATTTTGTTGCTTTCAAAATTTTGTTTGTTCAACAATATATTTTGTTAGGGCAACTAAATATATATTTGACCCTATACAAATAAATATTTTGTTTGATTTTCTCTCAGTCTATTGACACGTGACACATTTAGTAAACAAGCTAACATGTTATACATGGGGTGATCTTTCAATGGTTTGATTTGAAAAGTGTGAAGAAACATAGAAAATACTATAGCTGGTGTTGGCACGACTGGCTGTCGAGACGTGTTGCCGTTTAGTCTTGTGGGCGGGTTCGCGCAGAGGTCCAAGGTTGCAGTGCGTTTTGTAGTGTCATCTTGGCGTGATTGTGTCTCAAATTCCCTCTCGATATAGAAGGAAATATTGTTGGCGTTCCCACGGAAATACTTTGTAAATTGTCAGCTATCATGGTCGCCAATTTGTGTTTTGAAATTATTTTGCTGTAGTGCCAGCCCATGAATCGTAACAAAATGTGTACACCTTCGCGCGGCATTTTTAGAACTTAGACTTCAGAAGCGAGCGATTTACCGTGAAATAATTACAAGATAATGGAAATAGTTTTACGGTTAGCGGATTATAAAAATATTAGTTTTTATTTTTATTTTTTTAATGGATGTTTTGCTCAACAGAAGTTTCAAACCTCCTTTGGTACAATCTAGTGATGTATGCAAACTACACTATCTTACACTATCTACCAAAAAGTAATTGGGCACCTGTCCACAGTAGTAGGGGCGTGCCAATCACACGTCACCTTGGATTAATTGATGGATTATCGATTTGATTGAAAGGGGTAATCCTTAATCCAATATTAATCCGACCAATTTTTTTTACGGAATAAGGGTTAAATGTAATGAAAAGGGTTAAAGTCATAGAAAGGATTAAATGGTTTGAAAGGGTTAATTTTTAATCCTATCAATTTTTATTGATTTTCTTTCTTTATTTTTGGGAGGGGGTAGCAGAAGCTCTGTACGATGTTGACGGTGTGATCTCCTGGAGGTGACTGACCAGAGTGGTGGGTTGTAATCTCTTATATAGGTGTAGAGTTGAGTGCTATGCCGATGTACGATAATAGGGGAAAAAAATTAAGTAGTCTGTCCGCTTCAAAAGGAAAAAACTCAGCCCTCAGAAATAGAATCACCACATAACATTGCATAAAAGTGGCTACAGTAACATAATAAAATGACTAAGAAATAACATATACATATATAATTATAGAAGTGGCATAAGAAACACATTAGTCATACATGCTGGGAATCGTACATGGCACAAAAGAATGAAAATATCCTATAAAATAGGCAAAACTTAATACTTGCTTGTCAAATGGTAAACAATCTTAGGTCCAGAGGTAAATTAACTACGTTATGAGCAAAAACACATTAATTTTGGTGGTGTGCTATAAATCTCTTTTTTTTTTGTATATTTATTGAACTCATTCTTTGTAGAATATATTATCAATTGTAAAGAAAGAGTATTATCTTTATAATTAAATGTTTACGAAATACCAACAAGTTTGGCAGTTTGTCATAACAGCATCTTAAATGTAACATGAAAAAATAAAAGATAATATCACATTATCATAGTCTTTGGGAATAACATTTAAATTACCTTTTACCAGTGGCTGGGGCAAGATATGAGAATGATCATTTAAAGTATAAAAAAACTTAAACCTAGGATGCATCCTTACACACTAAAATGAAATTAGTATTACTACATATGATTCCTTCAAACAGAATAATAAATATTCTTTATGCAACACAAAGTAGCATTTGTAAATAAAATTGCATGGTGTCTTAAAATACATGTAAATTATATTCGCGCTAGTGTAGATAAAAAAATTAGTTCGTGGGTACAAACAAAATACAAATAATAAACCCACCAACTGATACAATTAAATATTATGCAGCATATTCATATAGATTTTGTTAAATTTTATATGTTCATGATTGTCTCCTTCATATTAAAAAAAAATTGTTTAGTCACGCAATTATATTTTAAGGAACAGTGAAATATGCTCAAATAATTTTTTTAAACTTAAAATAAATACATTCACAAACACAGGTTGTAATATATAAAAATTGATTGTCTCTTGAGAATATATTTTTTGTATAAATAAAGTTTGTTATGTCAAAACTGGCCTAGTTGAAATAAAAAAAGGTTAATACTGACTAAATAATGCGTAGAAAATGGAGTGTGTCCACAAGTATCGATGGAACGAGAGAAAATTGCCACAAGCCTCTTGACTGGTGGCCAGTAAAATTCATTCCTCAGGAAGGAATGAGAAGAGCACAACGTCTTATAACAACTTGTGGAATGGAATGGAAATCCAGGAAACACGCGGAACTTGACCGATAGGGACCATGTCCAGACGTGAAACCCTCACTATAACAAAATTAATGAAACGAAATAGCGAGTAAAAAAATATAAATGGGAGTACGAGACGGGGCGAAAATCAATTAAAACTGTACTCACCAGACGAGGTTAGAATAAATTCTGATCACATGTTGAGTAGCAGTAGAAGTACCAAAAGAAAAAAAATTAATAAATAAAATATTCAACACCACAAAAAAAAAAAAAACTACATATCTGTGGCCCCTACTCTACGTGATGGTCAGTGTATGGAACACTAAAAACGGGTTTTAAGTCCCCAAGAACACTGCAGTTACCGCATGACGACAATGCGCCATGACGACAAAAGGCCACGTACAAAAGTGGTGGGAAAACGCAGGGTGAATGGACAGAGCAAAGAAGACTGCTAGTACTGGGTTCGCCACTAGATGGCATAGGTTGTACAAAAGTGGTGGGAAAACGCAGGGTGAATGGACAGAGCAAAGAAGACTGCTAATGGGTTCGCCACTAGATGGCATAGGTTGTACAAAAGGAGGGGGAGTGCTGCGTCGATGTTCGAGAGCACGTGAAAATACTGCCTTTTTAATACAATATCACGAACTGACTGCGTGATCACAGAAATAAAATACAGAATGAGCTACGGCAGAAAAAAAGCAAGCTGAAGAAAGGTTATGGCCAGCGCGACAAAAGAATGTGCTGTGTTTCACTGCATTTCTGGTGAAAAAGAACAAGACATGAAATGCGGTTGTGGATGCTTCTAACGAGATTGAAAACGGAGCTTTGAAAATACAACTTGAACAGTATTGAAATGAAACTTCCAAAAAAGGCTTTAAATGTTAAAATATTAATAAACTCATATGAAGTACGTTGAGATAAGAAAATTAATCGAGTTGTATCGCCAGATAAACAAATGTTAAAAGTATATGTTACTTGACAAAAATTAAAATGGAGATAAATAAATACATAGGAAATAAACTTTCCTTGCTAATCAGACAACTCATATGTAGTTCAAAATGAGAATAAGAGTTTTATTTACCATCATAATAAAAATAATAAAAGTAACAAGACATGATAAACACTCAGAATATAGGCAATTAACTTGAATACCGGCAATATTTAAAATTAGGTTAAGTAACAAATCGAGAGACTATAATAATTCTCAGTAATGTAGTAACTAATCAAAACATTTAAAATTATGTTTTTAAAAAAGTTCAAAAATGAGACACTAAAAATTAATAGAGACACATATTGCAAACAAGGGTAGAGGCATACTCAAGAGACGAAAATATGATGAAATAATTAAAGCATTAATATAGGCACATAAACAAATTGTAGGTACATAGTTTAAAAACTTAATGTCGTAATTAAAATTGCATGTAAAAAGAATAGTGACGTATTTGAGATGGCACAGTGCAAGAGTGGGCTAAGGAGAAATTTTTATAATTGTTCTAATTTTGAGGTGTTTGGAGGGATGTTGGTGGTAGATAGACGATTTCTACGAATATGCTTAACATGCGAGAGAATTTCAGAGTGTTTAAACGATTTCTAAGAGTGACCTAAGTGAACATTTTATGTTTTTGGGGGGATATTGCTTGTAGATGGTAGATAGGCGACTTTGAAAGATGCGATTTACATGTTAAACGATCTGTTTTCCAAATGCAATTAAACGTTAGAGAAATTCACAGTGTTAGAAATATGAATAAATTCCACGGATCGAATCGCAAATTTCAAATGGCTATGTGAATAATAAGAGCAATTGCATGAGTCTTAAACATAACGGAAGTCTCGAGCTTATAAATATAATTTACACGAGATAGAAGTTTAACATCTGGTGTCGAAATGTGCAAACTCACTAAACGAAATACAACTATGAAATTACACAAGGCAGAGTATTTAAATGAGTTCTACGTATGAATGAATAGCACGAGAAACAAGTATAATGGAAAACTACTGTCTTTAAATTAAATCCAGCTAGTCAGTATAAATAATTAACACATTGACACGATTCAGCCTGGAGAATGATATCTTACGGCAAGAAACTCTGAATACGACTTAAACCAGACACAAAAGCGTGTGTATATTCTGATAAGTAAAATATATAATCATAGAAAATCTTACCCGAATTGATATTAAAATAAGTCAGTTCGATGCATGAATGAGTAGCACTTACGTCGAGCTGTGAGTAGATACGTCTTAGTGTGGCTGATAGACAACTGTGTTTAAATTATGGTAAAAAATCGTAAATGAAGGGAAAAATATGTTTTAATGTTTATGAAATTCTCTGTAATTGTTAACACTTATGGTATTTTCGTAGACCGAACACAAAAATCAATTACTTATCACAAATGCAGTATATCGATCCGAAAAAATAAGTTAATGCAGGAAAATTTATATTTTCCATATAAAATACTTTTATATTGAATCGCGGCTATCACTAGAGATGAAGGTAGGTCCATAGCTGCAGTAACCCCCGATTGTAGGCTCGTCGGCCGCTAAGTGTCTAGAGGTGCGGTGTTTAGCTGGTTCAGAGGAGCTGACGAGTAGCACGTCTGTCTCCCACAAGCATTGATGAACGACTGAATATGGCGCAGACTACCTACAGAGATGTAGATCGGATCCTGGACCCTCTTTTCCCTCCCCAACAGACCACATCTGTGGGACTCTGAGGTCGAGAAACCAACTTGCACCCCCTTTCCCCTCTCCGCCCCTCGTCAGTACGCACTGCCCCGAGCTGCCTACGATTGTCAAATGTTTTCGGTAATTTCTCAAGATGGCGTCAACTGCCTAGTTGCATTCACATCGGAGGAGACCTGCCTGCCACCCCCTCACATCCCAACCCCCACCCTACCCACCACCACTCGCCCTCAGAACTGGCCCTTGTCCAGAGGAATGTGCCCCCTACAACCCTACTCCAGAAGCTGTCTTTGTGCAAGAAGCGAGTTCTTTTCCAAGACCACCACTATGCACCCCTCCCCCACTACAGTATTCAGAAAGTGTTTATTCTAGTGTAGGATTCCCTGCTTTGGCTCGATGGCCCTTCACCCCAAGAGCACTGCCTCGGCTATGAACGAAGCTTGCTTCAAGGTAAAAGTGACAGTTTCCCTAGGGAGGCAGCGCCAGATTTTGAGCTGACCTGGACTATTTCCCCTCTCCCCTACCAACTGTTATTTTCGCTCGGACATTAAAGCTTCCTCCTATTTTATTTTTTTTTCGAACCGTAAGAGCTTAGCACACTCTCAGCGAATTAACAAAATTTCACATCTCCTGCCGATAAAACTTTATTTTCCTCATCACTAAGAAATACACTCCAAATGTTTTTTAACACACAATAAATTCGATTTAAAATATAAACAGTTTTCCACCAACATTTTCCCCCTGTTTTCCACCAATCTTTATTACTGTATCCATCAATCTTTATTCCCATATCCAATAATCTTACAAAACATTTTAAACTTTATTCCTGTTTTCCAATAACTTTTAACTAATCACTGATTAAATTTCATACCAACACAGCTATAACACATAATTTTAACTCGCTAAGATTTTAAACATTGAAAGAACATGTTTTTCAAAACTCGTATTTTTATTCGAGTTTTAACTATTACAATGTATGCAAATACTCAAGTTAAAGTTTATTTTCAACCATTGAAAATGTATGTTAAAAACATGTTGGGAAAAAGTTGTTTTAGTTTTATTCCAACATACATTTATTCATCTAGCAGGCAAAAATGTGTATTTCACATATAGTTCTTCCTAAGCCAGAATTTTTAGAGAGTACTATAATATAGGAAAATATAATACAATCTTGCTAATATTTGTTTGGGAAAGATAGTTAACTACAGCGACATTTTTTTACAGAAGATACGGGGACGAGTCATTCTAAAACCTCGTGTATAATACCAGCTAACAGATAGTCGAGAATTGAGTGTATGTGGGAGTGGGCGAAACTTAGGTCTCGAGAGCTCACGGCCAGGCCGAACCGGGTCGCGACTAGGAAGGAGATATGCATGGTGTGAAGCAGGCGAGGGAATGTTTCAGAAAGACGTAGCAGCCCACGTCGTACACCATTATCATTACCCGCCTGCTTCCATCTGCCTGACAACTTTCCCTTCACATGCAGAGTCTGATGCATGAGTTATAACTCTTCTTCTAGGATATTTTATCCTTTCAGGGATGTGAAGCTCTTGAGCAATCTTACTAAACTTCATTTGAAATATAACCGTTTTCCGTTAACTCTTCAATAATAGAAACAATTTCGTCCATATGCGAATTATTCCCAGACTATCTCGAAACGATGAGAAGTTTTAATCAATCAACCAATTCATTAGGATTGTTCCAATATTCAGGTGAAAAGCGGTTGTAAATTTCATATTTATATATTCCACTTCCTACTATATCTCCTATTAAATGTATTTCCGGGTGGTTTTCATCTCCTGTACGAATATTAACATTCATTCGACGAATAATTCTTTATATTTCTGCAGATTGGTGTCAGGATATCCATTTGGGAAGTTTTTAAACAATAATTCAAATAATCCTTCACTGACATCAGTTACATAATCACCTATTTTAATTTTATCCTCAGGCAAAAATTTAACTAACGAATCTCCTAGAAACCAGTTGTTTTCATGTCAATAAACACTAAATGATGTATCGCACATTGACATAGATAGTTTTAAAGCCAAGTACCGTCGTGTTAATTGAGAAAGGGATTGCTTTTTCTTTGTTAAAGACTTAATTTTCCATTTTAATTTCCAAAGCCTCTTCTTTAGGTTTATTCAACACATAATGCAATGTATCAATTCTACTGGCAACGGGTTTAAATATTACTCCATTTAAAACATCATGTTCCGCACAGGCTCATTTGATTTGTAAATATTTCTCTTTCACAGCAGCTATAATGTTATGTAATTGCGAAGCAGACTCAGGCATGTTTTTATTATACTACATTAAATTCAATCTGTTTATATATGCATTAAGTCACTGCTTTTCTAACTGATGTAGTGGGTCGATTACTTTGAGCTCTTTCAATATTATCGACTTTATTTCAAACATCTAATTTTTCTATTGTTTTAGCTTACAAATAATTGATAAAATAGTTCATTTGTGTTTCCAAATCAATATTTTGTTTTCTCAAATCTGTTTGCATTAATAAACCAAATCTTTTATTAATAAATTCATCTCTTATATGCATTATTTGTTCCATTTGTGTTTCAAGTTGTTTTGTAATAGTAGCGTTTACCACTTCATTAATTACAACTCTTAAATTTTCTTACATTTCTGTAAGTTGTGTTACAAAAACTATATTTGTTGTATCGTTAAAATCCTTTCTAAATCCATTTAAACATCCTTCTATTCTAAATTCATTACTCTGCAAATCAGTGCTAATATTGCTTAAAATGTTTTTAATTACACTCGCATTTCTATAAACATCATAATTCAATCAACTAACTTTATTAATTTCTCTTGAATATCGTTTGATTCCGATTTAAATATGTTTAGGGTATTAGTATTTAAGTCTTCCACATAATGTTTATTTACCGCATAACTATCTTTCACAGCTATACCCATGTTACACAATATATGTCCATTCAAATCACAATTCCCATTACGATTTTTGGTTAAACAGCTATTGTAAAGATTGTATTTTATACAGCTATGTCCAAACTTTAAAATACTCATTGTTCTTCGCGTGGAAGTAAAAAACTGTCAATACCAGATCTATATCTGCCTTTATATAGGAAATGTGTTGGTATAATTTCCAAAAACCATATTTTTCTTTTCAACAGTAAAAACACATATCTTTAAACTTTGCAAATGTCATACCGCCGAAAGCGTCATCATTGTAAATATGTTGCATATTCATATTATCCATTTTAAACACAATTAACATATTTGCATTATTGTCAAAATCATGTTTCTTCACCACAGGTTCCCGCAAATGCAGTGCAGGGGAAAGGGGGTGCAGGCAGCCAGGACCCAATATACACCTCTGTAGGTAGTTGGCACCATATTCAGTCGTTTGTTAACGTTTGTGGGAGACAGACATGCTACTCGTCAACTCCTCTGAACCAGCTAAACACCGCACCTCTAGACACTTGCCAGCCAACGAGCTTACAATCGGGGATCATCACAGCTACAGACCTACCTTCATCTCTAGTGATTACTGCAATTTAATATAAAAGTATTTTATCAGGAAAATATACATTTTCTTGTGTTAACTTTTTTTTGGATCGATATACTGTGTTTACGATAAGTAATTGATTTCTGTGTTCGGTATACGAAAATACTGTTTGTGTTAACAATTGCAGTGAATTTCATTAACATTAAAACATTTTTTTCCCCTTCATTTAAAAACAGTTTTCTATTGGCCACACTAGACGCATCTACTCACAGCTCGACATAAGTGCTACTCATTCATACATCGAACAAACTTATTTTAATGTAATTTGGAGTAAGATTTTCTATCAGAATATACACACACTATTGTGTCTGGTTTAAAACATATTCAGAGTTTTTTCCATAAGATATCGTTCTCCAGGCTGAATCGTATTAATGCGTTAATTATTCATACTGACAAGCTGAATTTCGTTTAAAGAGAGTAGTTGTTCTTCATACTTGTCTCTCGTGTTATTCATTCATATGTAGAACTTGTTTAAAGACTCTGTGTTGTGTAATTTCATAGTTGGATTTCGTTTAGTGAGTTTGCACTTTTCGACACCAGATGTCAAAATTCTCTCCTGTGTAAATTATACTTCTAAGCTCGAGACTTGCATTACATTTAACACTCACATAATTACACTTATTATTAACGCAGTTGTTTGAAATTTGCAATTAGATGCATGTAATTTCATACATAGAACACTCTAAATTTCTCTAACGTTTAATTGCATTTGGAAAACAGATCATTTAACACGTAAATACCATCTTTCAAGGTTGCCTATCTACCGTCTACGAGCAATATCCCCCCCCCCCCCAAAACCATAAAATTTACACATAGGTATTTCTTAGAAATCGTTTAAACTCTCTAAAATTCTCTCGTGTGTAAAGTATATTCGTAAAAACCGTCTACCTACTACCAACATTCCTCCAAACACCTCAAAATTAGAACAATTAGGAAGAATTTGTCTTAGCCCACTCTTACTCTCAACCCTACACCTGTATAAGACATTGCAACCCACCACTTTGGTCAGTCACCTCCAGCAAACCACACCGTCAACATCATACAGAGCTCCGGCTACCTCCTCAAAAAAGAAAGAAAGAAAATCAAGAAAAAAATTTTGTTCGGATTACAAATTAGCCCTTTCAATACATTCAATTCTTTCAATAAATTCAACCCTGTTTATTACACTTAACCATTTTTTGATTTAAAATATTTGACCGGATTAAGGATTAACCCTTTCAATCAAATCGATAATCCGTCAATTAATCTGAATTAATCCAAGGCGAAGTAGAATCGGCATGCCCCTACTACTGTCCACGATGTTTGCTCGGTGGTTGTCACCACGTGAGAATCTCGTAGGGCCACCTCTTGCGGTTATAACAGCAGCCACCCTGTCTGGCATGCTCTCTACGAGTGTTTGCAGGACATCCACGGGGATTCGTCGCCATTCCTCTTGCAACAATTCCATGAGTTGAGCAATGGACTTTGGCCGCGCCTGACGAACCCTCACCCGGCGATCCAATTCGTCCCAAAGATGTTCTATAGGGTTGAGGTCGGGGCTCTGTCCAATCGGCGAACATTATTGTCGGCGTACCACTGCATAGTAGCCCTTGAAACACGGCACCTGACATTGCCATTCTGGAAGTAACACGGGTCCATTCCGTAAAAACGCCACAATGTAGGGGGCATTTCATTATCCAGAATGTTACAATAGGCCTCTGTGTTCATGCTACCACGTACAAACACCAGCGGTCCTACGCCGAAGGCCGTGCAACACAAGTCAACTGACGTACTAGATTACCTATTTTCATGGACGCCCAATTAAATAGTGTATAAGAAATCCTTTTATAGGCTTTTCACTATAATATGAGCACTTCTGAAATCCCTTAAGATCTACTTGTATACACGTTGTGTATTATTCCTCATTATGTAAAATTAACATTGGCATAGGCCTCATGACTTTATTCGAACGCAGGTCACGTGAAACTATAAGATTTTTAGAAAAGTAAATATTTTACAGAGCAGCTTATTTTTACTCTTCGATGCATTAAAAAAAAAACAGAAAGCCGATTAAATTATTTAATTTATCAGAAATTGTTACCTCAACACTTCTTATTCGACGTCTAGATATGGAACTACTCCTTATCCATTGTTACCAACTTTACTGGACGCATGTCACTCAGTGCGCCAGTTAAAATTTATGCAGGTAGGAGCGGTGCCTTTTTTTCTGAGGTTTGTTTCGAAAGTGCTCACTTTACCGTGAACAACCTTTACTGAGTACAACTACCAGACATTTTCATTAAATTGTTTTTAACCTAATTTAATTAGGAAAGTGCAGCACTGGGCCAATAGTGAAACTAACATTACTCCTCTGTTCGCGCAGAACTTAGTTGCGTCGTACACGAAAGTTTCATATTTGTCCGTAAACCATAACGCTGGATATAATAAAAGTTTTAAGTAGTTTATTAACTTTTACTTGCTACAGTTTCCCTCTGGATTTTATCAAATCGAAAGGCAACCTCGATGGCATAACTTTGAAGTAACTTTTCTCTTAAATTATTTACTTTCTAGCACTGCTGTGAAGTATGGCTCAGGTTTGAAAATCATTTAAAGTTAATCTACGTAGTTATAAATTTCATATCCAAGATATTTTCCACCCAATAAAAAAGGCGAATGTGATTATGCTGATGTATCATATTGTATTACTAGTTAGAAATGTTACAGTGAAAACACGAAGTCTTCTGCCGCTCGTAATGAATGTTAATGAAACATGCTGAATTACTACACAGCTTCAAAGAATACATTTCGGAAACTTAGTATCAAAGAACTGTATCAACAAAGTCTAGGGTCATTTTCAATACTGGGTGGAGCCAAGCTTATTTTTTTGTGTCAAAAATTGTTTACTTATCTAAAATGTTTCCAAGATAATTACAGTCTTAACAACATACCTTCTAACCGTGTGAATAGTCAGGTGGTCTTACATCAATGTAAGTTTGTCTGACGCTCTTTTTTTTATTTCGATACAGTTATAAATCCAGGAGCCATATATTTAAATAAGGTTGGTTGGTTGTTACTGAATGTTTGGTATTCAGCTATAGATAATGTTGGCACGAGGGGGGAAAAACATTATTTCGACTATACTGAAAAAATGTCTTTGTAGATACGGATCTCTAATACCAAACCTTCGATTTAATAGCTTTCCGCTTGTGAACTTTCGGTTAGTTGTATAGTTCGATCACGATTAATTCAACTCTTCTGAAAACCCTAACTTGTTTCTACTTTCTGCGCATACTTAACGGCAGTAATTCATCGCGGAAAATGTTGAATGTTTGCGCTTTCATAAACACACGATTTATTTTGAGGCTATGTGTTGATAACGATGATCCTGAAGGAAGGCGAAGTTCCCCCCCCCCCCCCCCCGTGCCGTATCATGAGGACACGCAAACGTAAACAATGTAAACTATGGGTATAAATTACGCCAATAATTAAAGATGGATAATTTTCCTGGAGTGAAATATAGTTTCGTGACGCTCCAGTATCTGTAGACGTCTTGAGGTGAGCTCTTGGGAAGAGAATCTGTTTACTGACTGTGTATTGTAACTCGGTGACGATTGGACGGCTAACAGCCTTGCCTACCAAACCAACAGCCGGGAACTTCAAACGGGGAATCGATGTTAGACGAAATTTCTTCTCTTTGCGTCAATTTTAAAGATAGTTACTTCAAACAAAAAAATCGTGAGAATATTGCTATATAAAATTATTTTTAAAAATATATTTATTCATGTATGTATATATAAATTTTAATATCTCATTTTTAGAAAAAAATTATTAAACAAAACAGTCGGCAAGATGTCTTACACGTAGCAGCATTCCTTAAGAAATTTCGTGTAGAATGTCTACTTTTTGTTTGAAACAGTTATCTTTAGAAATTGAAATGAGACGGAATTTCTTTTTAACATCAATTGCCACCAGTCGCCGCGGGCCACCGCCCGCGATGGCAACTCGAGGTCATTATCGCATTGCAGTGTCGTACACACGATCGAACGAGACCACGTTTATTTCGATCGTATTACTAGCCACGAAGTTACATCTTCGGAATAGATTATCGCCGTGCACGTGCCTTCGTACCCTGTCCTCGTACCCCATGTGTCGATCTGAGTTTAAAGACACGTTCACGTCGACGCATAGTTAGGGGTTGTGAGCTGCACAATAAGGCTATAGATAGGTTACTATACGATATTTACGAAATTTTGCAACTGCAATGTTATTTAAAAATACATATCAGTATACCGTACATCATCTACGTCATACAATATTGTAATATTAGCTACGTTAACGATATACGTATTCCCCGTTTACACGCTTTAATTTGACGCTAATATTTCCAATATCGGCATTACCGAAGTGTCTGTGGTCGCAATATCAAAATGATCGATATTTGTCATGCACAGCAGTCCATTTTCAGTGCGTTTTCAGGAGCAAGAATTTCGCTTCGATGTTGAAGGGGCGAGCACGTATAGATACGATCCTGTAAAGCGAGCATGGCACAGTTGTGAGCGAACGTAGGAGTAAGGGCGAGTGGTTATTTTACATACTGCATTAACAGGTAGACGACACAGTTACTTCCAACATTTCTGAAGCCTTGCTGAAGTTCTACTTCCAGGATATTCACCCGCCTCGTGCAAACTAAGCTTAACCAAGTCTAGATAATTACACCAAAGAAGGAGAATGCACCGAATTCGTGCGCACTCTGTTGTGATAATATTGCAGCATGAGAACTATTTCTTACTACAGAGCGTCTCACTCTTAGATTGCAGTGTGCGGTGTAATGGACATTCACTCTCTCTCTCTCTCTTTCCAATACATGGTTTCTGTCGTTAACGCTGTCCTTGTTCCTGCGGGCGCTTGTTGCCTGATAAGTTATTTTTTTGGCAACTTCGAAAAAGAAAACTATCTACGTTGTTTGCGCGCCTTCCAATCGCAATGATAGGATTTCGCACAGGCCTCAATATCAAAGGAGCCGCTTAGCTTTGCGTTGCAGGATTGAATTCCTTTAAGAGTTGGCAGGGCGGTAAACAGATAGAAATTATCTTAATCAGGCCGTGTCCTTCACCGCCCGGTTGTTTCTCAGTTTGCCTGTTACGTCACAAAGCTGAAGCAATCTGGCAACAGTGAGCGCCATAAGCCCTGTACTGCAATCTAAGAGTGAGACGGACTATAGGCGCTGCCAACATACATGTTTTCTCACTGTTTGATACTTACTTTTATATTAACAGAGGTATGAAAAGGTTGTGATACATGTGGTTTTTGGGAAATAACTAAACACGTCACGTCACGTCACACATGGGGTGATTTCCCCAAGGTTCGATTCAAGAAGTGTGAAGAAACTGCGAATAGCCTGTAGATGAAAGTGCGCCGGGCCGGGGCGATCTAGAGGTCAACCCTGCGGAGGCACACCAAGGAGTACACTTCGTTTTGCCTTAGATCGTTTTGCCTAAAACTAGGCAAAACGACATTAGGCTAAATGACTTTAGGCAAAAGGACTTTTAGGCAAAATGAAGGTGGAAAAAACACTTTTAAGCAAAACGACGCACTCCCACAACGTGGCGGAGCATCCATCAGGCATGGATGGGACTCTCTTGTCGCCGGTGGCATAAAGAGAGCGAGGGTGCGCCGCATCATTTCATAGCCGCTGTATTGTGTGGAGAGACACCCCCTCCACCCCCCTTAATCTCCCGCTCTTCCAACCTGTATTATTCCATCCCGCCGATCGCTGCGGGCAAGAGCGGCACATAGCGGCACCGGGGCCGCCCTGCGCTATTTCATAGCATCCCAGTCACGTCTTTAAATTTGCAACCATAGTGGGAGGCAATCCAGAAAAATCCGGTGATAACAAAATCGGGGGAAACAGTTTGGCATTGCAGCTCCGAATCTATCGTCTATATTCGAAATTCAATTACACCACTCGAGTGCCAAAGGATCAAAAATATGTTACGTCGAGTGAGGATTGCGAAGCCTCGCGCGCGCCGGTGGAGGGGGGGGGGGGCGCAATTTTGAGTTCGTTTCGCCGCCTTCCCATAATTTCCGCGTAGTATAATAACTCTCGACTAGGAGAAGCTACGACGCTCCTGTAAGTTTCAGTCGACAGTGTTTGATGTAGTTCCCGTACATTTATTTATGCGGGAATTTTTAATTTGAGGGTAGAAAACAGATTTTAATTCTTCATCAGTGATTCGTTAGGTTCGTAAAATCTCTGTGTGCTGTGGTGGAAATGAGTGAGTGGAATGCTGCAACATTCAAGCACTGCTACAGTTCATTCGCGGTTTCTTCGAACTTTTTGAACCAAACCTTTGAGAATTACATGCCCGGCCGGGTCACTCCGGATTCTCGCATGTGGAAATCGTGCCGGACGATGCCGTTGGCCGGCATGTCTTCTCGGGGATATCCCGCTTCCCCCATCCTCTCAGGCACCGCCCCATACTCGCTTCATTCACCCTCATCGGCTCTCAAGACCTCGATGTAAAGAGTTGTCCAAACTTCTTCACTTATTTTTTTTTTCTCTTAAATTAAAATGTTACTAATATTTTATCCATAATTTATAATGCTTCGTTTATAAATAACTTGAATAAAAACAAGGAGAAAATAGGTGTGTTGGTAGCGCCTAGTGAGAAATAGTCCTTATACAAAATACTGTTACACTGAGTGCGCACGAATGTGGTGCGTTGTCCCTCTGGTGTAATTCTAAGCTAAGTTAAGCTGATGCCACGTCTCAACTCGAAAGTGTGCTCACTCTCACTCGCCACTCTCACTCGGTTTACACTGGCTCACTTTAGCGAATTGAGACTTGTGCCCTCTGTAAGCCTTCGGCATTATCCCTCTGGCAGCAAAGGTAATAAATGGCGAAAAACAAAATACTGCTGGCCTTTCACTTTCCTTGAATAAATGGACAGTTTTTTTTTAATGAAATAGTAACTTATTTTAATTTGTTACATTTTTGCACCATTAACAACTCAATTGTTACGTGCAAGTCACGGTATTTAATAATATGCACACAATTAACCTAAATGAAACGTGAATCAAATATCATAATTTGTTATGATCCATATCAAACGGAATATCGTTATTACAAATTTCACAATCGCAGCAATGAAGTTAAGTCTGTAAAATATTTCTAACACTGCTTTAGAAACAACAAAATATATGTCTGGATATTTGAGGTTAGGCTTGGAAATAATATGGCTGCCAGAGAGGGTGCTAGAGTGAGCACTGATTGTAATCGTAGTTCACTCCCCCTCTCGCGCTCTCTCCTCGGAGTTTGGTCAGCAGAGATGACTCTCTGTGACGTCAAGAGTGAGCGAGAGAGAGAGAGAGAGAGAGAGAGAGAGAGAGAGAGTATACTCTCTCGGCGAATTGGGACACGGCCTTAGTTGGCTCTAGACGGAGGAATATCCTGGAAGCAGAACTTTAGCAGGGCTCCAGAAAAGGCTGAAGTAACCGTGAATGGACTATACTATACGTACATGGGACTTGAATACAACAAGACAGTGTTCACCTTCTTGTTCACAAAAGATGTAGGGGAAAGGCACCGAAGAGTGTGCACCTAACAGATCTACCCCATTTACTGCTACAGTTTATAGGGAAAAAAATATGGCTCATGCGCACGGTGTTTTATTGATCAATTATAATTTCGTGCGTACAGGCCCAATCACATCGACATATTCTAATTTTCACAAAATGCAAAAATCTACATAATTGCAAATGCGCACTCTTAGGAGTCCTAGCTCCTTCAAGTCACGAACATTTCTCATGCCACCTTAGTTGGCATTTGATACACTGTATCTAGTCATCAAAGATAGGCTCAGTGTATATCTCATTGCATCCTGGGCTGAATATGCCCCTTTCAACTGTCTTTCATAATGTAATCTTCTTTACTGGACGTGAAGATATTCCCCTTTTATTACGCGTCCGTGAATCTCGTGCCTTTTTCTTATCATTCGCAAGAAAAATAGCATTTTTAAATGGAGAGCCTGTCATTACGTCTGATTTCCTTCCTTTTATTTTTCTCTTGCCAATAGCGTCTGCTTTGGAAATAGGAATGATGTCAGCTGGAGAGATTGCTGTTGCTTCATTATTTTCTGCTATAGTTGGCCTGTTATTCTTAGTGCCATTGGGAGAGTTGCTTTGTTCGTCACTATTCCTTACTTGATTCAGAAGCCCGCACTTCAAACTCGAGAATTATTTCACCGGCCGATTTACTAACCTCAGTGGCCCACAGGCGGAATATTTTCACTATGGTCAGGAAAATCGAATACAAGTCATGATTTACGTCGCTAGTCGAGAGTATTTGGTCCGTATTTGTATTCACAGTTTGTTACGACGTTTTCTTGGTGTAGATTCCTTTGTGCCCAGCTCCACGGTGACTTTTCTTTGAATTTCCACATTTTGTATTCATCTTGCTTCGTTTAACAATTCGTTTGTAAATATCACCTTCCTGTCTGGCTTTCTCTTATTCGTTTCCAAAGAGTGCGCAAGGTGATTCAAAGAGTGCTCGCGCACTCTTGTGGACAATCTAAATGCGCACTCTTTGGGGATGAACACGAGATTTCTGAAATAACTGATATATAGCAGCAAATGATGGAAAAGGACAACGTGTTAAAATACCATGAATGCTTGGAACCATGGCTGTTCCATAGTGTACGCAAAATGAATGAACCTTCGTTTACCTAAATGGCAAAGCTTAACTTATGTCCTTAAAATATTACATCAACATAACAAAAATTGTTCTCTCACCTGTCAAACGTACAAATAGTCTTGAGTAACTGCAAGTTTCACACAACACAGTTGCCTGACAGTAACGAACCAACTGAGGCCATACGTAGTTTTTTCAGTGTTGCCAACTGCCAGGAAATTGCACTGCGCACTCTTAAGTACCTTTCCCCTATATCTGCATCAGGCTTTAGACAGTCCACATTCTTCCAGTCTGACGTTATTTTATACTAGAGATGATCTACATTCCTTCGTGTTCGTTTGCGTAGTCTTACATAGACACCCTATCATTTCACGGTTATTTCTTTCTAAAGTTCATTTCGAAGTTATTCATTTAGCAGAGAAGTTATGAAAGCAATTACCGGAAGTCGTATACCGCGGCAGGAGTCCGCGCTAATAAGATTACTGACGTCGCAGTCCACAGTTTTGTTTGTTCCCTGTTTTGCGAGCTCCGCTTCTGGCAAAATGGCGAACATTAGGGTCTAACGATCACCACACGGACCGCGAGATGACTTTTTAATGACTCGTTGTTAGCTTCGCTCTGGCACCTTCTGTTGCGATGACAGTCACCGACTGCGAAACAGTCGCAAATGGATTCGCGAAACGTAGCGCAAAAGGGACATCATGTACACAAGCTTTTATACCTACGTCATTACGAGACTCTCGTAAACCGCAACAAAAAAAATGGGTCGACATACTGGCTGTTTCCGAATACTGGCCTAATGGATCCCTTGCGGTAAGGGATCCATATAAAGTGCACTCTACTGGATGCGGCCATATTGGCTTAGTTTCCGAATTCTCACTAGGGATGTCGGTGCATCTCTTCACGCGTTCACTGCCATGGCCAAGGGATACACACTCGCATCCACTGTCGCATCCACACATCCCTTAAGGCCCTTACGCAATTAAAAACTTTAACATTTGACTTTACGTTTGCTTTCCGACACATTGTTTCTTATGGAGCTTGACACAATGGAACTGTCAAAGGTGAAGTCAAGCACTCTTGACTTTACGATTTCGAAAAGTAGAAATTTAAATTCCAAATCAAACAGCCATTTTGCCGAGAATCTAACAGAGGTTAAGTGGAAAGTGCGTTATTTTATTTTAAGGTTATTTTAATCTCGGTATAATAAACAAAACTCGTGTTAAATTTAATAAATTGACAAATAAATATAATGCGAAGAGGAAATATATGAATTGACATATTTAAATAAAGTAAACAAATGAAATTTTTATTTTGAAATAAACTTTTAATGTAAATTTTAAGCCCACTTTTTTAAAGAAAAAGGTACGTAACATGCATTCCTGGATAATATAATTATTTATATAACAAGATACACATTTTTACGAAACTCGCAGAACCGATGTTCAATTGTCTGAACTCTGGCATCACAATTGTATTGTGTATTGGTGGTTCCGTCAGAGGAAAGGAAACGTAAAGTCAAATGCTAAAGTTTTCTATTGTGTTAGAAGCTTTAGCTATGGAATTCGTTCGTCGTTTGTTTATATTATTGTTTACACCGATTTCGCGCATGTGGGGTGGTGTGGATGTGTATTTGCTTTTAGTTGTTGATTAAAATGGATGAATTTTTTTTTTTTTTTTTTTTTAATACTGTATAAATACGATTCTAACATAATCGTACAAAATAAAATGCTGTTTAAAATACTGACCACTTGAGCAATCAACTTCATTATACACACTAATCATTTCAACAAATGCATTTGTAATCTGTATATGCTCATCAAACATAAAATGTCATATTTATAAGAAATCTCGATTTCTATTAGCAGCCACCACCAAGCAGCAATTATAAAACCTCAAATCTAACAAATATTTTCGTATGCAGTAAATTGTTAGCATTTCGCCGAGATCCCATAGATAACACAAATAAAGATACAACTTCAAAGCAATAAAAAGTGTGGTACAGCTAAGCGCGCTCTAGCTGTAGCAGAATTCGGATGTTATCCATCCCTTCAATGCAGCCATTTCCACAGTGGGTGCATGCACGAAGGGACGTAGGGATGCGTGAGCAATGGACGCATCCACTGAATTCGGAAACAGCCATTTTTGTTCGTTATTGAATGATTGGATGATCAAGCTTTTGACTCGGCTAAGTTTTTCGCAAGCCAATCATAAACGTTCTGCGTCATTCAGTGTCTCGGTGTCCTCATTGGCTTCGTGAAATGCGATGGCATAGTCGTCCATTCACGGTTACTGCCAACTTTTCTGATGCCCTGCAAAAGTTATACTTCCTGGATGTTCCTCCGCCGCATGCAAACAAATCTTAAACTAACTATAAGCTGTTCACGGTAAAGTGAGCACTATTTAAGGCCCTGCAAAATTTTTCCTTTCAATTATTTTCTACTTATCCGCCACTGTTTTTTTATGTAAACATTGCAATATGACTAATAAACATAGTGGATAAATTTCATCATTCTCAAAAGTTAACGTCTGAGACTGCAATAAAATATATCGATTAGGGGTTAATGTCTTTTGTGAGAGCCTTAAAATGTGCTCACTTTACCGTGAACAGCCTATATAGAAAAGTACTCCGAAGGGACAATATACCGCATTCGTGCTCTTGCAGTTTAATAATAATTTCCATAAGAACTATTTCTTGCTGTGAGTAGGCCTTACCAACATACCTATTTTCATTCAAATTAATTATAATTTAAATATTGCCTATACTAATAATAATATCAAGAGGTGATGTGAGTTTGTGTTTATATGTAACGGCTAATCTCGGAACTACACGGCCGATTCTAATAATTCTGTCACTGTTAGAAAGTAAAATAAGCGAAATTCTTCCAGATGGACATGTTTAATTTTAAAAAAATTCTTGAGAAATTTCAAAATTTGTGCACCGAATCGAAAAGAAAAGAGCTACTTGGCTGCTTTCTTAGCATGCTATACCAAAGCCATTAAAGACGAACTGAAAAAATGTTAGAAGAAATTGCGTATCTTAATATAAAAAAATCCACAAGTAGTCACAGGTTGTCGCGGGTAGTCGCAGGTAGTCTCAAGTAGTCGCGGGTAGTCGGAGGTAGTCACGGGTGTTCGGAGGTAGTCACGGGTAGTCGCATGTAGTCACGGTTAGTCGCATATACAGGTATGTATTTCAATAACTCCATAAAGCCTGAGTAAAGCGATGGCAGGCTGCTAGTAATTTATACATTAAATGTAAGTAAAAGTTCAACTTATTAAAAAAAAATTATTTTTATGTTAACACAATTATAAAACGCTAGGTATACATTATATTATGGAAACAACCTAGCATGTCATTCATGGGGTGATTTTTCAAACGTTCGATTTTAAAAAATGTGTGAATAAACCGTGAACAGACTAAAGCTTCATACGGGCATGGTTGCCAATCACGAGGGGGGGGGGGGGGGAGAAAGATGTCGGCTATGTGTAAGCCTACAGCACGTAGAGATCCAGGGCTAAGCCATCGTGTCTATACATGGCGTAGTTCCTGCCCAATAAATAGTCCGATTATTTTGGTAGCTTTAGCTTACTTCGTGAGGGAGATCGCCACGTCGTTAAACATGAATATCCATGTCATTTCAAGCAGTAAGTTTACTTTTAAAGACCATTACCATATTTAGATTAAAAATTACTGCGGATATAACGCCCCCTGCAGACTTGTGCCGACACAGAAAAACTCTGAGGACACAGAACACACGATTCCTTCTTAACTGAAAGACATATAAAAAGCCGCGTTAAATTAACAACTACTAAAGTTAAAATTTGAAAAGAAATGCTGACTTAATCTTCATTTTCATGACGCAAATATTTTGTATTAGTGAAATAAAACTCGTTGTGCAATCTTAAACATTGTTGTAAAGGAAACTAGATTTTACGTGCGCTCTTTTTCTTACCCTAATATTATAGCTTTATAGATGCAAAATAAAATAGTAGCCTTTTTAGAACTATATCGTGCGGAGGAAAATACTAACATCATTATGTTATCTCGGTTCACGCATTGGAGCGGAAAAAATATTATCCCTTTATGAGTACTGAGTTACTCAAAAATTTTTTCTTAGGAGAAAAATTCAAAAAATAAAATCTCTTAAGGTAGCATGCTGTTTCGTTTTCAGAAAATCACGTAGATTTTTATATAATTTAATTATATCCGATATATTAAACCTTGTACTACTGCCTTCAGCACAGCTAAAAAAAATTTTCATCCTGAGTTTTATTTTAAAAAATATACCAATAAATACTTTTAAGAAATTCTCAAACTTTATATTTTGGCTCTGTGTGTACTGACCATAAAGTTGATTTCTTTTAAGTCAATAAAATTGTCCATTGTGAAACCTTTGAATTTGTTTTGCTAATTAACGAACTCATACAATAAATTTAAACTACATTTTTTACCAGAGTTACTTGAAATTTATCTCCTAAGAAGCTACAGAGAGAATCAAAAGCTGTTATATCAGGCGTATGTTTACGCGCGCACACGTAATAAAACCAACAAACATCATGCGACAACACACACTGCGCAAAAATGTAAGACGTAAACATGTACCGTATGTGTATGGCGTCTGATCTAAAGTCATTCATGATTCCGGTACAGGCGTTTGTAGTTGAAGCTCAAAAACGAGGGGACCACGGTGATGTAGGGGGTAGAATTCTCGCCCCCCCCCCCCCCCCCAATCACCAGCTAGGCGAACCGGACTCGATTCCCGGCGGGGTCGCTTCCGGATTATTGCATGTGAGAATCGTGTTTTCTCGGGGATCTCCCGTTTCATTTACCCTCTCATTCCTGCGCTGCTCCATACTCACCTCGTTTCACCCTCATCGGCTCTCAAGACCGCGATGTTAAGAGCCGCCAAAATCTTTTCGCTCGCTCACTTCAATCCGAAATGAGTTTACTGCATATAATACACGGAGTAGTTGTGGTGAAGCAATGGATGTCTGTAAATTGCGAGTTTGCTTGAAGATCTCGAACCACTTCAGAATATTCACTATCAGCAAATTATCTCGGGGTGAGTAGGTAGCTGGGGCTGCCGCTCTTTCTATTGGATTTACTTCATGAAGTGAAACTACAATCGATTATGTTAACTACGGACCTCAATCAGCTCGTTAAATAGAAATATATATGCCGTATTTTCGCTGTTGAATCGGTAACAACGAGGTGGTTTCGGGCTCATGTTCGCCACTTTGTTGTGAACGAACGGTGACCGGGTAACAAGCGTTTACCATTTTGGTTAACAGAGTCAGGAGCATGTTAATAGAATTGCTAACCGGATGTTGATGGTTGTTGCTTATTGTTTTAAATACCGGGTTTCTCTAATTACATTTGCAACTTGCATTACAATATGCTTGCCTTCTAATGCATTTAAAATTGATGAATATTTGAAAGTTCAAAATGAAGATAGTACCTTATTTTGCGATGAAAGCAGGAACGTTTTGTTGAAATAAGTCGGAGGTGAGTGTTAGAAATGCGGATAACCTCAATCTGTACCTAACGTACATTTAATTTAAAAGATGTTCGCGGTAAAATGAGCATTTTTGAAAGCCCTGCTTAAGATCTACTTGTATGCACGTTGAGTATTCTTCCGCCTATGTAACATTAGCATTGCCATAGGCCTCATCACTTTATTCATGCATTGGACACGTGAAATTGTGAAATTATTAGAAAAGTAAATATGTTATAAATATGCTAATTTTTACAATACGATGCATTAAAGAAACAGAAAGCGAAATAAATAATTTAAGATACGATAAATGGTTACCTAACACTTTCTATTCGATGTTAAGATATGGAACTACTTCCCACGCATCATTACCAACTTTAATGGGCGCATGTCTCTCAGTGCGCCAGTTATAATATATGCATGTAAGGGCAGTGACATTTTTCTAAGGTTGATTTCAAAAGTGCTCACTTTATCGTGAACAGCCTTTAGTTATATTTTGAGTCTTAGTGAAGTTTTAATAGATGCTTTTCTTCGTTGTAACTCGAGCTGCATTTCTGCCCTGTGAATGTTATTATTTTCAAGTGAGAAGAACATATTACTCTCTCTGCACACAAATATATTAACACGTCCGCACATTCCATCTCTATTCCTGAGACAATTACACCGATTCCGCAGTTTTGAAGTTCCCTCTAACTGAAGTTCGCCGTCTGTTCGCAATAAGCATTTTGCGCGACGCGAACATATCGCGGTGACCGCTGGTGAACAGCCTGTTACCAATTCAACCGCAAAAAAAAATACGCTTTACTATAACCGGAAACCCTACAGTGCCAGCAGGTAGGGAACGCTGAGTACTCTGTGCCACCGCGGCTCCTCTCAGTAAGTTTTACACTCTACGTGGTAGAAAAGCAAAATGTTAGTAGCCCGCGCACGCTTTGTATAGTCCATTCATGGGTAGCTACTTCCAACTTTCCTGAAACCATGCTTAAGGTTGAAGTAAAGCAACTGCCTATGGAGCACTGCACCCGACTATACAATGTGAAGAACTCGTAAAATAGTAGTGCAGACACCATAAAAGTTGTCAGAAGTGTGCTTTATGCTGTATATGAAAGAAGAATGTATCTATATTGAAACATTACAAAAAATATTTTACTAACATATACGTTTTAAATGTAAAAAAAATAATCGATTAAAATAATTGTTATAATTATAAAATTGATATGATAGATTATTACTATGATTGTATTATACATGATCACAGTAAGTATTGCGACGATCTTTCGTCAAAAAGATTTTCTTGCAAATTCTGCTTTCTGAAGCATCCAGAATGGAAATGCGCTTAAATTTGGTTAAAAATGCAGACTATTTTAATCGATTATTTTTTACATTTAAAAAGTAAATTTTAGTAAATTTCATAATTTCGCAAAATATATACATGCTCTTTTTCTTACGAAAGCAGGGGCCGCGGTGGTGTAGTGGTCAGAATACCCGCCTCCCACCTAGGCAAACCGGGCTCGATTCTTGGTGGAGTCGCCGCCGGACATTTGCATGTGGGAATCGTGCTGGACGATGCTGCTGGTCGGCAGGTTTTCTCGAGAATCTCCCATTCCCCCTCGCACTTGCATTCCGGCGCTGCTCCATACTCAACTAGCCTCGCCCTCATCGGTTCTCAAGAGAGTGGTGAGGCACCAACTACACACGTGCTGTAACATCAACTGCACTACTACGTGCAAGTGGCCGATGTGTAAACTGGCAAACTATTAGCTTGGCACTCCTAGGAACATTCCTTGTGCGCTTCCCCCCCCCCCCCACGGAAAAAATAATCATTTTTGAGTCCACAATCCCGTCTTCGGCGACGAATGTCAATAGCTTAACTGTCTCTTTTCTTAGAATGTCACTTGCGAGTTGCAGGCGCTAGTCGCTAGATGTCTCGCCACAGACATACAATACACAACGGCTGCCAACCCACCGTAATGGATATACCTCAATCGCAGAACGTATTGATCCCTCTTATTGAATTAATAGCCTTAAAATCAGACGTACGTATGGAACTCTTACTTGTCAGTGTTTAGATTTTACTGTAAAATAATGTTATAATCTAATACTTAAGTAATGTTTGATTAAAAAGTGTGTTGGCAGTATTAAAAACACTCCCCCCCCCCCCCCAGAATTAAATTTGTACGGAACTACTTTCATGTACAATTGGTTTCTCGAATGTGCCGCCCCCAGGCCTGTGCCTAGTGGGCATAGTTACAAAACCGCCCCTGGGCATAGCACAGAGAAAAACACAGCTCACCTTGCGACAGTTCACCACACGCCGCTGCCCATAGACAAGTGGTACCGTCCGGCATGGTTTCTGCGTGCGAAAATCCGGGAGGTGACCCGCATCACTAATCGAACCCTTGTTGTCTCGGTGGGAGGCGATCGCTCTTGCCATCTTCGCCAACGGCGGTGACAGGAGGATGTCTTTGTGTTGTCGAGGAGATGGCGATGCTGAGCTCGACGGCGGCGTGCGCGGCCATCACGTCGCATACGCGGGCGCCCGGCTCCGTGCCCAACATCGCGACGTGCGGCGTCGACCAGTCGCTGGGCGCGCCCTCCGTGGAACGCCCCACCAGCCGCTTCGCCGAGAAGCTGCACGGCTTCACGGAGAAGCTGCATGCGCTGGGCCACCACCGCTCCGACTCCGACACCTCCACGCGCTGCCGCACAGGTACTGCACTCTACTGTACATACCGCCTCTTCCTTTCTCGCTGGCGGCATGCCAGCATCTACCCCAACCAGTGGTGTAATTAATTAGTGGCTTTGGGGAGAGGGTGTGGGGGTGATTGAAATGTTACTGGGGGAGTGGGGGTATGGAATATCCCTTAAGTGGGAGGAGAGCTCAGGGGGTCCTCTACCTACGAAAATTTTTAAAACTTTACCTCCAAGTGATGCACTGTAAGCCATTTTTCTGATTATATAAGTATTGCCCATTGAGAAAAATATTTTCAAAATACAGAATGTAATCCCCCTCCTGCCCTCCAAAGTTATGCCACCGACCCTTATACACTTCTATGCACCTAGCAACACTTTACGTTCAGTAGGAGCATGCGAAGTATTTCACAGCAAGCTCTATACACCTTAGATCAGCTTTATCATGTTATAAAAATGCACGCATCATGGCTAAGCAAACATCATTGATAATGATAGTGATAATAATGGAATTCTGCCACATACACACGCAGAGATATGGATATATAAATGCATAAATGAATGGACAGACAGGTAGAGAGAAATAGAGAAAGAGACAAAGTGACAGAAAAAACAGGAGGATAAGAGACGAATGCAAACACAGTAGCAGACAGAGCTGGATACAAGTGTGACAAAGAGAGAGGGAGAGAGGGAGAGAAGGAAAGAGAGTAAGAGAGAGTGAGAGAAAGAGAGAGAGAAAACTGAGACAAAGGAGAGAAACAGAGATACCAAGAGAGAAAAGCTGAGAAGCGTTAGGGTATTAAACAAGTACAATTTTTTATCTGCACTATTTCTGGCCTTCTTCAGACTCTACAAAATGGATTTGCAAATGCTTGCCCCACCTGAGTGATAGATTTGTTGTTCCAGCCATAGGAATGGAAGAGGTAAGGTGCTGTGAAGTGAAGTGAGTATGTGAGATATGAGTGGAGCAGGAGCATTATAAAAATGTGAGAGGAAGCAGGAGTACCCCACGAAAACCCCAACACCACATCTAACACACTTGCCATATATGAATTACAGTTCAAAATATTTCTGTCCACTACGGTTTGGGGTGGTTCAGAGGACCTCTTTGGTGGAAGGTTCATAAATAACACCAACCCTTCCAAGGATTGGTGTTATGTTTTGATAGACAGTATTCCCTTTACCCAGGACAACCACCATCTGTAACAACGAGAATTTTCATTTTGAGAATGCAGCCCCAAGAATTCACAGTGTAACTTAGGATGACTTCTGAGGTATGCAAACTCAATTGAGAGCTGTCTAAATTATGCTTCAGCTGGTTAGGTGTATTGTGCCATGAATAATAATTTATACTTCAATTCACCAACACAGTCGACATTTGTGAACCCTTGATGTGGAATGATCGTCCAACATTTTCTATGCTGGCATTCCCATTAATCACAAGAAAACCGCCCAGTAATATACAACCAAAATTTGGTATAGTAACAATACGAAATTGTGCTTCTGCCCTTTTTCTCACAGAGAGATTTTTTATTAATTTGCTGCAAGTTTCTGCAGCGTGCTCTATTATATTCTTCCTCCATCAAGGTGAACAACTCTCTTTTTTTGTAGACAGTGCAGTCACATTATCAATCACTGTTCCAACTTATCCCAATGATATTCAGATTGTAGCCGAGTTTATGATTTTTTACTGTCCATTCAAAAGCATCCACTTTTATGTTTTCAAACTACTTGTTAGAGCCCTCACTTTATATATGGGTGAAAGCAAAATGGCCAAATTCCAAATTGTTGCCACAGTGTGGATAGTGCTGAATTGTCTACAATAACTTACTAGGCATTGGTATTCATTGATTCATATACTAATACCACTGGTCTGAGACCAGACCATTGTACCGACAAGTGCAATTGACATACCATTTTAATTACAATAAATGAACACAATTCCATTTCATAATATATTTTATTGACAGCTCCTTGGTACAAATGCAAAATTCATGAAACAAATTTGGTATTAAAGGGCAGACTTGCCATGCATATAAAAGACGTTAAACATTCCAAAGATCTCATAAACAATATCTGAAACTCACTCTGATATATTTAATTAACATATGGCATTTCGCCAATATTACAACAGCCCAATCCAATTACCTTACAATAGGGCATCTCAATAAAATATACGCTCGAACAATAACATCAGCTGCCTCCCAGCTGAGCGTATAGTGACACAATGTACTTACTAAAATATTTAATCATTCTGAGATCAAATCAAATTCATATTTAAAGCACGGTAGTGTAAGTTTCTGAACACACTTAAAATATTTCCCAAGGGCTAGGCAAAAGAACCTTAACATTCAAGTGACTCAGTTAAAGCTTGCTCTTATTCCGTTAGGAATAATGAATACTATTTCAATACAAGCACTCTTCTCACAAGAAATAATTAAAAACCCTAATGTGTGTCCGCACTATTTAATGTGCTATAACATAACAGGGATATTTCACTGTGTAGGCCAAACCTGATTACAAAGGCACGTGTCGCGGCGAACATCACCCAGCAAGGGACATGTACGATAAAATGAACATATTAAAAACTATTAATAATCTTTAAGTGCCAAGGACACCTAATAACGGCCCATTAAAGTTGTACCACTCTAAAAATTAACGTTTACTAAACACGTTACAAAGACGCAATTGCATGAGTAGTAGAAGCGCGTTTGAATGAAGCAATATGGATCAATCAATGGGACGGCTTAACAAACTAAGCACACACATAATTAATAAGCGAAATCCACACCAAGCTACCAAAGCCAAAAAAACTACGTGGTAAAAATTTAGACCGTGCGGCCCAAAAAAGAGAGCGACCTCTAAGAATCTACAGCACACCCTCAATATTACGTTCGAACTTCGTTTACGCCAAACCATGAAAAAACTATTTGCCCAAAATGTTTCTTGAGCAAAATTCCACCACTCACCATTTACTAGCAGCAGACACCTTCCAACTCTAAGAATTAACACTGTAAACTTCATTACTGACAATTATTTGAGCGCCGAGCCAATCGCATAGTACACTCTCCTGTTGCAACCCCAGTTGATGGCCAAGAGACAGCTGAGTAGGCCCACCCCAGGCAGGCAGAGAGGGCGTCGATTCAGATGCGGCGGTGTGAATACGAATGAAACATTAAATTAAAAATCGGGGCGCACTCGTAAGGGGGGGGGGTGGGGGGAGGTGGGACAGGGGCAATGGTAGGAGAAAGGAAGGAGCATCATACCTCCAGCGAGATAAGGGAAACAGTGCTGCGTGCAGTGACGGCAGGACACATTATCTAGGCGGCAGGATTTTCAAATGCAGTCACACCATCGGAACACATGGTTGCTCTTCCACTGCCTGAAACTTCAGGTCTTGAGAGACCAACTGAAAGTCTTGAGTAACTGTTTGTAACAGATTCCTTCAGTTTGACTTCGCCAGACAGATGCTGCGACTGTGCCAACCTGTCAATATTTTCGGCTGAGCAGGTCTAAACTGACGTGCTATAACTTCCTCATACTTCCATTTCATCTCTTCGTCACCCACTGTCGTGTATGGTATCTGGAACTTGCCCAAAATCTCACATAAAGATTGATCAAATCTGTGGATACCAACAATCATGTCCTGTTCAACACCACTAACATTGTGTTGTAACATTTCAGTTATTTTTTATGCAGTAATATTAACCTCATTTATAAATGACATTTCCCAACATTTGCACGGCTGGGAATAATGCCACAGCACCAGCTAGCTCAGCGAATTTTGCAGATGGAGGTTAAAAAGTTCGTTTTGAATTAGAATGCTGAAATTCTGTTCTCATTTTTTATTGGCTCATTCATATTGCAGAATAAATGTCACTATTTCCAATATCAATAATGAAACTTAAAACATCTTGCAGGAATTACAGATGAACTGCTCATGTGTATAATTTACAAAGAAAACACACGTGCGTCCATTCTTGGCGGTGGTAGCTGTATTTGCGGAAGAGGAATGCGCTCGACTCAACCTTCAGCATCATCCTGTTCTAACCTGCACTCTGATTGGCTGTCAGCTGACTATGCCACACTCCTCATACAATCAGCAATGGCAAGATGAGAGCCAATCAGGATACCTTTATTTAATATTGCGTGATCGACAAAATGCAATATTTACTACCCTCTAAGGGCTAATGAACAATAACTTCCAAATTACCTCTACAACAAAAAAAAAACATACACTGCACTCCGCTTAAACAATGCACCAAATCTTGATCTGAAAATTATATTAATTACTCGCCACCACGACCAAATAATCCGAAACCAAAAGACAAAAATAAAAACCTGAAAAACCGCAACGTTACAGTGTCATGTTCTTATTCTGAAGGCTGTAGCTCTGATTGACTTTCCAGGGATGTCTGGTAATCAATGAACTTTTAAGTTTCTTCATCTGTTTAACTTTACATGACGGGCTGAATAAACTATGCATTTAATTCAATTTTTTCTCTCCGCTTCATCTGTAAGTAATTGTCATAAACACATTACTTAAAATATATTTATATGCTGTATTTCAAACTTGTCATTATTTTCTCAACATCCCATAATTTATAATATCTTCTTAAACACCCCTTTGCCCCTATACAGTAATTTTAATTTAATTGCTATTTCTACAGTCACAATAATATTTTGAGATCTTACCTCTTCCTAATTATTGTTTACTTTGGAACCCATATACTCCATGAAAAGTTTGTGTGTGCAGCCCTGGCTTAATGAGACAAGTCACAGCTTCATCATGATTCCCTGAGGTAGGTACTACATCTTACAAGCAGCAAGGAGTTGCAACCATTGGTGGTTAGAGACCCACCCTTGGCACGGTTGAGAATTTGATCATCAAGTAGTTTGCAGCCCATGCCGCGTGACGGTGAGATGCCGAGGCCTGGGATGAAGGCAAGATGTGCTTGCAGGCAGCCTGGGTGCCTCGGTGCACCCAATGCTGACGTGACGGTGCGATGCCGAGGCCTGGGATGAAGGCAAGATGTGCTTGCAGGCAGCCTGGGTGCCTCGGTGCACCCAATGCTGACGTGACAGTGAGATGCCGAGGCCTGGGATGAAGGCAAGATGTGCTTGCAGGCAGCCTGGGTGCCTCGGTGCACCCGATGCTGACGGTGACGCAGACCTCGTATTCGTGCCACGAGGTGCTAGAGAAGAAGAGTGCAGACTCGTCGCCCAGCCACAGCCAGGTGTCGCGCAACTCATCCCGTCGCTCCAACAACTCCTTGCTCGTCACCAACGGCAAGCTCGAAGGTCTGTCTCGCCCACTCTCTGCAACTTATACATTAGCAAATATTATTAATTTGATTTATTTAAGTGCCAAGCATATATGATAATGTTATCTCATACACACAATTAGTTAAGCACCAAAGGCAACATGTAATGTATGCACAAGAAACTGCCTGTAAATTTGTCAATATAATTTTTAATTGCCTTTGTTTGTCCTTGCCAAATGAATCATATGGCAAAAAAAAATAAATTAACTGCTCATTAAACATCAATCAGTAATATGGTCACTACAACTCACTTTTACAGGGTGGCTAGCAGTATTCCTAAAAAAATTCCTTTACATTTCCCCGAATTTTCTACATTACTTTTCCTCGACAAACATACTATGGTAAAAAATTAGAAAATGTGGAGTTATTTCCACAAAAACTACACATTTATTTTATGGGTAGCACAGACGTAGTCTCCCTTTATGGATACTTTTCTATGAATAAATAACTATTTATAAAAATACAAGAAAGAAAAGATACGATAAAAAAAAAAAAAGGTTGAGTGGAGATGTTTGGACAGCTATAAACAACAGTAAGGTCTTGAGAGCCAATGAGGAGTAAGCGAGGTGGATATGGAGCAGTGCTGGAATGCAAGGGTGAGGAAAATGGAAGATTGCCAAGAAAACCAGTCAACTAGCAGCATCCAATGGCATGATTCCCAGAGTGAAAATCGGTGACAGGGGCAAAAATACAGCCGCAATACACGGACACGACACTGTACAATACAGCATTTCATTTAGACCACTACAAGTGTTCAAATTATTATTTCAGCTAATATTTGAATAGCAAAATCTTAAACTACCACGTAAAATTACATTTTACATAATGTAAGTGCTTGCTGTATGACGAAAAATTTCAGGCAATGAAATATGGTAAAATGATAGCTATGATCGAAAGAAACATATTTGCCACTTCCCTTTTCCCACAGCTTTTAAATCTTTCTAGAGGTGGAATAAACCAAAAATGTATGTATCTAGAAAAAGTGACCGAATTCAAAATTAATTTTCTTACAAAAACATATTTCCTACAATGTTATCCAAATTCCCTGTCCTCATATAAATACCCCTGATATTTTCTGGCTTTTCCATTAATGCAAAATTCCTTGACTTTTCTAGGTTTTGCCCAATTTCCCTGATGCTATCCTGGTTTAGCTGGTAAGCCACAGACACCAGATGTTCTAACGCCGTTGCTATGCAAAAACTTTCATACAAAGAAAAGCGACACATGCACTGTTATTGTGACTTCTCTTTGTGAGGCAGTCGCTACTGGGATATCATTGTAAAATTACAATCCTGAATACAGTGCTTTCGTTGACAATATAGTTACTAATGAAAATGCTGACTTATAATTTAATGCTATGTGGTTATTGTAATAATGAGTGTATGGTAGATTTTTATTTCAAGATGATGGTACACGAGTTTTACACTAAGTTAAAAAAACAACTATATTTATGTGGATAGGAAAAAAAAGTAGAGCAGATTGGCATGTCTATATATTCTTTCATACAGTCACTCCACAGTAAATATCATAAAATGGAGTAGGTACCATAATCTAATATTATTTTATGCCATGCCATGTTTTCATCCATAGTGAAAAACTGAATGCTTGCCAAAAGCATCAACTTAAAGTAGAGTACTGCAAGCTCATATAATAAACAATTTCCTACATTGTATTTTCCTATCACTGTTACAACCAATAGAAATATTTGGACATAACGTACTTTCCATTTTCACTAGCAGAAATTTATTGCAAACCTTCTAGAGACTAAAATTTTAAAATAAATTTTGTAGAATATGTAATATCACATGCCATCTTGCTGAGAAAAGTTGACAAGTATGCCATTAGGGTACCAATAATATGCAAAAGAACAGACTCACAAGTACTCGCAGTCTAGAACTTGTCAACAGGCACACATAACGAAGGAACAACATTTTTCACGCTGTCGCGACATTTCGCTGGTAAGGCTAGATTCAATGGGCGGCAAGGTTGTAGGGTCCTACGACTTGCAGTCCAGGGAAGCTAGTCCAGCCAGCGAAACATCATGACCGCACAACCACGTTGACGCCGGCTAACAGCCAGCGGCGCTAGAGCCCATGACGGCGCTCACCACGCATGTGTCACGTGTCCCGCACGCGCGCAAAGAGGCCAATAATTTCGAACTTACACGTGAATGATGTTTTCAGTGTAAAATTGGTTCCATATTTGTATTTGCAGGGTTAATGTGCCTTAAAATGTTTTTAAGTGTTTGTTGCTACGTTGAACTTGTTTGGTTATAAAATTCAAAGTGCCCGCGGCACTGAGATTAAGAACACTGATATTTCGGCATGAACGCCGTCATAAAGAGACACTAAATTAATATGAAAATTGATAAAAAATAAACTATAAAACTGCAAAACAATACTTAATTTAATTTGTGCCATTATTATTTTCTATAATAAAATATTTTACTCGGCGTGCATAGCACTTCCGCCGACACAGAAACTTCCTCCACAACAACAGGTGAAATAGTTACCAAGGCAACAGATCGGAAAACCAAGTCGGGAGGTTGGCGAAACAGCACCTGCACCAATCTCACCACCAAGTCATATCAATCCGCCTTATGAAGGTGCAAAAATGTCCCAATTAACTGACAGTACCGCAAAAGCACTGGCAGTGTGTGTAGAACTTGAAGAGAAACATGACACAGCTGTTATTGACTTTGCCACTAGTCACAACTTTGCATGTGAGGGTTTGAAACAAGCGATAACAATTAGGGTGCCACAGAGACATCTGCAATTCGCTACCACCCACCAACAGGGAGAAGCGAAAAGTGTTATGCACGTAACGGTAGGAATCAGAGAGCTGTGTACCAAGCGCGATGTCTACATTGTGCCAGACTTGTGCGAAGAAGTGATTTTGGGACTGCCATGGCTTGTTCACAATCACGCAGTGATAGAACCGCACCTGAATCATCTGCACATGGAGGACATGTGGCCGATGGACCGTTTACGCCGCGGGAGCAACACCACCAACAACAACAATAACAACTGCTGTGCCGCTTGCTGACTTCGAGCACGAGGTTCCCGCCACACATCAGCAACGTCTGCAATATCTGCTGGACCAGTATGCTAGTGTGTTCTACACTGAGGGGAAGCTGCAGCTCACCGACGTCACGGAGCAGGCGATCGTCACAACGCACAAGGACCCGGTATACTCCAAGTCACGAGACCCAGGTATTTTCTTTCACCGTGTCATCAACCAGCAGGTATGTGAGATGCTCAATAATAATGTTATTGAACCTTCACAAAGTCTCTATAATTCAAGCATTACCCTTGCTCCAAAGAAAGATGGCGGATGGCGATTCTGTGTCGACTTCCGCCCCCTTAACAAGATTACAGTAAACATGCCGCCACCAGTCATAAACATGAAAGACACTTCGTCAACATTAGGACCAGCTACCGATTTCATATCACTTGATTTAAAGTCTGGATATTGGCAAGTGCCTATCCGCCAGCAGGACAGAAAGAAAACCGTATTTACCACGTCAGATGGGCGTAGATTACAGTTCATTGCAATGCAATTTGGTTTAAAAAGTGCCCCTGCAACGTTTCAGAACTTATTGGTTAATGTATTGGATGGATTTATTGGAGACTTTACGATGGGGTATTTAGATGATGTACTTGTTTGGTCTAACAGCTGGGAAGAGCATTTGCACGATCTGAGCCTTGTGTTTGAACGGCTCAAACGTAATAAACCTACGTGCAAAGTGGAAAAGTGTAAGTTGAGTATGAGTAGAATGGAGTTTCTAGGACATTATGTAACAGCAAACAGACACGAACAAGAACAACACATACAGGACATTCAAAACAAACCCACACCCAGATCACGCAAACAAATCAGGAAGTTGGTTCGCTTAATTAATTGGTTAAGGGAATTTGTCCCGAACTTTCCCATAATCACTGCACCGTTAACTGCTTTGTTGTGTGGAAAACGTAAATTTGCCTGGACACTTCAAGCCGATCAAGCATGTAAAGACATTGAAATTGCATTTCAGAACTGTAATCCGCTGTCTAGATTCAACCCAGAGTTACCCATTGTCATACAAACAGATGCCAGTTAAGAAGGCATTGGGTCCGTGCTGTATCAGGAGGGAACACACAGGGAAAAACATATCATCAGTTACCACAGTACAAAATTCGGGGACGCGGAACGTAAATATCACGTTAACGAACAAGAATGATTGGCCATTGTACATGCATTGCGGAAGTACCGGCCGTAATTACTAGGAAGGCAGTTTACACTCAAAACTGACAACCGATGCCTTGTATGGTTAGAGGGAATACATAACGGGAAAAGCAAACTTGCCGGCTGGGTGCTGTTACTGCAAGAATACAATTTCAAGGTAGAACACGTAACGGGGAAAACCAACGAACTCGCGGACGCCTTGTCCAGGAATCCTTGCCCGAATCTAACGGTAACTGACGATGCCAAGTGGGAAGAGGCGATGCCATCTTGCCGCGTAATACTAACTGCAAAAAACAAACTCTCGTTGTACAAAACATTGTTGCCACACCACCTGGCGAACTTGTATCCTTGAATGTACGTGACGTGTTAAAAGAGGTACACACTGAACAAGAAAATTCGCCAGATGTTACGTAACGCCGACAACACTGTGACACAAGTTACACAGAACACTGGAGGGTAGTGGACAGAAAAATACAAACCAAACCACCTGGTAGTTGTGCGCGATGGCGTACGTATGTACCAAAAGAGAAACGGGAACTTGTGTTAAAGTATACACATGACAGTTTGGAGCATGGACACCCGGGATCCGAGCAAACACAAAGGAACGTGCAGATATTTTTTTCACTGGCCGGGGATTCAGGGAGATGTCAGGAAATATGTACATATCTGTGTCACGTGTAACACCCGTAAGCCGCGGAGAGCAGACGGCGACGCTCCACAACAGCCAACGCTGCCAACCGAGTCATTCAAAACCGTAGCTATCGACATCATCGGCCCGTACCCGCGTACGAAAACTGGGAAAAGATTTCTTGTTGTTGCCACGGATTTGTTTACCCGTTGGATCGAGGCATTTCCTTTCAGCAATGTTCGTGCGCACACAGTTGCACAAGTAATTCAGAACGAGTTTTTCCCAAGGTGGGGACACCCTGAGTATTTGTTGACAGACAATGGAACACAGTTTGTACGGCGAAAATGGAGGGAATACTGTACCAGGCGGGGAACAGAAAACCGTACCACCCTAGCCTACCATCCCAGGGCTAACCCAACCGAGACACATAGCCAAGACGTAACAATCCAATTATGTGTACGGTTAGGCGAGGATCATACTAGGTGGGCCGAATTGATCCCGGAGGCAATGTTTTGCCTACGGAATAGAGTGAATGCAGCAACCGGGAAAACACCCGCCGAGAGGGCACAAGGTCGTGAACTTCGTGGCCCCGGAGCAACCCGTGAAAACCCCGCACAGAACACCTGAACAAATTGCTGAACACCAGGTGCAGATACACGAAGAAGCCAGGTCGAACCAGATAAGGTATTGTAATGTGTAGATACCGGAGACCAACAGGAGGCCACCCGAACTTGTACCCGGGATGTACGTGTACGTAAGAGAGAACCAGTTATCGGCCGGGGCGAAAAAGTACTGTGCTGGACTGGCACCTAGTTGGACAGGGCCAGTGAGAGTGGTGGAAAAGATGGGAAATTCCATGTATCTAGTGAAGTCGGGACCCAGACGTGTCACGAAACGGCACCGTGACGACCTGCGGATAGCCCGAAACCCTGCAGGGAAGAGAGGCAAGGAGACGACGTTACACCCAGTACTGCAGGGAGTTTGGAGAATTTCACCAGGGAGTACACAAGATAGCAACAACATGTACACTGAGGAGAACAACACTAACACGGGAACACCCAGCCAAAGTAATGAACTGTCATTTAAGGGTTTTGCACCGACAGAACACTCTACACCTAGTAGTAGTGAGGTGGAAACAAGTACTACCGCAACACCATTTCTGGGTTTCTCTGTTAATGCTTGTAACAACACAACGAATCAGAGTGAATTTAAGGGTTTTCCCTACGGCAAAAGTGAAACCGGTTGTAACAGAAGTGTAAATGTAATTGTTGATACCACTTGTGAAGGCGAGACGCCTTTCAGAAGCTTTCCAGTTCTCGCAGGGGAGAGGGTTTGTAAGGGATTGGGGTAACTAGTAGGGCAGTGAGTGTGATGCCAAGTGTCAACAAAGCGCAATACAGCACTCGCAAGAGGCGAGCCGAGTCACCACCGCATACCCACATTGTTGTTCCCACCTCCTGCAAACGCCGAAGAAACCGACGACCTCCGAGGCCATGTCAATCGGCAACCAGCCGGGCAGAGTCTGCCAGAGCAATGTGTCATTGTTCGCACCGTCTTGGCCTTCGAAGGAGGGGTCATTTGACGCCGGCTAACAGTCAGCGGCGTTAGAGCCCATGACGGCGCTCACCACTCACGTGTCACACTTCCCGCATATGCGCAAAGAGGCCAATAATTTGGTAATGTTATTTTCCAGTGTAAAATGTTTTCAAGTGTATGTTACTATTTTTAAATTGTTTGGTTATATAATTCAAAGCGCCCACGGCACCGAGATTAAGAACACTTAATATTCCGGCATGAACGCCGTCATAAAGAGACACTAAAATAATATCGAGATTCATAAGAAAATTATAGAAATGCAAAACAATACTTAATTTAATTTGCACCTTTTTATTTTCAATATTAAAATATTTTAATTTGCATTCATAGCACTTTCGCTTATGTGAACCCCGTAGGCGGCCATGGTAGGTCCGTGCGACGATTGTCTCTGGACAGTGTGTCGAGGAGAGCTGGCGAGGTAAGACACTGTCACGTACGCACTACAACTTTTGGTCACTGATTTAGGTTTCCATAGTCAATTTAGTTTACCGGTTAACCTTTGCTTGCGTTCGTTTTTGCCAGACATTTTCCCCAGCATTATGCTTCCGCTTTATTAATTTCTTGCGCCCTTGTGGCATTCTTAAATTAATCGAGGGGTAGAAATGTGTCGGAGAGGTCACACGACCCGCGCAACTTGAATCAGACATCATCCGCCTATGTTTATAGCATTTCATTGTAACTTCTGCATTACTGCTACACACAATTTTAAGGGCCTTGTTTTTATGTTTGTATTTGAGTGTATTTTGTGTGTTTGAATATTTTACGGCAACATCACATACAACCACGTGGTCGATCGACGCCAAGTCTTTGTATGCGCCATCATTGCATTTTGAGAGCTTATTTATGTAACATTGTATGTGCAATATTTTATTAAGAGTTCTATGTTAAATTTTTGTCCGAGTTCCGTGTAATTTTATGTAAATTGATGCTTTTTTTACCACACGGTCATATTAATGTTTGATTTTACCGCCATCAGGCATGTTACAAGCCTGTAATCACGTAAATCGTAAAGAGAATCATTTCCTCAACAAGAATAATATTTTGTCTGAATTTAACTTGTAGTTTCCAAGAAGAAATATTGCAATTTCACTTGCACCATGTGGTCCGCTACGAACTTCATCCAGCGGCACCCGCGCCATCTAAACTTGTTTTCACACGTGTGTTTATTGTGAATACTAATCTCGTGTCCCATCTTGTTTCACGTGTCTTTAAGGGTTTATGTCATTAATGTACGGTGCAATTACTCCCGTCCTAGCCGGCTCTGTGTATAGGCCATCACCACACTAGCTACGTGCTGGAAGGCGAGCGCCGATGAGTTTGCTTTAGTGATGCCGAGTAATCACGCGTGTTAATGTGTATTAAGGGGTTTCATTTGTAATTCACCGTGTCCTGTCTTCGGGGAAAAATCTTCAGTCCACCCTAGTGGCTGTTGGCCCTCTTTCCTTGTGAAGGCTGTGCTTTCGCGCACCTCGGTGAGATCATCCATTCAGGCGTGCGCTAGATTAATTACGGGCTGGGGAGCACCCTAGCGGAGTTAACTAGATGCAACCGAGTGTATCATAAATTTCATGGCACGTTGATTTGTACGCACAATATCAATAAAACAAGTCTCACAGTGAACTTATCTCTTTCATTTGTAGTGACAGTGTCCTAACCACATGTGTTTTCAAGTGATAAATATGTTTAGTATTGCCTAAGTGTTTGTAAGGACGCACAGGTGAGATGGACACACAGAACCCACAGAATCCCTGAGTCTCAATAGTGCGGTGATTGGGAAGCATTGCTGATGCCCAAGTTACCAGTAAGTATTTGTGTCATCGTTCATCTCGTGTCTCACCCGACGGCGTCAATGTGAAAAATCTGTTATCCTTCTTTGTCTGTTTGTACCTGTTGACAAGTGCTTGACTGTGAGTACTTGTGATTCTGTACTTTTATACATTATTGGTATACCATCTTGTTAGTTTTTGATACGATGTTTGAAACAGCTAATGAGGAGGGTGTCAACAGCTGAAAGAGAGTGGGGTGGGTTTCAGACATGAGGCACCTAGTACGGAAGTCCAGCAGCGTGGACATCAACTCCTTGAGAGTGTCCTTGAAGGACATTGTGTGTTACCTATCCCTCATCGAGGGCGGCAGGCCGGAGGACAAGCTTGAGTGTAAGTATGCACCAGCTAAGTAAGAGCAGTCACAGTTCTGGTAATGTGTGGTCTAACTGACGGAACCCAAGAACTACAAAACCCCTGACAGCCAGGCCCAGCATACATGTAGTTGGGAAAATTACTTCAAGAGCACTGCAGCTTATATTCATATACCACAAGCAAACTAACGAATAAAATAAAGTATACATTTAAGAAGTTTCATTATGTTTTTATTATGTATCGAAATGTAAGTGTAAAGTTATGTACCTCAGTGGCAGAATGTGTAGGTTGGCAGCTGTGATGTGTATGTTGTTTACCACAAGTGTGGAACAGAACAGCCGACTGGTCGGGCATATATATGGCGGACAAGCTGACGAAATAGGAAACTTTATTGGGACACATCCACACAAGATGGGTAACCAAGTACATAAAAGTTTTATACTCAGCAAAACAGTAACACCTGCCTAAGGCATGTCCAAAAATGAAAAGAAAGCATGTGAAAATACACACAAACACAAAAGAAAAAGCTGATAAATAGAGATGAATATGAGCCATTCTACAAGATATGGAAATGTAACTGTCATCAACCTGTGGAATTAAAAAAAAATTCTTTTGCATAATAGTGGCATAAGATTTATAACACATGCATTCATTGTTTTCTTGCAAACCACAATGGTCATGAAAACTAAGCCAAACAAAATACTACATTCCTATTGGCTACACAGACTTTCAGACATGTAAGAGTTGCAAGTTGAGATGCTCATGTGTTTCTGTGTGCATGTACACACCAGCTAACATTCCTTTGTAGACAAAATTTGTAATGTGTTGTGTGTGTATATTCAGCTATACTATCAGCATTTGTATCACAGAATGACCCTAATGGGTGTTCCTGTGCATACCTATATCACTCTTCTGTTGCACCTTTCTAACAAACAACCTCAGAAACATGACTGAGGCAGTCAGAGACTGCAATTGTTAGAAGCTATTCTAACAGGAAGAAAACAATTGCTCAATGGCCCAAAATAGGAACATTCAGCAATTGTTGTCTCACTATTAGAATTGTAATTTCTTTAAGGGCTCAGTCTACCTGGTGTTTGAATTGTGTTACAACGTGTTTGTAATTAATGTTTTTTTATTTTTATTAAACAACGAAACTTGTTCCCATTTCACCAATGTATGAAAAGAAAACACACTTCAGACGACGGATGAATAATACTCCCAATACATCAACGTATATTATAAATGCTATTTCAAAATCCTCTCACATAGCTAAAAACTGTTTTTTTTCACACTGCTGTATTCCAGGTCAGAAACATGCAACACCATTATAGGGACCTGCACTGAACTTACCCGCAAACTTTCCACCAATAAAATGATATAGGGTCACAGTTTAAAGTCCAATAGGTATACGCAACACAACAGAAATACTGCATGGCATTTCAGTGGCATGTGCATAGGAGTGATGCTGCCCTTATCGCTCACGCACTTCCTTACCTCAAACATGCTAAAAAGCTCCAACTATGCAGCACCATTAACACTGCTTAGCTGTGCATAGGAAAGCTACAAGTGACAGGATGTGATCCTAGTAGACCCACCACCACCTGAACTCCCAACTTGTACTCACGTATTAGTCATATTGCAGCCGGGTCTGGAAACATCACCAGTTCAACTTTTTTGTCGCAAGATCATTGCCATTAAGTAAATAGGAACTAAAGTATAGAAGATAAATAGTAATTCGCGTGAGTGATGTTAGTATGCTATGGAGATAATTCTGTTATTGCGGTTCCGATAGGGGTAACCGATCTCAAGATTGAGAGGAACTTTGTTTCCAGCTTGATCTCCAGGTAAGGCAGCCTTTCTCAACAGACCAATCTGTTGATATCCGTTGAGGAGTACCATGCTCCTTCATCAGTTGCACTTAGTTACAGAAAATTCACATTTGAGGGAAGCCATTTAATGTCCTGTGTTCAAATATCATGTTTTCCTAAACATATCCCCCAAGGACAGTCTTTAAGAGTGTGTGATAGGCATAGCTGCACATGGCCTCTGAACAAGGGAAAAAAAAATGTATTAAATGAAAAATATAATTTAAATATTCAACATTTGTTTGTTTGTGAAGTTATATATTTCACAATAAAATTGATATATTTAAACATGTTTAAGTTGCATATTTTTGTTTAATAAAGTTTTCCACATTAAATGTACGTCATGCAAGTTTTTTCAAAAGGTGATTGCATTGTGGAAGGGATGAGCCTCGCAAAAGTTCTTGTGCCTGGCCTTACTTTTGCTAGGGATGGCACTGCCTCTGCCACAATCTAAAAACATTTGACTCCAGTTCACACGGTTGATTTTAGAGTTTTGAGCATCCCAATAGATATTTAGATAAGAGAAATAATAAATGGATATAAAGTTAAAAAATCATCCATACTTTGGCTGTCAACGTCAAAAGAAAACTACATTTACGAGGGTGTAATTTACACTTATGGATTTCACATTTAAGCTTAATTTACATAATTCTAACAGTAACTAAAGTTATGTAACAGCTCTATACTCAGAAAATATAATGCTTTGTTCATGGGTGACAGTGTCTGTTTCTGTCTTATATTACTTACATCATAAGAAAATCTTTAATATTTTAAATTTGGCTCTCATAATATTTAAAGAACTGTTTATATAGCTGAATCATATTTAAAAATTGCCCATGTTATCTGGAAATCAGAGTGTGTGTAAGCAGTTATGGCATGTTAAGGGCAGATTTACTTTAGTGTTTTCTGTGTTCCATACAAGAGAGAGCTTGCAGTATTCTTTAAAGGCCCGAGTATTAAATCAATGTCATTATGTTTGTGTGGTATGCTCCGAAGCATGGATTTACAAATGTGCTCCTATGTTTCAGTCATGTTCCGGCTGTATGACACAGACGGCAATGGTGTGTTGGACACAAACGTGAGTACGGCACTTCCATGTGGGGTAATGTGCAAGTGGTTACTTCCCAGGGTATCATCCGAGTAGCACGGGTGTCTTGTTCCAGGAAATGGACTGCATCGTCAACCAGATGATGAATGTAGCCGAGTACCTGGGCTGGGATGTCAGCGAGCTGAAGCCGGTCAGTGTCCCAACTTTCATTTCCTAGATTCCGTGTACTTCAATCAACATTTCGAGCTGACAGGTCAAGTCATACCTAATTGTTCATGTATGGTTTGTAGCAAAACTGAATTTTAGTCACCTTATAGAGAAAAACAAGAAAAAAGCATCTGTTTACATTATAAACATTAATGCAATGATATGTATTAGAATTAAACAAGCAGTCAAATTCAAGAAAAGTTACCACCTCTCATCCCTTTATACGAATCTGCTCTTAGCAGTTGTATTAATACACACTAGACTCTCTGAGTCCACAAAGTGACTTGTAAGTTGATACTTAAACATTGGAAAGGACTTTATACTGAACAAATATTTAATACTATCACATGTGCCAGGGATTGAGAGATTTATTTATTTTTAATGAAAAGTAGTTTAAAATTAAGTACTAATAACATTTTAAAAAGGAAACAGAAAACGCAAGTACTCACATGACGGTACTAGATAGACACAAAAAAAAAAAGCAAACACATTTCCCCCAAGGATGTGTGGTTGCAACATTTTGCTGACTTGGCCACCTTTTTCAGGTGGCAAGTGGTGGTATATTGGTACATTACAGTTTTCTGAGAGTTGGTTTGGCAAACAGCGAACCCAGCGGACCACCGCTCAACAGAGTGAAGTGTACCACCACTTGCCGCATGAAGAAGCTGGAAGCAAGCGAAATGTCGCAATCACACATCTGTGTGGTAAATGAGTCCCGTCAGACATTCGTAGACACCCCTTAATATCAAATGTTGGAATAAATACTCACTGAATGGTAGTAGTACAAGTATTCCATGTACAAACTCTCATTTTCAATAATTCTACCATGATCTTCATTCATCTATTGTGCTAGACATTCTAATAATGTTGGTGCTGTCCATAATATCCTTGTTTCTATTCATGCTTTTATTCTGGGACAGCTAATGCAATGTTGCAGCTAGTAACATGTCATTCACGAATCAAACACAACTTGTGCATGATGCGCAGTGAGCGTTTTGTCACAGTGAAATCATTTTAGAAGTTGCTTTTTTTAATCCTGACATAGACGCACAGAAGAATATAGGGAGCATGACTTGCTGATATGTGTGTTGCAGATCCTGCAAGACATGATGGTGGAGATAGACTACGATGCCGACGGCACAGTGTCGCTGGAGGAGTGGAAGCGAGGCGGCATGACAACCATTCCATTGCTAGTGTTGCTGGGGTTGGACACGGTGAGTCCCTTCACTTCATGGGCTATGCGTCTCAAAGAGAAGGTGCAGTTTCAACCAGTGCAAGGCTAGTGTTACCATTATAGTCTCTTCATAGTTACATCCGACTTTTCTTAACCCCTGATAAATAATCTAATTTCAGACTGCCCGCTATGTGTGATCCTTTACAATCAAGTTTACACATAGAATATGTTTGCAAAAATCAGAATACAATGATGCACAGTAGAACCCCACTGTAACGGACACCTCACAGTTCCCAGGAATAAGGTTGTTAGTGAGAGATGGTCTTAATAGGGCATTAGGAAGATTTGACATGTTTTGACCTACCCCGACGCCTGTACATCAACATGAAGATGGTATCTATTTTTAGATATGCAATGCTTGGAGTGGTGTTAAATGCAATGCGCAGTAACTTTATTTTTCAACTGACTTCCCTCAAATTTCCAACTATTTTGTTTTACATAAATTTTCAAGTTTCCTCTAAAATTGGTCTTTAATAAAAGGGTTGCAACAGTTAGGTTCTACTGTATAATTATGATACAGTGGGTAGTGTTTAATGGTGTTTATACAATTCTCGCTCACAAAAATATCAAGGGTGACAAGTATTTTGCAAACATCACTCCTGACCACAGGTTTTACAAAATGATAATGCAGTCTTACTAAGCAGTACAATGTAATTAACACAAACGGCCCTATTGTTGCACCTGCCAACAACACACCACTTCCATTAAAAACACACACAAAGGATCTGGTGGCACCAATACAACGCCTGGCATGTAGGCAATACTTGGAGGGAGAGGATGAGAATCTCGATGACAAAAAGCACTATGAATTGTGATAGATTTTGGTTCGTGCTCGACACAGGTCTTGAAAGCCGATGAGAGCCAAGATGCAGCAACAGCAGAATGCAAGGGTAGGGAAACAGGAGCACCCTGAGAAAACCCACATGCCAAATGCATCTGCCACTTTTCCCACATGTGAAGGGCCCGCAGTCAGGTTTGATTCCTGGCATGGTCGCTCCCGGATTTTCGCATGTTTTTCAAAAGGAATCACCTACCAAAATATTTCGTCAGAGTTTCTAGATTTTTTTTATTTCACCTAGATACTAGTCAGTTACACGACATTGTTTGTTAACTTTAACGTGTGGCAATAGTATATCCATTGAGCAGAAAGGAATAAGTTAGAAGGGCTTTCAGAAATCTTTCTTATGACATGGTCAGCCTTGTGAGGTTTAACACACTGGATACTTGTTCATAAGTTAAGGTACTCTTTCTGAACTTTGTGTGCCAGTCGTGTTGTTTAAGACACTGAACATGTGACATTGTGCAAGCCCAACATCTCATCTGTTCATAGTTATTAACGCAAGGCCGACTGTTACAGAATGTGAAGGAGGACGGACACCACCTTTGGAGGCTGAAGCACTTCAGCAAGCCGGCATACTGCAACCTTTGTCTCAACATGCTCGTGGGACTGGGCAAAAAGGGCCTCTGCTGCATCTGTCAGTACCTCCACATCATGGGGTTTCAACCCCAGTTATTTCCATTACACCATTTTATAGTAGCGACAAGTTTTTCAGCAGCAGCATATTAATAATTTACATGTTGTCCAGAACGTCCACGCCTTACTTCCCACTAGGGTTGTGTGAATATTCGGTATACTGAAATGAAAACAAAAAATGACAACTTTCATTTTCGTTTCTGTAAGAAATTTGATTGCAAAAAGTTTTAATAAAATGAAAAACCTCAATTTAGATTAATACAGTATTCAGGAGTTCAATTAGTGCACCAGGAAAGGTAATTTTTGTCTGTAAATCATCTTGATGGTTTCCCTTATTTTACAACTAAAATAACTACGTAATATGGAAATCTAAGTATAGGTAAAAACCCCTGTGGTAAATATTCTATATCCTCCACTTTTTTGTTTGGTTTTGCAACAAATTTGTTATAATGAATAACTTGACAAAATCTTATTAAATTTGTTTAAATAAATGATGGTTTCATACACATGACATACATGAAATAACACTTTCGCAAACTGAATTAAAACTGAAAAATGATCATCTGAAGGTTAGGAATCAGACATATTTCTTGACGGATGAGCAGTAAACTCTGTGCTTTTAGAATATAATGCAGAGCCAGAGATGAGCTTGCATGTGAAAAGTCATCCAACAAATGGAATGGAGCACCAAACAAGCAAATTTACAAAGCATAAAATAAGTACATCTCATAAGTGCAGGAGCTGTTAAAAAGGTTTTCTATAACTAGCAGAATTCCAGGAACTAAAATAATCAGTGAAGCAGAACAGAGAATGTATACCATTGAAATTACATGTCTGACTTCTTTAGCGACTGAGTCTAGACTAGCAAAGAACAGCTATACCTCTAGTGGAAGATTACTGAAACCTTAATGATAAATTTGTTCTAATGATTCATATAATACACGAAACCCTTTTTGAAAAATAAAGTGAATTCACAATCTAACTCTTATCAACTTCCTTCTCCAATGCCACCAACTTTGAATAATACTTTTTAAAAGGTCTTTCCTTTCTAGAATTTGGATTTAGACAACTATTCCTTGAAGTGTAACTCACAAGTAACACAGTTTAACACTAAGCATGACCACGCCAGTTGTTAGTGGCCTGGAGTGGAGAAGTTTGGGCGGCTATTGACAAACAACAGCAAAGTCTTGAGAGCCAATGGTGAAACAATGTGGATATGTAGCAGTGCTAGAATGCAAGAATGGGGGAAATGGGAGATCCCCAAGTATAGCTGTGCATCGACCACCATAATTCCCACACGTAAATATCCAGGAGTGACCCTGCCAAGAATTGAACCCGGTTCGCTTCGGTGGGAGGAAAGCTTTCTAGCAACTGCACCAACTTTGATCCCAGGTGTTTACATTTAAGCAACTGGAGGTACTTCAGGCTTAGTAACATATAGTACATAAAACATTTAACATATATGATATAAAATAAATGAATCAGAAATATAAGTAAAATACATGTGTTTGCAGTCTGCAAGTACACTGTGCACGAGCGCTGCGTGCAGAGGGCGCCAGCATCGTGCATCGCCACCTACGTGAAGTCAAAAAAGACATCGCAGACGATGGCACACCACTGGGTCGAGGGCAACTGCCATGGCAAGTGTTCCCGCTGCAAGAAGACCATCAAGAGTTACAACGGCATCACCGGTCTGCACTGCCGTTGGTGTCAGATCACGGTAAACACAGCTCAGCTAGTTGAAGCACTGTTCAAATTCTCTGAATCATTCCCCTTCTTTCCTACGAATACACAATTCCACATAATCATTAACTATACACAAATACTCTGAATTCTTCCCCAACGAATCACACTAATTTACATTCTTGCCAATTCCCATAATATTTTTTAATGTACACCAGCACTGAATTCATCCCTCAAGAAACACATTTCCAAGCTCGCTTTTCCTTTCGACGATATTAAGTATACACTAGCAATGAATACTTCTCCTATGTAAAAACATTTCAATACTGACCATCCTCCACGTTCACATCAAGTGCGTTATTGCATTATCCAAATCCATTACTGCAGTGATGAGCATGCAGACACCAAACTTGGGAAGTAAGTTACGTACTGTAGCTTACTTGCTGAGCACTTGCAACTGTCACAATATTTATAGTTAAAGTTATATTCGGTCTTTGTAATAGGTTCAAAATTTCCAATTAAAAGCTAAATATACCACCATAATTACAGCTTTTAATTGCTAAGTAATGAATTCTACAGTCAGAGCTTACATTTGTTTTAACTTTTCTGGGTTTTGTCAAGACAAGTGTCATGAATGATAAAAAGTTAATGATTGAAAAGTACATTCGGACCATTTAAACATGATCTTTGCAGTAAGCTAGGTTAACGAGAAGAGAGGGTCATTGCTATAGTCAATTTATTTTCCACTTTTAATTTAAGATTTTTTAGGACCTCCTGTTGGCTCAGTTGAGTGTTGTCACTGGCCTCCATGATCCGAGGTTACTCTGACTTGACCCCATGCCCTGCGGATGGAAAATTTTCCATTGGGGGGGAGGGTGATTTCGTGTGAGGAACGTGATGGACACTGTTGTGGTGTCCGAGTTTTTCTCTGCTCTCCCATTTTCTACCTCATGCTCATTCTGCTACATTTCCACCCTTATCTCATCCCACCTCACCCATTCTTCAGATTGGCCAGAGCAACAGGTCTGTACCTAAGATACGGCAGCCGGCTCCACTTAGCATTAGCCTCCTCTCATACATAAAAACCACATGTAGGTTTCCTTTTTCCATTTAAGATTTTTTAAAATGTTACTGGTACACCAGTGGAGATAGCAAAGTAAGATTTCCTGAGGCTATTAAAAATTTAACGCTTTCGCTGTTATTGCGTGTGCACGTTATGTGTAGCTTCACAACCGGTGCGCATCGCAAGTGAAGCCAGAGTGCAACTTGGGGGAGCACCGCATGCACATCCTGCCGCCCACTGCCATCTGCCCCATCGTTCTGGACCGCCAACGCTCCATCACCCGCGAGACCAAGCGCTCCGGCCTGCAACGCTCCGAGAGCCAGACCCCGACTGACTCCAATCACTCGGTGAGCCAACCCAGAATCCATCAACGTTCCCATATTTTCAAAGCATTACATCTGCCTGAGGTTGTCAATCCACTTTCAACTGATGTTGGCAAAGGAACCCTTTCCCCTACCAATAATAAGATTATTTCTTCTTCCCCCCAGCATTTTGCAACACTTTCCCCAAAAAATTAAAAAAAACAATTTATAGAGAGTGAACAGGGACTGCAGTGGTGTAGTGGTTAGACTACTCGCCTTCAACCTAGGAGGACTGGATTTGATTCCCAGCAGAGTCACCCCCGGATTTTAGCATGTGAGAATTGTGCCGAACGATGTTGCTGGTTGTCAGATTTTCTAGGGGAGCTTTAGTTTTCCCCGCCCTTTCATTATGGCACTGTTCCATACTCACCTCGCTTCATCCTCATTGACTCTAAAGACCTCAATGTTAAGAGCCACCCAAATCTCTTCACCCACTCTACAGAATGAGGTGGTACAGTGGTTACACATAAGACTCACATTCGGGATGGCTAAAGTTTGATTTCTAATCCACCCTGACTGTTTCCAGTTTTTCATGGTTTCACAAAAACACTCCACATAAATTTTGAGATAGCTCCTTGCGATAGTCCATGGCTGATTCCTTTCCCGCTTCTAACTGTCCAAGCCACTGGAACGAACTCATATTACAACTGGGTGGAGAAGCCATGGCCCGTGGGGCTAGCAGACTTCTGATCAGAGCCCCTAGTGTGGTGAACCAGCAAGTAAAAATATAGTCATTAATTCCAGCTCGGCTTCAGAGGTTATAAGAACATTCACAAATTAGGAAGTTGCACCATTTCTAGTCCTTCAGGCAATTTTATTGTGAATACAATTTAAGGTGTGTTTGCCTTCTTGCTTTCCTGGTGCATTAATAGATGATGCACATGTAAAAAAGAGCTTGCACAACAAAATTCAGCATATGATTGACTGACCAGTTAAAATTACTGCAGATAGATAGAAAAAACCTTTGCTCATATCTGCCTTTTGTCTTGGAATTAACTTGCAAGCATTTTCCAACTGTTGGTTTATTATAAATATGTAACATTTGAGATTTGTGTATGATGTTATAAATACAGGGCAACTGCATCAAATTGAAATCCAAGTGCATTCGATAAAGAGTTTTTCTTGCATGGCGAAAAAGCCAAATTGATGATGCAATACTGCTGCAGTCCATTTGATTAGGAAGTTATATTTTGCACAATTGCTTTTTAATATCTACACTTTATATAAGGAGGCAAATCAAAGAACAACTTACATAGTTAACTACCCTAATCTTAAAGCTAAAAGCAGCACAAATAATGACGACTTATGATCTGAATCTGGACTTGACGGCCCTTAGAAAGTCTCTTAGAGCAAATGCCTGTAATTAAAAAAATCCCATTGTCCTGAAGCTCAAGCATACATATTTAATATAAAAACTGACACCGTCGCGTGAGACACGAGACGAACGATGACACAATAACTTACTGATGATATGGGCGCCAGCGGTGCATCCCAATCACCACACTGTTGTGACTCAGGATTCTCAGGGATGCTCTTGGTTCTGTATGTCTGTCTCACCTGAGCATACTTACAAACACGTTGGCAATACTAAACTTTTACTACACATTGTAACACTTTGAAAAAGAAACAAATGTGGCTAGGACACTGTCACTACAAATGGAAGAAGATGGTTCGCTATGATACCTGGTTTATTTATACCGTTCGTAAAAATCAATGTGCCATGAAATTAATGATACACTTTTTCGTGTCTAGCTAACTCCGCTTGGGTGCTCTCCAGCCTGCAATTACTCTAACACACGCCTAGATAGATGATCTCACCACGGCGTATGAAAAAACAATCTTCACAGGGAAGAGAGTCGACAGCCGCTAGGGTGGACTGACGATTTTCCCTGAAGATAGGACACTGTGAATTACAAAATGAAACACTTGATGATCATTAACACGTGTGCTTACTTGGCATCACTAACACAAACTCATCTGGGCTCGCCCGCCAGCATGTGGGTAGTGTGGTGACGGCCTATACACAGAGCTGGCTAGGACGGAAGTAATGTCACCGTACACAATTACAAAATTACACAAATTGCACAAAGACCCTTAAAAGATGATGGGGTATGAGATGAATAGTCACAATAAACACACACATGTGAAAACAAGTTCAGATGGCGCGAATGCTGCTGGATAAAGTTTGTAGCGGACCACATGGTGCAAGTGAAATTGCAATATTTTTTCGTGGAAACAGCAAATTAAATTCCAACAAAATATTATTCTGGTAGAGAAAATGATTCTCTTTGCGATTACAGTGGTTACAGGCATGTAGCATGCCTCATGAAGGAAAAAGAAACATTAACGTGACCGCGTGGTAAAACACAAAAAGCATCAATCACATGAAAAATACATTGAACCCTGAATAAAAATGACATAGAACCCTAAAATAAATTATGGCACACATGGTTTTACTAAAAAAAACTCTCAAAGCGCAAGGATGGCGCGGACATGAACTTGATGGCGATTAGCCACATGGTTGTAGGTGATGTAACCATAAAATATTCATATACGAAAAATACCCTCAAACACATATGTAGAATTAAAGCCCTTCAAATTGAACGCAGCAATAATACAGAAATTACAATGAAACATCTTTACCAGAAGCGGATGGCGCCTGACTCAAGTTTTGTGGGTTGCACAATCTCTCCATCTTTCTCCTCAATTATGTTGAAAGTGCCACAAGGACGAAATAAATTAGTGAAGCGGAAGCATAATGCTGGGGAAACGCCTGGCAAAACGTACGCAAGCAAAGGTTGACCAGTGTACTAAAAGTGCTATTGAAATCTAAATCAGTGAATAAAAAGTTGTAGTGCGTACATGACAGTGTCTTACTTCGCCAGCTCTCCTAGATAGACTGCCCAGAGGCAAGCATTGCATGGACCTACCATGGCTGCCTACGGGGTTCACATATGGGGAAGTGGTATGCACGCAGAGTAAATTTTTATATAATTTGAAAATAAAAGTGGCACAAATAAATTAAATATTGTTTTACATTTTATAATTTTCTTGTGAATTTTCTGTATTATCTCAGTGTTCTGTATTATCCGGCGTTCATGCCAAAATATTTGTGTTCTTAATCTTAGTGCAGCGTGCACTTTGAATTTCATAACCAAACATTTTAAAAATAACAAACACTTTAAAACACTGTAAGACATAGCAAACCCTGAAAATATAAATACAAGACACATTTTATGCTGCAAAATAATATTCTTTATGTGAAAGTTCAAAAATATTGGCCTCTTTGCGCAAGTGCATGTACACCTGACACGTGCGTGGTGAGCGCCGTCATGAGCTCTAGCGCCGCTGGCTGTTAGCCGGCGTCAAAACATTTAAACTTTTCAGATGAATATCCTGCTAAGAGTACAGTGAAAGCTCAGTGCATCATTCCCAGTTTATCTGTGCTCATACACAGTTTATTTTGCACTGTCCTTGGGAATTTCCCTGTAGAACAACGTTTAAAAAGCCTGCATAATGTTTTCTCCAAAAGTATAAATATTTCCACTTGTTATTTTCGAAAGATCTCATCGTTTCCAATTATGGGTATGGATCATTCATAAATGCTGACATCATACAATTGACGCTGTGTGGCTGGACGAGAAGGGGTTCAGGTTAGGTTTCAGGGGCGGTGAAAGGTTTTAGGAGAGGAATTGGTGTGATTACCCGACTAGGCGCCAGACATCGCTCAAAGGCAGCATCAATAGTAGTGGTTGTGATGCAAAGAGACTCTTGGTGCTCTCGGGGTGCTGCAGGCTGATTCACCCGGTCACTGCTGGTCACTGCTGCTCCTGTTAGTATTATTATTTTTCCAGTTGTTTCCTAAATGGTGGATTATTAGGGCTTCCCACATGCCATTTAACTGATTCATGTTGTAACTGCTTGAATAACGAAATATTAACTGTAATCCTTGAGTACATGTTATGCGGTGCACTATGAAGGATGATATATACCTGATACACGATGCAGAGACAAAATCACACTATAAATATACACTGGAACATTACAATTACACTTGCAGAAAATTGGCGGGAAATTGTAAGGGCCTGTACCCTGAAATGCCTTGCAGCAAATGAAATAAATCACATGTGGTTCAGTTCACTGTTGCATTTATTCGATACACTTTACATGATCCCTGCTGAAGCAACTTTACAAAGGTTACCAGACGTAACGAACCAGCTACGGTTACTCTGCAAAAGGCACAAAGGCCACAAAATATTTACGTGCTGTTTAAACTTCCCCAGGCGAAGCTAGCACTGGGGAAGGCGAGGGGTGGTGTCCTGGGCGGCGATGCATAAACCATTCCGAATTAAATGATACTACTGCTGAATTATATGACTGGTGAAACAAAATTTGAGTGCCACCTGGGCACGGGAAAATGTGAGACGTGATGACACGCAACTGCACCCCTACAATACTCGACACTGACTAAACTTTCCACGCGGCATGTAAGCCGGCAATGGCGGGCTGGTAGGCCACGTGAAAGTACATGGTGACATACTTTGCACACAATTATCCTTACCGGCTCTTAACGTGCAATTTGCCAATACATAAAGTTAATGGTATTAACAAAACACATACAGATACTTGCAAAATGATGGTGGGATGAAGCACAGAACACAAGTGATGTGAAAATAAACAATTTATAGAAAATAAATTTGCAGGTCCAAAACCTTGAAAAATGGTGTGCGTATTAGGTGTCTGTTGCACACCGGTAACTAGATTTTGCATGGCGTGTGCCAAAAACCCTTAAATAAATATTCACACCTTTTTTGTTCGTCAGCATATCACTCCGTGCTGCAGAGTTCATGGCCGCTCAGGAAGGCACATCACATGGGATGCTGCCCTGCCACACATGCACACGTGCACGCACTCTCTCTCTCTCTCTGGTGTACTTCGTAGAATGCGGGTGATGGCTGCGATGTCTTCAGTGTGTTCAGTCGGACAAACAGGCTTCAGGAGAGGGACGCGTGCACACGTCACATTTGTGCAACTCAGTTATGGACATCACAAGCAGCTGCCACTCTTTCTCTGATGCTGGCAACTCCTAGATGCTGACATCAGAGCAAAAGTGGCTGCACTAGAAAATTCACGGGCAAATTGTGGGATTCTTGTTCTAAAAGACATGTACATAGTATTACTTTAAAATATTCGTAAAGTATATTTCAGAATATCTATGAGGCTTCCCGACGTGTATTTGGTGGGGAAGGTGCTGAAATGGAGAAATGGACGTGTGTACATATGGTGGCTTGGACACCACAAGCTCGATGACTCCTAACTGCCTAGCTGATCAGGTCATGTCAGGTAACAGCTATAAACATTGAGGTCTTGAGAGCCAATGAGAGTGAAGTGAGGTGAGTATGGAGCAGCACTGGAATGCAAACAGGGGAGATGGGAGATCCCCAAGAAAACCCACCATCCAGCAGCATCCTCTGGCATGATTACCACATGCAAAAATCTGAGTGTGACTGCTGGGAATAGAACCCAGTTCACCTACCTGGCAGGCAAGTAGTCTGACCACTAGACCACCGTTACTCCCACCATTGGAAGGGATATGCAGATAATGGTGCTGTAACTAATGATAGGAATGAGCAGCATTATGTAGTGGAAAAAAAAGATCCTATGTGACATAAATTGGGAAAGATGTTTGGAATCTTGATGAAAGATTAAAGTTTTTTATTAATGAATAGAGACCTGCAAAATTCACGTTATTATTTCAGTACAGACTGAACTTCAAGTTACTGTGCGTTTCACTGACTACAGCAATTGGCCGGAAATATGTCTGTCACGCTTCGGAGAACTCTTGAGCCAATAAGATAATATCCGTGATGGAGTGACCAATCTCTTTTAAGGAGATCAAGCAGGTAGCTGACAATTAAAGTGCAGTGGCCAATGAAACCATGGACTGCACACACTTGTTTATGAGGCAGTGGAGTCTATCCTGTCCCCGAAAGATAGCGCAAATTTTGCAGGCCTCTACGGATGAGGTATAGAAAAAAGTTGATGTAGCAAAGTGTTTAGATTTCTTCCATCTATTCCGACTCTTAAAAATGATATTCTACTTGTAATCTAACAAATATTTTTGTTAGCTACAAGATATGGCAGCATGCCTCATATTATTCAGTTGATTCTACAAACAAGGTCTACAGAGCTTCTGCTGTGCTTGGTTTGAATGTGGTGTGGTATGATGTGGTGTGTGTGTGTCGTGTGTACATGTGTGAGCGAGTGAAGGGAGGTACCACAAGTGGGCACGTGCTGCTCTGTTGACGTCCAGTTGCTGGGTGGGGCGAGCCAGGAGCAGCAGGGGCCCATGTCCTTCCAGATAGTCCCACCGTTTAACTGCTACCCACTTGTCGTCTTCATCAACCCCAAGTCAGGCGGGCGGCAGGGCGCGCGCATGCTACGCAAGTTCCAGTACCTGCTCAACCCTCGTCAGGTCTACAACCTCGCCAAGGGCGGGCCCATGACCGGCCTCACCATGTTCAAGGATGTCCCCAACTTCAGAGTTATCTGCTGTGGCGGCGACGGCACTGTCGGCTGGGTGCTTGAGAACATGGGTGAGTCTACATTGTTCCACCAACCTTGGTCCTGATTTCACAGCCAATCCATGTTAGCACACAGAAATTAAAAACATTTACTTTCAAAAATAAATATTTTGGAAGATAGCTGTCAAAACAAAATTTTTCTTAGCAACACTTAAATAATTGTAAATTTTATGAAGTTCAGTACTACTGCCAGCAATTTATGTGTATGGTAGTTAATATATTTCTGCTGTTGTAATATTTTAGTAAAACAGATTTTTATAATACATTTTTATGAAGTACTGTGCAGTCAATGCAAGGAACAATGTGTTGAATTGTGGAATTTAATTCTCATTTATACCTTGTTTTTTCCAAATTGAAAGGGCAGTCTGCTAAATTTAGAGAGATTAGAAGCAGTTAGCTTTGGATACTGGCACATTATTACATCACATAGTAGTCAGTTTAAAGGCATTCATACAAGGGCATTGATACTTTTTTTGCATATTACAGGTTTTTATTTGCTTTGGTAAGAAATAATAGTCTTAAAAGAGTACGACTCCAAGAGAAATTCCGGGCCCCTGAGCAATGTGTGCAGTGGGCCCCCCTTCCCTCCCCACCAAAATCGACCATTGATAACAACATAAATAGCCATCATCAATGCAAAAAAATTAATAAGTTTTGAGTGTCAAAATTAGATTTTTACGTAATACTTAGTTTTATAAATAAACACTCATGAATCGGAGCCCTCCCGGGAACTCGAGCCCCTGAGCATTGCACTCTCTTGCACCCCCTCTTGTCGGGCCTGCTTATTAAGGGAGGAAACTTCTAACAGGCAACTTCTTAAAAGCAAGCAACAGTAATTTTTTAAAATAAGCAACATGTTATTTTTAATTTATATATTTTTTTGTACAAATCTAGATTAAGTTATTATTTATACTACGTAACGAACCCCATAAGATATCTGAAAATTCTAGTAAATTTTTTTTTTTTTGGCTCTTTAACAGCTTTAAAGCTGTAGAATCACGCAAAGTCAAGTAAGAACATGAGGCTCTTCAGCCAGTCTTGCATTTAGTGGTAAAGTGTTCAAGACAAATAGCTGCTGACCATTTACTTTGTATTACAATCCCTACTATAGGACTTCATAACATATTTGAGTCTCTTACATTACCAATTCTGTAATGCAAGACAAAAAAATTGATACATTTGTCTCATAAAATCATGTAATTTTTATGGAAGTTCTTTAAATAAACAAAATAAAAACCAGTGGTCATACAATACAAACAGGTACAGACAAGTTTAACACGACATTTTAGCCCAACCTCAAATAACATTTGAGCATGTGTGGAGTTGTGTGCGAGGTTGACAAAGTGCATGTTTTGTTTGCAGACCGGGTGCAGTTTGAGTATCAGCCCTCAGTAGGGGTGGTGCCGCTGGGGACGGGCAACGACCTGGCACGCTGCCTTCGCTGGGGTGGCGGCTACGAAGGCGAGTCTTTACCCAAGTTGCTCAAGGTGAGTGTACCAACTCTCCTACCACACATCGATGAAGCACTGCTTCAAACAGTAGTGTGTAGTTGAGGGCCTGTCTTATCCACTCTGGTGCTACAGGATGTTCACTGAAATTGCATTTTGGAATTCCCTGACTTTTCCCCGTTTTCCATGCAGAATCTTGCCATTATGTATTTTCAGGAATACTGACATCTTGCAGTACCATATTTTTACACCATTGACAGAACAAATATGCTATCAGTGAAGTTGAATAATATTAGACTGCAACAGACCAAGCAGGCAAGGCCAATATTTTATTCAACCCATCAATATTTCTCGCAATACACGCTATTGACTTCACATAAGTGCCTATTACATAAATACAAATACAGTACTTTATTTTGTACACATAGGCCCTATGTCACTCAGCAAAGATGTATTATTGCCAGATCACAAACTTAAAAATTGAAATCTTAAAATGCATATGCTCATAATTACATTATACTGTATTGCCACAACTAACAATTTTTATAGAGTAACAATTATATATATTTTCGCTGACTAAGGTAAAAATTCTATGACATTTCACTGTCACAAGAAATTCCCTGAATTTTCCCTGTTTTCCTGTGGGTGAACATCCTGTGGTACAGCATCATCAGTGAGATTCTTGAGAGTATGGATGAACCTACATCCAATACACACACTCAGTTACAGTCAATAGTCTCAGTAAAGTGTAAGCAAGTTGCTGAACTTCTAAAACAGTGATTTCAAAATCAATTCTCAATTTATGCCTCAACTTGTTCTTTATAATTACATTCAAAATAATGTAATCAGCATCAGATAACAACAATTTTTTCATAAGTGAAGTCTTGTTGCCTGGACAACACAAAGAATGGAGCTTTGTGTATGCACCACATAAGGAGCTTTGTGTATGCACCACATAATCTACACATTCACATTTTCATATTCGCTTTCTCATTTTTGAGAACCTTGGTTTGTCACATATTATGGTAAAGCAGTTTTTTGAGTAAGCATTTCTTGTGTGGCAAATGCTCCTATCATTATCACACAGCTAGACACTTCTGTGACCAAGTTCACCATGGCATTGCCTTTGGGACCTCCAGGCTCAGAATTCAAATCCCATGTTTAGTAATAGAAGTGTGCCATTTTTTGACTTATAGTAATGTTATTTGGCAGGCAAGCCACACCTGCTCCTCTCCCAATTATAGTCTGTTCGTGGTTTCTTCACACTTTTTGAATAAAACATTTGGAAAATCACCCCATGTATGACATGTTCGGTAGTTTGCTAAGTATAGCATGTAACACATGCATTTTAATACTTGTGCTAATGTAAAAGTACATATTTATGGTTGAATTTATATTTTACTTATATTATATCTTTACTGATAAATTATAATATTTAATTTCTAATCAATACGAATTAAAAAGGAAAGCAAATATGTGTGGTGGCACTGCCTAGTATGAAAAAGTTCTTATGTCAAATATTATTACTCTGTGTGCGCACGAATGCAGTGCATTGTTCCTTTGGTGTAATATCCTGAACCTAGCGAAGCTTGGTTTGCATGAGTTGGAGGAATGTCCTGGAAGTCGGAACTTTAGTAGGGCTTCAGAAAAGTTGGAAGTAACCATGAATGGAGTATAGCATACAAGCGGGGAAGATTATAACAGGTGTAGTCATGTCAATTAAATCAATCAACTGATGCTCCAAACAATCCCACCTTGTGTGTTCTTCATGGTGACCGAGAATGATGGTTTGTAAAGCTCGTTAAAGACTTAATTTGTAAAATAAAATATTCAGTAAATTGACATGTGACGTCTTAAGAGCAGAGGAGGAGGTACATCACGGCCCAAGTGTTTTGGGGAGTGCGAGGACAAGCACACCTGGGGATGAGTTTGACTCTTAGTTGCAGCATGGAACAGGAGCCTGACCAGTATTGAGGTCTAGTCGTGTGGCTTTCTGGCAGGGCACGAAGTAGGGGACAGCTAGCACAATCTTCCGCTTAGGTGGGACCACTCTCACGGGGATACCTGGACGACGGGCAACCAGCAGAGGCTGCTGGACCTGATGTGGTTTGGACTGTGGTGCGCTGTGGTTGGCACCTGAATCTGGTGTGTAGGTGTGCAGCCGATCACTGGTGGTGGCTGTCATCTGGGTAGACATGGTGAGCGGGATCCCCCAGAACCACGGGTTAGCTATCCCATATGATGTATCTTGACCACTCAGGTATGCAAGTAGCACGGGGTGAGTGACTCCGAGTTTAATGGGTGGTGTGAAGAGATCTGGTACGGATGCTGGTGATGCTGTTTTCTCTAGATAGTAGATGGCTTGTGCTCTTTCCCAAGGACTGAGGTTAGCGAGTACGACTGGGAGGGGGCTAAGCTCCTGTTGGTATTTAGAGATAGTATCAGCCTTTCAACCCTCTTACAGATACCACTGCCACGGGAGAAGGGCATGAGGAAAGATTAAGTAATAACAGATTAATGGAGGTGGAGCAGGTAACGTTCGGTCCTACTCCCACGTACCACAACTGCCAGGCCAAAGCACCAGAAGCGCGGTGGACACAGTCAGGTTACACTCCGGCTGACGGTCCCAATACATGGGTGAGTTCCCCTGAAGGGTCAGTCCCCTCAGACCTGAGGAAGTACTCCTTCCAGCACCAGAAATGCAATGGAAAGAGCAAACCCCAGTCTGACAGTCCAACCTCAAGATGATGAGTACTTAGTGTCGGGGGTTTGCCTTTCTACACTGTTGTGCACAGAAAGGGAGGCCGGCCGAGGGGGGGGGGGGGTGCGTCTACTGGAGAGTTCGGCAGTTAGAGTAAAATTCCCGGTCACCAGCTGTCCCTCGACGGACCTGATGTTTACAGGGAAGGGTTCTATGACTATGGGAATAATATACTAAGTGGGGTAAAATATTGTTTGTTTCGGTACGGAAATAAACAAGATGGTTTGTACTACCTATCAGCAAAAGATTAACGGAAGCTTACTAGGCTAGACAGGTGAACGCAATTTTTTTCTAAGTTAGTGGAGGTAGGTAGGCAAAGTGGCTACGAAAATAACTCAACTTTAACTAACGCTACGCCGTGTGTCTAAGTGTTCGACGACTTAAACTGGCAATGATTTTTGGAGGCAAAGGGGGATCTCACGATCTGGACTTCAGTACCAGAAGCGCAGTGAAGACCAGACAGAGCTGATGGTTCTTTTGGCACCAGGAGTGCGGTGAAGAAACAGGACAGACTGGCGTCCCAAGTTACGTGCCCTTGGTCAGGTAGAGGAGGGGTGGCGGCATTAGATGCTCTGGGCATGTGACGTCACCAGCCAGATGAGGATCCAGCTGCTGCATCTCAGTAATTCATAATCGTGGTACCATTCCTCAGTGTGCATAGTACTAGGTGAACTTGAAGCCTAGTCTTGGTGGCTCATCCAGTGAACAGTAGTGTTTTTACGTACAAGTTTAAGGGGGATGACTAGATGAATGACTTTCCCCGCTGAAGTGTGAATCTGGCAAGTGGTAGGTGGAGTTTTCTTAATAGGTGCCAGTGGTGGTGTCAGTTTCACTACTAGCTCCAAGTACGGCCACGGCCAACAAATACCTAACAGCGTGTCCAAGTAAGAGTGACAATTTTCGTCGATTGCGGAGACCTCCTTAACCTGCTCTGCAGGTTTCACCGTGAGTTGAGGAGGAAGTAGCATAGGATCACTAGGGGATTCAACAGAGGTTATATTATCTGAGCTAGCTCTCATTACAGTGCCCATCCGGCCAGTCATCTGATCCTTCTTTGTGTCCACCTCCTTTCTTATGCATCTGATCACTGCATGTAAAGGTGCTAAACCAATAAATTCTTTCAATGGGCTCTTAAACACACTAATGTTTAGGAAGGCGCGCTCGGGACCTAGAAGTCAGCACTCAAGCCCTCCTGGGTGTCTCTTGTGCAGACATAACCAAGGTAATAGCATGATATATGACCAACTAGATGTGGAGCATTTCTGTTTAAAACCTTGTGCAGGCTCCAGAAATCCTAAGTGGTTCGGCCCACTCGTGCTTGGTCCACAGAGGTCGCTAATTTAGAAATGAGCCACAATTTGAAAGTTATTAAAACACAATTAAATTAACAAAATACGGAAGAGTGAATTAAATAACTACCTCACCAAACATTAAGTTTAGCTAAGTGTATTTATTGCTGCTTCGTGAAAACAAAGGGTAATATGCAGTTATGTATAAAAATAACTAAAATAATTTTATATAACTATTTTCCTTTACGTTACGTCGGGTGAAAGCAAGCCTGAGTATTCAAAATTCCGACCAAGAAAAACTCCAAAAATGCTATTCGCAATTGACAACGAAATATCGAGGGGTGTTTTTGTCCAGAAGGGGCGACATTACGGCCTGATACTGTGGAGTGCAAGGATTGACTCGGGTAAGGGGGTGCATGGGTGAGGACATTGTGATACCTTTGGTTCTTGACCAGGGGTTTTCTCCGCGTGCTGCGGGGTTGTCGTTGGAGCTTCTGGAGGAACCATTTTCTGGCTGCTGGAGTTTGAGAGGAGAGCCTTTGCAAGCTCAGAGGGCCTTCTTCAAGCTGGAGAGTGGATGGCCATCAGGCTGGGGAATGGATGGCCTTCGTCAGGCTAGAGAGTCTTATGCAGACTCTGGAGAGCCCGGGTTGACGTAGACTGGTGAGAGCATTTTCGCTTCTCCTTATATTATCCAAAATTGGAGCTTGGTGGCTGTCACAGGGGTACGAGGGTTGCTAGCCTTCCAGGCGCAGGGGTTGGTTATTCAGGGCAGTACGCTGTACCACACATTTATTATCACCCTGGCTGGAGGTTGCTGACATATTTACCGCCTCCTCTTGAGGCTCTGCAGCAATAAACTGGCCACAGGGGTACTGCTTTCCTGCGGTGCCTCTGTTTACTATCTTATCTTCCTCTGCTGTGTCTAGGCTCGGCGGGTAAAACAAGCTTCGGTTTCTGGGCGGGCAGTACAATTTCATTACATAATTTTAAATTATCCTCATGTCTTTAGTTGTCCAACGTGAGGAACCAGCCTGTAGCCACGGGATTGATTGCCTGCCAGTGTGTGACTTGCTCCGAATTGCTCTCAGCGCTTGATGATGGGGAAAGTCGAACAGTAGAGTACACAGACATGCTGCACAGTAGAGTGGCATGTGTTAACGTTAACAAATAATAATGATACAGAAAATGTACGAAACATTACAATTTTGTTGCACAATAAAATTTTCCAAATAAGTATTAACAAATTGGTGTTTCGCAATATTGCAAATTAATTGTTACAGAATTGAGGAATTGGCAGCCTAACATACGTCCTTGTATGCCACTGAAAAGCAATAGTAGTACCACAAAGTTAGTTTAGTTTTTAGTCTGTACCTATGTACATGATTGGCAATGGTACATCTAAAAAAAAAAAAACCCTGGTTATTATATTTATAAATGTTCTATGTTAAAATAACTTAAATGGGTTTATGCAGCAATACAGTACAGTCAAATCACTGTAGGCATATGTTGCCACTCCAACTGCCACTATGCTTACAGCTGACCAACAGTGACACAGCCTATTTGCAATTAACTAAGCACTTTTCAAAACTCTGTTTAGAACACACTTTTCTGCACAATTTGTATAATTTCACCACATGTAAAACTAACACTTCCATAGATTTTATGACTGTTTATGTGTCAGTTATGTTTATATAGTCTATTCATGGTTTAATCACACTTTTTGAAGTGAACATTTTAAAAATCACCCTATGTATTGTGTGTTTGGTTTCATAAATATATTGTGTATCACAAGCATTTTATGCATCAGTTAACATATTATTTATATTTTATTTTTAGTTATATTACTTTCACTTATATTTTACACAAATAATAATATTTCATTTATAGTTAACTATGACCCATGTGACTTTGTTCACATGATATTTTTGTAACATTATTAAACTTAAGCACACAATAGTTTCGTTAAGGTTTTATGTTTAAAATACTAATATTTCTCCTTTCAGGTTTAATAGAGTTATTAAATTATACCCTTTCATCGCTTCACATATGTTTTATTTTAGCATGATATTTAGGACTTTGACTTGATCTAGCCACTTATTTTATTGGGTTCTCAAGTCACTAAGCTACTGCAGCCCCCTTTTTGGGTGCTCTACCCACTGAGCTAGTGCGACCCCATTATTGGGTGCTCTAGCCCCAAACCAGTTGCGGCCCCACTATTGGGTTCTCTAACCACCGAGCTACTGCTGCCCCACTATTGGGTGCTCTTGCCCCTGACCAGTTGCGGCCCCACTATTGGGTTCTCTAGCCTCTGACCAGCTGCGGCCCCACTATTGGGTTGTCTAAACACTTAGTTTCTGCGGCCCCTTTATTTGGTGTTCTAGCTACTGAGCTACAGTGGCCCCACTTGGTATATATCTATCCACTGGGTCACTGCGACCCCACTTTGAATAACTCTAGCCACTGGGCCACTATGGCTTTTTGGAAGGAAAGGAGGACAACCCATAGACGAGAAATAAAGGAAATTTTGTTTTAACAATGTTTTTTTTTTATGCAGTAATCCTAAGAAATGCTTATTCCAGTACCTATTTACATCCCTTACATCAAACGGTTCCTGAAAAAATAATGATATCTCGATGAAAAAAAGACTAAGTTGGTCCTGGGGTTATTATCTATATACTGTGTAAATTTGATGTCAATGCGGTAAGTGGTTTTTGAGTTAAATCCATTTAGACAGACAGGCAGACAGACACGAAAAAAATTAACATTAGATATGGCTTAGTTATCAATTATACTATATGAAAAAATAATTAAAAGTGAATAATTCGAAAATCAGACAGACAGACACTACTATTTTATTTAGTAGTATAGATATGAATAAATGCAGGGAGAAAATAAATGTATTGGTAGTGCCTGGTAAGAAATAGTTCTTATGCAATGGTACATGGTCCCTTTGGTGTAATTTTCTAGACTTAGTTAAGCTTTGTTTGCATGAGGTGGAGGAATATCCTGGAAGTAGAACTTTAGTAGTGCTTCAGAATACCGTAGTTAGAAGTAACCATGAATGGACTGATAAGCCAACACTTACACTTATGTGCATAAAAAGTACAGAAACTTGAATAAATACTATTAACGTCCACAATTTTAAACACAACACAACCAATATGTCAATGCATACGTGGCACTACTTTTCATGTACTGTTACCAGCTTTGGTAGTGGGGAAGGGAATGGCAGCCAATGTGCTCGTTGCAATGAATGCAAGTCATCCGTAGCCAAGTTACAACTTTGCATAAGTATCTTTAAGAGCTTCTTGCTCAGATCCCTTTGGGAAATCACTAAACAGCTAAGATGATTATGATGACTTTAGTATCATAGTACGATGAAGTATGACAATCCACGTATAGTGCCTAATTAGACATGCAGCTCTATTCAGACAGCACATGTTTTTATTGGAATCTACTGTGACAAAAGCCTCCACGACACTGTAAAAATTCCATGTGGCCTAATGAGTTTTGTCAAGGAAATCAGCATCTATTCCCTTGTTCCAGAAAATTGTAGGGGCGTGATTGTGATTGCTGGTTTTGTGTGTTGCAGAAGATAGAGCGTGCGACACCAGTGATGATGGACCGGTGGCTGATTGAGGTGACAGAGCAGCAGGACGACGGAGCGCCGCCGGGCGACCCTGTCCCTTACAACATCATCAATAACTATTTCTCCGTCGGTGTGGTGAGTCGCATCTGCCACCATGTAACACACTGCTTCCATTAACATTCAGATGTGGCTGTCATTTTCTCGGAGGAGTGATGTTGCCAGAAAACATCATCAAGAAGGCTTATAGGTAGACTGGGTGTTACCTATTAACAGAGCTGTATTATGAGAGGAGTTTTGGGGGGTTCGAACCCTCCCCTTACCAAACCAGTGACATTTAGAACTTTCCCAATTTCACAAGATTATCAAATAATACAGGGAAGGAAGACATAGCGTGTCCAAATCACCACTCTAAACTTTGTAAGGACAAAGTCAATGTACTTTTCTTCCCACCCACCATAAATATACAGAAAATATTACAGTGAAAACAAGTTGCCAACTTTCTAGTGAAACTATGTACCTACATGTTTGCCTTTTTGATGGATAAGAGCACACTTACATATGTTTGGATGATTATAAGCGTTCATTAAATTCAACTAGAACAATTTTCCCTCTAAAACGTAACATTTTGAATGGAGGTTGAGTTCTTAAAGTTTCATAGGAAGGTTTTATATATATATATTTTTTTTTAAATTGTATTTTAACTTAATAAAAGAAGAAAATATTCAGTTCAAGATTGTTCTGTTAAACCATGTTAAATTCTTGAAGAATGCAACTAAATAATGTTCAAACTACCACAGTCTTGTTTTACAAAAACAATGTTTACAGTACTGTAGCAGTTTTTCCCAACTTTAAACCCCTTCCGTTTACATCTATGGGCCTGCCTATCAACAGGGGCAGATACCGATAAGGGGGGGGGGGGGGGGGGGGAGTTGCAGGGGACATGACAAATCCTCCTCCTCCCCCAAAACCTGCACTTTGACATGAAAGAATGCTGCGAATGTTATAAAACTAAACTGAAACAACAACAACAGAATTGTTTGAAATACTGATTTCATGTGAATGATTTAATACTACTTCCTAAGATTACGATGAGATTGTGCCCTTCTCCCATGCCGTGGCGCGAAAGTCTACACCTATGGCTGTCCAAACCAAAAGTCTAGATCCTCTCCTACATATCAAATAATTGTATCTTAAACAATTTACTCCTCTAAATGGACAAGAGGACACGACGAGTTATGGCGTTAAGTATATGTATTTTAGTATGAATGTACAGTATTGAGAACACCGTACCGAGAGTAAATTGCATAATCAAGCTTACATTAACATTTTCTACTAGCCCTGTAGCAAAGAAAAAAAAATTACATTCATTTTCAAAAAAATTGCTGCACCCACAAGAAAGCGTTCAGTTGCAATGCTGTTCAGAAGGAAGGCAGAAGTCGGCAAGAACAAGAACAGATTACAAATTCAGACTGTTATGAAGAATATTTATTGCACTACGCACATTCCCAGTATGAAACTTGACTGCCACGCTTGAAAACGCATACTGCCAGACATCGGGGCATGCAGTTGTAGACAGTTTACATTTTTTTTCTAACTCCCCTGTTGGTTCCTAGACAGTGCAGATTTTTTATTACAATTATACATAAATTACTTTATGGTTTTATACAGAAAAAAACATTCAATCCAGGAAATAAAATTGCTCTTTAATATTTGCTTTTACAATTTCGTATTCTCATTAAATTATAATTTTAGTCTTATCTACATGTTATCTGATACTAAATGATGACAACCTAAAATTAATTTTTTTTCTTCCTATTATCTGAACAGATAAGTTATTCATATTACCACTTGATTTATACACTTTTGGATACAAATTGCTGGTCACGGGTTTTGCTGATAAAATAGTGTATTTTGTCTAAATTTAATCTAGTTTCATGTTTTAACTTAAATTTCAGTGTTATGCAGTGTATTAACTTGCATTTCAGTAGTTATTTTAGGTATATTGGTATTCGCCATATAATACTGGCTCTAACAATAGTACTTCCAAGGGCTTATAACTCAAAAGTGTGAAACTCAAATTCTTCCGTATGAACCAGTGTAATTTAGAAAATAAAATGGACAATTGTGCAGTATTCATTCAGTGGTCAAATACCTATTTTATCTGAATGTGGGCACAGTCAAATGAATAACTCCAATCCTCTTCAAGTGTAGTATTATTTTTCCATGCAGAGTTGTTCCAATGCTTCCTGCTTGTGTGCTACTGCAGGATGCTGCCATTTGTGTGAAGTTCCACATGGAGCGAGAGAAGAATCCAGAAAAGTTCAACAGCAGAATGAAAAATAAGCTTTGGTACTTTGAGTTCGCAACGTCTGAGCAGTTCGCAGCTTCTTGTAAAAACTTGCATGAAGATCTTGAGATTGTGGTTAGTAGATTACACATACCTCTTTATCTTTAAAAAAATATACTGGAATTTCTATCATGAGTTTGATTCAATTTTTCCCCTTCAATTGATGAGTTAACCTATGCTGTATTAAAGACTTAAAGGAGCGGGGAAAAAATGGAAAACAAAAAATTTTTCATTACGAGAATGTGTTCAAGAAATTCTCGGAAAGGTATATCAAAATATGGAATTGTGTATACTCATCAGAAAAATTCATCGACATAAAAGTGTCAGAGGAGCATACTCGCCTATTCTGCTAAGAAATTTTATGTTAGTGCAGTCACAAAAATATTAAATTAAATTAATTTTAATTATCAAAAACTTTGAAAGAATTTCTGAGGAACCAAAGTTACATCAACCTTTAGCAAAGAAGATATTTGCCTGTAAATCAAATTGTTGCTTTTCATTATTTTATAACTAAAATAACTACATATAACTAAAATTTGAACGTAGGCAAAAACCCCTGCATTAAGTACTTCATATCCTACATTTTTTTAGGTTGGTTTTGTAACTAATGAATAACTTGCTAAAATGTTATAAAATTTGTTATACTTTTGTTAGTTAAGATTGAGCTCTTATGAAATTATTTTTCATTTCAGTTTAATGAAAGTTCATAACATATCTTTGATTTTCGTTTCATGAGAAAAAAAAGACTCATTGGCACAAACCTAATGCTTTACCATTTCCTTCTCCATATAGAATAGATTCCTAAAAGCAGTGGTGAAACATCTATTTAGGAGGAGGCACGTTTTAAGGCTCCTCTTATAAATTTAATTTAGTGAGATCAAAACGTTAATTATATGCTGAATTAATGACAGAGAGAAGTCTATAACCCACAAGCAAAGATGCACTGTATATCAGAAATATGCTACATAATAACAATTCATTACAGATTGTATACAAAATATTAACACATCTCAATAAATGACAACAGAGTGCCCATTTACAGTCATTCTGGCACAGCCTTTACTAAATTTCAGGAGGGACAATGTGTAACGTGCCCATCCCCTCCACAGTAATAGCAGTAAGACAACCACACACCTACTACAGTAAACCAGGTTTGATTCCTTGTGAGACCAAATATGGATTTTTGCTTCTGAAAAAAACAGCAAACATTGTCACTGGCTTTTGGGTTTTCTCAATTCCCATCATTGCTCCATCTCTACCTCATTTCGCATCCACTGGCATTGTACAGCTGTTAAATACGGTTGAGCAAATGTGACACATTGTGTCACAAAATAAATATGAAAAATGTGTGCTTGAAATTCGTAAAACAGAAACTAAAATAATTTCATGAGAGCTCAGCTCTGTTGAGCGTTAAGCAAAAGTTATATTATGTAAATTTTTTTTTCATTTTATACTGTTAAACACAGTACAGTACTGGCGTGTAACCAATTCAATGTAAGATATGAAATCAAACTTGCACAATGGTGTACATTACACTACTTCTAAAATATTTATTTTTAAGTGCGTGCAAAAAATAAGACACTTTAGGAGGATTTCATAAGGTAGAAATGAATGCTATAATATTGTCTTTGAAGAACTTAAATTTGTTATGCCAATATTTCACTTATTTTTATTTTTAGTTATTTTAATAGTATTATATTGCATAAATGGATACACAGACACAAATGTTAGTTGTTATTCAACAAAACAAACATTTGATCAATACCAGAATATTAATTGATGTTGAATATTATTTAGACTTTCAGCAACTAATTTTCATAGTGGAATTGAAAATTAAAGCACTAATTTTTTGGTATACTGAATATTTGCATAACTCTACTGTTATAAGTGTCCTCCAAATCACTCGTATCACATCATGTAAATGTCTAGCTTACATGCATTATAAAGAAATTCTATCTTTTTATGTGATGGTATTGCACAACGTGATGGGAGTTTCATGGTATTGCACAGTGCGATGGAGTTTCGCTGGACTTGGCCAATGGACAGGCGCTGCAAGGCATCGCACTCCTCAATATCCCCTACACCCACGGCGGCTCCAACCTGTGGGGAGAGAATCAAGGCAAGAAGAAGATCAACTGTGGGCCAGGAAACCGAATCGGTCGACGCCGCAAGGATAGACACAAGGACTCTGCTGCCAGCTTCTCTCCTGTGGACCTCAGCGGTGCCATCCAAGGTCAGCCATACCTCCTCCTTCAATAATAATAATCATCATCATCATCCTTAGCTAGGTTTGGCCTGTGGCTGGGTCAGCTTGGTAAAATGCCTCCATCCTCGTCTGTCTCTCCACAACACTCCCTTTCACACTATTTTAGGGTTTTAGTCATGTTAAATTGTTTTACGGCCACAACATTTGCGACCACGTGGTTAACCGCCTCCAAGCTCGCATTTGTGCAATCATCGCGCTTAAAGTGTACTATTTATAATTTCTTGTGCACCATAATTTTGTATTTGTTCATTAAAAGGGTTCTTGTAATTTTTTGTCGTGATCAATGTTTTGTATGCAACTACGTGGTCAATCACACACATGAATATTTCTGCCATTAGGCGCACTAGCAACGCTTGAGTGTTTGAAATGCCATCAGAATAATTTTCCAAAGAGCATCGTAATTTTGTCCGACCCGATTTCTATGAATTTCACGGAAATATTGCCATTTCACCAGCACCATGTGGCCCGCTAAGAACTTCATCCAGGCATCCGCGTCATGTAAGAATTCTTTCAGGCATCTGCGTGTTTATTGTGTCCCATGTTTTACCATCAATATTTGTGTAAGTTGTACGGTGACATTATTTTCGTCCTAACCTGCTAAATGTATAGGCAACCACCACACACACCACGTGGTTGGGAGACGTGTCCCGACGAGTATGCATTAGCGACGTTGATAATCACACGAGTTAGTGCTCATTTGTAATTCTCCTTGTCCTGTCCCCAGGAAAAATATACAGCCAATCCTAGCGGCTTGTGGGGGCTGTGTTCTCAAACATCCTGGAGAAAATCATTCATCCTAGGAGTGCGCTAAAGTAATTACAAGCTGGGGGAATCACCCAACGGAGTTAACTAGACAGGTCCGAAGTTAATCATTAAATAATTTTCTGGCATGATATGTAAGAGTGGTAAAATAAAAGCAGTCATCTCCCACCTTTTTCACTATTAAATGTTTAATAATGACCAGTGTTTTGTAAGTGAGCTCGGGTGAGATGGACACACAGAACTCACAGCATCCCTGAGAACCCTGAGTCTCACAGTGCGGTGTCTGGGAAGCACCGCTGGTGCCCACCTGCAGTAAGTAAAATACATCATAGTTCGTCTTGTGTCTCACCCAACGGCGTCAACGGTTACTTCCAGCTTTTCTGAAGACATATTAAAGCTATACTTTTGCGATATTCCTCTGCCCCATGCAGACAAAGTTTAGCCAAGTCCAGAAAATTACACTTATGGAGCAGTGCCACAATGCAACGGCGGGGGAAATGGGAGAACCCCAAGAAAACAAGCAGACCAGCGGCATCGTCCGGATGATTCCCACAGTACCTCATTTGATATATTTTCTGCATATTCATCTCATTTCTAAAAAGATTAATTAGTTGTGTACATGGTTCCAACATTATACGAGAGGTGTGATACAGTTTCACCTTTGCGTCATACACATATTCATTTGGGTTAATTTTGCACCAGCCTGGGAAACTTTGTATCTCCTGTGTAATTTAAATTCAAATTAAGTCATGATAAATACCTGCACGTTACCATGTTCTTTGTAAATAAAATTGTTAGTCAATAAGCATACATCAAGATGGGGAGGGGGTTAAATGTCTTTTTTAAAATTAAGAACTGTCATGAAATGTTACCCTTTATTGGTACAAAGTCACTCCAAAAGACTGTATTAAATGTTTTGCAAATTTGCTGGTTCTAACTTCTTTATACATTTATAAAAGAGAAAGAAAAATAACATAATTTCAATATTTGCGAATTTAACCCAATACTTAACATTCATTGCTAAGATATGGAACTACTTTCCCTCCGCCATTACCAACTTTACTGGGCACTGGTCAGTCAGTGTGTCTGCAGAAATATATGAAAGTATAGGGACAGTAACAGTTTAGCAAAATAATTTTTTATTAAAAACAAAAAAACACTTACAATAGCAGCTCAGGTTAAAAGATGATCATCTTGTAGAAAACTATTTGAAATTTACGAGATTGTCCTATTTTATAATCAATATTTCATTACTACTTTGAACCATGTTAAACCAAATGAAGACTACTATTAGACTTTGTGATATTCATCAGTATTAAACCAGAAATTCTCACAAACTTAGGTAAGTACATTCAGTATAATAGTTCAATGTCTGCTAAAGGTGCATATATATATATATATATATATATATATATATATATATATATATATATATATATATATAAATCTTAAACAAATTACCTATTGACATGGTAAAAGAACAAGACATTAACTAATTTAATTCAGTCACATTTAAATTTATAATATTTTTGTAGTTTTTACAGTTTGAGTCTAAGTGATCAATTACCATACTTAATTCTTACTGGGATTTATAATATATTTATGATAAAAATTATAATTTAATGAAATAAGAACACGTAATGTGGAAAACTAAAACTACAGATATATAGAGTCTTGTATAGTGGCACATCTTTACCCCCACGAAAAATCCTTGTAACCATTATATATATATATATATATATATATATATTTATAAAATCCTTGTAACCATTATATATATATATATATAATATATATATATATATATATATATATATATATATATATATATATATATATATATATATATATATAACCAACTAATCAACTACGGGAAGCTAGTAACTCCAGAAATGTGTTGAAATAATACACAAACAAAAATAGAAACCTTGTTAACTCCAATATGAGATTCGAAACAGTGAAAAACTTGTACTTTGACAGTTTGTTTTTAATGCAGATTTATATTCAAATCTGTGTTAAATAGCTTACTTGTCTAAATTATTAATAACAATTTTGTTTCAAAAAGCATAAAATTGCCTTTGAAATCAAAGTAATTATAATTTTGTCTATCTACAACATATCAGTTTAAGATATGTGGTTTTCTCGCTCGCACAGGAATTCATTCTAGTGTAATTCCAAGGGGCACATTAACGTTGTCAGTCTACAATATGCCCCTCAAAATTACACTAAAATGAATTCCTGTTGTGAGCCCCGCTAACCGGGATGCAGCTGGATCAGAAAACTGGAGTCGGCCTGGCTCGAAAGCCTACCATGTGACCGGCCAGGGGTAATGTGGCACAATCCAAATAAAACTGATAAAGTAAGTCCACACAGGGTTAGGGCACTAGTGGGGGCAAAAAAAAGTTCCAGGTTAAATTAAATAAAGAACAGCACAACATCATCAGTTGAACTCACAAAATATGCCGACCCCCACGGTACGCACATACGTCTCTCACCATGGCTACTTGACAGACAACATGGTGCCAGTAGGCAACCTCAGGAGGTACCCATACGACCATTACAAACAAACAATGTTAAAACACAAATAAGAATTACTATGCCAAAATTATTATAAAAACTAATTGCTCTTCTCTGGTGTTAATTATAGTTCTGAGAATTAAAAGTGTGTGAAATAGTTCTGGCTCAGTGGGCTGAGATTATAGGATGTCGCAGTCTTGAGGGGTTGGAGAGTACGCGACATCATGTGGTGCTCCGCCATCATGGTAACTATTCATAATATTATGCTAATGCAACTCACTTTAAATGGAAATGGGACCTCTTTCTCCCTAATGACTTTACTTCTTTCTACATTTACATTTTCACATGTACTTAGGTTGTTCTCTTGGTGCTGCTGGTCGTTCGCCACGACTAAACTAATAGCTAGGGGATGTGGTACAATGACATTATATTATTCTTTAGCAAGTTTCATAATCTTTGAGGATGTGCTCATTGCGGAATCAATAAATTACCACAAAATTTATAACAAATTAAAAATATATATAGTACTACTATAAGTCCACAGAGACATAGATAACGTGCAGCCAAGCAGAACTGCAGCGAAATGTGGTGTATGTTTGTAGACATAGGGGACAAGCTAATTGAGGTGATTGGCCTGGAGAACTGCCTGCACATGGGGCAGGTGCGGACAGGGCTGAGGGCGTCTGGGCGCCGCCTGGCGCAGTGTTGCTCTGTCACCATCCGCACTCGCAAGAGGTTCCCCATGCAGATTGATGGTGAGCCATGGATGCAGCCGCCCTGCACGGTCAGTACACTGCCCTTTCCAACAGTCTAACAAGTCTCCACCATGTTGGTGGAAGGAAGTTGCTATATTACAACCAGTCCTCCACTTTCTTCTGCAATGTGTTTTTGAAATTGTGTGTAAAAGTACAACATTACTCTAAAATGTCATAAATGGCCTTCTGACCCTAAAAATAAGAAAGCAATAGAGTACTTCTAATTATTACACTTCATGGTTTCGAGAGCCGATGAGGGTGAAGTGAGGTGAGTATGGAGCAGCGCCAGAATGGAAGAGCGAGGGAAATTGGAGATCCCCCAGAAAACCTACCAACCAGCGACATCGCCTGGCACAATTCCCACATGCAAAAATTCGGGAGCAACCCTGCTGGGAATCAAACATAGTTTGCATAGGTGTGAGGATAGACACAGGGGAAAATGGAGGAGGGGGTTAAGATAAATGATGGCGGAGATGGGAAGAGAACCAGGGGGAGATTATGAAAAGGGGGGGGAGGAGAGGAGAGAGAGGCAAAAGAGACATGAAGAGAGGCGACAAAGGCACAAAATAAAAACTCCAGTCACCTGCCTTAGTGCATGTTAAAAGACATGTGTATATTTTTAACTTACATTAAAAATTATACATATTTTAAAATAAGAACGTGCATTTTTTGCTGGTGACCGCAAATAATGTTTTCTACTGCATTTGTTACACGTGTGAAATATGCTCAACCTGTAAGATGGAATGTCTGTGCATAAATGTTGTGTGTATGTATGCACACACACTTGCACGTAAGTGTGTTTACAATGCCTCCCACTCATCGGTTCTTTGTTTTGCCAACTGTCATGAATATGAATCATTTAAATGCCCTCTAAACACGTCAGCATGCTGAACACTGCAAAGTGAGTTTCACGCATCTCACACCAGGAGTCACGATGAACCAGGTCAAGAGTAAATCCCCCACTGTGGGTGGGCTCTGGCCAGTTCAGGGGACAACCATAGGAACATATCTATGGCTGTCCTGACTGTGGATAGTAGAACCATTGTAAAAGCTGTTCATGGCAATCTGATAACTTTTGAAAACAACCTTGGGGAAAAAAAATTGACAGTTAACATCATAGATGTGTCCGTAAAAACTGGCATCCAGGTTCTTAGTTAAGTAGGCACCAAATAAAGGAAAATGGGTTGTTCCAAGTCTTGACGTACTGTGAGCGTATTGTTTAAATCTATGGCCAACTACGTTGGCATTTTCCTGCTACGTAAATATTTGAGTATAAAATAGCGTATTGGTAACATATTTAAGTTCCCAACAACAGTTTCTCTTTTTCACTTGACTGGTGCATGAATAGTCATGGGCCCATGGCAATGTAAATTTTTCTCATGGTAGGGCACAAAATACGGAGAAAAGAACTTAAATGGGGCTTTTACAAGTGATAAACTTATTGTGAATGGCTTATAATCAGATGCTAAAATATTGTATAAAGACTCTTGAAAAGAAAAATGGCCTCCCTGCAATAATGATAATACTGTATAGGCTGTTCATGGAAAAATGAGCACTTTTGAAAGCTTTGCTTAAGATCTACTTGAATGCACGTAGTGTATTCTTCCGTCTTGTGTAAAATTAGCATTGCCATTGGCCTCATCACTTGACTCATGAGTTGGTCAAATAAAACAGAGAAATTATTTGTAAAGTAAATATTTTTTAACGCTGCTAATTTTTACACTTTGATGCATTTAAAAAAATAGAAAGCGAAAAATAATAATTCAAGTTATCACAAACAGTTACCCAACACTTTTTATTCAAAGTTAAGATATGGAGTTACTTCCCATCCATCATTACCAACTTTGCAGGGCGAACATCACTCAGTGCACCTATCGAAATATATGCGGGTAGGGGCAGTAATTTTTTCTAAGGTTGATTTCAAAAGTGCTCACTTTATCATGAACAGCCTTTATCAGTTTTTTTTTTCTCTTTCATTCCTGACCTCTCTTCCCCTACATTGCCTGCACAAAATATGCATCATGTAGGAATGTACAGTTTTAACTGAAACAATTAGATGAACAAGATGAAATGTGTATTCAAAATGTTGGATCTTTTCTGTTTGCAGATTAACATCACTCACAAGAACCAAGTTCCGATGCTTATGGCTCCGCCTCCCGAGAAAAGTCGAGGACTTTTCAGTTTCCTCAAAAAATGAATCCGAACCACAGATACACAAACACTTCAAGTTTAAAATCAGCATTGCTGAACCTAGGGGAAAACAATGTTGATAACGGGGCTATTTTTATACTATATTATTGTTGAATGAAATATGTTTTGTTATTGTTAAGTACTGTTGATGTAGATTATGAGGGTAGCATGTGTTTATGTGTTCCTGGGTATCAGTTTTGCAAACCTGCGAGTTGTTTTCATGCAGAACACATGGTAGTTAAAAATTAAATTAATCAGTCTTCATATCATAACATATATTTCAGTTGTTCATAAATAAATAAAACCACATTTATTATAATTCACTTAAATTAATATAAAACACTTATGAATGGACTGTTGCTACTACTATTATAAATTAAATAAATCAGATTCAGCCGAAAATATTCATATCATAAGGGTGCCCCTCATATATGCCACCGAATGAATGGTGCATCAGTAAAACAAATTTAATTCAAAACCAGCTTAATATTTTTTTTAGTGTTACCTGGTTATAAACAAAAATTATAAAATGTTTCACACACAAAACCTTACCATTTCCATATCTTTACTTGATTCTAAGCTGCATACTTCTTCCAATATACTTTAGATAACTAGGAATGCAACTCAAAATCAAATATGACTTAGAATCAAGTACATATTTGTACTCACATATAAGCTGCCATCAATTTCAAATAATACCCTTGTTTTTCAGATATATTTTGGGGGGTAAAAATTTGCAACTTAGAATTGAGTAAAGATGGTATTTCCATTTTTATTGTACATATTTTTAAAAAACTAAAATGGCGAAAATTAAAGTGTTCACACATATTTAAGTTAGTAAAACTGCAGTGTGGATATTTACACTATAATTTGGGTAGAACACCATCTTTTTCATTAGGCTGAAAGTCTTATAGACACGAGTTGACTACAAAAACCGCACACTAATCTAGTGGCTTGTGCGTAGAAGCAACACGGCATCTGACACAAAAGCCTGGGTCTCCCTTGGTGTGTTTAGGCCTTGGACAACTGAACACTGTTTGTCCAAATGGCACTCTTTTGACAGTGCAGCTGGAAGGGCAAAGGAAACTTGCTGAGACCTGCATTATGTAGTCTTTAGTCACAGACTCTACTCGTCTCTTTTCGATCTTCCAGTGTCCCCAAGTACAAACATACACATGACTGTAAAAATTCTGTGGAAAATAAAGAATACCTTTCAAACATTTGTGCCGTACACAAGTTTGTTAGTATTTATAACACATTACAATTTATTTGGAGAATAAAACTCGTACAAATTACACAAACATATAAAAAACAATAATTATGTGAAAGCACCATACAATTCAAGAAATGTGGCTCTAAAACCTCTGCAAATAAACTATTAATATAAAAAGCTGCCAAAATAAGTGTGCGTGACATGAAAGTAGTTTAGCTCGTGTAATAATAAAACAGTTACACCATGGACAGCCGCATACACAACGTGCACTCGGAACTTGAGCCGAACAAAGACCTAGGCATGGGCAATTAAAATAAAGACGTATAAAATGTAAACACTAAAATTTACAGTGGTTCACTTCTAAGGAGCTACGGTTAAAACCCCTTTCTATACCAATGTACCAAAAATACATTAAAAGTTATTATGACTATAAAAAACACAGCATAATAAAGAGCACCAAAATTCACAATGTGCAAGATTCAATTAAAACCTGCAGATGGGTGTAGAGTACAATTCAACAAGAAGCGACCAAGCAAAGGCAGTGCGGTACATTTGACTTCCGCATTAAGTTGCAATTGTCGCCAGTTCGGGCTAACCTAAGGCAAATCATCAAAAACATTCAACAAATTACAATACTTCAACAACACTCCCACTGCACCACATAAAGTTCACCAAAACATAATTTGAAAAAGGGAAGATAAAAAAAGAATTTAGAATACAACTATCAGCAAATCCCAGTGAAGTTAACTAGCTCTTAAAACAATATCATTAAAACTTTAAACAAACATGCCAAAGTTCAATCTACGTGGATGTTAAAGTTGCATGTCTGTTCGTACTAGTAATCACGTAACCATATCAAGACTGGAGAAGTGGCGACGAGTCGGTGCCCAAACATTCAAAGTTACTTTCGTTTATAAAAATAATCAGTAATCTATTTTCAAGGAGCAGTATAGATCATTAAATTCTACAGTAATGCAATCAATGGCAGAGCTGTTTCACCAGCACGCAGTTGCTGCATTCTCTACTATACTAGATAGCTGCGTTGTTACTCCAACGAGCAGTTTCTGCGCTTGCTGTTTGTTAAGCTGGCTGCACTCTTACTCCAAGTGCAGTTGCTAGGCTTCCCACCAACAGACTGCACTTTTCCTTGAAAGGTAAAGATACTGCACATCCCCCTAGATCCTGTTTCCGCAAATGTGCAATCTGCTACCCCAGAATTTTCAGTTGTTTTCAGGAGGATGTTTTACATGTTGTGGAGCACGTACAAAAAGTTTTTTTTGTTACAAAATTACTGCGAAAAACCATATTTTAGATTGTGCATATGATTCCGGCTGTAGAACAAGTAATTTTATGAACAGTACAGTTGCATTAACAATTTTTTCAGGTCAAAAATTAACAATACTTACCTAAATCAAAGCCACGCCCTTGTTTATCAAAAAATATTTTTGTAAAAAAAAAAAAAAAAAAATGTGCAGCATAGAATACAGTAAATACAGTATATAAAACAAGACATCCCTTACTTTGTAAAAACGTACATCTCGCTTTAAGGGATAAGCTTAGGCTGTATTCGGGGGGATACTTTGGCACAACAGACATTATATGGTGGGCGAAGAAACGCGAAGAGATTTGGATGGCTCTTAACATTGAGGTCTTTACAGCCGATAAAGGTGATTGAGGTGAGTATGGAGCAGCGCTGGAATGAAAGGGCAAGGGAAACTGGATATCAGAGAAAACCAGCCAACCATTGGCATCATTCAGCAGGATTCCCACATGCGAAAATCGGGAGTGATCTGGCCGGGGATCGAACCCGGATCACCTTGGTGGGAGGCGAGCAGACTAACTGCTCAGCCACCGTAGCAAAGAGAAGAATGGTTGCCTAGCTAACCACGTGATGTCCCTGCATCCTCCCACTTGTGGCAAACCAGATGGTTTCAAGGGAACCTGTTTTTGTAAGTCTTAATATTTTACACTCTTAACTCAAAATTGGGGCTAACTCAAGGTTATAAAATAAGTCTTTTATACTAAAATAAATCAACATAATACAGTGGTATAGATTTTAAAAATATATACAGAATAACTCTAATTGTTACCTTTTCTTTTTTTAACTCAGCTGATGGTCCTAACAATTAAACAGGTAACTATCCCTCTCAAAGCACACTCAAATTTACATCAAAGACCTGCCACACCGGACACCTCCTTTTAATATTGCGTAGTCCGTCGCCACATGTCACTCAACCTCTATGTCGGTAGACATGACTTTTCAGTATCACTGTCAAACGAGCCTGGGGCAGCTCAGCAGGAGACCACCGCCGTGGCGGTCCACGGATGCCTCGTTGCTCGTTCCAGAGACAGAAAGAAAATAGATGCCGGTCTTCCGTGATTACCGCCTTAAAATAATCTCTGTGTTAGGCATCTTTGCCACTGGGTCACGGGGCGATGTGCTGATTCCTCAGTCGTGCAGTCCAGCCACCTGTCGGCCGCTACCTGAATTTTGTGTAATGGTTTACTCAATACTGCTCGACGGGCATGCCTCTCTCCGTCTCTTGCAATGCCGATAGGAAATGTCTGGGGTGTGGCAGATGTCGAAACTATGATTGATTACTATGTTTGAAAGACTTTCATAACAATGAGTAGGACCACTCTTTGCAATTTTTTTTGTTTCCACATTTTGATGTACCTATTAAATACACTAAATGAAAAGACTTATCTTCTCTCACTACCGAAACTATTTGTAGTCTATTTTGATTGTGATGACAACAGCAGTCATGATTGGAGAAAATTCGGTGACATTGGGGAGAGGACTACAGTCAAGGGCATACTTTGATATCAATTTTTAGAACTGATCCACTAGTACAGTGCTCACAAAGATAAACACCATGACTAGCGGTTGAATAAATGCAACAAACTAATTTCTTGGCCTTTTCCCTTCACATTTCCAACCTTTTATAAACCAATTTATAACATATTTCCAAAAAAAAAAGTTTGTTGTTTCGAAAAGGGTTAATATTCTTGAAATCAACTGATGGATGGCTGTAAATTAAACTCACATTATAACAAATGTTAAGTTGTTATCACTTTAATATGAGAGTGCTTCCTTGACCCAAAAAATAACACTCAGATATAGTCTGTATGAAAATATCCTTTTCTAATGCCTCTAAACGTGCGTACAAAATGCCTAAGGAAATTAATGTACTAATCTCTTATTCCGCTAAGATTATGTTTGAATGTCAAGAGATTTTTAGTCGTATTTATGAAACAACTCAAAACAGAATTGCCCACATTGTAGTAAAAATTTCTATCCTTATCATTCATTTATTTTTCTCAACACTTGGTTATAATTGCCATTTTAACTTAGCCTCTGTTTCAAATTCATGAAAAAGAAAACTGTATCTCTGAAAAATGCACTGCTACTTGATATCCAATTTCAAAATGTGGTAAGTTAATTGCAGGTTTGCGTCTGATTGCCAGAAGTAGCTTTAATGAAGTAGTTTCATAAGGAGTTGTAGTTTTTGTACAGAATTATTACAAAACATTAAAATTTTGGAAGTTGTCACTGACAACTACAATCTGCAGTAGTTTTGCAGACACTTACTCTTAGCTGCCCATGCACTTTTAAACAGTGTAAGTTGAAATTTTAAAAGTTAGTAAAGTAAAGTACACTACAGTAACATTCAGAGTATAGTGCATTTCTTGTGGCAAACAAAATTTTCAGAAAAAATATGCAATTGCCATACTCTGCAAATAAAAATGGGCCTAAAAAAACTGTGACATAAATATGAAGCCAGCTATTGCTAAAATAATAAAATAGTCACTACTGCTTTAAACTATGCATTTTTCCTGAAAAATACTTGTGTCTTGGTAATTAACTTATTTTCAAAAGAAAGGAAAATTAATGCATCTGTGGAGATTACAAGGAGGTTTTATATAATGTGCTATATAAATAGTCTCGGAATTGTTACCTACACCACTTTGAATTTTACGCTTCATACTTTAAAGTTAAATTATATAAAGTTTTCTTTTTTTTTTTTTTGTTATTATTTTATTATTATATTAACTGTAGGTTTTTATACAGTAAAAAAACTGGAAATTTTAAAAAGGAAGACTGCGTGTCTTAGACAAAGATATACGTAAAAATATATTGCAGTTGTACTCACATATCTATGTTTTATTAAAAGGTAATCCTGACACCAAAAGTAACATAGCTACAGGAAAAAGATATTGTCCATTAGATTATTTATGATAGATTTACAAGAAACACTACTACTTCTGTTCCACATTTTTTTCATAAACTGTCATTTATAAACTACATATTATTCTGCTACAGTGTTTATGATGTATGGAATTTGAAATATGCTGTCGCATGAATGTAAATTATGTGAATGTTAAATATTTTCAGAAATGAATGGAGAAAAATGTGCCAGAAAAATGTAGAGGTATTGTTATAAAATTTTTTAAAAAAGGCTGTTGTATAGTAAAATGTTAGGCTTTATTGATGTATTTATGAAAATACATATTTATGGTGTAATTTTATTTATTTGTTATGTCTACGTATTATTGTACAAAATAAGGAAAACTTACACTAAAATGTCTGGGTAATAATGGTAGTATTTTACACCATCTAAATAATACTCTAACTTGAACATCTGTCAACTTGAATTGATCACAGTCGCATAACATATGCATTTGGCTTTAATTTTCTAAAATGAAATAGTAATATTTCTAGTAACTGTGCGAAACCAGCAACTTCCAATTTGTAAAACTGTCTAGTTAAGATATATCTGTTTTAAAGTGTAGCCTACTTGGTGGGTTTTGAAATATATGTACTACCTGTCGTGGTTCATGGTATATTCAATACATTCTCATTTCATGCACATATTGCAAAAGTTAATAACAATAGCACAACGAGTCACCTGTGAGAAGCTGTGCATCATATTAACTTGTACATATCACGGCAGCTATTCAGTTACGGTACTCATTACTTCCTGTGGGCCATCAAACACAATAATTTTCGTAAAAACCAAACTTTACTGATACTCTTTTGTGCATAGTAGTGTGTTAAGTTACTTCTATAAAAAGTGATTTAACACACAATGTGGGCTTTTTAGCATTCCAAAAGACCACAGAAATAGTTGCCTTCTAGTTATTTGAGCTTACTAACATCTTTGTGAAAATTCTGACAAAATTTTTTTCCTATACAAACATTTGTGGTAGCTTTCGATAGTAACAAAGCAGTTTGTCATAGTGGCATCATAGATTTCATACATTCCGAACTTCCTTGCTATTCACGCTACGTCCAGAAATTTTCTGGTGGACATTCTATAATAATTTACAAAGTTTCCCAAAATAAGTTATTTCATATTATCATCTTGTTTGATGTTGTAAAAGAATGCCATTTTTGTATACGTTAATGTGAAAGACTAAGCAACGCTTAATGATATATCTGTGTATTTTTTCAACATTAACTATAAACAGTTTGCAGGTGAATAAACAGGTTGTCCCAGCGTTCACCTACCATTTTGACTCATCTAGTACTTGTGTGTCCCTAGGGTGGGGATGGCATGATACAGCCAGATCTGTCCGGGGGAGTGATGCCATTGTCATTAAGCATGGAGCGGTGGTCACCTGCTCACCAAGCATTATGTGACGTCAACATCGACCTTGCAAACATTTATTTCCCTCACAATGGAGCCACAGTACACACAGCTTGCCTGTCAATGGACACTTTACGAACAATCTTTCAGCATCGAATAATTTTGCACTTTGGAGACATTCCATGGCCTGCCCACTCGCCTGATCTGTCGGTTTGCGATTATGTCCTGTGGGGATTCCTCACAAGTTGCGGTTTTCAAACATGCCTGCCAGATCGGAACATACTCAAACAGAGAATTTCCGTGGAAAATAACGCTATACCGACAGCAGCATTGTTGTGGGTTATAGAAAACGTGCTGCATCGAGTGTGCGAATGTGTGAACCTGTACGGACGTCATCTTACTGGAGTAATATTCAAAAATGATTATGTTGTGTGTGTTGTCACAAATGGCAGACCTGTATCTTTCGGTTTTCTGCAACGTTCATAAATATTGTCTCTGTTTTAACATACTGCACGTGTTTCACAATGGTAGGTGAACGCTGGGACAGCCTCTATTTGTACTGTTTTATATGAGAGACTTATTACAACTGGGACTATTTAGTTAAGTTACTCTCATTTTACATTTATGTAGTAAAGACAAACATGTTACCATTTGTCCTTGATGTTCTGAAAGGCTCTTCTTAAGTACATAGTTCCACATGTTTCTAAAAAATTGAATGCCAGACTTTTTTTCTTTCAATTTTTTCATGTTGGCAATATTGCAACCAGCAGACCATTACCTATAACCTTGAAATTATAACTACCTTGCCATGATTCTTAATTGTGTGGGCCAAAAAATCACAGTACTTCCCTGATATATGGAATTCTATATTGGCATTAACAAGGTAGGGCATGTCACAAGCTCAGACTTCATTGTCTCTAGCAACCACTTGACGTGCTCAGCTGCTTGCAAGGGGGGGGGGGGGATGCCTGATTCAAATACAGATTACTTAGCACACAGATGCGTGCGGATATACTTGGTGTTGTTCCCAGGGCGCCAGCTTCTCTAGATCTCGGAAAAGCATGATCTCCGTCTCTCAGGGTTGTTACAGGTCGTCAGCCTGTGGCGGCACCCCCCGGCAGCACACGTATCGATAAAGTTACTGTTCCACATTTACACTGTCCTACACGTGGTGACCCTTACTGGAGAGAGCCAGTTCGCGTAGCGGAAATTAAATACTACTTGAAAAATAAGACACGGAGTTCAAATAAACGAGTTGTATTACCAGAAAGTGGGTACACTGATAACACGTACAAGTCCCCGTGTCTGAAGCGAGCCTGGCACACAAGGCCTGCCAGGGACCGATACAGATGAAAAGTGCAGAACACATGATAGAATTAGTTTGGCATAAAACTCTCCAGGGTTGCGAGTCGGCGGAGAGGAGGGTCGACATACAGGAGGAGCAAAAGAAAGGGTTCCAGTATTATTAAGCTTAACAATTTAACACTACTTACTGGGTACAAAAGATGAAGCTCTCGTGATGCGCGTCTACCCTCGACGACCCACTGTTGCAGACTAAAAATGGTGGCATGTAGATACAGTTAGCAACGGACATCTTCCCGCCAGCATCTCTAGGGAAATGTTCACAAAACACAAATATGGAACAAGATACATAATAGAGCGGTTGCAGGCAGGAAAACAATCAGACTAATTAATTACATACTTCTGTAATATTAGTACTCTTCTGGAAAGTCTTGGGGCACTGTTGCTAAGTGTCTCTCGCAAATCAGAATATTAAGTAAATGCCGGGACAGGCATGCAGAACATATGAACACACTTTAAAATAAAATACATACACAAATGACACATAAAAGCCCTTTTAAAACAGTGATATTAAATTAGCTTAAATTTAATAGGCGAACTGTTTAAATTTTACGTGGCTAGAGCGGCAAGATGGCTACCAGAACTGCAAGTGTTTTTGAATGCACATTTTAATGTAATGAATAATTATAGTTACACAATTAGAACAAAATGACACATGACACAACATCGCATAAATAAAAGGAAGAATTATGAACACACTAGTTCGTTACTACGTGACCATATGTGAACCACATGGATGAACACTTAAAATTAAGTATGCATTAATGTAAGGGTGCAAATAGGAGATAACACTTCCTCGGGCATGCATTAGGCTCTGCTTTTGGGGGATCACACTTAATCACAGCAGTAAACATGAAACACGCTGTTTACTGATGGGCGGGACGGAGAGCGAAGACGACGTCAAACTGATTGGTTATAATCCTTAACAAGATTCCAGAAACAAGAGCTACAAATAATAACAGGATAGTTCAACACCTCTTTCCCCTTTGGGTTACTAACTTTTTCAGATTTGCAATAAGGGATACGTCCTACAGCTAGCTACATGACAATCTATGATAAATTGGTAGAGGAAGATTGTTTCAAATCGGTTATAAAAATAATATCTGTACTGTGCAAGTCAGTATTGTAAGTACAACAGTCAATATTTTTTCTGTACATATGCAAACAACAAAATATTAGTTACAACTATAGTCATAATCCTGTGTGATTTTTATTTCAAATTTAATAGGCTTTTCAAACACACTACAACAGCACACACTGGAATAAAAAATACTGTACACATCTAAGTAGAAACTTCCTACTATTTTTCCAGAAACTACTCTCGCCTTGGAATAGTTCCAACATTTCCTCCACTGCCGCACACTCGCCAATGGCGAAGTGTTCAGCACTACGACTTACAAATTCCTCCAACATATTTCTAATATGGACATATATATATTTATTCTGAGTTGGTTGTTACAATCTGTCATTCAGACTGTCAATACTCTTGTAGTGTCAGTAGCCCATAGGTCAGGTGACTCTCTCCAAGTATTCCTGGGAAAAAAAAAAAAAAAAAAAAAAAAGCAACCAGTAAACAGAAAAAAAAAATCTTTTATTTAGTTTTTTTTTTTTAGTCTTTTCCATTAAATTTCTTTTGCGAGTTTAGTTGTTTTGTGTAAATCTTGCAATACTGTGATGGTACAGTTCACTGTACTAACGTCACATATTCCTACTTATTCCGCAACACAGACCAGCATTTATTAACATCAAGAAACATAACAAATTTGCAGTGCTACCACACTTACAACCAAGACAACATATTTTCCTACAGCTACCAGACTCTTACTCACTAAATATGAATCCCATTTTACCAACAATCAACATATACATGACACCATTATATCACAAGTCCAGCCTCTGGGGTTTAAGAATTATCCGCCTTGCATGAAGATTCCCTGGCAACGTATCTCCACCACTTCCCTCCTTTGATGAAGCTGACTCTGGGCCTGAAAAGCCCCGGGGCCCTTCTTGCAATGGCGAGCCTTCACCTGTGATGTCCAGTTCCCATCTGGAACCTCTTGAAAGCGAATAGGGCAAAGTGTTCTGCTCATACACCATCCTCTTCCTTCCTCAGACCCGACTGCAACTCCTGTGGTACGTACGCTGCCATCCCGTTTACCTATTAATGGTTTGACTGCTGCTACTTGCTGTGATGCACCACCCTCATGTGAAAGCAGGGCGTGCCGTTTCCTGAGGTGATCAGCATAACAGAAACCCCTCCGACATTGCACATAAACATGGTTTGTAACTGAGCTCACTCTGCACTGAATTTGTCCTGGTACCCAATTAATTTTCTCTGATCTCACACTAAGCACCCAAACATTTTCCCCCATCCACAAAGTGCTGAGATTGTGTTCTGAATGACCATTCCTCGAGCTGCTTGGCATTCTGCTTCACTTGCATTGTATATTGAGTGATGGCTTTAAAATACTTAGCTGTGTATGAGGATGCCGCATTAAGAAGAGTGCTGCTGGTGTTGATCCCATGGTGAAGGAGGGAATATTCTTGTACTAGGACTGATAATTATCCAACTGATGCTGGAATGACAGGATAACCTTCCGTGTTTCTTGTGAATACATATTTCAACGGTCCTATTTTTACATCCTGCACTACCCTTTCAGCAATCCCATTAGACTGAGGGTGATAGGGAGGAATGAAGGCATGACATATATCATTCTTTGTTACGAACTTGAATTCTTCAGAAGAGAATTGGGGCCATTGTCAGAAACTATCAATTATGGAAGTCCATAGGAGCTAAATAATGTTCAGAGTTTTGCTTCATTAGCCTCTGCCATAGTATAATGGATAAGAAAACCCTCTACCCACTTGGAATGGGCATCCACGACAACGAGCAAATCCCGATCTCCCACCAAAACGAACTCCACATGTATGCATTGCCACTTCCCTGTCGGCCATGACCACTGATGTAACGGAACCTTTTTTATGGCAGAGGACTGAACACTCTGGCAACAATGACAAGACCGCAACACATCTTCAATTTGGTAGTTGAGTCCTGGCCACACATGACTTTGTGCTAACATCTTCATTTGAGTAGCACCAGGATGTTCTTCATGTAGGAGTCAGAATAACACATTGTAAATATGCTGGAATGATAACCTGGTGTCCCCATAGGACGCAATCTTGCTCAACTGGTGAGCTCTGTTCTTTTAGTAAAGTAAGGGGACACTGATTCGTCGGGGTTACATTCCGGCCAGCCGCATGTGGTAAAATCTTTCACTCTGGCAAGTATAGAATCCCAATTTGTTGCTCGCCCAATATCTGCTAGAAGTAATGGCTTATCCATGATGGGTGCAAAATATTTGGTAGTCTCTGTAAACCCTGACACTGGGGACAACGCAAAGTCCTCAAACTCCACAGGTCAATCATCTGCCACTGGCATCCAAGAGAATGCATTGACATGGGGAAGGTCTGCACTTTGTTTGTATTGGATTTCAGTCCTAGGCCGACAATACCACTGCCCATCGCTGTAATCTCACAGCGGCCATTGGTGGTACTCCCCACCACTCGCCAAAAATGGCGGTGAGTGGTTTGTGGTCCATCTCGAGAATAAATTTGTCACCATAAATGTAGCTGTGAAATTTTTTTTACGCCATGGAAAATGACCAAGGCCTCGCAACCTAATTGTGAGTAGTTATTTTCTGCTACTGTTAGTGTTTTATAAACAAACCCAATAGGACTGTCACCATTTCTCCAAAGTGTGACAGAACTGCTCCAATGCCTGTTGGGGATGCATTACAAGTCGATACGAGTGGCTTGGCTGGGTCAAAATGGACGAGCAAACTAGACTGACAAAACCATGCTTTATTCTATTGAAAAAGTCTACTCATAACATTCCACTCCCAAGGCACATTCAGTTTCAACAACTCGTAAAATGCACTGAGTTTGCTGGATAACTGTGGGATAAACTGCCCATAGTAATTTAACAAGCCACAGTAAGCTCGTAGTTCTTCCTTGTTGGTTATCTCTGGTGCCTCCTTGATCACTCTCAATAACTTGTCTGATGGTCCAACTTCCGTGCGATCAATTACATGACCCAAGTAAGTCACCTGACACTCCAAAAATATGCCTTTTGACATGTTGACTAATGCTATGTATTTTTAACTGAGTCAATACCTTATCTAATTATTCTCATGCAAGTTGAAACATAGGGTCTGCCACTAAAACATTATCCAAATACGTCACCACTCTGGGAAAACCACGGATTTGCTCCAACACTGACTGAAACCTGTATAGCCCCTTTTTCATTTTGACTCCTCTGATACTTCTAATTGTTGGTATGCTGATGATAAATCCAGGACCGAGAAACATACAAATCAGCTAGCGAGGCAAAAAAATCTTCCGGTTTCAGAAGAGGATAGCGGCCTTTGTCTAGTACAGAGTTCAAGGTTACCTTGTAGTCAGCACATAACCTCAACCCCCCCCCCCTCTCCCTCCCAATTAGCGTTCTCCATGCACACCAATGGTGTTGCCCAGTCACTTCGCATTACTGGATAAATTACCCCTCGCGTTTCCCACCAATCCAACTCTATTTCCACTTGTGCCTGCAATGCGTATGACACTGTTCAAGCTTTACATAACTTGGGTGTCATGTTAGGCTTCAAGTATAATGCAGCAGTGTGACCTTTAATTGTAACTACTCCCATCTTAAAAACATCTGAATACTTTTGTCACAACTGGCTCACCACCTCTGCTAGCTTGTTAGGCAAGCTTAAATTGACCTGAAATATGGAGTGTCAATCCAATTTCAATAGGTCTAGCCAATTGCATCCTATCAATGCTGGCATATCTTTGCTGAGTTGTTTAACCACTAACATGGGCAACCTTACAGATTTGTTATTGTTATTCACGTTATCCATTTCCTGACCTAACACAGGTAGCCCCTGACCTCCATAGGTATTCAATTGGATTGACACTGGCTTCCAGTCTAAGTGTTGCAACTGCTGTTGGAAAATGCGTTCTGGTAACACACTAACTGTCGCCCTCATGTCCAACTCCATTTCCAATAGCAGACGTTCAGCTGCATTTTATAACATGGAGGCATAATGCCAGCCTTCACTGTGTACATTGAATACGTGGGGTGCTCACAATGCCTCCATTACCTAGATATCATCATTAGGATGAGAAGTTTCTTTGGATGTTACCTGATGTACCTAGCTAGGGATAGATGAACTGTCTATCCCTAGTCGAACACTGTCTGGCCAAGCGCCCCTTGCGGAAACAAGCATAGCACACAACATCCTTGGAAGGTCAGGCGTAGGCTAAATGTGAGGCTACAATGGAAACACTTCAACAGTTTGTAGCCCCCAGACCTCAGCCACCGATGGGAAAAGTTTAGCCTAGTGATTGCATTGGTTATCTTGTGACCAAATTCCCAGGTATTCTTTTAGACATTGGCTTGTTCCAGCCGAATGGCTAGTTTGTATGGATCTTCAAACGACAAATCTTCTGATAACAATCGCTGATGCATGTGCTTATCGGCAATTCCAACAACTAGCTTGTCCCATAATGCTTCAATGAGGAAAGTGCCAAATTTACACAATGTTGTGAGATGTTTAATAGCCACTACAAATTCTGCTATCTTTTACTCCGGATTTCTGTACTTTGCTGTAAAAAACATAACGTTCAGCCACCACACTCTTTTGCGGAGTAGTGTTCTACTGACACTTGAACCAACTTGTCATATGACTTTGCATCCACGCTGTCCGATGACACTAAATCACTGAGCACCGCAAGTACCAAACATAAGCAAAGCAGTAAAGCAACACATGGATGTATATTCTTTAATTTTAACTGACCACTCTCTGACAAAAAAAAAACTGTCTACACACCAATGGCTGGTATCAAAGATTGTAGCATGTTTGTCTTACAAGCAAGGAAAAAAAAGAAGTATTTTACCTGGAGTTTCCATTATAGCCTCTGGGATCACGAGTGCATACATGTGTGCATCCGTCATCATTAGGGTGTGCATAAAGTTAAATAATTCCCAACTGTCGCATAAAAGTGAAGGTCAGAGGGTTTCCCCCCCTGGGAAGTTTTTGATTTTGTTTAAAATAGTGATAAATATGCAAAAGTTGTGCCAAAATAGAATATTATAAAAAGACAACATTTTACTTTATTCCTTAAAGTATTTATAGAAAACTCTATTGTGAAAGTCTGATATGTATAAATTTGAAATTGAAATGAATCATACCAAGGTCAAGCCTGCCCTGATACAATGGACAAATCAGTTTTGGTATATTCTGTTCATGGTAAAGTGAGTACTTTTTGAAGTGCTCTCATTAGGAACAATAGTCAATAAATATATTTTATCGTAGCCTTATGCTGGATTTACATTGGCCCGACAGGCATGATGCGACAGGACAGGTGCGATGTCACTGTAAATTGTAGTTGTAACAAAAACACTGTGGCGCGACACCAAAAACACTGTTTTGACCACTCATGGCTGAAAATACGAAGATGTCACAGACGGCCATCTGTGTTTTCACAAGAAGCAACTTGAAACAGTTGGAAAAAATAATATGGGGCAAACCATATCAATGTAGGATATTATAGTTAGGTTGGCATTCCAACCTGTTTTACTTTTGCCAAGTTATGTTTGTTTGCGTTGTTAATTTTATTTTGAGGGGGGGAAAAGGAAGCAGTGAGGGGATGGGGGCTTTAGTTTAACGTCTTTCGTGAGACGGCAATGGCATTTTGAGATGCATATTCTTTTAACAGAGCACTGGAAAATTTGGCTTGTATGGAAATAACGTTCAAATTATTGTAACTTCGAAAATTTCAACTTCAATGAGAAAACAAAATGAGATACGTTGCTGTTAGAATTCGTACATATGCAGCAATACACACATGCACACTTTGTCTGAAGTTAACCTTACACTCATTGAATTGAAGATATTTAACGGTAAATATACATGTAATATTTACACACTACAAGTGTTGAAAGTGCAGCTTTTTCAGGCACTGTTTGCAAAATCCGCAACCATTTGAACACATGTTTTACTATGGAAATACTTACAAGTTTATCTACTAAAATCACATTTGTTCGCAACTCGCATTAAATAATTTATTTGCAGAATCATTAAGTAAAACCAACACTGCACTCGTTTCATGAAACCACAGTTTTACGAAGCAGTACACATGTGCCGATTAATATTACAGTTCACTCAAGAAAACACATTACAGCAGTACCCACAACTAAGTATGCTTACAGAAAGCAAATTAAAAAAAAAAAAACTACAGATAAAATATTCCAACAACACCAACAAGATAATATCTTTGCATGTGTATAACAAATGTGACCAACTTAACAATGCCACTACTCTTGCAACAAGAAATTACACTCTATTGACACTCGTCATGTCCGCGATGTGAAGAAATTACGAATTAATTCTATTCAGAAAAGCCATCGCACCTGAGATTTCTGTCACGTTGGCGTCACAAAATACTAGTGTGAAGTATAACTTCCGTCACGTCGTGCTCATCGTGTTGCGCCTGTCATGTCAATGTAAATCCAATATTAGATGTTAACTTTCAAGTCCGGTGAAAAATGTTTATTACTAGCCTGTAAATATCTATTTTAAAAAGTGAAGGAAAGATAAAAAATTGCTGATAGGAAAAAAGTAACTAGTGCCTCAAAAGTAGGCTACTCACATTGCTGTGAACAGCCTATATTCCTCAGAATGTCTTATACTGACCGTGCTCTCAGGCATGCTGAAATTCCAGAATTTCAATAAATAAATCTCAAAGACCACATTTTAAATTATTAAAATATGCTGGTCATTAGGGTGTGCCTGGGAACATCCAGTATGCACGCCTATGCATAAGTGCCCAAAAGAGCTCTCTGCAAACCAATTATCACTTTCTCTCTTTATGTTGTATTGTAATGCAAGCTCTTCCATTGTCAACAGAACATATTTATGCAGTCCTACTTATTTCTGAACACCTTCCAAAAAATTATCACACACAAATTAAAATATTGCACATAAAATCACTCTTTTACATATGTACATCAGTGAAAGTTCTGTTACTTTATGGGTGAAATTAAAATGAAATTCTATCCCTCTTATTTGTTGCAATGATTTAAGTGACTGCAAATGTATTCCTTCTACTTGAATGAAGAATTTGATGAGTCGCATACTGTTTACGGTATTAATGTTTCCTGTTATTTAATCTAAAATTTGCCTAATTCCAGCTTCATGTATGAACGAATAATGTGTAACTGTTCTACAATCTGTACACCTATCCTGGTCTTAAGTATTCAAATGAAACATGCTCAACCCAAGATGTACTGTACTAATTTATTTACTTTCACCCAGATGCAGACTGGGTCTGACATTTTTACAATTGTTATCAATAAACCATAGACAATTTTATTTCTGGACTTAAAACGAAATATGCCTCTGTATTCTAGTCAGCTATAGTTGTATGAAATGGACGAATGTCTTTCATGTACAATAAATTAAGTATATTTATGCTTTAATAGAAATTTGGTAGACCAAGGTCTGCTTGAAATTATGTATTTTGTACCACCTCTGTTACAATGATTATGAGAGAATACATAAAATTGTATATTTAACTGTTCTAGATAAATTTACTGTTAAATAAACATTTATGTAATTAACTTGTTTCTGAAATTTTTGCGATACCTTGCCACCTTGTAAGATAATATAGTTACTGAATTTGATATTTAACAACATTAATATCTCATGTTCTTATACTTTGCAATTATTGTACATTTTTATATATATCGTAATAAATGAGATTTTCATTTATTATAGTTTTTCCCCATTCCTATACTACTTCTCCAAGTGTTTAATGAAATATTTTGCAGTCATACACTGAAGACGTATAACAACAACTTCAATGTGCTGCTTCAAGACTTCATAAAACAAGTACAAAATACCTGCAAAAGCTAAATGGGCCCGCTGAAAAAAATCATACTATTATTCACCAACCACTTAAAGATACATGTTACGGCTCTGTTCCATTAGCCTGTTGGCATGCAGTTTCTGAAATGTGATTGGCTCGCTTGACCTGTGCAGTGCAGACCAAGTTTACCAACTCGTTTGTTAACTCGTGGTCGGCAGCTAAATAGCAGCCAGTCGGCGGGGTGTACGTGATTCGCTATCAATAAATATATGGCAAATGAGCCAATGAAATAACAGGTAACATCAGCCAATTGTATCAGGGCTCTTAAGGTAAAAGTAGAGTAGCTTCCAATGTGCATGACTGTACAACAAGCACAATTCAAAATTTAGTATAGGCCTATAGTCCAGTCAATTTCTTCTTTACAAATTTTTCCAAAGTCCTGCTTAAGTTCTACTTTCAGGATATTCCGCCATCCCAGGCAAACAAAACTTAACTGAATCTAGAAAATTACACCAAAGGGACAATGCACCACATTCAGTATAATAATATTTTGCAGGCAAACTATGTCTTACTATGAAGTATCACCTCATCCACTTTCTCACTGTTATATTGAAAATAATTACACAGGAAGTACTATAATGTGTAGTTAAGTAATAAATAATATTTGAATTTAACCAAAAATAAGGTACTTTCTAGGAAACAACCAAATGCATCATACCATCGTATGTAGGTGATTTTTCAAAGGTTTGACGTGTGACAGTCCCGGCTGGTTGACTGTCCCTGTCTTGGGTGACTTACTGGACACTAGATGAGTCGCGTCTCAAGGTGGTTATTCGGCTCGGGGTACTGGGGCTCACCCGGTGTACAACACAGGCCTGGTCGACCGTCGACTTGGTAGGAAGTCGGGTTCGGCGAGTTTCACCTGGCGTGGAGCAGGTTTAGGTTGTGGCGCAGTAGGACGGCGTGATGGTTCGTTGAGTGGCGGTACTGCCCCTGTTCCCACCCTGGGTGGTACTCGACTGGGGGGTGGTGTGCGCGGGTGAGGTGCTAGGTTGCGGTTCTGGTGTAATGGTGGACCTTTCACCAAACAGTGCCTCCTGCACTATGGGGCGATATCCTTCCAAGACTTTGGTAGGTGGTTCGAACAAGTCCACTGGTGTGACGGTGGGTACATGTATGGTGAGTCGTCTCAGCAGTGCAGCCTGTTCATGTGGATTGAGTAATCCGAACACGCTAGGAAGGACACGTAGTCCCTGTGGATTTTTGGAGATAACTCTCGCCTTCTTGGCCTGTCTCTCAACTCCACCCCTACAGGTGTAAGTTATTAGGCATGCATGTTGGGGCTGCAGGAGTAGACAGTCAATGTGTGTGTGTGTCCAAGTGTGGGTGCCAATTACTGCCGCCAACACAACCTCACTCTTGACTCCTCCACCAGAGTGGAGAAGGTTCGAGCTGCAGGGAGTTGGTTGTGGAACTGCGCGGTGTTGTCCTGCTGGGGTAGGTTTCCCTGCACCAGAGCCCAACCCTCTCAGCACCACAAAGTGAGTGGTGAGAGTTGAGCACACTAACCGGCGAACCGATTTCACCAGGAGCGTAACTAGTGTTATGGCTCTACCGTTCCTTGCACCAGGTGCAAGGAACGGGTCGCCTTCCAATATTGGTGAGGTGAGTGTCCAGTGGTCACTGGTCTCCCCGGACTCCAAGAAGTTCCCCTCCTCTGCATCACAAAGTGAGCGGTAAGCGACTATGAGCCGGCAAGCCAACTTCCAAGGGACGTTATCCTAATGTCGTGGCTCTATCGTTCTCTGCCGGGGTAGAGAATAGGTGGTCTTCCAAGGACGTTCTGTTGTGTTGTACATGTAAATTCGGTACATTCAAACCCGGTCTCCTGTTGAGTCCTCCAGCTCTGATGACACAAGGAAGGAACTAGGAGTGAAAGTTCAGATATCTGGTAAGATCAGTGTTTATTGACCCTAAGGAAATAAACACAGATGGTAGTAGTACTCTCTCCCAAGTCCACACGGGCTAGGCGGAAGGTGAAACACCCTATCTTAAACAGGGGAAGGCGCCCTGGGCAAAACTACTAGGAGAGGCAGTAGCTAGTGCATGTTATGTATAATTAATCCTCTGGGCGAGCTCTACTCTCTGGGTCTCCATAAGGGACCGAAAGTGTCTCAGTGTGAAGCGCGTGATGCCGCTGGTTCTTCCTTAGGTAGCATAGGAGAGGATCTTCGGCCCCACAAGGTGAGGAGTGAAGTATTAGGAGAGGTATGAGCCTTGGCACCAATAACTGGAGCAATGAGAGCTCAGGAGAGAGAATCGAGAAGTGAAGCAGAACCGACGATTAGGATGCCGGGACGCATCTCCTTTTTATACTCCTCGGCCATCCCTTCCTTCACTGGCATAAGGTGTCTAGAGAGGGGTTTAGCAGGTGCAAGCCCAGCACCTAGATCCTTGGTGCGTGCGGCACAGTGGAGAGCGGTGGGATCTACGCATATTACGTGTGGCGGCATCCTGCAGCACGCTGCTGTATTCGCCCCGGACCTCTTGCATGGTCTCTGGGGCTCATCAGTCGAAATAATAAATTATTATTGGACATCTGTCCCGACCCGGTAGATACAACAATCTTGCAGGTGGCGGCGGTATCGCGACTCTCTAGACAAACTGTCAGGAATGCAGTTGCACTGATGAGTAGCAGTCATTTATTAATATTGTAGATGACTTCATGCGTCATGTTTCATTAAAAAAAAGTGAAGAAACCACAAATAGGCTATACATACACACTGCCAGAATTGATTTATATTGCATATGAAAGACAAAGACACATATTTTGTAACACTATAAAATATTCAGTCAGAATTTTCTCAAATATATATTTAAAAAAAAAATCAGTACATATCTATTTTTAATAAAAATTTAATTGTGTTTCCAACCTGGTTGCTTTAGAAAGCAAATTCCCCCCCCCCCCCCCCAAAACCAATCCGCAAATACATTAAGCAATAACATTAGATAAATTACTCTAGTTGTATAAAATAAAAAATTAACAACAATGTTTACAAATATTATGAATGCTTGACGATGCTATGTAGAACCTACTGCTTCCATCCATGAGCAAGTGTCTCCGGAAGACTCCTATCAAAAAATAAAAAGTAAAAAAAAATTATTCACGTCTATTTCAGCGACAAAATTTAAATCAATTATTAAAAATACTTTTTCATACAACAATTATTATTATAGGTCTAACTCCCCTACTTGATTAAGGTTTTCTTGCCAAGTATGCTTTCTAGAGCATCCAGAATGGAAATATGTTTGATATTTGATTCAGTACATTCACTCTCTATTTATTTTTATCAGTTAAATATGGAAATTCTAGCTAATATTTTACAGTGTTACAAAATATAGGCATTGTTTTTTCACTGATTGAATTTTTTGGCTATATTTTGCTATGTTATATTTCATAGATGATAGTCCTATCAAAATTTTCCGCATTACAAGAGTATAAACAACTGTTTACCAAACTTTCTCAAATAATTACGGATTTACTTCTATTGTAGGCCTAATTACTGTTTTCTATTTGCAAAAGAAAAATAATAAGTGAATATTTAAATATGACCAACTATAGAAATTGCAATAACATTAGCTATCCAAGTCAAACTTCAAATAATTCATTAAATGGCGAGTCACACCCCGGTTGTGATTTCAATTGTGCTTAACAGCTGGGGTCTTCAGCAGCAATGAGAATGAAGTGAGATGAAGATGGAGCAGCAGAATGCAACATGGAGAAAACTGAAGACCCCCAGGGAAAACCCATTGCTCAATGGCAACGTGCACCATGTTTCCCACATGTGAAAATCTAGGTATACTTTGGTGCGGTAGGAGGCCAGCAGTCTGACGCTAAATCATTGCAAAATAACACTACAGTATGTGTAAACAACAGCAAACCTACAATAACTCAGTTGTAAGGGAAAATTTATAGTAATACATAAATTTTGTCTGGGATCCACATTTTGTTGTGAAAGTAACATCACCACTTTTCCCCAACAGTTAAATCATATACCATCACACTGAGAATGTGTCTCAATTAGCACAAAGGGTGCTCTCTTGTGCTCTCTCAACTACATGTCCCTACAGCAACCAAACAACATTATAAAAAGGAGACATAATGCACAAGAACTCACAGGCTAGACACACACAAATAAACGTCATATAAACACATTTTCCTCACTTTCATGTGAAGTCGGCTAACAGCCAGCGGTGCTAGAGCCCATGACGGCGCTCACATGTTACGTGTACTGAACGTGCGCAAAGGGGCCTACAATTTTGAACTTTTCTATAAATGTTAATTTCAGGGTAAAAAGTGTTATATTGTCTTTAGTGTGTTTAATATGTCTTTAAAGTTCTTGTACTAATTTTAATTGTTTCGTTATGAATATTCAAAGTGCCTGTGGCACCGAGATTAAGAACACTTAATATTCTGGCATGAACGCCATAACAGAAAGACATAAAAATAATATTGAGATTCGTAACAAAATTATATAAATGTAAAACAATGTCTAATTTAATTTGTGCCATTTTATTTTAACTATAAAATATTTCAATCGGCGTGCATAGCACTTCCGCTTAAGTGAACACCGTATGCGGCCATCCGTGCGACGCTTGTATCTGAACAGTCTGTTGAGGAGAGCTGGCAAGGTAAGACAACTTTTGTTCACTGATGTAGGTTTCCATAGCCTATGTAGTTTACCGGTTAATCTTTGCTTGCGTATGTTTTGCCAGACATTTTCCCCAACATTATGCTCCCGCTTTACTAATTTCTTACACCCTTGTGGCATTTTTAACTTAATCGAGGAGAAGGAGGAGAAAGATGTCGGAGAGGTCATGCGACCTGCGCATTTTGAATCAGATGGTATCTGCCTATGTTTATGGCATTTCATTATAACTTCTGCATAATTGCTACATGCAATTTTAAGAGCTTTATTTTTGTGTTTGTATTTAAGGGTAGTTTTCATGTTTGAATATTTTACGGCAACATCACGTATAACCACGTGGCCGACTGAAGCCAAGTCTTTGTATATGCCATCATTGCATTTTAAGAGTTTATTTATATAACATTGAATGTGCAATCATTTATTTCAGGGTTCTATGTATTTTCATTCAGGGTTTAATGTATTTTTCACGTAAATTGATGCTTTTTGTACCGCCATCAGGCATGTTACAAGCCTGTAACAATGCTAATCGTAAAAAGAACCATTTGCCAAACACGAATAATATTTTATCTGAATTTAGTTTGCAGTTTCCACGCAGAAATATTGCAATTTCACCTGCACCACATGGTCTGTTACGAACTTCATCCAGTAGCATCCGTGCCACCTAAGCTTGTTTTCACACATGTATGTGTTTATTGTGAATATTCATCTTGTGTCCCATTTTATTTCATGTCACATTCAAGGGTCTACGTAATTAGTGTACTTTGCAATTACTGCCGTCCCAGCTGGCTCTGTGTATAGGTTGTCACCACACTAACCACGTGCTGGAGGGAGAGCCCTGACGAGTTTGCATTAGAGTTGCCGAGTAATCTCTCATGTTAATACGTATTAAGGGTTTTCACTTGTAATTCACAGTGTCCTGTCTTAAGGGAAAAACCATCAGTCCATCCTAGCGGCTGTCGGCCCTCTTCCCTTGTGAAGGTTGTGCTTTCACGCACCTCAGTGAGAACATCCATTTATGCGTGCGCTAGATTAATTATGGGTTGAGAGTACCCAAGCGGAATTGGCTAGTCATGAACGAGATAATAATAATTTCATTGGCACGTTGATGTATATGAACAATATCAATAAAAACAAGTCTACAGTGTACTCAATTTTTTTATTCAGTAGTGACAGTGTCCTAGCCACATTTGTTTTATCTATTGCTTATTCCAGTGATTTTATTAAAAGGTTAGTATTGCCAATGTGTTTGTAAGTACGCACAGGTGAGACAGACACACAGAACCCACAACATCCCCGAGAACCCTGAGTCTCAATAGTGTGGTGATTGGGAAGCACCGCTGGTGCCCAAATTACCAGTAAATATTTGTGTCATCGTTCATCTCGTGTCTCACCCAACGGCGTAAATTGGTGTTCCCAAGTGGGGCCAAGTGTGTTCATCCGCATCGCGTCATCCCTGTCAACCATGAAAAGATGGCACACACCACGCCTGTACAACAGTGAGAAGGCCTCAAGATAACCACGTCGGCAACCGCGACGCCCGCAAACGCGAGCGCGAGTTACTTGTACATGCCGATCGATCTATGCGTGCATTGTGGGAGATTGAGTGAAATTAACTTGTTTGAGCGAAGTATGTGGGAACAACCTTTGTGTCAATTCATGTCCGACAACGTCTCTACGCCGTCAGAGAAATGCCTGTGCGCGCACACCGGATGTGACCGGGCGGGAACCAAGTGCGTGCAGTGCCAACAGTGAGGAAAGATTCGCATTTACCTTGCATAGGGCCTGCAGAGTTTACCAGCTACTGTGATGATGTTATAAACTGTGATGAGTGCCGTAAGACGAACTGTGCCAAGATCGCGCCACCACCAACACCAGAGGTGAAACTTACGCCGCCAGTAGTTGTTACTTACATGCCACAGGGCTTACCCGGGCCAGATCACAATGTATTACTGCCAACTTTCGCAGGACACGACTCAGAAGATCCAAGTAAGTTCCTTGCAGTGCGAAGAGAAATTGCGTAGGCATAACATACATAGGGATGACTGGACTTAGGTAACTGCCAACAGGTTAAGGGGAACCGCTACCACATGGTGGAACTTGGTAAGGGACTATCGAGTCATGTGGGAGGAATTCTGTGAGAAAGTGCTAGGTCGATTTGACACAGACAGAGATACTATACAGGCACAAGCCCGTCTGTACCATGAACAGCTACGTGAGCATGAAGGCATTGAGGAATTTATACAATGTAAGCTAGGCTTGTTCAAGCGTTTGAACCCAGGTCAGCCGACACGCGGCGTTTTGGAAATCATTGTGACATTGTCAACACTGGACATTAGGCCGTATCTGAGACAGACAACAATGGCAAGTGTAGAACGGTTTACGTGCAGAGCGTGTCTGTATGAACAGGACGTGCAGCGGGACAGGCATACCAATCCCCAAGATCGAACTTTCACACATCAACACCTACAGTGCTACCAGATGTTACGCCAATGTTTACACCCATGAGGCAGATCCACAGACACAGAAACTTCCACAACAACAGGGTAAATAGTTACCATGGCAAACAGATTGGTAAACTAAGTCGGGAGGTTGGCGAAACCGCACCTGCAAAAATCTCACCACTAAGTCGTATCAATCTGCCTAATGAAGGTGCAAAAGAGTTCCAAGTAACGGAGAGTACAGTACAAGCACTGCGAGTATGTGTAGAAATTGAAGGGAAAAATCTCACAGCTGTTATTTACACTGCCACTAGTCACAACTTTGTGCCTGAGGTCTTGATACAAGCGATAACAACTAGGGTGCCACCGATATGTCTGCAATTCGCTACCACACACCAACAGGGAGAAGCAAAAAGTGTTAAGCACATAACGGTAGGAATCAGAGAGCTGTGTACCAAGTGCGATGTCTACATTGTGCCAGACTTGTGCAAAGAATTGATTTTGGGACTGCCATGGCTTGCTGACAATCACGCCGTGATAGAATCACACCTGAATTGTCTGCATGTGGGGACACGTGGCTGAAGGACCGTTTACGTCACGGGACCAACACCACCAACACCACCACCACCACCACCAACAACAACTGCTGTGCTGCTTGCTGTCTTCGAGCACGAGGTTCTCGCCACACATCAGCAACGTCTCCAACATCTACTGGACCAGTACGCCAGTGTGATCCACACTGATGGGAAGCTGCAGCGCACTGACGTCATGGAGCATGCAATTGTCATAACGCACGAGGACCTGGTGTACTCCAAGCCACGAGACCCAGGTATTTTATATTGCAGTGTCATCAACCATTAGGTATGTGAGATGCTCAACGATAACGTTATTGAACCTACACAAAGTCTCTATGAATCCGGTATTACACGTGCTCCAAAGAAAGATGGCGAATGACGATTTTGTCTCGACTTCCGCCCCCTCAACAGAATCACCGTAAACATGCTGCGACCAGTCATAAACATGAAAGACACTTTGTCAACATTAGGACCAGCTTCAATATTCACATAACTTGATTTAAAGTCTGGATATTGGCAAGTGCCTATCCACCCACAGGACAGAAAGAAAACAGCCTTTACCACCCCAGATGGGACATAGATTTCAGTTTGTAGCCCTGCCATTTAGTTTAAAGAGTGGCCCTGCAATGTTTCAGAACTTAATGGTTAATGTATTAGATGGATTTATTGGAAACTTTGCGATCGCATAATTGGATGATGTACTTGTTTGGTCTAACATCTGTGAAAAGAACTTGCACTATTTGAACCTTGTGTTTAAACGTCTCGAATGTAATAAACTTACGTGTATAATGGAAATGTGTAAGTTGGGTATGAGAAGAAAGGAGTTTCTAGGACACTACGTAACAGCAAACGGACACGAACTGGAACAACAACACATCCAGGACATTCAAAACAAACCCACACCGAGATCACGTAAACAAGTCAGGAAGTTTATTGGCTTAATTAATTGGTTAAGGAAATATGTTAAAACTTTTCCATTATCAGTGCACCGTTAAACTGCTTTGTTATGTGAGAAACGTAAATTTGTCTGGACACCGCAAGCATTTAAAGACATTAAAATTGCATTTCAGAACTGTAATCCGCTGTCTAGATTCAACCCAAAGTTACCCATTGTCATACAAACAGATGCCGGTCAAGAAGTCATTGGGGCCATGTTGTACCAGGAGGGAATACACTGGGAAAAACCTATCATCAGTTACCACAGTGCAAAGTTCGGGGATGCGGAACATAAACATCATGTTAATGAACATGAATGTTTGGCCATTGTACATACATTGCGGAAGTACCGGCCGCAATTACTAGGAAGGCAGTTTACACTCAAAACTGACAACCGATGCCTTGTGTGGTTAGAGGGAATGCATAACAGGAAAAGCAAACTTGCCGGCTGGGTGCTGTTACTGCAAGAGTACGATTTAAAGGTAGAACACATAATAGGGATAACCAAAGAACTCGCGGACGCCTTGTCCAGGAATCCTTGCCCGAATTTAACGGTAACTGACGATGCAGAGTGAGAAGAGGTGCTACCACTTTGCCATGCAATATCAACTTCAGAAATACAAATTCTCATTGTTCAAACTATTGTTGCTACACCACCTTGCGATCTTGTTTCCTTGAATGTATGTGACATGTTAAAAGAGGTACACACTGATGCTATGTAACGTCGACAACACTGTGCTACACATTACACAGAACACTGGAAGGTAGTGGACAGAGAAACACAAATCAAACCACTTGGTAATTGTGAGCGATGGCGGACGCATGTACCAAAAGAGAAATGGTAACTTGTGTTAAAGTATGCACACGACAGTTTGGAGTATGGACACCTGGGATCCGAGCAAACACGAAGGAACGTGCAGAAATTTTTTCACTGGCCAGGGATTCAAGGAGACGTCAGGAAACATGTACAGAGCTGTGTCACGTGTAACACCCGTAAGCTGCGGAGAGCAGACGGCGAGGCTCCACAACAGCCAATGCTGTCTTACGACTAGCTGTCAAAATCATGAGGCCGTACCCGCTTACGAAAACTGGGAAAAGATTTCTTGTTGTTGCTACAGATCTGTTTACCCATTGAACTGGCACATTTCCCATCAGCAATGTTCGTGCCTACACAGTTACACAAGTAATGCAGAATGAGTTTTTCCGAGGTGGGGACACCCCATGTATTTGTTGACAGACAATGGAACACAGTTTGTAGGGCGAAAATGGATGGAGTACTGTACCAGGCGGGGAACAGAATACCGTACCACCCCAGCCTACCATCCCAGGGCTAACCCACCCGAGAGACATAACCAAGACGTAACAATCCAATTATGTGTCCGGTTAGGCGAGGATCATACTAGGTGGGCCGAATTGATCCTGGAGGTGATGTTTTGCGGCTTTTTAAACATAATCTAGGAGTAAGGAGGAAAGATGTCGGAGAGGCAACGTAGCCCACACAACTTTGAATCAGGTGCCATCCACCTATGCTAAAGGCATTTCAGTGTAATTTCTGTTTAATTGCTTCGTGCAATATTGAGGGCTTTATTTCTATGTATGTATTTTTGGGTTTTTGTCATGTTAAATTGTTTTACTGCCACATAATTCGTGACCCTGTGGTTAACAGCCGCCAAGTCAATATCTGTGCCATCCATGCACTTTGAGGGTTTATTTGTGTAATATCATGTGCGTCATAATTAATTCCAGGGTTCAGTGTATTTTCATGTGATCGATGCTTGGTATGTATGACCACACTGTCTCTTTCATGTCTGAGTTTCCCGTCATCAGGTGCTACAAGTCTATGAATGCTTAAATCATCAGGGGTATATTCTTCCCAACACTATTATCAATTTGTCTGACAATAATTGGCAGTTTCTACAGAGGAATACTACAATTTCACCTGCACCACATGATCCACTACAAATCTTATCCAGCGGCATCCGCGCCATATAAATGTGCTTTCACGCATTTGCGTGTTTATTGTGACCATTCATCTCGTGTCCCATGTTGTATAATCTGTATTAGTGTAATTTGTAAGGTCATATTATTTCCATCCTAGCCAGCTATGTGTAAAGACTGTCACCACACTCAATATGCTCTAGGAGACACTCCCCGACGAGTCCGCATTAGTCATGCCAAATAATCACATGTGTTCACTGCTCATTTCGTAATTCTCAGTGTCCTGTCTTCAGGAAAAATCTATAGTCCATCCTAGAGGCTGTAGACCCCTTTCCTTGTGGAGACTGTGTTCTCTAGCACCCCCGAGAAGTCATCCATCTAGGAGTGCGCTAGATTAATTGCGGGCTGGGGGAGCTCCCGACGAAGTTGGCTAGACACGTCCGAGTTTTCAACCATAAAATTCATTCTGGCACGATTCTGTATGATTGGCAAAATAAACACAATCTTAATAGTACATTAAGTATTTCCTTATAGCGATAGCAACTTCTGTCCTTTTCCGGTGTTAAAATGTTTAGTAATGACAAGTGTTTTGTAAGTATGCTGGGGTGAGCCGGACACACAGAACCCACAGCATCCCTGAGAACCCTGAGTCTCACAGTGCAGTGACTGGGAAACACAGCTGATGCCCACCTACCATAAGTAAATTGTGTTACAGTTTGTCTCATGTCTCACCCAACGGCATCACTTCTTAAGAGAGTTTCACCATTTCTTTGATTTTTTATACTTTTTCAGTGTAAAATGTATTTGTTTTTAATGGTAAAAATGTTTATAAAGTATAATATGTCTTTTGGAGGGTTTTGTGTGAAATTGCTATTTGAAATTCAATGTGCATGCAGTGCCAAAGAGAGAGACGATAATATTCAGGCGATAATACCTATAAAAGACTAATTGCTGTATGTAAAACTGTTTAGAAATTCTTTTCGTGGCATTTCAATTTGCAGAATTATTATTATTTTCACTCAGCGTGCATAGCACTTCCGCTGGTGTGAACCCGTAGGCAGCCATGGTAGATCCGCGCGACCCCTGTCTCTGGGCAGTCGTTCTAAGAGAGCTGGCGAGGGAAGATACTGTCATGTATGCATCTTATCTTTTTGCACTGATGTAGGTTTCAATAATTCACTTTAGTATACTCAACCTGTGCCTTGCATATGTTTTGCCAGACATCCCGAGCATAATACAATCTGCTTAACTTAATATTTTACAGCCTTTCAGGCTCATTGAGATGTAAACAAGACGAGAGACAGATGCACTGGAGAGGCCACGAGGCCCGTGTTATTTGTGCATCAGATGCCATCCGCCCATGTTGAGGGCTTTTCTTGTAATTTCTGAGTCATTGCAACACACAATAAAAAGGGTAATGTGTTTGTATCATTCTTTGAGGGTTTTTGTTATGTTAAAATGTTTTACGACCACAGCACCATGGCCACATGGTCAGATACCACCAAGTCTGTATCCACGTAGTCACCACGTTATGCGGGCTAATTGTTGTTCCACCTTGTGCGCCATAATTTATTTAAGGGTTTTATGTATTATTTTCAATAAGGGTTTGTGTAATTTATGTGTTTTATGCATTTTTTCTTGACCACGCAGTTACTTCAAATACTGATATTTTCTCGCCAACAAGTGTTCCAGGGCTTTTGTATGCTGGTTTCTGGTAGACATCATTTTGTTAATGCAGATACAAATATTTCAGATAATTATTGACCGAATTTCCAGATAAATTATATGTCTTTGCACCCGTACATGTGGTCTGCTACGAGCCCTTTCCAGCTGCATCTGCGCCATCTAAAAGTGAATTCACAAATTTGTGTGTTTATTTTCCTTGTTCATGTTGTGCCCCATCTTCATCAAGTGTTATTTAAATATTTTGTGTGACATAATTTTTGCACTAGCCCTCTATGTGTATGACAGTTTCCACACAACACATGGTTCAGGGAATGAGTCTCGATGAGCAGGCGTTAGCTGCTGGAAAATACGTGAGAGCTCATTTCATACTCCGTGTCCATCCTAGAGGCTGTAGGTCCCTTGCTCTGTAGAGGCTTTGTCTTCAAACACAGCGGAGTATCGTCCAGTCGAAGTGCACAAGTGTAGTTACATGCTTGGGGAATCACCCCACTGGAACTGGCTAAGACACACTTGAGATGTAATTCATATTCTGGCACGAGTGTAACTTTGGTAAATAAACATGCCATCTCAGTGTAAAATGTGAATGTCTCTTTGTAGTGACAGTTACCCAGCCTAGCCAAAGTGTTTTTGCATTGCAGTGTTAAGTGTAAAAGGTGTTTTGTAAGTACGCACGGGTGAGACTAACACATAGAACCGATAGCATCCCTAAGATCCCAGAGTGTCAAAGTGCGGTGTGTAGTAACCACCGGTGGCGCCCATCAACCACAGGTAAGGAGGATCGTAATTGTCTCCGCATCAGTGTGTCATAAAATGGATACATACTGTATACAGTGATAAAATAGTATGCATTAAAAAAAAACGAAGTGGTATAGAATAGTGTATGGAGCTAATATAAAAATATGTGGTGCAATATGGTGGTGCGTTCCACGTATAATTATATACGTACCATAGTGCAAACAATATGAGTGTCGTTCAATAATGAGGATTAGTGTGGCATAACATGTTGGCAGAAAATGGGTATGTTTGGTACAAGTAAGTGTTGAGATAATTACAAATGTGTGTATCGAGAGCAATAAACAGTGTTGTAGGTAATGTTAAGTCCGGATTCTATAGCAGGTAACAAGTCTTTACCATTTATAATTAATAATTGGATAGGTTTCATGTTTGTAGCGACATGCATACATACATAGGTTGATGTGGGTAGGTAATGTTAGGTTAGGTATAGTATGTTTAGGCAGTATTCAACACAGCGTATCGTATAATAGAGCAGAAATTGTATTTACCTATATGGAAAATATGATTGTGTGATGAAACAAACCTTTCAAGTGGTCAAAATATGCACCCATTACAGTGATTCACCAAAAAATTACCGTGATAAACAAGGTATGGAAGAACTACCGAAAATTATGATTCGTCGTTTACAAATATATGTTAGTTTAGATGGCAAAATAGCAGGGCCGCCGCGAGGTACCTCGAGGCCTGGGGCAAACAACAGACTTTTGGCCCCCACCCACTAGGCCATCCCCTGCTTCCTTCTCAGGGAGGCCATGGTGATGTAGTGGTTAGACTACTCACATCCCACATAGGCGAACCGGGTTAGATACCCGGTAGGTCACTCCCGGATTTTCGCATGTGGGAATTGCGCCAGACGATGCCGCTGGTCAGCTGGTTTTCTCGGGGATCTCCCATTTCCCCCGCCCTTGTATTCTGGCGCTGCTCCATATTCATCTTACTTCACCTTTATCAGCTCTCAAGACCTCGATGTTAAGAGCCACCAAAATCTTTTTACTCAATCGTTCCTCCCCAGGCCAGATAATTAAACACTTTTCCATGGCATTGTAAGAAAATACATAAACATCTATATGTTTTCTTAAAAAAGGGGATCCATAACAGCCACGTGTGTTGGGAAATAAGGGTCTTGGCAAAATAAAAGAAAGCAGTTGTTAAGATATGGTAAGTAAGTAAAGTATAGTGGCGTATACACCACTATAGCTAACTTAAAGAGTTTTGCAAAATGCATTTACTCTTCTATTTGAAGTATGCGTCTACTTGCAATTACCTAAAATTCATATTAGTAGTTGTATAGCATGTAAATAACACAGAATCCAGAGTATTTTTAGATCAGAGAGGGGATGGAATGTCTACATAGTTACAATGGTGTTCTAAATAGCTTTCAGAGGCGTGGCACACTGTACTGAACCTAAATGCTTTGACAAATTTAATTGCATGCATTAGGAGGAGTCCACACATGTTATTAAAACTTACGACACTGATTATTTTCCTTTAACTAACAACCCAGGTTTATTTGACCTTCTTTAGCTATAGTACAATATTTGTGGATAATTATAACCATACCTAATAAAAATTAATCTAAACTGAGTTATATTATTTGTGTCTTCTGTCTTTTTCACCTTAACCACAATGACATTTTTTGTAAACATTTTATAATTTTAAAACAATTTGTCAGATACATTCTCATTTCAAGTGCCATTCGGGACCACAAGTTCATGCGATACAGCATATAAGATATTTATGATTCAACACGACACAGTTTTGTAAATAATTTTACATCAAATGTTACATTTATAAATGTTATAAGTAAGCAAAGAACTTAATAAATTATTATTTATTCACCCCAAGATTAATTACTGGTGCCTTAAAATGAAAAACAAAAATTAAGTAGATCAGTATTGTAATTTCAGTCTGAAAGAACAAAGTAATTACACATTTAAATAAATTTCTAAATCTTGCATCAACAGAAGTGCATGTGATAATGGTCAGTGCGTACAGTGTAGTCCGTAAGTTTGTGATGCAAATTTCTGTAGATCACAGTAGCGTGTAATGGTGGATTAACAACTGAATTATCATGCTCTAAATTTTTAATTATGGCATATACAAAAAGAACCTAAACTTGTATCATTTGCTCATTCATAACAGACCTCGGTTGTGTGCTTTCAGATGGGTAACAACAGGGTGGCTGGACTAGCAAATTTCCAGGCGCCCACAACATGAAGGGGCATACCAGGTCCTAGTACATTTTTCCTCTTCTTAAAGAAGACAATATTACCGTTATTTCTACAATTATATCAATGTAATGCCAAAATTTTACCATTAAATTTTGGCTTACGTGTAATAATCAATCATATATCTACTAGTCATATTAGTAGTGTGGCGTGGTAATTGGCGAGATTATGTCAAAGCATTATATTCCTATGTCTCAATGTCTATACTTATACAGTTTTGATGTTACTGTGGTAAAGGACAGTGAACAGCATGGTAAAGTGAGTAGAGAGATTGGGCAGGTCTTACCAGCGAGGTCGTAAGAGCCAACGAGGGTGATCGAGGTGAGTATGGAGCAGCGCCGGAATTAAAGGGCGGGGAAAATGAGAGTTCCCTGAGAAAACCCGCTGAACAGTGGCATCGTCCGGCACAGTTCCCGCATGCGGAAATCTGGGAGTGACCCAGCCAGGGATTGAGCCCAGTTGGTCTTGGTGGGAGGCAAGCCGGCTAATCGCTAAGCCACCATGGTCCCAGCATGATAAAGAATATCAAAAACTTGTAACTATATTCACTCCATGTTTGTAACTCATTAGACTGCCTGTCCCCTGCCTATTAATTCGTTTTTGCACGTTGCAAATATAATCTGAAATATATTGAGGCATTCAGCTTGAACTTTTTCGTACACGAACATAGAAAAGTGCGGCGTCAGTACGACAAACTCTCTCGAGACAAACGGTTAAGTGCCCTCGAAAGTTTCTTTCGTATAAATGTGTTTTTTCTTTTTGCATACTGGGCTTGATAAAAAGGCAACAATAATCTCATTTCAATGGTTTGAGTGAAAAGATGCCATACTTTAGTGTGTCAGAACCTAAGTCTCCAGAATCGAAATAAGCGAGTGAAGGCCCATGGGAATGTAAATTTTACATGTGGCAGAAGAACACAAAATGAGGAGAAAAGTGGACCTTAAGCAAGTCCTTCAAAAGTGCTTTATTAACCATGAAAAGCTTATATCTAAGAATAACTGTGGGTAAAAAAAGAATGACAAGATTAGAACTTAGGCCCTACGTATTTCTATTGAGCTGTCCGTAACTGGGACGCTAGATTTTGAAGAAGTGACAGATAATATTTCCGAACTCAAATTTGGAACAAATCTTAAGGCACTATGCATATTCGTATAAACATGTATATTAACACAGTAAATAGTTATAAGTATTTGGCATATAAATTGTATTCAGAGCTACGTGTTTCTAATAAGTGGATTGTAGTGCTAGTCCAGAGAACCCTTACTACTATATAAATGTGAAAGTGTGTTTGTTTGTCCTCCTTTCATGTCAAAATAAAGCATCAGACTGTCGTGATTTTTTGCACAGATATAGTTGGAGGTCCAGAGTGTGACATAGGCTACTTTTTATCCCAGGAAAAGATCTCAAACGGTCCCAAAAAAAAGATGAGTAGGGATGTACATAGGTACTGCATTAAACTTTTCTTAGGATTAATGCATAAAAGAGCATTGTTAAATATCTCCTTTATTTTTGTCCATGGGCTGTCTTACCTTCCTTCCCAAAGGCCGCAGTAGCTCAGTGGGTAGAGAACCCGATAGTGGGAGCGCAATAGCTCAGTGGATAGAGAACCCGATAGTGGGGCTGCAGTAGCTCAGTGGGTAGTGAACTCTATAGTGGTGCCGCAGTAGCTCACGGGGTAGAGAGCCGTATAGTGGGTCTGCAGTAGCTCAGTGGGTAGAGAACCCGATAGTGGGGCCGCAGTAGATCAGTGAGTAGAGAACCTTATAATGGGGCTGCAGTAGATCAGTGAGTAGAGAACCTTATAATGGGGCTGCAGTAGCTCAGTGGGTAGAGAACCCAATAGTGGGATTGTAGTAGCTCAGTGGGTAGAGAACCCTCTAGTGGTGCCATAGTAGCCCAGTGGGTAGAGAACATGATAGTGGGACAGCAGTAGCTCAGTGGGTAGAGAACTGGGTAGTGGGACCATATTAGCTCAGTGGGTAGAGAACTGGGTAGTGGGGTCGTATTAGCTCAGTGGGTAGAGAACTGGGTAGTGGGGCCATATTAGCTCAGTGGGTAGAGAACTGGGTAGTGGGGCCGTATTAGCTCAGTGGGTAGAGAACTGGGTAGTGGGGCCATATTAGCTCAGTGGGTAGAGAACTGGGTAGTGGGACCATATTAGCTCAGTGGGTAGAGAACTGGGTAGTGGGGCCATATTAGCTCAGTGGGTAGAGAACTGGGTAGTGGGGCCACAGTAGCTCATTGGGTAATGAACCGGATAGTGGAGCCGCAGTAGCTCAGTTGGTAGAGAACCCTATAGTAGAGCTGCAGTAGCTCAGTGGGTAGTGAACCCAATAGTGGGGCCGCAGTAGCTCAGTTGGTAGAGAACCCTGTAGTTGGGCCGCAGTAGCTCATTGGGTAGTGAACCAGATAGTTGGGCTGCAGTAACTCAGTGGGTAGAGAACCGGATAGTGGGGCCGCAGTAGCTCAGTGGGTACAGAACCTAATAGTGGGGCCGTAGTAGCTCAGCCGGTAAAGAACCCAATAGTGGAACCGCAGTAGCTCATTGGGTAGAGACCCGGATAATGAGGCTGCAGAAGTTCAGTGGGTAGAGAACTCAATATAGAGGCTGCAATAGCTCAGTTTGTAAACCCTATAGTGGGGCTGCAGTAGCTCAGTGGGTACAGAATCGGATAGTGAGGCCACTGTAGCTCAGTGGGTAGAGAACCCTATAGTGGGACCGCAGTAGCTCATTGGGTAGAGAAGCCTATAGTGGGCCGCAGTAGCTCTGTGGGAAGAGAACCCGATAGTGGGGCTGCAGTAGCTCTGTGGGTAGAGAACCCGATAGTGGTGCCGCAGCACCTCACAGGGTAGAGCGCCATATAGTGGGTCTGCACAGCTCAGTGGGTAGAGAACCCTATAGTGGGGACGCAGTAGCTCAGTGGATAGAAAACCCTATAGAGAGGCCTCAGTAGCTCAGTGGGTAGAGAACCCAATAGTGGGGCCGCAGTAGCTCAGTGGGTAGAGCACAGGATAGTGGGGCTCCATGCGAAGCAGTGGGTAAAAGCTAGTAATATTATATATCGTTAACAAGAAAATATAAGTTGATTAAAGTATGCTGTATGGGATCCTTATAAAAGGTTATGATAATCATGCAAGTTCCTAAGACACTACAACATGGCAGTCAAGAGACTGGTGGGGTTTGTCCAGGATGGCTTAGCATGGTAAGTGAGTCAGTGAATGGTGATGCGCACAATATTTGAACACAATAACAGATTAACATAACAAATTTTTTTTTTAAATTTTTCACTTTGTGGGGCCCTTCACGAAGTGGGGTCCAGGGCAGAGTGTACTCACCAGCCCCCCCCCCTCCCTTCTGGACGGCCTGCAAAATAGAAATTTGTTGACTGCAGTGACACAGAACACATGACACGAGATAAACAAGGTGTGGCTGAAGTACAGAAAATTGTGATTTGTCAATGAATATCATACGTTAATTTTGGCAGCAAAATAGTAATTTATTGACTACTTATAATCCTGTTGTTGTATCGCGTCGTACATTAGGGGCGGATGGGCTCAAGTGTACTACCCGATACCATATATGGTATTGCATTGTACACTATAGTGGATGGGCCCTAGCGTACTTCCCGATACCAGTCTATAAATGTTGAAAGTGTCCCCTCCTGAAAACCCCCACATTTCTGTGGACGCCCTGTTAGTCATAGGAAAGGGATGGGTCAATAGAGGGGAGAGGGGGAAAGATGTCAACGCCATATTGGTGACATCATAACCTTTTGTAAACACTCAGGTATTGGGTTGTACACTAGTCCCACATCTACACTGGACGAGTAAACTTTATTTTTACTCAGTATGGTACTCAGGTGATTTAGGACATCCAAATTGTTTTCAGCCAGCCTTTCTCATATTTCGTGGACCAGAATTTCAAGAAGAAAAAAAAGTATTGTAACTTTGTAAAACTGTTCCAGCAGTGATTGAACCGATGTGTAAAAAAGGCATCGATTCTAAAATAAAGCACAATTTCAATTGTGCTGTATGCCACACTTTTTACGATTTCATAGCTCACACTACTGCTATGGAGGGCTTTAGATAGGATGTCAACACTGAAAAAGAACTCTTCTTAGAAACAAAATATCAATGAACAAGAAATTGATATCCTCCATGCACTTAAGTATTATACTGGCCTCACCAGGATACAATCAGTTGCTGCGATTTCGCTCGAAGCTGTTAATGTAGTTTCACAATTGCCAAGTAATGAACGTACAACTTCTATACGACTGAACCATCTGGTGTCCCTCTGGGACCTCAATATCGCCATTCAACCACTGAAAACTTTGCATTGATGCCATCGAGTGAGACACGAGACGATCTATAACACAATTTACTTACTGTAGGTGAGCGCCAGCAGGGTTTCCCAGACACCGCACTTCGAGACTCAGGGTACTCAGGAATGCTGTGGCTTCTGTGTCCATCTCACCCGAGCGTCTTTACAAAACACCGGTCATTACTAAACATTCAACACTGAAAAAGGCGGGAGTTTGCTGGGTTGACTCTAAATAGAAACACACAGATTTTTGCACTGAGAGTGGCATTTATTTATTCTGAAGTACGTACCGTGCAAGAAATATGAATTAATGATTAACCTCAGGCATGACTAGCTAACTCCATTAGGTGATTCACCCAACTCGAAATTTAACTAGCGCACTCCTAGATGGATGATTTTCTCCTGGGTGTTTGAAAACACAATCCCCATGAGGAAAGCGGTCTACAGCCACTAGAGTAGACCGCAGATTTTCCTAGAGACAGGACACGGAGAATTACAAATGAACACTAACACATGTGATTACCGACATCGTTAACGCATAATCGTCGGGCCACGCCTCCCAGCCACATGTTGAGTGTGGTGACAGTCTTTACATTTAGTAGGCTAGGACGAAATTAATGTCACTGTACAAAATTACACAAATATTGATGAGAGAACATGGGACACTATATGAACAGGCACAATAAACACGCAGATGCGTGAAAGCATTCTTAAATGAGGCAGATGCTGCCGGATGAAGTTCTTAGCGGACCACATAGTGCAGGTGAAATTGCAATATTTTCAGTAAAATTCCTTGAAATCCTGTTGGACAAAATTATGGTGCTCCACAGAAAATTATTCTGATTGTATTCCAAATATGCAAACGCGTCTGAGGTACCTGATGGCAGCAAATCAAACATGTGCGACGACAACGTGTTCGGTTACGAAAGCATCAATCATGACAAAAATTACAAGAACCCTTAAATGAGACAATACACATTACCCTGAGAAAAATACGGTGCACAAGAAATTACTAACAAGAACACTCTAAGCACAATGATGGTGCAAATACAGACTTGGCGGCTGTTAACCACGTGGTCGCAAATGATATGGCCGTAAAACAATTTAACATGACAAAACCCTAAAATACATACATAAAAATTTTCCCTTGATATTGCTCGTGGCAATGAAGCAGAAATTACAATTCAAAAGCATTTAACATATGCGGATGGCGCCTGATTCAGTTACTCAGGCCGCATGGCCTCTCCAACATCTTTCCTCCTTCCCTCGATTTAAGTTGAAAAGGCCACAAGGGCTGCAAAAGATTTATTTAAGCAGAAGCACTATGCTGGGGATGTCTGACAAAACGTACGAAAAGCAAAGGTTAATCAGTAAACTAAAGTGAACTATGGAAATCTAAGTTGGTGCAAAAATATGATGTGCATATGTGACAGCATCTTACCTCACCAGCTCTTCTCGGATGACTGCCCAGAAGCAGTGGTCGCATGGACCTGCCATGGCTGCCTACGCAGTTCACACAAGTGGAAGTGCTAAGCACTCCGAGCCAAACTTTTATCATAGAAAATTTAAAATGCACAAAACAGATTAAGTACATAATAACAAGAACAATTTAAATCATTAAATTTTGGGGTACGGTAACTATTAATTTCGTAGGCATTTATGCTGGAATATCAATGTCCATGTTCTCCACATGGCACACAAAAATTTTAATGCACAATATTTTAGAAAATACATATTACACTTTTAGAACACTTCTGACCTGAAAATAATAGACATACATGGCACTGGAAAAATATTACTTATCCTGTTTTGGGAAAGTCCATGGTTGTGGCGTCTGCACGCACGTGCTCACCCACGTGTCACATGAGCTGTGAAGGCCATATTAGTCTAATTGCCGCTGGCTGTTAGCCGGTGTAAGTATATGATACTATAATGTAGCGTTATCAGTTTGGAACAGGTACTTACAGAAAACTGATGTAACAACCCATCTCTAGCTACTCATACATGACTTAAAAATCAAGCATAGGGTCTCTGAACTCATTACTAGCGTACCGACAAATAATAATAAACTGTGCTGCTATCAGCTGCGTTCGGATATAGGCAATAGCTCAGATCAACCCACCAATGTTATTTGTCTCTTTGAAATTTTTTTTCTCTGCAGGTATGAGAGTTTCGACTATGCTGCAAAATTTCTGCACTCTGAGTATAAAAATCCAATGCTGAGTATGCTTATAAAATAACCGCTTTAACTTACAATCCAAACTTAAGGGCACTACGTACTTAGATCTAGGTGTGCTAGCCAGTGGCGTGTAGTGCATTTTTTTTTACAGGGTACGCAATATAATAGCCCCACATTTTTTACGCTCAATCTTGCTAGTGCCAGGCAGTGGTTCCATTTTCAATTTCTACTAACAAATGCAACTTCCAACTTTGCTTACCCTCCAAAGACAATTTTATAGTACCTAACACTAGTTATAAAAATGGAAACAAAATGAATGTAACATTAATTGAACTGAATATTATTTTGAGACCATATTACAAATTATAACAAAATTATTGTTCTCCCGAACACTTTCAACTTCTTTCCAAGAGAAAATGTAGAACTGGGAGAGACAAACAGAATGACACGACTGCTTACCCTGCTGCAGGAACGCGGTACAGCATGTGGAATGTTATTGCTTGCCAAGTTCAATTCATCACTAGCGGCTCCCGTTTGAAATATATATCAGACAGCAGCACTGTGGATGAACAGTAAGGGAGTTACAAAAACTCTGTTTCTCGAATAGGAAATGGGAAAACTCCGACTTAAATTTGTTTAAAGTAAAGGTGAAAACTATACAGGATTAAACATTTCCAATATGTATACGGTAAGCATTGCGTATCTTGCATCTATGGAATAAACACCACTTGATACAAAGGGGAACTAGCAACAGCATGATGAAGTTTAATTGCTGTGGAATGTAACTGTCTGGTCTATGGCAATTGGCGAGTTTATATCATTATAATTGCGGACATACAAAATGATGTCATAAAAGGCTAAAAGCCGAGATCATTGTAACTTTGATGAGTTTTTGATGTACCTGTTGCAGCATCATTTAGTGCACTACAATCTACAATTTTGGTCATAAAGAAAGATGTGTTTTAAATGTATTTTAGCTTGTAGCTACTAATTTTTGGTGCAGAAACAAAAGTGACATGATTACTGCGTGGAAGATGACAGTAATTTTCCTTACTCTCAGATTTCAAGGGAAAATTTATTGAGTCAAAAGTGAACAGTATGTGCATGTGCGAATGTTTTTTACTTATTCTCAAAATATTATGGGGTGGCAAGTTCCTTCCTCTTGCTTCACAAAATTACGCCTATGTAGAAACAGAGATAATTGGTTATGCCTAATAAGAAATAATGCTTATGAAAAATAATATTACTGTACAAGCTTTAAAGCTTGTATAGTAATACTATTTTGCATAAGAATTATTTACATAAATTATTGGTATTAAAAAACTGTTACCTGCAAAAAGTCAATCCGTCACAACTGCCAAAACTGCATGTGAATCCAAATGCTGTGCAATTTTACATTTACATACACTCGCAAATTAGGCTACAGCTCGGTGGCGAGCTCTCTCATCTCTCTCTCACCCAACCAACTCCTTTTCCACTCCCTTCCTGAATTTACCAGCCCCTCTCAGAGATACCAATTCCTCCCTCAACACATTCCACTTCCTCACAGACCTCACCAGCATGGACTGCCTACCCCGCTCCGTTCTCCTCCACACCCTCTGAAGCTTTTCACTGTTGTTTCCTCTTCCTCTAAACACTCCCTTACTTGGCTTGCAGTGTAGCCCTCCCCATCCTCCCTCTTCATTCACCATCCTGTACATCCTGACTAACCGTTCAACTTTCCTCCTGTCCTTAAATGAGCTCCACCCCATTTCTTTCATCACTGATGGCCTATAGTTCCCTTCTTCCTCATCATCCTGCCCTTGCCTTCTCCACCTACCCTTCACCCATCTTGCTGCCTTTCTCTGCATCTTTTCCAGTTCTCGCACCTCCACCTCCACATATGGGTCCCATACTGCTGCAGCATATTCTAACATTGGCCGTACCATTGTGCCATACGCCTTCTCCTTCACCTCACAGCTGACTCCATTCAGTACCATTCCCAGCATACACAGAGCCCTTCTTCCCATTGCAACCACCCTCTCTACCTGTTTTTTCCACCTGAGGTCTCCCTGCAGTATAATCCCTAGATACTTATATTCTGCTGCTTCTTCTATCTCTTGTCCCTCCCATCTGTACATGTCCCTGCTTATCATCTTCTTCCTTGTGAACCTCACTACCTTTGTTTTTCTTACATTTATTTTCATTTTATTTTTTCTGGTCCACAATCATATCTTATCAATTTCCGCCTGCAAATTTCCGCCCCCCTTTCCACCTCAGCATATACAACACAATTGTCTGCAAACAATCTGATTTTTCCCCTAATCCCCAAACCCATGACATTTACCATTATGGTAAATAACAAAGGACCCAACATGCTTCCCTGTGGTACACCTGACGTAACCTCCTCTTCCTCCAATATTGCCTCCCCCACTTTCACCCTCTGCCTTCGCCTCCTGAGAAAGTCCCCTATCCATTTCACTACCCTCCTGTCCGGCATCAGCACCTCCACATTCCTCATCAATGTTCCATGGGGCACCTTATCGAATGCCTTCTCAAAATCTATGAAACAGGCATCCAACTGCTTCCCCTCATCAACTACCTGCACCAGATCCTCTAATAACCCAGCGAGCTGAGTCTCAGATAAGTATCCCCTCCTGAAACCATGCTGGGACTCCTCCAACCAATTCCTATTATCCATAACCCTAACCACATTCTGCACCACCAGTCTATCCATTACTTTTCCTGTACTTGATGTGAGACTCACCGGTCTGTAGCTGCCAGACCTCATCATATCCTCTCCCTGCTTGTGTATAGGTACCACCATAACATCCTTCCAATTTTGTGGTAACTTACCCTCTCCTAAGGACTTTTTAAACAGCACTTCTAAATATTTTGCCAACTCCTTGCCACCAAACTTAAGGGATGCGTTTCCTATCCCATCTGGTCCCCTGCCTTACTGCTCTCCAAACCCCTAATTACCTTTCCTATCTCCCACTCCCTCATCTTAAACTCACTAAACACCCCCCTAACCCTGTTTAACCCCCTATTCCAACCCTCCTTTGCCTCAAACACTGACAAGTACTGTCCTTGCAGCATCTCCGATTTTTCTTGGACATTTGTCGCATGCCTACCATCCCTTCCTGTTAGCAGAGGGATCCCTTCCTCTCCTCCCCTTAACCTCCTAACATACCTAAACAATTTCCCCCATTCCTTGCCTTTTCCTTCTTCCACCATGTTCCCCAGAAATACATTCTTTGCCTGTTTAATCTTCCTTTCAAGCTCCCTACCCATTTGTTTCATAATTTCTTTAGATCTTATCATCCCTTCATTTCTCCACTTGGCATGTAATTTTCTGCACTTCTTCATTTTTGAAATCTCCTGTCCATAATATAGGGGATATTCCCCAGTCTGTAACCTTTTCATTGGCACAAATTTCTCCAACATAACCTCCATTAATCCTCTAAACAGCCTCCACAACCTCTCTACACCCTCCTCCATTGACCATTTTTTAAACCTGTCTCTCAGGAATATTTCTGCCCCCTTCTTGTCTCCTCTCCCATACTGCCACACCAACCTTTCTGCCATTTGCACTTCCCTCATCCTACCAATCCCAATTTCCACAACCAGAATATGATGGTTGCTTATACCATCCAATACTATTGCACCAACTACAGCATTCCTAGGTCTGATAAACACCACATCCAGCACTGACCCAACACCCTCCTCATTCCATCTCGTAGGTGTTTCTACTATCTGGACTAATCCTCTGTTGACTAACTGTGCTGCCATTCTCTGCATCATGCTACCCATTCCTTCTGCACCCTCTACTCATTTCACCCCTGGCATATTCAAATCCCCTGCTACAACAACCCACTACCTGTCCTTTAGTCTATCGACCCTCTCCTTGATCATCTCAATTGCCTGCCATCCCTGTCCTAGTGGTCTATACGCTGCCAGCAAAGTAATACTCCTATTACTACTACCACTCAATTTAATTTCCATTACCTCGACATCCTCACTAACCCATTCCACCGCCCCTTTTGGCCCTTTCCTTACACACACCATTATTCCTCTTCCTCTCCCATCCCTGTCTCTTCTGAAGATGGTGAACTCATCCTGCCCACACTCAATGTCCAGTACTTCCTCAGTCAACCAAGTCTCCACAGCTACCACTATATCTTTCAACCTTTCCCCAGAAGCCCTCCAGCTTGTTGTACACACTCCTACAGTTCACCACCATTTTCTTTATACTAGTACTCTGCTTTACCATCCTACGTTGCTTACCTCCTACCTCCACCCCTGCAGCCTTATCAATGCTATCCTCTCCATTTCTCTCCCCTTCCATTTCCTTGCTTCTAACTGATTGCTATTTTAACAACTGCTGCTCTGTCCTGACCCACTCCATGCAGCCAGCTACTTCTCTACCTAGCAGATCACATAGAATCCTCTTTCCCTGTTCTGTCAGGTGAACCGGGTCCCTCCTTACACTTTCCCAGCCTACCCATTTCTTACTATCTATAAATGTAGCCCCCAAATCCCTACACACCCTCTCATATACCTCACTCGCAGCCACTGCCTTCCTATAGGATACTCCTTTCCTAACCAGCATGCCACTGACTACTGCCCTAGTTCCAGGGAACTTCTCCCGCACTTTCCTCAGCAATCCCCTGAGGTCCAGCTCTACCTCCTGCCCCACCTCCCTATGAGTCAGATCATTTTCCCCTACAGGAATGAGAACGGCCTTTGCCACCCTGTTACCTTTCATACCACTAACCCTTTCCTCCAAATCCCTGGTATTTGCCCCCCAAAAGCTGCTTTATATGTAATTTCCTTCCTGATATTCCTCAGCTCCGCCCCCTTTACAATAGAGCTGCCTAGAAAAACTACCTCTGGCTCCCTTCCTACAACCTTTTCCTGCTTTGTGGCTCTTTCAACCACCTGCCTATCCTTGTCTCCGGCCTCCTGCAGCACCCTTGTTTCCCTACCTTTGGCCAGCCCTCCTCTTTCCCCTATGGCCCTGAACTGTCTACTTTATCCAGCTTGCTTGTCTTTGCTAATCACACACTTGCAAACCTCAGCATACTGCTTCCTACCTTCTACCAATGCCTGTTCCCTGCTTTCTGATTCCCGTTCCCCTATTCCTGATTGCTTCCTGCCTACTACTATCACCTTATCCCTTGCTACTATTTCTTGCTCCCCTAACCTTATTTGCTGTCTTATGTCTCCTACTGCATCCAACTCATCTATCCTCCTTAATCTTACCACCTCTATATCTGCCTTTCCTCCTGCAGTTCCTTCTGCAGCCCTACTTGTATTCTGCCTAACTCTTCCTCTCTTCTCAGCTTTTCCTCCTGTGGACTGGCTTTCATTTTCCTTAGCACTCCCTTTACATCTTCCAACTCCTCCTCTAACTTATCCACCCTCATTTCAACTACTCTTACCCATCTCATTCCTGACCTTTTCCTCCATCCTCTCAATCCTATGCATCATTTCCCTCTCTTTCCTGCTCATTAAATCTACCATCTCCTCTTTCCACCTCTCCTCCTTAGCCACTTCCATTGGCACTGGCACATCCTCTACAAAGCTTCCCCTCAGCATATCCGAAATCCAGTTTCCACCTTCTCCACTTATTTGTGTTTCCTTCTCTACCCTCAATTTGTTCCCTACCACTGCCACTAAACCCCTTCCCTCATCACATTCCTCACACTTCCACTCATGTTCCTGTAGTGATTCCAGTTCCTCCTCCGTGATCCCTATACAGCCAACATGGTACCAGCTGCCACACTGGTCGCACTGCACACCAGTATCTAACCTTCTCCACACCTTTCCACAGCCTCTACACTTACACCTCTCTACCATTTTTTGTTACCCTCTCTTTAAAAAAAATAATTTAACTAACTTAAAACTACTCTCCCTTATAAAATACACCAAATACCTACGTATACACACATTTTTTTAACTAGCCTAACTTACACAATACACCTTTTACCCTCGTACAATAACAAAGGCCTCGGCCTCGTGCACACAATCGGACACTACTCCCTCCTTATAACTATTTACCACATAAAACACTAATCTTATACCTCAAACCACTATTCCACCTATATTTAAACCTATTGCTAGAACTAATCACAAGCCAAAACAATCTTAATTCTGAACAACACAACCTATTGTCCGTCTGTGACGGCCATCTTGCATCTTCAGCCATTATATAAAGTTAATTAAAAACGAAATCACACCCATTTAACTACATATAAAACACACTTATTTTTTCTTGCCACTACTGGCTCTGACCCTGATTTTCATTATCGTCTCCGTCTGCTGCTACTGACATGTGTCAGGTCGGGCGGGGCTCCCCCAACATCTTAAAGCCGGCGAGGACAGAGATCATGCGAAATGATATATTTTAGTTAAAGGAATCGACGCTAGAGTACTCTCTTGTTGCAATACTGTACTATGATGAATATATGCTCTACACTTAACAAATACGTAAAATAAATGTTACTTAGTTAATTAATTGGAAAGAAAATATACATTTAAATAAAAAAGTTAAAAACTACCCTGATATTTTTTATTATTAAGTACTTACAATAACAAACAATTTAGTGTTTCAAAACAAGTTACAAGCCAAAGAAATTAAAACTTTCAAACAAGTTACAATCACGAACTAATCAGACTCTTAAAACAAGTTTTAATAAGCCAATGTCTGATCTAAAAACACCACATTTAGAAAAGGCGACTGCGAATTTATTGGACTTTATGAAGATTACTGAGCTTCTGGTATTATTTGAATTTTGAGGTTTTTCAGTGGCTGTACAGGTTAAACCTAAGGCCATGTGCTTTTGCGCCGCATTAGAAGAAGAAGAATAATAATAAACGGAAAAGGTTTGTAAAAGAAAAGTAAACAAATACGAAATGTTCACGTAGCATTGACTTCTTAAAACAAAATTTAAATAAAATGAGCGTACCTATGCTGTGCTGCACGCTTGTACATATGTATATAGAGCCATACTGTAGCCTATAGAAGGCGTAATGTATTCAACTGTGCAGTTCTGTTGTAAGCGGACAGTTACTTGTGGTAAGTTTGTGGCGTCCAGATGTTCCGGTTCTTCAAACATAATTGCAGAGTTCTGCTACGTTTCGTAGAAATTAAAGATAAGTATGGAGTAATTTTCAGAGTAATGACCTTTCCCAAAGCATATCTCTAGACTCCATACTAGAAATTGGGATATTCAAAGAGGCTAAATTATTTACTAAAATACGCGAGTTTGAAGTCTGTCTACACCCTAAATAATTGTGGTGGTTAGAGCTGTGAAGTTCAGAACTATCGTGGGGTAAAAAAAAAGTGAAAAAATATTTGTGAGCGCTACAGAGTGAAGTGGGTCGCGTGACACAACATAATTGCATCATTGTCAATGGAACATGCAGACCTTTTAGATAAAACAAGTCGAGCAGTAGCTAATCACATACATAATACACCTATAATGTAATTATGAAGAATCGTGGCTTTTCTGAAAAAATAGCAAAAAAAGTTTCTTGGGGAAATTGTATGAATCAACATTGCTAATCACATTGAACACAAGTGTATTGGGGCCATCACGATATTCGCAGTGATACTACCAATGCGATAGTGGGGAGGGCTATGAAACTCGGGGAAATTGTGGGGCAAAACACGTAACGATTATGTATCATTTATGTGAAAAAATTTGGTTTGCATGTCGATGTACAATAGTACGTCAGCTCACACAATATTCTTTTTGTGGCAAACTGTAAGCTTAGTGGATTCAAGAGTGCTTTATGCTCCGTAGCTCCAAAAACAACCAGCATTCCTTGAATCACTGTTTTGGAGATTTATTCCCCATGCTGGTACTGGGGTTTTGGCTTTGAGCGTAATGTTTGGCTATGCTTGAAGAGTATTTTACAGTGTGAGGGGCCTATGCTTCAATATCATTTATACAGGATCACAGTAAAACCTATGGTAATTCGTAAGAATATGGGCCTTTTTCGAAAATAGGAAAAATAATACCTGGATAGGTTAGATATGGTGGTTTATTGCTAATAACTCAACGTCTATTCAATTTGTCGAAACTCCACAAACACTGGTATTTCCTGAGTCACCCTTGTCCCTTAAGAGCTCGGGTACGTCAACTCCTCTTCACTCGCAATTAGTCCCTCAGAAAAATTACTATACTTCAAGGAACAAACAGTGCCAGTCTTCAAAGACTCCTTGTTGCTGTTCAACCCTATAAATATATTTAGGGAAAATATATAAATTTTAAGGCACTGATACTCATGTAAAAATGCATTCATAAATTTGTGATATAATTTTAAATTAAGTGTTAAGCCTAGGTTCCTTTATTACCCATCACTAGAAATATTATTCATACAGTACTTTTACTTCACTTGTATAAATGGTGAACATTCGGCTTAATCACATAGGAGTTATTTTTGGCGCCGTAAAAAATATATACAAATCAAGCACTAGTGCTGAAAGCGAAGACCTGATATTAAAAGATTTAAAATACATAATTTGTACACATGAAAAGTAATAGCCGATTTTAGGCAGCGCAAGTAAACCATCTCAGTCAAAATCTGGGAAAATTTCAGAAGTTAACGCCCGCAATGTTCTCGGGCAAAACATTTGTTGACACAATACTTTGTTTTCAGCTGCCCGACGAAACCGTGTATGCAAACCTCCTGGCATACACGTGAAACAAAAGACGTTCTTAGCAGCTGAAATCCCGTCGGGCCTTCCAGCCCGCTGTATGACTATCCAAATGGGACCGCCTGCATGGCTGACGACGAATGCACGCCACTCGGAGTAGCGAAGGAAATTCTCCAAAAAAACTTGGCACGTTTATGCAGACACACAAATTACATGCTTTCCTTCCCGTAGCTCACTCACGTACACGTAACAGTTACGAACATGACGTAATAATTCAAACATTTACTGTAACTAGTGCTGCGAAACGCTCATAAAAATTACTTGCAAAGTCTGCGGATGCCATCCTTTGACATACGGCTCGATAACGTAACAAAGTTATGCTCAACAGCACACCGATCTCTTTATACACCGCTCATTAACCTGCAAATGCTGAGTCATGGTTACGCGGCGGGCACAATGTACGGTCGCCTCCGGCACCATAACAGCTGATTTTGCAAGCACCTCCATCCCACCTTGGCAAGTCGGCTAACAACTTCTGACAGCAACCTACCCCAAGCCAAGGCCATTATCCGCACGCTACTCGCGGCAACAACGCAAAACACACACTAAAAGGCAAAGGGTATTTACAGTCAAGCTCAGCTAGACAGAGTATAATTATAAATACAAACGTTAGTATAAAAAGCAGCTGAGATATAAAAGCAATAAAAATTATGTGACCGCGATCCAAAAATATTTAGCCATAATAAAATATATAATCGAAAGATTATATAAAAACACAAATTAAAATTACAAAGAGCTTAGTAAGAACTATAGCTCGTGCACACAGGGCTACCAACTGTAGACATTTACACCTAAAATACAACTCGTGACATACAATTGTCACAATCCGCAAAATAATTATATTTTAACACTTTGCATGAACATTGCAAAGAAACACTTGTATTTTTTGTACAATAATTAGATTTAACACATCAGATGGAAAAATTGCTACAGAACATGCTTAATGGCACTCATAAATCAGAAGCCTTCACAATGTACAGTGAAATTTTGCACGCACTCAACATAGAACTGTCACATGAAATAGGTAAAAATTAAACTGGTAGACCAGAATCAATGTAGGCCAACATTTGTTTCCTGTGTCTGTGTATTCTTCAATGAATGTATCGTGGTGATAACGCCCCCTGCTTGTAAATAACACCGGGAATGTCTTTTTGTATGATATACTATATGTATATTTTTGTACTGGTAATATTTTATGTAGTACAAACCTCTTCTATATCAGAAAGGAAAGCCTTGCAAAATTAAACAGAATTAAATTATATTCTGACACTGCTTGATAACCGTGTTTTATAACTGTATAACCCTAGCGCGTCGGAAGAAACATGCCCTGTGAATATTGTTTTATAAATTGAGGTTTGTCTTCCAGGGGTGTTCTTGATTCAACAACCCAGTAGAAATATATTTGACAGAAATTTTAAGTGTTTTACCACACAAACACCTTGATATTCATAGCCCTTCTTACTATAATTTCACGGTATATACTGTAAATTATGCGAAGCTCCAATGAAATTCCCGTTAAGTGTGATTAGTAATAATCACATACACCATTTCCAGGTATTATTTTCTAGTTTTTCACCTAGGCGAACTGGATTAAATTCCTGGCGGAGTCTCCCCCAGATTTTCGCATATGGGAATCGTGCCGGATGATGCCTCTGGTCAGTGGGTTTTCTCTAGGATCTCCCATTTCCCCCACAGTGAGTCACCCAAATCTCTTCACTTCACTTCCGTAAAGGACGGGACTTTAGTACTATGTGAAAATCCCAACTTGTTGAATACAATATATTTTGGTTTGCATGTGCAGTTTGTGGATGCCAGATGTAAGCACAAAAGTGAATGTTACGGTGTTAACAGTAGAATGCTGTGTTGTTTGTGCCCAAAACTACCAAACTGTATATGTAGGCCTATTTGGTTAGTTTTTGGATGTTCATTGCCCACCTATCGTTGCCAACTGTTCCGCACGGGATTTCATATATCCTGGAGCGAAAAGGATTATCCAACATGGACATAAGACACAATGTCATATATATCCCGTATTTCTGACATCTTCAGAAATAAACGGCATCTTACAACGTACAATGTCAGTAAAGTTCCCACTTCCATGGTTGCAGGTATGTTTACTCTGATGCTCTAACCAGTGGCCACAGATAGTTACAATTGATGCCAACAAATGACTGCATTCATCAAGTGCATTCGTGAAAGTAGTGCGTGAAAGTAGTGCTTGCAGAGATGTGTACAGTAACTTTTCTTCCAGCGTTTGTTGGCGTCATCTGTTTTGAAGCCAATTAAATCGGAAATTTATATCAGACTGAATTATGACTAAAGTTGCAACAAATATTTTGTTGTATGTGTTCAGAGACAATTTTGACTGATGTACAGACTTTTGCACCATTACAGATTGTGTTTAGAATGGTTCCTTTTTATAACAATTTTCCTTGTTCATTTCATTGCTGTCAGATGTCATGTTATACATTGTTAGTGTACCTAATGACAAATCTGAAAAAGTTGATAATCCTAGCCCCACTCAAACACCTGCTGAAAGTTGACCATTAATAAATACTTTTTCTAATGTTTAAACTTAAAAATAAGACCAACAATTTGGTAAAATAGCTGTAGCCTTTAATCAACACAAATTTTTTGCCAGCAAAACCTTAGAGCTAATGGTTTTTTCTTCTTCTTCTCAGGTTGCAAATTCAGTAATTGTGTAAGTCCACCTGTTGAGTTGAAGCAAGCACTTCTAGTTTCAAAATTTTCCCGCTATGAATTGGAACGCCTACGACACCCAAACCTCAGCACACGGGAGTTGGAGAGGAAGATGCGTAAAAGGGGCTCGGATTTCGACTTGCTCGTCCATCACCACAATGTCCACAAAGACTTTGAAAAGAACGTTGAGGAGGTGATGAAAAGTCGAGGGATTGAAATACGGCGCGTGAACAGGTAAACAGCTGTGAACTGTGTGGCTTTAGAGGGTTTATTATTTTATTAGGATTATTGATCTTGAGGTATCTTGCTCTTAAATAAAACCATGTATAGGATGTTCAAAGTAAAGTGAGTACTTTTGAAAGCCCTGCTTAAGATTTACTTTTTTTTCTTCTTCTTATTTTGTATTGTTCCACTGTACGTAAAATTAATATTGCCATCGGTGGAGTGGAAAAGTTTGGGCAGCTCTTAACGAGGTCTTGAGAGCAAATGAGGGTAAAGCGAGGTGAGTATAGAGCAGTGCCAGAATGGAAGGGTGAGGTAAATGGGAGATCCCCAAGAAACCATCCAACTAGCAGCATCATTTGTAACAATTCCCACATGTGAAAATCCGGGAGCAACCTTGCCGGAAATTGAACCATGTTTACGGTGTTGAAATGCGAGTGCTGTAGCTACTGCCATCAACTGCAGTTCCTGCATTATCTTGGATCTAATTGCATCAGTTGGGTGATGAAAACTTTACTCTGTTAGGAACCTGAATATGATACTAATATGTCAATTTTTACTATAATGTGCATAAAGTAAAAAAACACCAATATGATTTGCCATAAATTGAAACATTACACTCACAATACAATTTCGAGACATGGAACTATTTTACTTATTTTGTTGTCAACTGAGAGCCAGTATGCCAGTGTTTGTAGTAGCACACGTGCAGTTAATGATAAGTGATCTTTTTTTTTTAAGTTTTCTATAGTTGCAACAAAGACCCTGGCAGTGCTCTAGTAGATGTGTCTAGGATAGTGCCCAACCTAGTGGTTGAGCACATAACTACTTGATCGTAAAGAAGCAGACACAGCAGCATTCTGAGTGGCATTGAGCTCGTGTAGCCAGAGGAGGATGGAGACGGTCGTAATGCCAGTTTTGCAATATGTCCACAAAGCCTGCAAGACAGCAGACCTAAGAAAGCCCTGGGCGTCTACAGGATCCCTTAAAGCCATAAGTGGAGTTATGGAAAGAGCAGTACATATTTGAAAGGGATGTCACGGAACCCACAGGGGACTGATCGCAAAGCCCCTCATAAGTTACGTCCATTGCAACTATAATTTCTAGAGCAGAGACATTTAGTTGAAAGTACCAAAGCCATGCTGTGGAACAATGTTCACAGCCATTACGGTTTTGCAGCACCATTGTTGACCTAGATGTTGGTGGGCTGAGATTCGCCTTTCTTGAGAGGGACAGTGGGTGGGGGCATACATGAGGCTGTTGCCTCTTTAGAAAACCTTCACGATGGCTGTTTGCTGACGCGGAAAGGACGAGCCATGCAAGAGAACCACCCTTCAGTACTGGTGGAGGCGGATGCAAGTTTTGTGATTATCAATCCTCTTCCCTGCATTCCTGTTTCTTTCATCCACTCAATTTTGGATGTCCCTAGAACAAGCCTTTATGATGAGAGCAATGTCGAGTACCAGAGAGTCAGGGTTTCTACTCGCAGAGAAAACAGGGAAAAGTCTGGGGAATATTCGCCTGGGTCTGGGAAAGATAATGTAATTATGTTAAGTTTGTTAACTGGCAGGTATCTTTGCTAAGTGGCATAGGGCCCATATAGGACACAAGTATTTGTGTGTTCTTAACGAGCACTCGTGTGAAGTCAGTAGCATGTATCGCAGGAAATATTGATTGGGCTGAATAAAATGCTTGGTCTGTTGCAGTGTAATTAAATTCAGCGTAACTTGTTCTGTCAGCGGTGGAAAAATATGATATTTGAAGGTTTCTGTCCTAGAAGTAGGTCAGAGAAAATGGTAATATTCTGCCTTGAAAACAGCGAAAAGTCAGGGAATTCCAAAATGGAATTTCCTTGGACAGCCTGGAAGGAAAACAATTCACGCAGCAGGCCTACCCTGCAAGAACTAAGGCTAAAGGGAAACCCAGCAGAGAAAGCTAAACACATCTCACGGTTCACATGAGTAGAAGTTAATATTGTATTTACACCAATTTCAGTATTCCTTAGCAGTTATGGACAATAAAAGCCAGTGTAACAAACTTGGTTATAGGTTGTTTCATTAAAGCTGTATTTCTCACTTATTTACATGTGCTTCACGTTGATCTTCGGAAAATTGTCACATTTTCTCAGTATACTTTGTTCAGGCAAACACAGTAATGGCTTTTTACTAGTGATAGATTTTAGGAAGAGTAATGATTTGATTTCTGAAAAGTTCTTTACACTTACCCCCTTCCCGCTTCCTATCTCAAAGGAGCACACTGCATAGTTTGGAAACGACCTCATTACAGAAAAAGTCCAACAGTCAAAGTTTGGATTTGATATCACATGGTTACAGACAGTGCAATGCTGCAATCACAGTACCTTCAAACTACTCGGGCGATCATCAGCTCATTGACTGGGCAAGGTGACATTGTGGTAACACAATGGAGTTGTGCAGGAGCACCTAGGTTTGATTCCCGGTTCTGTTGTCCTGATTTCATTTTTCCATGGTTTTCTGAAATCGCCCGTGGCGTACGCCAGTATTGTTCTGTATTATTTAATTAAAGTTGGATGTTTACGATAAGTGCTATGTTTCTGTAGGCCTAATACATTTTTTCTTTAGTTTCTCGTACACTGCATGAAATAAATACGTTAGTTAGGTTTAATAGTTCTTAAAAGTACTTTATAAAGTCAAAATTTCTTTATGTTTTCTTTCCTTGAGCCAGATATATTTTTTAATATTTATTTGTTTTCATACATTCAGAAAGGACCTTCCTTTTTTCATATATTTAATCTTCTCTCTCTTTATTTTGTTTTATTTTTAATTATGTTTGATTACACTTAGGTATAGCCTGTTCACGGTAAAGTGAGCACTTTTTAAGGCCTTCCCAAATTCCTTAACCCTAAATAAATATATTTTATTTGCAGTCTCAGGCATTAACTTGTCAGAATGATGAAAAGTATACACTATGTTTATTAGTCTCATTGCAATGTTTAATTAAAAGGTGGCGGAAATGTAGAAATTAATTGAAAGGCAAAATTTAGCAGGGCCTTAAAAAGTGCTCATTTTACCATGAATAGCCTATACCTCCAAGTACTGTTAACATAAAGCTTATTAAACACACAACATAATATAACACAATGTAATTTTAGTTTTGTAGTGTTCTGTGTGCAGGCTTGTAAATGTGCTTGTCTGTTAAGTGGGAGCTACTGTATGCTAGGTTTGAACTGGCTCAAGCAGACATAGACTGGGCTGACTGTGTCTTCCCGCTGGGGGGCGATGGTACGTTTCTCATGGTCGCCAGCAGCGTGACAGGCAACACCAAGCCTGTGGTTGGCTTCAACTCCGACCCAACCAGGTCGGAGGGCCACCTGTGTCTCCCCAAGATGTATTCTTCAGACGTTGCCAGTGCTGTTGAGAAACTGCAGAAGGTTAGTGTTAAGTGAGATGAGTGTGTGGTACATGTAAGTATAGGCTGTTCACTGTAAAGTGAGCACTTTTTAAGGCCCTCCCAATAGGCTTTAACCACTTATAAACATATCTTATTGCAGCATCAGGCATTAAATTTTGACTGTGGTGAAATCTTTACACTGTGTTTATTCGTCTCAAAGCAATGTTTATGTTAAAAAGCAGCAGGAAGATGGAAATAGGATGAAAGGAAACATTTAGGAGGGCCTTAAAAAGTGCTTACTTCACACTGAACAGCCTATAAATAAGTATGTAAGTACGAAAGTAAGTAATTAAGTAACTATGTTAGTAGTCAACTCTGGTTTTTCTAAGACCCCTGGAATAGCGACCCTGTTGAAATAACAGTCTATTTTTCAAGTTTAAAAGTGAAATGCTCCTACCAATGCTTATAAATGACATCCAAAATCCAGTTTGATCCTCCACAGTGTTACTTCTTGTGTACTATCATTTTCTGCAAGAAAAGACAGTTGTGGGAAGGAGAGGACCATCTCCTCATCAGTTATGCAGTGCAGCAGTGGCGGCTGGTGACTTTTAAAACTGGGAGGGCTGTAGCGATCCTAACTCATATCATTACAAATATCATTTTTAAATAGGCACAGTGATAAATATATTGCGTACAACAGGCTTAAGTATGTGTAATTTATGTAGCTAAATACAAAAAATAAGTGTGGTTGTTTGAAGAAAAATGTGTGATAGCCCGATTCGTAATGGCCAACACACTGTGGCCGCTGGTTCAGATCTAATCACTACCACAGGTATGTATTTGTTTCAAGCTTGTGTAGGTTACATGCTTTCCAACCAGTACCTACATGGTGTGGTACATTACACGAGATGACGAGAGATAACATAATAATGCCAATTCTACCATACTAATAATGATAATAACTTAAATATACAAAAAGAAATATTTTCAAAACCAAATACTAATTTACATAGCCTACAGTACATACAAAATTCATGTCCAATTTAAATTAGACGAAAGTGGCATGTATTAATTAATATATTTGTAAACAAAATCCATTCGTCAACCTATATGCGCTATCTAACTGGCAATGTATATTCACTTCACCTTACCAAGCAATGAAAATTTTATGGCATTTTTTATATGTTGCGAACATGATTTACGTATTTTAACTTTGTCTCCCAAATGTTTTAAATCTTTTACCCCATTGACAGTCCACGCAAAATCATTAGGTTTCATTAGCACAAAAAATTAAACAAAACAACACATTTACAACTTCACACCCGCATAGCCAGTCCACAAAATTTATTATACTTACGTCGAATTTTCTCGTATATGAACCATTCACCACCTTGGCTTTGTTGTTGAATTTTATTTAACTGTGGTCTTGCTGGTCCCAAATTCTGTAGCTCTAGTTTATTTTCGTAATTGAAAATCTTTGTCGTAATGTTTAAAATGTTACTCATTGAATTGACAACTATTTACAAGTTTACCCAACAAACTTATTCAGAGTATTACATACTATATTAGAAGCTCACGCGAGTTTGAACAATATCTACTAAAAAATATTCGAAATAAATACAAGCATTGTTAAGAAATGTTTAACAACTGCAAAAGAGTGGAGCGCGAAAGTGTGCTTACAAAACATGTAGTTTTGGTAGCCTTGTCAAGTTCCAGGAATCCATTTTTTTGTTTGAGCAGGGGTATGCCCAGCTCTCTCCAATTTACAGCATGCGATTGGCTGAAAAGTGCAGAGCCCCTGAAGTTTTCCCTCCCTCCCATAGCACCCGTAGTCCTATGTTACAGTCATCTCTCTCTACTAGCTCAACCCACTTCGTGGCGAAGAATCTGCCGCTCCACCACTCAACATTTACAAAAACATTTCTCTCGTGTCAAGAGTCTCGTCCATCTCAAAAACATTGGCTGCAAAATAACCTCCGTATTAGTAGGCAGTATTATTTAGTGAGTAGCAGATAAGTAGAGGTATGCGTTCTGAGATTTTATTAGGAAGGCTGCACCCCACAGCCCGCCCTCAGCTGCCGCCATTGCAGTGCAGTATAAGCAGGTGTTTTTTCCCCCCAACTAAAACTGTAGCAGTGTGTCTTAAGTTCTCCTCCACATGATACAAAACAAAGTTGATATCAACTGGAAATCTTTAGTGTTCAGCCAGGAGAAACAATGCAATTTCCACAAAACTAGGAAAATAGCAAAAATTCTGATGTTTCGTGGAAAAAAATGGAAATATGGCCATGGAAAGAAGAAAGTTGATCTTGCATACAACAGTTGGTTCACACCCCTGCCTTCTGCTTTCGACTTTGTATACTTTTCAAACCGGTTGCTGTTCTCGGAAAGCGCCTGCAATCATTAAGAAGTCATAACATTCAAATGGTTCAGGCAAATGTAGTGAGAGTTATATTTTTAGTCTTTGCTGCATGCATTTACTGATAAGGGACAGCAAAATAATGTTTTTATAAGTTGTCTGAGATTCGTGGTGGTTCTGATTTTTGTAATTGTTACAGGAATATGCCACATTTTCGAAAATTTATTGATGGATCCACCAGTGGTTGATACACCGGTGTGTTATTAATTTGATATTATTTTGGCAAGCTCTCTATTTTCATTTAAGTATCTGCCACGAAAAGGCGAATCTGATATCCGCGAAAATACTCTAATGGTAGTTCCACACAACTTAAAGGGGAAAATTTAGGTCTGCTGCTGGGTAGATCATCGGTGGACCCCAAGGCACTAAGAACTTGGTACCCTGTAAGAGACACAACCACACTGGGTATTCTGTTCAAATCCCAGCCTGAACAAGGTTGGAATCAGCAGTGCTCTGACTCACACTGTATTCAGGTATATGCACCACACTGCGGCAGTCCGAGCCTCAATTAAGGCCGGACGGTGAGTATGAAAAGTGACACACCTGAGTACAGGAAGTACACTGGTTAGGGACGTAATTGAAATACCGTATTTCCCTTCCGCAGTATCTACTGCAAGGTAAGAGCGAAACGGATGTCCTACATTTATTCCCGGCCAGAATATCCTTTGCACATTCCGGGTTGTCCAACCTTCAGCGAGATCCACGCTCAGGACTACAGGCCATTCCACTGTCTCAGTCCCAGCTTGTATTAAGGCCGGACTAAGAGACATCGGATACTGCCTGTTGCTCTGGAGGTGCGTTCTAGGCAAGACTAAGTTCTATTCACAGCCTTCAGCTGAGATGCCTTATGCTAAGAAAGACCACTTAAGTAAAATAAGATTAACCTGTCGAGCCATACAAAAGAGCTAGAATCAATTCATGTAGAAACATCCCCTACCAATAACAATAATTAACAGACTAGTGTAGACACTGTGCCTTTATTCGGCCCGCTGATAAAAGTAGCTGGTAAAGATCATCCAGGTTTTGAAGCAATAAAGCAGGACGGAGACTCAGTTCTCTACATAGACTGGCCCTGGCACGAGATAGACTATCTCGACAAACCAGTCCCTGTTATAGCTGCGCCAGAACCAGCCGTCTCCTCTGAATCTGTCCTGCAAGCACGAGCCTCAGTTCCCGCGTGCCAAGTGAGCACGACAAACCAGTCCCTGTTATAGCTGCGCCAGAACCAGCCGCCTCCTCTGAATCTGTCCTGCAAGCACGAGCCTCAGTTCCCGCGTGCCAAGTGAGCACGACAAACCAGTCCCTGTTATAGCTGCGCCAGAACCAGCCGTCTCCTCTGAATCTGTCCTGCAAGCACGAGCCTCAGTTCCCACGTGCCAAGTAAGCACGACAGCGGGGAAAGTCTTTACTCTTCGCATCCAACCCAAGGAAACGAATCGCTAGAAAATTGTGCTTATATCCCATGATTTTGTACCAACCCTCCAGCCAACTAGGCCTGCTCCATATAGGAGAAGACAGAGATCTGACCCTAAGGACCCTGCCCGGGTCAAGTGTTACATCCACGTCTAGTTTCCTCTTCTCCTTTATGAAAGCTGGCATCACAAATTTTGGCAACCTTTACGGTAACTAAGCTCACAAAGTCTCCAGGAGGGGGACCTATTTGGTTAAACTTGTCTTGGGGTTTGATTCCCTACTGAAGTCGCTCCGTCAAAATAGCCTAAATCCAACTTCCCCAATGTAGGAAGATCCCAGACACAGCCTGGAAATTTAATTACACGTCCTTTTGATGTACCAGGCGACTATTGACTAATTAATATTAAGGAGAGGAGTGAGCGCCCTAAAACCTGATTTCAAATCAATTAGGAATCAGGATAGCAACGCATCGGATCTATTGGACAAGCATAAATACAATGTTAAGCACTTTGTCTGGCTGGTGTATGAAGTGTGTTGTAAAGGTTGGCTAGAAAAACATGTGATTAAAAGCAGTTGGATGTTTTATTTTTGTGTTAAAAAACAGAAAGCATTTGAGAAATGTTTCAAGTTCTCATTTCAATTCTAAGGATTATTTTTTTAAAGTGTAAAACACACTAAAATCTGTTTTAGCTGTTAAATTTACTACTACACAGAAACTCTATTACAGTCTTTGGACACGCATTATACACTTATTCACTGCTTAAAGTCATATTCTGGTGAGTTGCAGATGGAAAGACTGCACAACAGTTGAACAACATCATGCATGTAAAGGCAATGAGGCAAGTGGTAAGTGAACAAGTGTCTGCCTCTAATACGGAAAATAGCTGCAAACAGGCAGAACACTTTACGAGTCAGCCGTGAAGTTAGTGGAGTATGAGACAGTTAAACAACGTGCTGCATTGTTTGATTGCAGGGGCAGTACAGGTGGATGTTCCGTAGCAGAATCCGGACGACCCTGCTGGGTGAGGACAACAGTGAGCCACCCATCGAACTACAGGAGCAAGTATTCGCTCCGGTCAGAAGGTTTGCGCAGCCCCCACAATTCTTCCTCATCCGCTTCCCTTTCGCTGCTTATTTCCCAGTGCCTTACCTTTGTGTATCTGGTAGACACACCGTGTTTGATTCTTGGCAAGGTCACCCAGATTTTTGCATGCTTGAATTTTGGTGAATGTTGCCATTGCCCACCAGGTTTTCTCGTGGCACTCCTATTTTTCCCACCCTTGCATTCTGCCTTTGCTCCATCTTCACATTCAAATGCTATAAACTCAACTCTAAGTGTCACTCTCATTTGAGCATGTGAGTTAGTTAACAAACATGTCCTATGTCTACATACACACTCCCCGTTATAGGGATGGTGTTTCCATTTTCCAACTTTTGCATTTGTATCACCGCCTTTATCCTTGATCTGGTTGTTTGGTTGTAATTGGTGTTCATTTTTGGACGTAACTCTATTGAATTGGAAAATCCGAAAACTGTAACTAATTGTGAATTTTATATTAATCTATTTTGACCCTCCAAGATTATAAGCTGTGGCATGTTAGACATTGAGAAGGTTATTAAAAAATAACTAAATATAATTGTATTTGAGATTGTAAAATCATACTAATGTCTTGCACCAGTACATTATAAGGTCATGTTGCAAAGGTATTCTAAACACAGAATTCTTCGTCCCTTGCCAAATACAGTAAAGCACCACTTTAAACGAACTTCAAGTTAACGAACTTCAAGTTAACAAACTTATCATTTGGTCCCGGCAAAACCTCGTACTTTTATTTGCATATAACTTTCAGTTGTACAAAACTTTTGGTAAAAATTTACTGGCGGTTTATTAAATATTCATGTTAACGAACAGTTTGTAATTGGAATAAAATCTAAAAAATGCCTAAACTACATTAATTTTTCGATGCTAAATACATAAAAAAAAAACACAACTGTTTTGTTGGCATATAACTCAGTCATAGATAATACAGTACATTGGTGTGGCAATACGAAACAAATCATGAAGCACAGCGCTACTAGTGTTTATCGCTGTAACTAATATGCTACATCATTATGTAGATGCAGATAACAAGCCTCTGACTTCGCCTAAGTTTTATGCACAACAAAATGCTGTTGCTATATCGCTGGCCTGTTCTTGCATCAGTGTATTTTACAGTGAATTGCCTCTAAAGGTATTCTCAATGAATTGCAAAGAAATTTTACCATCTTTTAAGAAGTTCGTTCTAGATTATTTGTAAAAATGATGCCAAGGAATCGAAAGACCTTTGACGTGAAAACAAAACTTGCAATAATTAAAGCTGTAGATATTGGAAGGTAAAAAACAGAAATTGCCGCAGAAATTCGGCATAGCAAAATCTACATTGTCAACGATAATAGGTCAACGTTCTGAAATAGAGAAAAACGATTTCTTATCACCTCAAAATCCTGCCTCTGTAGGTAATACAGACCATATGCATATTGCTCACAAGTGCCCTTGTATCAAGATATACAAAAAAGTTAAGGTTCCGATATTTTGTTTTTGTGCTGCGAGCCTTTGAAGTTTGCAATTTGAACACACACCTCGAAGTGCAGAGTTCATAGGCGATTATTTAAAAATCAAGCCATTTAAGGTAATACAAATAATAAACACGTTGCTAACTAGTGCCTATAGTATAAAGATATGCTGAAAAGTCATGGTTCCGAACCTCCATTTTTCAACTATGAGCCTTTGAATTTCGCAATTTCAAAACACACATTGTACTAAATGCGAAATTCAAAGGCTCACATTAGAAAAATGGAGGTTCGGAACCTGGACTTTTCTGCATATCTTTATACTATAGACATGTGCTAACAACGTGTTTATTGTTTATATTACCTTAATTGGCTTGATTTTTAAATATTCACCTATGAACTCTGCACTTTGTTCAAGGTTTGTGCTCAAATTGCAAAATTCAAAGGCTCACAGCATAAAAATTAAATCTCGGAACCCGTCATTTTCTGCAGATCATGATACTAAAGGCACTTGTGACCTACACATGGTATGTTTTATTAACTTATTATGCTTAGTTTTCATTTTATAAGCCTCTGAACATGCTACTTCCGAGCACCCCTGTGGAAATTCCCGACGCAACCGTGTCGCACATGTGCGGTTCTTCCGCTGAGTACGACCTGTTATCCTGAATGCGGCGTGAGTCACAGTTACTTTCTTCACCAGAGGTTGGCAATAACTTCACTTCAGTAACATTTTGCTGCATCGAATTTTACCTCAAGAAATTTTTTTGTGCACTTCACTATAACAAATTAGCCACATTTTTGGTCCCTTGAGGTTTGTTATAGTGAAACTCTACTGTATCATCATCCATTAAATACTAAAACACATGTTGGAAACATGGCAAATTTTTCTTTATCAAAACAAACACTAGTGTGTAGCTCAAGTATCAGTCAGTTTGTGAACTTAACTTTAAATGTTGCTCATATGCTTATGTTAAAAAATTATCTTAAACTCTATTTACTACCCATTACATTACAGTAGACAGAATGCACTAGTACTCACATGGCAGTACTCTTAGACACATTTTCCATGCGGATGCACAGTCTGGCATTTTGCTGGCTAGGCCAGTTTCATCCGGCTGCAAGCTGTGGCCACCATGAAACGTTGTGCGACCTTGCATCACAAATGTGTTCGTCTGACCTTTGTGTGTATCTATCTACTAGTACCACCCTGTTTGTACTGTTGCATTGTGTGTACTTTTTATAATTTAATCATTAGCCTAGCATCCTATTCCTGCCATATCTATTTACTACTACGTACCCTGCTTGCCAATTATTCGTACTAAAAACATAAGGTGCACTATAGTGTGAAATTAATGATATTTGTCAGCACAAGATACAATTAGCGCACTCCTCACTTTTATACATTTAAAGCAAGTATACAATAGGTGATGTTGTCTTGAGTGAAGTAACTTCACAGCAATCCAATAAAGGCACCATCTTTCCTACCACAAAACCAATAGCAAATGGTATCTAACCTCCATAATGGCTAATTTTCGTTTCATGGCATCACTAGCTAGCTAAATCGAGGTACGGCATGTAATAATTCCCAACAATTATTCATGTGAAGGAAACTTTTTCCAATTCCAATTAAAACTATTTTTGTTTCTTAATAAAGTCATTCATGAACTTTTGTGGAAACATTTTACTGATTATCATTATACATATGCATTATACTGTAACATCAGACTGAAAAAAAACGAGGAAAGATAGGTGAAGATGATGGCAACATTGTAAGTTGGACCAGGCCTCGAAAGATAACAATACTATAGACAGAGAATTTTCTTGCTCTAGCAAACATATTGTGCACATGTTTTAGTTTTAGTGCATTATAGAATACCATGAGTGTGTTTCGTTTGCATAGTGAGAACTACACTGAAGAAGAAAAGAAACGTGCCACACAGACAAAGAGACATGATACAACCAGACTTTTACCATTCTTTGCCTTAAATGAGGTGAGTTCTGTTATCCCTGGCCTAAAGTTTCATATTACCGTATTTCTGCATGTATAGCCCGCACATTTTTACAAAAGAAATGACTACAAAAAGTGGGGTGCGGCTTATATACGAGATATTGGCATTAAAAAAAAAATTTCCCCCAAAATGTGTTTAGAAATTTGTCAACATACAGTACATCTTAATGTTTTAATGTGAAGGAAGGAAAGAAGAAGGGGAGGAGAAAAACTTTTTTCACTCGTGCCATTATTTGTTCACTCGTGTTTATAAACAAAATAACCATCTCACATGTGTAAAATGTAAACATGTAGTCACGTTATCATCTGTGGAATAGTAATCTCAAAACGTATATTTGTAAACATTGCGATATAATACAAATTTTCTATCACAAATGTTTTGCAGGGGAGAAATTTAGTCTGAATTTATGTTTGTACGGAATTGTGACTTAACACTAATTACAGGAATACAAAAATTCAGTGCGGCCTATACTTGAAGTATTAATAATCCCAAATTTTTCATTAAAAACTTCAGGTGCAGCCTATACACTCAAGCCGCCTATATACGTCAAAATACGGTATTTAGTAAGGAAAACTTGATTGGTTGCCGGAAGATGTTCAGTTTGTAGAACCAACCATCTTTGTGCATTTTGTTAAGAATTATACTTCTTTTTTTGCAGTACCTTAACAGTTATGCTTCTTTGTGTATTTCCTTAACAGTCATGCAGCATTGCCACACTGCACATATTTTAATAGCATTAAGTTGTAAAAAGTTATGTCTAGAGTAACTTCAGTCTTCTCTAGGGGAAATCATAGTTTCTGGTCTGTAACACTGAACAAATGTTATATTGTATTAAATTTTCATTGTGAAATTATGGAAATTTTAAGAAAATTAGTGTATGTGAAATTGCAGCAGGCAATTTACACATGTTTTAATAGTTTTTATCCATTTTACTGATTGAAAATTTTAAATTTTGGCAAGTCTGCACTTTTCTTAAGAGCCGGCCAGGTCACTCATCTCACGTGGTTGTCCCCCCCATCATTTTACAAGTTATATAATATTAAAATACATTCAATTTTATTGTGATACAAATTTAAGGGCAGCCTCATGATAGAATCAGGAATATTTATTTTATTTCACACTCAAAAGATTCATCTTCCAGTTTGACTAGTCACTAGAGTGACACACAACCTTAATTTGAAAATAGTGGAAATTTTACCCTTATGTCTTTGGACAGTGTTATACAACAATACAATTTTAGCCTGACAGTACGCTATCTAATCAATTATTTGGCAAACTAAATTCATAGTTATTTATTTTAACATTGAGATTCAAAATGGCGGTTGCCATATTTTATTTCCCTAACATGAAAGCTTTCTAACAGCTTGCAATTATAAAACAATTAGGACAGAAAATTATTAAACTGAGTTTGGAGGCCATCAGACACAAGCTGGGTCCACCCACTGGACTGAAGCGTGGCATCGTGCAGGTTGCTGGCCTCTTGGGCGGCAAGGGGTTCACTTGGCTCGTAGATAGGAACAGTACAGAGGCGAAATGAGTGGCGGCGCATGGCACTGGTGAATTAGGAGGGGAACACCAGAGGCTGAGGCTAGAGCATGTTTCCAACAGTGTTCATGGCACAACACGTTAGACAGAATTACGGAATGCAAATATTTGCTTCTAAAAGTACTATGTTGTATTTTGGCAGAGTGAAGTATATTATTTTTGATGGAAAACAAAGAAAAATTAAACTTCCTACTGAAATTAAATTTCCTACTTAAGTGGTGGTTCAACCTGCGCCCTCGTACGTATACCAATAATTATTAAGGATTTTCCACAAGAAATTGGGTGAGACTTAGAATCAATGGTTACATAGAATGTAGTATATACTGTATGTTATTTGGGTTCCTCATAAAATAGACTGCTTTTCCTTCCTGCCAACAAATGTGTGGCTATGATAGGGATAGTGTTGTCCGCCACATGACATGTCGAGTAGATATTTGCCACAGGAGGTTGAAGGGGAGCATGCCTTTCAGACTGGTCCGCTAGAACACAGGTGGCCCAGCAGGTGAGCAGTTCACATTTTAAGCTCTACATGTTTTCCATAGAAAAGTAACTTTGACAGTAATTTCATTAGTAAAAATTATTGGCATGTTTTACTATACTTACGTACGTTTCTGCTGACTACAGTAAACTCTGTTAAAATGGTTCTGAAGGGACTGAAAAAAAAAATAATGCTTACTAACCAGGAAAATGTCTTAAAAGGGGTCAAATCACACTTATGTAGATAGACAAGGTGCATAATTATTCAACGTATTAGACAGGATAATTTCTTAAGTGGGAACATCTTAACAGGGTATGTGGCATGATACTAGATAATTGGCCTTTTGTGCTGACGTATGCCAGCATGTTGCGCAGACAGCTCTGCTGTCTACGGGCAACTTCATCCCATCTATGAGTGACCCTTCACTCTGGACAAATTATAACAGTGGTGAACGAGACTAATGTATCGAGCACGGAGATTCCACCAGCCGAATACGTAATTGCAATTAACACCGCCCACCCAATTCCCTACATGCAAGTGCCACCCTGACAAAAAGAATATTTTTATTTTGAATATTCCACAACCCTTCATGATAGCATGGTAGAAGTTCCAATCAACCCCCTGAGATGGCAGCACCCCTGTGGCATCACGGCCAGCCAGCCTCAGGACGTGGTTTTATTCGTCGACGCTCCAGCGCTATGATAAACCAACCCCCGCGTTGGAAGGCTACGCTACCTCCCGCACCCCAGAGAACTGCTGATCAGCAGAAATTAAGTATAAATAGATATCCAGCACCGTGGTCCAGTGAGAGACGCCGAATAGGATCACGAGCCCAACCCAGTCTGAGAAGACCCTTCTTCCTCACCAGAGTCTGCAGTAAGGCTCAAACTCCAACCCGGCTGCTTGGGAAGGCCGCCAGCACTCCAGCTTGGGTAAGGCTCGTCCACACCAGTCACTACTCACCAGATGGAAAATCTTACCACTTGTAACCACTACCCACACCTTAAGTCAACTTCCTTTGACTCCCGCGGTAGCAGGTCGGTACGCGATTAATGTTCCTCTGGAGACTTCCCCTTAACTTTGTCATATGCTGTGAATTGCGTACTTAGATTATTTTGCTATTTATTTTTTTATTCCAGGCTTGCCTTTGCCTGTCGAGAACTTTATTATTGGGTTTACTATTTAATTATTTTTTCTTTGTATTAATTTAATTGGGCGACATCCTCAATATTATTGCTTTTTTTTTTCATGTAATAAATCTTATGTAACTCGTACTCCTTGTGTGTCGCCTACAAGGATTGTAGAATAGTTTTCCTTGTCAGTTATTGAGTTTAATGCATAACAACCACTGTGAATTTGGGAGCTGCCAGAGGCGACGTGAGAGACGTGTCTTAAATCGATCACTCCCCATTCATAATCTGCTAGCCATTTCAAACCCTGTAGAGCCAGTAGAATTATCAGTTTGCTATGATATAGTGGTACCAGCGACACAAGAGGGCCCTCTTAATCAATTGTTAGGTTGGTGGCCGCCTGAAGACATTGAGCAGAAAGATGTAGCTCCGGAACCCATCGAGACTGTAGTATCCGTTAATATACTGCAAACCCCGGCAGCTCCTGTTCAAGTCATCCCAGCTCCTTTGAGCATTGTACAATTAACTTCGGGCAGATGGATTCGGGTTCAACGCCCAATAGTGGAAGCCCTGTATAATGAATAGTATCTCAGGGAAATATATTAAGGTTTGACTCTCTACAAAGGTTGCCCCTAAACCACATGACAAAACTCGGCTAATTTTGTTCCGCACGCTAGCCGTCAAGGCCGCTGCGGATAAATCCCGTCACCCCAGCCAGATCAATCATTCCCACAATCACCCTCGATTAATCACTAACTAATTCATTCACCCCCTTGGGATGCTGGCATCCCACCTATTGACAGCCCTGGTTGTGAGGGTAGTAAAACTCCCCAGAAGGAAGCGTAGTCGCCCCTTAATTCGAAAGAACAGAGAAGTTCGGCACACATCAGTGCTAAAATATATTTTCTTGTATGTATTTGTGTCATGCTCAAACTGTACCTATTGAATGACAGCTACTGCTCATGTTATTGGACAGCAGAGGTGGTAGGTAAAACTGTCTAAATCACAAATATAACCACCACCCTATGAGCAGTGAACACAAGTCTTTAGAACTGAATACACGGTTCCCAAGAATACTGCTGTAAGATTGCTGTTGCAAAATCCAAAACTAATCTATTTAAACCTAAATTTTTTTTAAAAAGATTGCTTAAAGAGTTTTTTCTTTAAAGTTTTGTGTTTGTCATTGACGTAAAACAAACACTTTTTAGAATTGAATATGAATTTTATTTAAAACAATTGCTCTCTGCTTAAAATAATTTTGTGACATGACTCCTAGCGAGTGCTACATTCATTTTCAGCCTCTTTTTGCTAGAAAATCAGAGGATCAATAAAAAATATATAGAAATTATATTAGTATGCAGACTTTTTTTGAATAGAATTATATTGAAGTGTATAATTCAATTTAGTCAGAGTCGAAAAAAAATAAAATAAATAAAAGCTAAAAATAGTTAAATTAGCACTATCATGAGACATGTCCGAAAGCAAACATAGAAAAACAGACTAAAGCAGCTTGGTCAATATGACTACAGGTGTGGAACAGAGGAATTGGCAAGACATCAAACTTGGCCTACTATTGGCTGTCCCTGTTGCTATGCACGCATCATTTAACAATTTGTGCAAAAATAAGTATGTGTAAGGAGGAGAGAGGACACACTTGAGTCACCACTTATATTCACTTTTTTTTGTGTTGTGTACACAATCTATTCCATCAGGTGCATGCTTCAGGCGTGTTCAACCAAGGTTTTTAAAGTTATTTTGCCAATTTTTTTCAGCTGTGGCCTATCACCAATTGATGGTAGCAGCACAACCTCTAGTATGTTATTGCTGCGTGCTTATGAACATATTTTAAAATAACCTTTAATCGCAACATCTTGCATTTTCCCCTTATACTGACACACACACACACACACACACACACACACACACACACACACAGAGAGATATAAACGGTTTCTGTAAATGTTGTCAAATTAAACTAATTTTTTGTCCTGCGAGGTGTTGGTTTCACATGGGTAAATAAAGTATGTGTTACATTGCCACTTTTACAACGGCCACTAACATCAAGTGGCATACTGTGCAGGTGTTCATTGGAGAGTGCCTGTCAGCACGGGTGTCATACTTTGAGCTCTGCCTGGACGACTCATCCTTCACAAAGGTGAAGAGCTCAGGGCTGTGTGTGACTACAGGCACTGGATCCACCTCCTGGCACCTCAGCATGAACAGAGTGGATGAACAGACTGTGAACAGGTTGGCCAGCCTGCTGGACTGCGAGCTGACTCCGGAGCAGACGCGCCACGCTACCAATGCTTACAATGCCAGCCTCGTCTTTTCCCCGGGTGAGCTGCTGTAGTGCTTGAGTCAGCCAGTGTCATTCCAATGAGTTACAGATTTTCTCTGTGCCTGGAGAATGCATGTAGGAAACAGGAATGTGTTATACACACAGCCTATTTTTTTTTTAATTTGAATTACATACTGAAAATTTTAGAGATGATTTTAATTTTATTTATATATATATTCTCTCTCTCTCTCTCTACCCCCCCCCCCCCCCCCCAATAGAAGCAGAAAGTTATATACATTTTCATTTTTAGTGTCTTTCATACTTAAGTTAATACAATTATTTTTGAGTTTGTATTTTACAACTGAAACTAGATTTTAATGTTTGGATACTTAAAATATATTTAGATGTGATGGTTGGATGGTTACAAATCCGAAGTTGGCAGAAATGCAGCCAGCCGGCGACATGATGACATAGCTTGTTGCTCTATGGCTGAACGGAGTGTTAATTTTTCTTCCTGCGAAATTATGCTTAAAATTACAAGTTAGTACATGTATTTTTTTCAACCTACCTATGCAAGTTACGATGATGTGATAAATCTGTTTTTCCATGGCAGGAATGAATAAACTGTGACGTGTCGTGACTGCTGCACGTTGAAGGGTATTGTGGTGTGTGCGTCACATTGTGTTAGTAATGCTGAGCTTGTGTGTGTGTGTGTGTGTGATTGCAAATATTGGACGTGCTAAAACATTTTAACTGTGAACTGTTTTTATAAGGAAATAAATTATTCGAAGGTCACGTCTGTTTATCACAACTAGGTAACTTCCCCCTATTTGTTTGAAACACACTACTGTAATGTGCTTACGATTTTATAATTTGAATGTTTGCCCCAAAACCAACCAATTATTAAGCTCGGCTAGAAAATTTTAAACAAATAAATAAACCTAGTAAAAACTAAGTACCTGTCCAAAGAAATATAACGGGAATAAAAGTTATGATACGCCTATTTGCCATTATTTATTATTAATGCTGTTATGTGCAAAAAATAAGCAACACGAGTTGCGTGCTTGAATTTATCGTCTACTTCGTTGGACTGGTTGCTCCTTTGTTTTAATATTTATTTCAATTGGGACTGTCCTTTTAATGACATAATCCAAAACATATCAATCACAAGAGGTAAGTACTATAGTTCTTTCCCCCAAAGTTGCAATAGGTTTAAACTAAACAACGTTGGAGCAAAATATTAACATATATTGTGTGTAAAGTGCTATATCCTGTATAACACATATGTTGACAACATATAAAATAATTACAGTAAGAAATACCATACCACTGTTATGACTCGCCAAGACATACAGTATATGCATAAGTATACAAGTAGCTGTATCCTCAGCCATGCCCAGAGGCTCTTGACACTGCCATCCCCCTCCACCTGATCAAGGGCGAGCCAGGAATAGTGTAAATACTGGGCACGTCCCTTGGAAGGCAAGTCAGATAAATTCCCCCAGACTTTTCCAAGTTTACAATCTTACTTGCAAGGCTATTACCAACATAGTGCAAATTATTTTTAAGTATTTATCAGTTTTAAGACAAATTTCTTGGCCATATAGATAATATATTGTATGACAAGCTTGAGTTTCCAAGATCTGCCACCTATTTCCCTGACTCACTAGTTTTCTAATCTTGAGTACAGAATGTGTTTTAAGGACAATGTTTCCTTGTTCACAGAGGATCCTCACATGAGCTACACAATACGCGACCATATCTGTGCTGGCGTGTGGCCAGACCCGAAGGGCATTGAGCCACGTGGATTTGCTTCCCAGCTGCTCGTGAAATCCCATTGCTTTGATGCAGGCCTGGTTATTGATGGGCGACTTTCATTCAAGTTCAACGATGGGAGCGCTGCCAAGTTGGAGATCTGCGACTGTGATGCGCTCCGAACAGTGGTTCTAAACGATTGACAGCATGAGGATTTCATGTAATGGTTGCCCAGTGCAGAGATATTGCCAATTTGTTGTTGCTTTGGTTACAACAAAATAAGAATTTGGATAAACACCACTTGGAAAGCAGCTGAATTCTAGAACCAACAACTGAACTTTTTTTTGTGCCAAAGTCAAGAAAATGCTCACCTTACCAACGAGATAACTACGTACCTCCTCCCCCCCCCCCCCCCTTGCCGAAATAAACTTGTACATCTATGACTTTTCTATTTGATGGCTGTGACTTAGCTAGGTACAGAATTACTTATTGTGCATTCACAGGCTGTTTCTTAAACAGGTTATCTGTATCAGTACAGTAAGTGTTTGAGATTGAAGACTGAAGGAAAACAAGACTCCCTTCACAAGTGTATATTTTTTTGGTTTTTTTGCTGTATTTGTTACCTTTCTCTTGAGCACAACTGTTAGTTATAATACAAATTTTGCAGGTCTCATTGTAACTGTCCCATTATAACTTAAGGACAGATTAAACTCCAAGTTATTGTGTGTTTTGCCAAAAACCTGTTTGTCACGCCTTGGAGAACACTTAAGCCAATAATGTAAGTTCAGAGGTGGAATGGTCAATCTCTTAAGGATATAAAGATGGTACATGACATTGACTACAGTTCAGCAGCCAATGAAACGATGGGTTGTGGTGTCTTATATCATCTAAAGATAACACAAATTTTGCGACGCTTGTCATTTAATTGCCACATATGCTGTTTTTTCTTTGAAAATCCTATCTACATTTTTGCCCATATGTTCAAGTGTCAGTGGAGTGGTCATGGAACAGCATGGGGAATGGGCCAGACAATGCTACTAGCAATGTGCTTTCTCTGAGTTATCTTGTTTCCAGCACCGATTGGACCACTTAACGTTGAGCTAAAAGCTCAAATATGGTTGTTTTGAATGCCTTATTGTGACACATCATGTAAACTTTGTGTAAAAGATCTATTGTGATCTTTTACACAAAGTGTAATTGTGGCATATGAAATACAAAACTTTCCAGATAACAGATTCACAGATGTAAGATTGTGTCCAACACAACTCCATCTCCAATATGATTGGCCAGCATGATCATATGCTACTGGATAACATATTGCTCAAAATTATTCCAAAAGCTCTCCATTTTGTGATGTAAAACAATTGTAATTGGTTGAAATAAATCACATTCGACTATACATTTGGCTTGTGTGGCAAGACCTACCCTACAGCATTTCCACAAGAACCTAAGTAGCTTCGCCACGAACGGTGAACTCAACAGTGTGAGCAAATAGCCAGAGCATTCCTTGACGGGCTACCCCAGGCCTCTCATCCACGAATGGATGCAGTAAGCCGTCTCAAATACCAGAACACAAACCAAGGTTAACAACTCTAATAAACGCCTGGTGGCTCCATACCACAAAGGCCTTAGTAAGCTCAGAACCGTTCGCCATTCTAGATAAGAATTCTGGCTTCCTCACCACAAACACAAGACTGGCTCTCCAAACCACCCAGATTGGTCTTCAGAAGGCCACCTAACCGTGGCGCGGACTGGTTCATCCAAAGCTGTAGCCTACCAATGCCAACCAAACTATCGCCCCCAAAGAATCCCATCCCTGCAATAGTCCACGCTGTAGCTCCTGCACTAGCTGTACCTACCCCAAAAAAGTCCACTATAACTGTGCAGAAAATCTGATTTATCACCCACAGTGTCAACGCTGTAGTGCAGACATCTAACAAGCCATAGCTGGTCACATCCACAAACTACTACAAGGCAAACCAGTTGCAACACATGCAGCATCACACAACAAAAATTTTGATTCCTGCTATAGTACCAGAGTTGCGAGCCCTACCACCTGGAAATTAGCTCACCAATTTTTTATAACATAATCTAGGTAGCCACCAGGCCTCAATGTAAGATGATCATAGCTCCAAACTACATTTGTCAGCTACACCAGAAAATTTTCAATTTTTCAACTGGATCCTAGTTTGCTACCAACAGCACCCTAAAACTTGCAGCTTGAGAAGCTGGCCTAGCCAGCAAAACCTTGCAATTGCGCATCAGTGTGAAAAATATGCCATCCTTTGTGTGTGTGTTGACGTGTACTACACTGTTGACACATTTTATTTACATTAAATGTGGGGCCCTATCAGTCATCATCACATTAAAATGTTAAATGGCACTGAGAAATTATTTAATGTGAAGTACCGTATTTCTGTGTGTATAGGCAACACATGCAAAAAAAAATGGAGTGCGCCGCGACATATTTACAAGATATCGGCATTAAGAAAAAAGCTTATTACTTATGTTAAACTGCTTATCGGCTGCCCAGCATCAGCCACGCTGGCCGCTCCCCTTCTCCCTGCCTTGACTTGTATTTGGTGATCTCCATGGTTTTTTTCTTCCCTGGTAGTTTTCTAAAGAATGTTGACATTAGTTTAAGGTTAAATAGTTTGCAATCTTACTCCATTTCTATTTTTTCTGTTATGTGATGGGTAATTCCCCACTATTGTTTTAAATTTTCTCTCTTATCTGATTTGCGCATTAAAATCTCCTACTAAAATTTTAGTGTGTTGTTATGTGGTATTTTGTATATCTCAAATTCCAATAGTTCCCAGAAATCTACTTTTCCTAGGTTCTTTCTGTTATTTTGGTTAATTGGTGCACGTGCATTGATATTGATGTTGGTGTAGCCTTTATTCCCTGATTTAAAAGAGAGGAATGATATCCGTTCTGATGGTGATGTGAAACTTGTTATGGATTCTGTTAGATTTTGCGTGACCATGAATGCTGTCCCTAACATAGTCACGTTGTTGGAGTTTCTGACTGCCGGTTTACCTTTGTAAATTCTGTAACCTTCGGATTCAATTGCGTCTTTGTCTGAGTATTATATTATTTCTTTTAGTGCTAGTATGAGTATGGCGCGTCTGTTGAGTGTATTGGTTAGGTGCTTCAATTTACCAACTTTGCATAGTGTGTTGATGTTCAGTGTGCCCAGTAGGTGGTTTTTCTTGGGTCTTATTCTGGAAGTTCCAATTCTTCCTTACGTGATGTTCTGAGCTCTCCAGAATCCATTGGCATCGCTGTTTTCAGCAATGGAGGATTGGATACCCCCTGGAGTACTTTCCCGTTTGGTGTCTGCTGTCATGTCTTGGGTTAAAGTCGTGTTTGGGAAGTAGTTTTAATCCTCCTCGGTGAATTTGAATTCAAGCATTTAGCTTAGAATTATTGTGTAGGCCGCCACTCACATGTGGAACACACACCTTTCGTAGCCGCCTAATCTGGGAACAGACGCTACTGGTTTTTGCAGCTGCAGGTTACAATTAATGCCTGCCAAATTACTAGACAACAGATTCGAAACTAATACTATCGTTAAGTAAATTTGTTTGTTGGGGTTGAAGTTACGTTCACACATATTTGCTCAAGTAGGTGCAGGTTCAATTTTGCATTGTAGCCTATTTGTTTTAGATATAATATGAAAGATAACCTTTGTATTACAGTTGTGGGACAAATAATGATATTTCCGATAGGCATATTATATTTTTACATTCACTATTTACCAATGCAATTGAAATACAAGTGTAACAGTAATATTTAATATCTATATCTTGCAAGGCCACTTAATAGATTAATGTACTTATTACAAGTAAAAGCAAGTATTCAATTGGGTACTATTAAAGGTTTTACTTGTAAAAGTACAAGACAAAATGCAGCTATATTTCCAGATGTACAGCACACACTTAATTCCATGACAACTGTGTTCTCGCAGTTGACGTATTGGAAGTAATGTTTCCAATGAAAGGGTGACCCATACGGACGAGCATGCTCTACCCGATATTCCAAACCGGAACCACACACGCTCAACACTCAACTGACTGTGTCACAGAGGGCGGCCAATAGGTCAACCAGAACACTGTCAGTGGTAATATGAACTTATTTAAAGTGAACAACAAACTACTCATTTCACTGGAGATAATTTGTAAGTTATAATTTACATAATATATTCAGTGATTGTTCTACATTTTATGATTTTCTGCCATGTAGGTTGGGATTCGCTTGGCTAGATCTGCACTAAATTAAATGCAGTTATTGGGGGAAGAGGTTTGAACGTTGATTTAAAACTTTTATAGTTTAATTTGAACTTCATAGATCACGCTATTAGTTGGAATATAAATAATTTGTTTTTATCTTTTGTGTTATTGTATAGCACTGATTATAAATATTTGTGTTTCATTTAATGTAGCATTATTATATTTAAAGATGTTTTATATTTATTATTTTTTATTACACATTTATTTGCACCCCCAAAACTAAAGGCTGTAATGCAATTGATTTTGACAAGAGCAATACGAGACACATTTCATGAAATCTATACTATCAGAAAGATTGTGCCATCAACAATGAACATGCTAGGATATTACATTTGGTATTGGCAAGATATATGACAGCTCTGTATGAATATATGTGTTATTTGAATGATTTTTTGTATTTTTGTTAGAAGTAACACCACTGCAGTGTAACATGTATTTATGTTGGCTTGACATTATGCTGTCTCAAACGCATCAATGTTGGCATATTTTTTGAACCTATATTGTCTGAGTAATGCATTCACGTCGAGATATTTCCTACGCCGCGCTGTAAATTGTAGCATCCAATATTTATACCCCCTTCCCCCATTTTAAAGGTGCAGGCATTTGTAATACATTTATTTTGTCTTTATGTTATATAAATGTGGAAACGAAAACCATCATCTGCTGAAGCATCAAACCACAGGATATATTCCACCTCCATCATTGTTGCTTTTACCTAACGTGATTTTAATTCGATACTGGTGAATATTTTAACACAACTTTTGTACTCAATAACAGAAAAGCAATCGACTTCTGTCGAACAGTGCACGCAGATGGTATTGAAATCATCCAGCACACACTGTCACTAGAGCACTGCTATCTGTTGTCACCAGTCAAAATTCTCCATGTCCGGTTTTGCCAAATGTTTTTTATGTTCGCATGTATACTGCTGGGCCGCTGTCTTGCTGCTCCCCTACAGACCGGTCCGTGCTGAGTCGCAGTCTAGGTAGTAGGAGGGAACTCGCGTGTCCAGACATCTCCCGGCTACAGTAATTAGTTTGCTGTGGCTGTGCCAGTTTGCCTCCACGCTAGCACAATGAGGGCCGCGACAATATTTACAGGAATATAATTCAGTGCTCAATATACTTTAAATATAAATTATCCCTAATTTTTCATAATGATGCAGACAGACACCTACCTATCAATGGCAAATAGCCAACCACCTCATGTGGTAGTGTATGGTCACAAGGTTAGAGCATTTTGCGGTTTCAACAGAGATACGAAGGGGAGTCAAACCCCAGTACCCAAGTTGGAGAGGGATATCACAAGATTCTACAAATAAAAACATAGTTCAAACTTGCACCTCAGCCGAACTCCCACTAACCCGGGCTAGATCAAGATCGGTGGGTTCCCCATGTCGCGAAATGGGGTGGCCGAATTTTATCCTTACAAGAACTCAGGCTAGCCGGGAGTTTGAGGACTGCAACCCCTGGAATAAATTTTATATTCAAGTTCCTACTATATGTGGAACGTGCCTTTCTATCAGCGAAGGCCGTCAAAGTGATGAAAAGATGCCAAGCCAGTGTCATGATATACATTCCCCAAGGAGAACCTGCTCTAGTGTTGGTAAAATACCTTTATACAGAGTGGGACGTGTAGGTTTTGTGTCTGTATGAAATATGGAACTATTGGTATGTTCACTTTCTGATGCTTTACCTGTTGTTTGGTGGGTGGAGGTACCCTCCTTTGCTCTGGCAGGCTCTGCAGAGTAGCTGGCTGTGCAACAGCGGCTGACACTGACTACGGCAGTGTGTTGCTGCGGTTGGTAGCAGGTTTTTGGAGGTAGGTGTGGGGGTACAGAAGTATAGGATTTGGGTAAAAATTCTGGGGCAATTCCCACAACGTGAAGATCAAAAAGTACAGTCACTATGGGCTTTTTTCGTTGACAGAGCTTCATCCAAGGATTATCCAGAGATGAGCTTCCTCAGAGTTGGTCTGGGGTTAGTACGGACTAAGGATGGACTATCTACATCATATTCATAAACCCCAATTAGAGTGAGACTAACTTTAGTCAAAGGACCATTGAAGTACACTGTTGCCATGTTTATCGTGCATGCACGTTACAGATTATTCGTCTCAAATAAAATGTTTAATTTCCTCTCATGACAAAATAGTAACTAGATAGTGCTAAATTCAGTATAATTTATTTGAAATAAAAATATTTTTCCTTTTCAAATTGAACAGTAATTTAAAATACGCATTAATTTTTGCACGAACAAATGAAATATAATCAGTTACATTGTGTTGAATTGAATATAAAAGTAGAAGTTTTGTAAATTTACATATATCCTACAAAGTAATTTTGGAAGCAAAAGGTTATATAAAATGTCTTGGCAGTGAAAGGTTTTGACTATTTCCTTTTAAAAGTGTTGCTCTTGATAGTATGCCGAGTATTTTCCACCTGCTCCTGTAAGAAATCACATTATTCATACAGTTTAATGTACAATCTCATTTTACATTTATCCACGGCATTTTGCTAAGCGATATAGCAATTTTATTTTTTTTCTACGTTAACGTCACGTTATTAATTTTAACCTTGGTTTTTATGACGCTCTATCATATATTGTAATATGAGCTGGTTTCATTTTATTACACCAATATTGTCTTTATAATAATGTTAAATGTGTGCTAAATACATACAAAAAGAAATTTAAAAATTGTTAAAATTATATTACCCAGACAAGATTCGACCTCACATCCTTCTGCATGTCAACGCTCGATGGTGCCATTGAACTACCAATACATTCTATTAAGTGTGTATACTTCACAAAAATGGATTTGTATTAAAATTCTCTCTTAAGTGTATTAATATCATGTCTCCTGAGACTCTGTTTTCAGAGAAAGCATTTGATTGACACGAAAATATAAAGGCATTGTAACTAAAAGCTCATGTTATATTGAGCTTATAAGGTATATTTCCTTTGAATTATTATTCACAGAACATTTCATTCATTAGATCGGCATATTTTGCTTACAGATTGACAGAACCGGCTTTAAGAGTAATTTTTATGTTTCGTAAACTTTATCTAGCTTTCACTGGCATGTAATATTAACGAAACTGTCATATTTTATGTTAGCCATGTTCTTTTTTGACCGTAATACCTCGTTAATCCTACCCTCAGCCCGGACTAAAGGTTAGGCCGCACTAAAGCAAGATGATCCTTGGACTTGCAATAACAATGCTCTCTGAATATGAAAAATATTGGTCAGAGGATGATCTTTCCTTAGTCCGGACTAAAAACGACTATGAATAAGACCCTATGTGTTTAAAAGGGATTCTTGTTGCTGTCAAAATTCGAGGTTCAAATAAGGGATTTGCCTCCGTATTAGTTGTTTGGAGTGTCTGCTTTTCTAATGCCTTTTACAGTCTGCATCTTTTACTACAATGATATGAGCGCAGCAAAGTCTGGCTGCAATAAATAAAAAAAGACTGAATAAAGCCGGGTATAATATTGGTCCTAGTGTGTACTTCCAAAGTTCCAAACTGTCCAGTGCGACCCACCGTACAAGTACAATCCAGCCATTCACTAGCCAAGAAAGAATTATAGAGCTTGGATACACACTTAGACAGTCGTGGTCCTTAGGTGTTGGTATACCTAGTGAAGGGCCCCCTCCAAAGCTCTACCACTGCAACATGATTAGTGTTAATGAAAATGCAATGGTGTTGCTCTAGCAAAACTGCTGCTGCTAGGGTGTTTTGTTTCCTGCTGTCTAGCGTAGTTCGCAATACCAGCATTACCCTGCATGTACTAACAATTCATCAAAGTTAATCAATACTACTAATTCAATTGCAACTTATAGACTTAAAGCTAGGGGGTCTCAGTCTTCAAGTGTATTCATATAAATATGTTTTACTTTGCCCATAAGATATCAAATAAAAAGTTAATTATTTACAAAATTACTAAAACAATTATGTATCAACAAAGTTCAAAATTAATAATATAAAAATATTACGTGGATTCACATTCGTGGATAAAAATAATCAATTAATGATTTTAATTGAAAATGAAGTATCTACTCAAAGCCAGATGGAGGCAACCTGAGAAAAAAACAAAGTAAAGTATGTGGAAAGTATATGTTTTGTTTGAAATTGACATCAATTTACAAACTAGCAGTCCATTTACTATATCCCTAATTGAATAAAATGGGGATTCCAGTAGGGACAGCTTCACCTGAGTGGTGAAGTGGTGGCCGGGCTAGGGCCTTAAGGGGAGGTTCCCAAGAGACGTTGCCATCACAACCTTCAAACACTTGGTATTAAGTGGGGTAGGACAACTTCGTTGGGTCCTTGGGTGGTTGTCAGCGCCTTCACTGGCTGCTGGAGGCCTGAAGTGGAAGGCCTCTGGTTGGTGGTGATCCTCTATGAGATGCTGGCGGCAGCCAAAGAGATTGAGGGGCTTTTAGTTAACCGTGGTCTTCCGGAGCCGGATGACGTCAACAGTCACTGGCGAGCCATGGTCACCGGCGTGGCTGAGGTACTCAGTCCTGTGCTAGACACTTTCAGCGTTCACAGCCAGAAGGTGCCGCAGAAGTCACTCCTGAGGCCTGCCCTGCGATACCTTTCACACTAAGTTTTGCAGTTTAAGACTGGCAGGCTTCTCAGGTGGTAGCGGCGGTGTATAAATGGGTAGTTTCTTCAGGGAGGGGTGTTGACGTGAAGGCTTGTAGCTTAGTTTAGAAGAACAGTAAAAGCGTGGCACATATGATGAGTAGGTGTGTTAAGTCTGTCAACGGAAGTGGTGTCGCACGTTCCGCCTCCATTATCACAGTTGCCACCTTTTTTTTCCCATTGTAAAGTTCCCTGATTTCCAGACTAATAATCTTTTTTTCTCCTGACCTTTTTCTGTAAGGATTAGCACCTTTGCATCATGACACACACTTACACCAAAATACTTCTCTGATCTTACAAAATTGCTCACCACATATATTGCAAAGAAAAATGCATAATAATTTAGTCCACAATCATATATGATTCTGGCCAGTGGTGCATGATTGACAGGGCTGCCAAATATAGCATGCCTATCACAGAAATCCCTGACATTCCTCTGTTTCCCAGACTTGTGGCAACCTTGGTTTCTTGAGGTGTGGCCTGCCCCGGCGTAGTGTGCCATTCAGATTCGCTGCTCAAGTGCAGTACACGTCACATAGCAATAAAAAAAAATTCTGGTGTGGCCTATACATGCCAAAATACAGTAGCTTGGTAGAGGGTAGTTTAAGTGGTAAAAGTCAAGTTTCAATTATTTCCACGAGACAATAAGAATTTATTCTTTTCAAATACCTGTCATGAATGATGAACTATCATATTAAAAGGCCCAGAATAGTTCACTGCTGTTGACATCACATCATACTTGCATTAAAAAAAAACCCATGAAGAAATCTGTTTTGATTTGTCTTGGAGTTAACTCTGTCTTCAGTGAAATGAATGTCTGCTCATGAAGGTCTAGTTTGCCAAGCTACAATAGATGAACATTGGAATTCCAAATACTCGACCACTAAAAACAGATCATTAATTAAGTATATGACTGATTCATTAAATTAATGTCAAAGAGTGACCAAGCTGAATCAATTGGCTACACGTCCCAAGAACACACTGTATTTTTATTCTTACATGTATACATAATTTTAGTAGAATCTAATTATTTTAAAATAGGGTTGTGCAAATGTGATGGTTTTTCTCGTGAAACGAAAATGAAAAATAATGTTGTTTAGAGCTCAGACTTTGTTGCAAAATCAAACTAAAAAAAATATGTGTTATGGAGTATTTACCACAGGATTCGTGCCTACATTAAAATTTTTGTTTTACGTAGCTATTTCAGTTATAAATAGTGAAAACAAACCAGATGATTTACAGGGAGAAATGTTCTTTGCTGGCGCACTAAATGAACATTCATTCGACACCTCAAAATTCATTGCAATCTAGAATTTTTGTTTTGGTAACCAAATTCTTATGGAAACAAAAGTGAATGTTATCATTTTCCATTTTTGTTTCTGTATAATAAATATAAGCATAGCTCTATTTGAAAATGTTTTTCGTGTCACTATACAGTAGAACCTCTGTGTATTGAAATTGGATGGGTTGAAATCCCGCATCCATGAAACACATTCTGTGGTCCAAATTTTTACAGTTCCAATACCATGTTTACTGACACCAATGCCCTTCGCACTGAATTTTACAAAAAGTATTACTGTTAATAATACATTAAAAACATTTCTCCTAGACTCATTTAAATAAAGAAAATAATGTCTTAAAATATGTATATAATTTATATTGTAATCAGACACAAAATGCAAGCTGATCTAAAATTTTCAAATCCTCTGAAAATGCAAGTAATATGACACCAAATGCAAGTCAAATTTTTAATGTGCCGCACGCACTATCAGCTAAGAGCACACGGAGAAGTTATTGATCGGGCAGTGTCATGTCTGTTAGTTTATGAGGGGGAGGGGGAGGATGACCTCTCCACGCCGCTACCTGTTGGCGACACCTTGCACGCATGGCAAATGTCTGTCTCTTAAAGTAATTAATCATATTTCACTGCAAAGAAAACTTGTAATTTTGAGACACAAATGAGGCTATTATTATTGATTTCTTCACTGTCTTTAATAATTAATCATTCAAAACCACATCCTCGGATTTCCCCTGTCATGAGTTACACTGTACTTAACTCGGTGCTTACCTACCCATTGCTGGACAACAAAAGGTGTCGAATAGGCACTTACATATTATGTCTATTCAAAGACACATGTCTATTGAACTAAATTAATATAAATACTCCAATTTCCCTGCAAGAAGATACTGAAAATGAACATTTATAATACAAGTTGCTTGATGTCCAAACAATTTTTTGCTGACAAGTGGTAGAGTATATGCTGTTGAGCATATAATTTTATTCGTGAAGATGCTGCCCTTTGAGTTAAATAAATATTAAGTTTTAAAATCATGATAATTTTACACCAGATACAATGAAACACCAACTGTACTGGATAAAACCACCTTTAAAACAAATAAAACGTCTTTACAAATAATAATTCCTCGTTAAAATTTTTTTGCATAACATTTTCAGGTGAAACCATTTGCTTTGAAATAAAAATTATGTTAGGTGCAACTGTTTTGAGCAACACATACCATATTTACTGGTGTATAGTGCACACCATGGTTTTTGCAACAAGTTCCGGTGAAGAAAATTGCACCAAAGATTTGTGGCGCCCTGTTAGTAAGTATGGAACAAATTATTCTTTTTACATTCATGTATGGTGATTGTGATATGTTTGGAAAATACTTTAATAAAATAACTTTGGGGCAAAAAGCCAAAATAAAATAAATTCTGGAAATCTCCTACTAAACATTTCCAGTTTTGTTTTTAATTTTTTCTCCTTTTAGCAGTAACCGGCTCTCTCTCTTTTTTTTTTTTTTTTGCAGTGCTAGAATGTCACACTACCCTTATCTAAAAAAAAAGGCGTCTCCTCAACAGAATTATCGACAAGCAACATCTGGGTGTTATTTAAAGGGGTGAGCCGTAAACACGCCGCAGCTCTGGTTTGCAGCATGGTGACAGGATGTCGATGGGAGGGGGGTTTCGACCTACACATAACTGAAGGGTCGCTGAGAGAGAACGGAGAGGAGTGATGTGAGACAACACAGTCCCACCACTTCCCTCAACATCCCCGGGCAATTTATGGCTACCACTCCTTACTCTTTTTTTTCTTCTGTGTATAGAGTGCACCCCAGAAATTTTTTCTTTTATTTCGGGGGAAAAAAGGGTGCAATATACACGAGTAAATGAGGTATTTGTCCTTATTTTTGTTTTGATGTGCGGCGTTTACAAACCGAAATACGGTAATTTTTGTGCCTACAGAAAGTAATAACCTGACTTCACTGTCTACAACCGATACTAAGGTATCAGCCCGATACAGATAGATCGGGAAAAGGCGAAGTATTGGCCAATGCCGATACTTAATATCGGAACAACTCTACCATTTTTGATTTATCAGCATTTCAAGACCACATTCATTGAAAGTCCACATATATTGAAATTTATTTTGTCAGTCCCCTGAGAGAAGCCACTGTATTTGCACCAATGAACGTTTTTGAAAAGAATGAGTGTACAAAAGAAAAAATTACCTATAACAGAATAAAGACACATTTCTTACATTGTTTGAAAATCCAAAATGATTATTTAATTTTAGGCAACTAATATAAAATGTAGCTGCACAACCACCACATTTAAAAAAATAAATAACGATGTTCAACTCCTTCAGGCACTGTCTAAAACTGACACAATCATCGCCAGTACAATTAAACAATTATTCCAGTTCTTTGACCACCTTCCTTGGTCTTCCTCGTTTGCCTTTCTTCTTCTTTTTCTTCTTGTTTGACTTTGTGGGGCTGTAGTCGCTGTCTGAAGCCCTTGCTTCTGGCTCAGACTCCTGGCTACTGCTCTGTGTGTGGCTTCTCGCAGAGCTGTCCCGGCGGTGTCTTGGAGACTGCCTGTGAGATGCAAATGATGTTCTCTTTAACTGCTGTCTCCGTGCACCTGGTTGACCAAAAACCACACAACCATTAACAAGTACATACACACATGCCACTATGGTGTATTTCACCTGCCTTAAGACAGTCACCTACCTGGTGCATGAACTGCGTTACAGCATGTTCCCAATGTGTTGAACTATAAATCGAAAATTTAGTCCAGATAAAGACGTGGACTCCTTCAATATAGTCAAAATCAGCTTTTTCAGACTCCCGTATCTTAAAACATACTACCAGGACACAAGAGACTATGATAGCCTATTCAGGGTGGCCACTCAATTTATATTTTTTAATTCCCTGACATTTCCATTTTTCCCTGACTGCTCATTTTGGCTATCTGGTTGACATAATTGATCAAGAATTTTATTATGCAATGAGAACAGTAAAAATGTTACCTTTGTGCAGCAGCCATAATAATTGAATTCTACAGTCTTGCTACAGCTACATTTTTTGTGAAATAAACCTGTAATGCTGCTTGGCGAACAAAGCCAGCATCACGTATACAAATGTTAGGTTTAACAATGATAGCAATACAGTTTAATTCCAAGTACATCATAAACCTAAAGTATGTAACCCTGCATTCCTGGGGGAGAAATTTACCAAATGTTTCATTTATTATAACTGTAAAAAAAAAAAAAAAAAAAAAGAGAGAGCTGAAAATGTAAAATTATTCTTCACAGAATTCCTTAGAGGGAACCTGTTGCAGTAATTTAAAATACAACCTTTTTTTTTTTTTTGCTTCAATAGTTTTCATCAAAATTCCCGGACTTTTTTCTAAATTAACAAAAAAAATTCCTGAATTTTCCAGGTTTTACTTGTTTTCCAGAACAGAGGCCACCCTGCTATTCAACTTTTCTACAGAGTTTTCGCCAATAAAATTATAGGGCCACTGCTTATACTTCATTGTTGCATGCTTCACAACTAAATCACTGCATTAAAAACAAATAGTATCCTTGCAGTAAATTCATTACTTTATGCCAATATTTACACCCACAAAAGGTTGAGGGTACGTATGTAATTTGTAACTTTCTCTGGTATTATTTTATTATGAAGATGCCTTTCCATTGAAATATATTGATATTTCAGTAATAAATTGTCTGACTTTTTCACAAGAAGCAACCGACTATTCACTCCGTGACACTCAACACCTGTGTTTAATTGTTTTTTGAACTAGAGGATGTATATACCATTCTGGGGAATACATTTATTTGGAAAATGTCTATCGAAATAAAATAGTATTTTATTTTTAAACCAGTTATTTTTGTGCCAAATGCTACTCAAAACTGATTTAATGCCAAAAAAGAATCACTTTTAACACAATTTTTGTGATTGGGAGGGGGGGGGGGGAGGTTAAATAGGTCTGCAACAATTTTACGAGGCCAATGTCATGAACCATGAGGTCTTGTAAAATTGAGGCCTGACTGTAGTGAGAATTGAGTCCAGAATCAAGAACTAAAACAAAAAAATTGGAATTGAATCAGTAATTGGTTTTGGCAAAAATGTGGAATAATCCCACCATTACTGGAAAAAATTGAAATACCAAATAATTTTTATATTTTGTTATACGTATTTAGTTGAACACTCAGGAGCTTCATATAGTGCATTAAGTGAAAAATCTTCCATCCCACTGTAATATTTGCATTAATGGGACTGCATAGTTTTCTCCTTTTTTTTTTTTTTTTGCAGAGTAATGGGGAGCTATAAGGGTTATACTTGCACGCACTACAGGAGTACTATCATCACCACACACACACGGCTCAGAACTGGCATGCAGTGTTCTAGTAGAGCCCTGTTTACCTATGGGACTTTCAGTGGTGACCCAAACATTTTACTGATAAAAAGTCTGTAGGAAAGTCCAATACAGGCTCCTATTGTAGCTTGGCTCGTGTCCAGCTCATATGTTTTAAGGTACGGCAGTCTAAAAAAGCCATTTCAAACTATATTGGGGGGCTCTAAAATAATATTTACAGCACGTGTGGTAACTTTACATGCTGCCCTTGTCCAAGGTATGACGTCTCTTCGTAGGTAAACATACTGGGGGCACGTTTAATAGTTTCATCAAAAAAACTAGGATTTAAAACATACTATAATGCAGTTCGAGCATCACGCAGGTGGTACCCTTTATTGCAACTACTTTTGCCATTTGCAGTAGTCTATATGACACATTACGTGTTTTGTTTTTTCTATGCAATAGACCAGTAGTCTCGAGTTCAGACCAATGTACTTCACTAGCAGTGCATGTAGTTTCATTTAAAATCTAATAACCACCAAAAGAAAAAAAAAAAAAGAGGCATGACAGAAGTGCCATGTCAGAAACCCCTTGGACCTTATTATAAATCCATTGTTTGCAAAAAGAACTGGGTCTTTTCCAGTTATATATGTTAGTTCAGCATTATTCCTAAGCAGAACTATAAAATTTCAATACTAAATCATCACAGTAATAAAATAACACTTTTCAAAATGTAAGACACAGACACAATGAAAGGTTAAGACAGAGGCAAAGGCCAAGATCTCACTTACCAATGTTCTCCATTTCTTCACCATCGCTGCTTTCACCAGACTGCTGAGTACTCTGTATGCTGTACTGTGCACGTACATCACAAAGTTTTATGTCGTAAACCACTTCTTGCAGAGCGCATTTGATGTCTGGCAACTCTTTTGACAATACTAAAAAATGAAAATTAAAAAAATATTGAAATATCTTTTCTTGCCACATTGAAACATTCACCAGGAGTGAATTGTTGACTGATATATGTATTGACACTTAACCACATTGGAATTTCAACAAAAGTAATTTGAACCACAAATCCTATACTCTTAAGTTTGAAACAAAAATGTGTTAACCAAAACTTTTGATTTCCCTTGTACGAATGTGACATTTTTCTCATGGAAATGAAAGATATGTTGCAAACTTTAGTGAAACTGAAACGAAAATGAAAAATTATATCATTAAGACTCGGCCTTAATGAAAACGTAATGAATTTCCTAACATTACAGCAGGTTATTCATTATAACAAATTCATTGGAAACTCAAACAAAAAATTTGGAGTATTTACCAAAGAGGACTTTTCCTACATATAAATTTTCATTGTATGTAGTTATTCCAGTTATAAAATAATTAAAACAAACCATATTACTTACAGGCAAAATTTTCTTTGCTGGTGCACTAAATGAACATTCGTTAAACACCCAAATATGCATTTAAATAGAGAATTTTTGTTTCGTTAACGACTTTCGATAACCAAATTTCTTACTGAAATGAAAATTAAAGCTACCATTTTTAGTTTTTATTTCATTACACCAAATATTCACACAACTTTACAAATTATGCAGACATGTATCTCAAAATTAATTTCATTAAATAAATAAAGTATAATGTAAAAGCACATCTTTGTTGATAATTGTTTCATCATGTGATTCGGTCAGTTTTGCTAGCACTTTGCAAGTCATCAAGGATGCATATATAGTGAGTGAAGCGATTTGGGTGGCTCTTAACAGCAAGGTCTTGAGAGCAGATGAGTGATTGAGGCGAGTATAGAGCAGAGCCCAAATGAAAGGGCGGAGGAAACGCGAGATCTCCATGAAAACTCGCCGACCAACAGCATCGTCCAGCACAATTCCACATGTGAAAATCCGGTCACCCGGCCAGGGATTGGACCTGGGCTAACTGTTCGACCACCACGGACCTCGATACATGTAGCGACCCGGAAATTTCATGGTTTCAGTCGGCAACAAGCTAGAATGCAAACTCCTCTGTGTACATAAGTCTTGGTTATAGTCCATTCACGCTTTCTTCTGCCTTTTGGAATCGAGGCTATGAAAAATCACCCTATACGTAATATGTCACCCTGTTTTTCCAATAACTTGTATTCCACCAATATTTAACACTGTGATTAAATCTAGAGTACTGTATTATTGAATAAATGAAACTTTACCTTAGTATCTTATATAACTTGTAATATTTATTTTGTACTAAACATGAATGAACAACAGCGAGAGCAGCAATGGGCGGTAAGAAATAGTTCACAGTTACAATATTTTTTAACCTCGTTTTTATGTATACTATTTGTAGGGTAAACGTTGCCAATTGATATATTTGTATTGTTGGATAGTACTAACGGAAACACATTTAATTGCTGCAGTTAAAAATATCCGTGCAAATTCCCATGCGTAGGCTGGTGTTTTTTTTTCCGTCTGGAATAAAAGTACAATAAGCAAAGCAGAGCGTGTCACTCTCTCTTGTTATCTCTGTCTCTCTTAGGAAGAGCATACCACCTGTGTAAGAAAGGTATACATTTTGTTATTTCTAATTTCAGCACATTTCATACTAATTACAGCAACAATAATGATGTTTGAGATTGTAATTTATAACTGAAACAAGATTTTATTGTTTAAATACCTATTATATAGTATTTAGATGCAACAACATATTTTCGATGCGATGGCGCAACACAGCTCGTCGTGCGACACTTACAAATCCAGCAGGTTGACAAACGTGGCCTAGCCACGTGCTTGTCCCAATATGGCGGGCGGGCCGTTTACATAGTGCCTTACGATTGCCAGTGGTGTGTCGCGACATGACAATGACACAACGTGTTTCTGAACGAAACGTCAAGTTCGTACTCGTGTTTTTGAAACATTCTAGGGAAGTTACAATGTTGTGATAAATATGTGTTTCCAGAACAGGGATAATTAATATTCTGTAACGAGTGTTGTAATCGCCACATGTGTACGGGCGTAGCCGTCATTTCCATCCACGGTGGTTGCACACAGGTCAGATGTGTGTGGATTTCAAATAAGTGCAAAGTTTATACGTTTTAACCATAAACTGATGCTATGACGAAGTTACTTATTGAAATTCACGTCTGTTTATCACAACGTTGTACCTTTGCGCTAGGTGTTTGAAACACAGTTGTGTAACAAGCTTAAGTTTTTGAGATTTGAACGTCTGCCGTAGTCCAAAAAATAATACTAAGCCCAACCAGATAAAGTTAAATAAATAATGAAATAAACCTACATACCATTAAGTACCAATGCATGTAAATATTACCAAAATAAACATTACGGTAGGCCTATATCTTTGATGTTCACCACTATCTTTTACGTTTGTCGATGCTACGTACAATAAATACGTGACACGAGTTGCGTGCTTGAATTTACTGTGTCATTTCGTTGGACTGGTTGTCCCTTCATTTAAGTTTTTTATTCCAAACGCATATTAATAACAACAGGGTAAATGCTACTGTTGTTTCCGACACATTTGTAACAAAAACCGTCGTGGCTAAATATTAATGTGTATTATGAGTAATGTGCTGTACTGTGTGTAACAAATGGTTATAAAGGCGACCTAAATATTGTTATAGGCTTAAATTGTGAACATTCGTAGGAAATATGACAGCATTCTTTGGACAGCTGTAAACAGCAATCAATGCATGTGACAGTTATAAAAGTAGAAGTCACATGGCAGTGTTTATGTTTACGTGTAGCGGAAGGATACGTAATCAGTAACCAAAAGCAGAAATTCAGCAGGGCTTCAGAAAAGGCTGAAGTTATTGTGAATCAACTATAATTGTTATTTAGCTTACACTCCAATTAAACAACAGACCAAGTAGCACAGGATTCGGTTTTTGGTTACCTTGCAGGTTTGTTTCGAACTCGTCCAGAACATTTATATCTGTGGTGCAATAGAAGCAGAAACTCAAATGTACACATTCCTGGCATCATTCAACTTCCTCTCAAATGAATCCTTGAAATTTCCGGACCTTGATCGGTAGACATAATTTTTAGTTACAGTAAACTCTTGATTCTAGGACCTTTCATGGTCATACTGGAAAAACCTTTCCAACTAAATTTGTTTTCATGGTTCACCAAAGAATAATGTTTATTTTGAGAAGGTCACTATTCCACAGGTCCTTGAAACAAGCGTAGACTGTATAATGTGAATCACATAAAACAGTTAAACTTCATGTGTACAAGACAAGAATCATGGATGCACAAAGAACAGATGCTGCTGCTAACCTGAGGAACAGGGATTACTTATTCTCTCTCTCACTTCCACAGCTTCTAATCGCAGCTTATCCAGTTCGGATAACAGGTCACTTTCTAATAGCTCTTGTGAGTTTTTGTAGTTGAAAGACGAATACTTGTAGTAGCTTTTCACGACATTGAAATATTTCCTGAAGTTCTTCTCCAGTCCATGCTTTGAAAATAAATGTAAAACAGGTTTGTGTAAAGAATGGTTATGACAGCAAAACAAGTGATACAAATTAAAATTTAAAATATGAATGTTTGTTATTCTTTCAAATACACTATTTCATTTTGGTACTCTGCTTAGTGAACAATTTTAAAACTCTAGGTAGTCAAGTTGAGTTGAAAGATTTGGGTTGCTCTTAACAACAAGATCTTGAGAGCTGATGAAGGTGAAATAAGTTAAGAATGAAGCAGCAGCAGAATTCAAGGGTGAGGGAAACAGGAGATCCCTGAGATGATCAGTGGCATCAACCAGCACAATCCTCACATGCAAAAATCCAAATAATTAGGTATTTCATTCATTATTTTAGTAAAGGTTTTCTATTCAAATTTTTTTTTTCCATCCACATAAGAGAAAATATAACATAATAACCTATTTGTGCAAAAGTGGTTGTTGACTAATTTATAAACACTGTTAAAATAAGACATTACTTAAGCAAAAGATAATTTAAGCAATAGATACTGCTACCAATAAAAAAGTCACGTTTTTTTAGACTAAAACATTACAGAAATATTTATAAATTGGCTGAAAGGAAACTATATAAACAGAATCACGTCACACATACTTTCCGTTACTGTTTGCATAGCACCGAAAAACATGCAGTAAAAGTGGGGAGTGGTTGGCATAGCAACTAGTGCATTAGCCTCCACCAAGGTGAACCAGGTTCAATTCCCGGTAAGCTGACTCCCAGATTTGTGCACGTGGTAATCGTGCTGGATGATGCTGCTGGTCGACTGGTTTTCTCAGGGATCTCCTATTTCCAAGGGCCTTGCATTCCGGCACTGCTTCATAAACATCTTGCTTCACCATCATCTGCTTTCAAGACCTCACTGCCAAGAGTTGCCCAAACTTCTCCACCACTTAACAAACAGTAAAACAAGCTTACAAAGCTCAGTCTATTAAGTTTTTCTGCGTGAACTTGAAAAATATTCCATCTGGTCTATGAACACAAGAATAATTATTTCACCACGTCAAGTTTTCTTGGTTAATTATTCTAAATTTCTCTTAGGCTCTTAACTAACTTCTTAAAAGTAGGTGCGAGACAAACGCCAAATACATTAATATTAGTCCACAGGGTTTTGCTAGATAACAGTTTCTGCCAACTTTGCGAACAAATGTTTTGCCACATAGATGCATTAATTTACATAATACTTTGACCTGTAGAATATTACAGTGTAAGAAATAGCTAAACAGAAATACCACTATACTAACATATTTGTTTAAAAAGTTCAAGAACAGTTATGTAGGCTTGCCCTTTCATGACTTTTGTATACGTTCGGACTTTCATTGACTTGTGGAATACGGAAAACATGTAAAGTAATGTTTAATATCCCAAGCACTCTGATTTTACTCTACCTAGTTCTGTTGCACCTGCAAAAGAGATTGGGGAAGAGGTATTTCTCCCCTCTCCTTTTAAATCTTCCCACCCTATCAACATACGCCAGTAATCTTAAAACTCTGACACCATGGAGTCCTCGTGCTTCTGTCAGGGGTCCACACGTGGAATTAATGTATTTTATTTTTCATAAAAATGTTATTATGTTGTAACTGTGTAATTTTTTGGTAATATTGAAACTGGTTTTTGTAAATTTGGTTGTAAACTTAAACTTTAGACTGAAATAATTTCGTGGAATTAATGTATTTTATTTTTCATAAAAATGTTATTATGTTGTAACTGTGTAATTTTTTGGTAATATTGAAACTGGTTTTTGTAAATTTGGTTGTAAACTTAAACTTTAGACTGAAATAATTTGTACAGTAAAAACAATACGCAAATAAAAATTTTCTTAGTTTTTATTAAAGAAATGTTGTGATCTGGCAAAATGTACATCATATCGCATAAGTCCGTTAAATTACCAAGTTCAAGAAACTCTGATCTAGGCCATAACTTCATGTTCATTTGCAAAGAAAGCAAACAATACTTTTCCCTAGGATTTTAAATAACTATTGTTTTACAACACAGTGTCCTGAGCTTTCTGGAATGTCCACTGAAACGGCGACGTATCAAATTATGTTTCCTTGCCACGCCACGTGGTATTATTGATATGTCACCCCATGTGTTCTACAATGTTAAAGTAAATTACTATAAACTAAAGTACAAAATTGGCCTCATACACTTTTCAGTGAAAACTTGAGCAATAAGGAAAATACATGTACACAAACTGAACTGACTGTCCCTGGATCTTGAAATTATAAGAAAAGTGCTCGATCACACAATTTCATTTGCAACTATGCAGAGAAAGAAATTAATTTGAAATATTACAATGACAGTTTCGTCACACACCAAGTTTCCACATCATTACTTCTCATTTCTGGGTTTTCCTCTGATTCGAGACTCTCGTTTGATCACTAAGCCGTGACATCTAGAACATCCATATGACAGGAGTGAAAAAGAAAATTGATTAGGCTAGCAAAGTTACAAAATAACCACCCTTCACCTTTGTTGATCAACGAAGATTCTCAAACTCCCTATTCCCTGACAAGAAGCCTGCATACACGATCTAGAGAACCCTTAACCAGCTTAAGACTAAAATGACTGAATGCAAAAGCAACTTTAATAAATGTGATCCACTGTCTAAGGACCAACGTTCACATTGCAAAAGCAACCCATTTCAAGACATCCATCATCATGGGTGTCACCACAATTTTTTCCAAGCGGAAGGGTGAAATTAGAGTAAGTTTTTTTTTCAGAGGAATGTAAGATTTTCAACTGGGTTTTACACAAAGTAAATATAAAAACCTAACAAAACCTCTCTCACACATCAAGTGAATAAATTAGTTGATTTTAAACAAGAAACAATACAATATTATATAATAATTAGAACATAAGGTGTATCCGGGTGATGTTACAAACTTTCAGGGATGACGGAGAATAGCAGAAGCATCAATACGACACTGGGAAAACTGGTCCAGAAAAGCCTCCGCGGAACATTACAACCAAGACAGTGTTGGGATGCCTATTACAGTAGAATACGACAATTTACAGGTCTTTGTGAACTATTAATTTAATATATGTACTACTATACTACATAGATGATGGACAAGCTACGAGGACCACAGTTCACAACATGTGTTCAACGGTACATCCTTCAGCTTTGATGCAGGCATGACAACATTGCACAAAGTTCTGCTGAACCTCAGGACCTACCACGTTGACACACTACATGCCACCTACATTGCATTAGTGGAGGGTAACCCCACCCCTTGTGCAGTACTACGCCTACAGGACATGTTGGCCGACTCACTGCATCGCATCGGGGTTAGCATGCTTAACTGCTCCCCTCCAGGCACAGAATTCTATTCCTGGCTTGGGAAAGGATGTTTAACACGGTTTACTGGCTACAAGGTAGTGTTAGTACTAGAGTTGTTCCAATGCCATGTTTTCCGATACCATTGCAGATACCAGTGTCCTTCGCACTGAATTTTAGAAAAAGTACCACTATTAATAATACATTAAAAAACATTTTTCCTAGACTCGTTCAAATAAAGAAAATAACGTCACATTTTCCCTTTCCAAAGTAAACACAACTACAGGCCTGGGAATAACTACCCTCTCAAAGTCACAACCCTGTTTTGGTGAACCATAAAATTTTTGGTTGAAAAAAGGCAAAAGGGTTTGTTGCATTTATCTTGGTCATAAATTATGTTAACATGCAGAGAAATATAGGTGTTGTAATTGTTGCCTTTAGGCCTAATTGCTAAGCCAAAATATAAAATACACAAAAAAAGGTAAAGTTTGGTTTAAAACTGCAGTTGTGGTACCCAGAATCCTCTAGCTACCTCTGCTATGAATAAATTTCCCGGTGAATGTTGTCTTAATCCCACGTTACCTGACCAGCGTTTTTGTGTCAAGCAGCCCCTCGCTAAGCTGAGTCTGGTCTCTAAAAAGGTTGCTCGCTCCCTTCTTCTTTGTCCCCCCCCCCCCCCTTCTTTAACAGTCTACCCTCCACCGCCTGTCTGTCATCCTGCCCATTAGCCACGCTGCCCACACTGCTTCGCTTCCTTCCTCCCTTCATCCTTGCCCACAACGCTACACTCCTTTTCTCTCTACATCAAGTCACACTCACACCGCACCAAGCTTCCTTCCTCACCCCGTCACAACAGGCAGCCTGGAATTTTCTTTGTTCTACTCTCCCAAACTTCACACAGTGAAGGCATTGTCACATCTTTTCACCTCTTCAGTGGGTGGTAAAGGCGATGAAAACCAGTCTACAGACGTGAAAACTCTGGCGCAATCATATAAAATCCTATTCTTCAGTTTGAGGCAGGGTTGGCAAAAGACCAAGATTTTATGATAAAACCCAACCCAGATGGGGTTTTTTTTTCTATGGTTTTTTGAAGGAAAAAAAAACATTCTTCTGGGTTTTTTTCATGTCAGATATTTTTTTTTTTGTGTCCGCTATTAAAATAAATTGAACTTAATATGTAATTTCTGCAACATTTGAACTAAAACCAGAACTTATTAATTTTATCTCTTTAATACGTATCTAGTACATCCAACTAGCAGCCTGTTTGGTTCCTAGGTGAAAATACAGATGGTGCGGTAGTTGTGAAACAGTTAATACTAGCATTAAGAATTTGCATTTCCTATGTGGAAAGATAGATGGTGCTAGTTGTGAATTAACACTAGCTACAAGGAAGACATCTGTGTTTCCTAATTGCACCAACAGGTAGAGCTAGTTTTATAAGTGCATGCAATGCATTTCTTACTAGTGTGTGTCGTTGCAGTTACTGTTTCATGCCTCTACTGTTGATTGTTATCTCATAGGAAGTGTCTGTTATAGTGATGTGGTATTATTAAACACCTTTATTTTGTGTGTTTGATGAGTTACATTAATTATTCATCAAAATGCCAAATTTACGTACCAATGGAAGAAAACAGTCAGCAGAGTGGCAGGAAGTAAAGAGAATTGATGGATCATCTAAGGAAACATGTGTTCACTGTAATATTGAGCTAACCTAAAAAAATTGAAAGGACTGGAATCTTAAAATTGCGTGTAGCAATAATGCAGAAGTTACAATGAAACACCATAAACATAGACGGATGGCGCCTGATTCAAGTTGCGCGATTCACGTGACCTCTCCGACATACTTCTCCTCCTCCTCCTCGATTAAGTTAAAAATGCAGCATGGGCACAATCAATTAATCAAGCGGAAGCATAATGCTGGGGAAAATGACTGGCAAAAATGTACGCAAGCAAAGTTAACAGGTAAACTAAATTAACTATGTAAACCTAAATCAGTGAACTAAAGTTGTAGCGCGTACGTGACAGTGTCTTTCCTCGACACACTGTCCAGAGACAAGCATGGCACGGACCTACCATGGCCGCCTACGGGGTTCACATAAGCGGAAGTGCTATGCACGCAGAGTAAAATATTTAATTATTGAAAATAAAATGGCAGAAATTAAATTAGGTATTGTTTTCATTTCTATAATTTTATTATGAATTTCAATATTATTTTATTGTCTTTTTATGACGGCGTTCATGCCGGAAAATTAAGTGTTCTTAACCTTGGTGCCGCGGGCACTTTGAATTTTCCAATCAAACAATTTAAAATTACTACAAACACTTTTAAATAGTTTAAGACATATTAAACACTGCAAAGACAATAGAACACATTTTACACTGAAAATAACATTTATACGAAAGTTCAAAATTATTGGCCTCTTTGCACATGTGTGGGACATGTGACACGTACGTGGTGAGCGCCGTCATGGGTTCTAGCACCGCTGGCTGATAGCCTGCGTCAGTGACAATACTCCAATGTAAATACTTTTTTCAGGATAGATATTAAAGTCATTTTTGGTGGCCCATTTCATAAATTTGGTTACTGATATGTAAATTGCCATGTGTTTCCAAATTTGTTTGTCTGTAAACTCGTGTTTTAAACTATAGCGACAAAGCTTTACCGTTTTTTAACATATTGATGTACCAAAAACCTTTTAGCCACCTCTAAAAAATTCTAAAGAAACAGAACACACACACAAAGAATGTTTATATTATTTTCCATGGTCGGATGTGATTTTGAGGAGTTTAATATTGTTTACTAGGAATTTGCCTAAACGTTGACAGCAAGGTCATTAGAGATGGAGCAATTTGCTCAGGGAAGCAAGAACAAGACAGGAACTAGCCACGGCCTGTAGGAACGAACCATCCTTGCAATTGTCTGGCATGACTTCGGGAAATGTAGAAAACAGAAATTGGAATGGCCGTGACGAATTTGAACACAGGTCCTCCCAAATGCAAGACTGAAATTTAACCACTTGGGGCATCTACAATGGTGTTACCTGGTTTGAAGGCATGAAAACATTTTCTTAATAGGATTGCCACATAAGTGGAGCTAGGCATCTCTGAAAATTAGAAAATTCTGTTTAAGAAAATCAAAGAGCTGAAAATCCACAAAATTTTTGAGAGAATCAAAGCCTTCCGCCAACTCTACAAACGCAAAATTGTCAGCTGAAATACACACAATTGCAGTGGTCAGATACCTACCGAACGTGTGGAAGCTGATGCGACAAAAGTATTATTGATCCTCATAAGGCAAAACAGGAATGCAGCCTTGTCATCGCCATTTTCAACAAACTTCTCCTGTAGTTCAAGAAGATCATTCCACTCCTGCAGTGTGACCATAACCTTAACTTCTTTCCTATAGCACAGATAAGCCCCACAAGTTAGTCCTGCACTCATATTATCACAGGGACAATTAATTTACGTTCTGAAACAGGTTAATGCTACAGTACTTACTATTGGCTACTCTGAGCCAATTATGTATTTGATTTCCTTTTGTCGTCACAAAATGGCTGAACGTAAATATGACAGTTGTACCTTTACGCAAATTGCAAGAGTTAGGCCTGTTCTACAAAGACTGTAGCATAACTCAACAATTTGACTGTTCGTCGGAAACCAGGAATGATTCAGAGTTGTTCATTGCAAAATGTGCGCAATTTTGGTTAATATGCGATTCTGAAGTATAAATTGGTTACAAATAAAATGTCTTTCATGTTAGTTTCATACACATTCATCAGTGAAGAATGGTCCATATAGCAATGAACACATTTTTCTATGATCAATGCTGCCCTACAATTATTGGGCATTGCAAGAGTGTGGTGCGCCTTGAGGCACCTGCTACAATATGTCTATCATCTGCACTGCAGTGCTGACATCTGCCGTGCCGATCCCTCAGTTGCTAGGTGCTACAATGAAATGCTGATGGTCAGCTAGTGAACTAATTCTTGTGGCCCTGAAATAGGTGGCAAAAGGAGCACAGAGTTTTTAATTGTTTACATTTGTTTCACAAATATTTATTTCATGTTAATAGTCCACTTCCTTACACACACACAGAGTAGTTCAATGCTGTTTTTGTTTTTAATATTTTTATGTAGTTTAGAAATCAAGAAATTGTAACTTTTTATTTTTATTTGGTTCCACTGAAACTGAAGTTATGTTAAGTTATTGGGCTTTTTTTTGTAACTGCTTACACATTTCAATTTGTTGCAACTCGGCATCACAATCAGCTAGGGCCACAAGAAAACAAATATTTATTACATAAACAGTGGTGTACTCGCTTCGATAATTTAGGTACACTTATTTATAATCTGAAATGCTTATGATTTTCCTCCACTTGACATGCACCTGCACTTTACGAATCTACATTTCATTGGCTCACAACTTGTGACGCACATACCTTGGCCAGTCACAAGCAGAGTGGTGGTGTGCTGCCAACCCGAGATAAAAGTTGAAGCAGTAAGGCGCTGCACGCCAACACTGATGTCATGGTCACGTGGACAAATTAAGTTCCAGAACAGCACCGGCACTGCACTACAGACAACTGACTCATTATAGCAGGGCATTAATATTTTCAAAGTGCAAAATATAGGTAATCCTTTTTTAAATATACAGTTTGTAATGGAAAACTATTAACATATTTTTGGTTCAGAAGTTAAGGTTTTGTGATGTTCACATTTAATTAAGACTGGCTAGTAGGGTCACTTATTAACATTTTATAAATTTTATTTATATGAAGGTATTACAGAAGTATTGCATTAAGAGTTTATACTTACTTTTCAACAATTAAAATTTAGAGAAAAGGGGTGGGTTATGCTGCAATTAGGATAATTGTACTTTAGCCATCTAAGACGAAAAAGGAAAAAATCTGAACTTTAGATATCAATGTATTTGAATGTTTTCTGTTCCTTGAATTTTGTATTATTAATTTATTTTCAGCTACGTTAGCTACATTACAAAATTTCAGTAGAACTGGTAATCAAACTGAAAATCAATGAAAATACTATGACAGAACCTGGTTTACATTCGGAATTGATAAAATATTGGAACTGAACCATCACTAATACAAAATTTTTCTTTGGTGTAGTACATGCTATGTATTATAAACTGAGACGAATTCTGTTATGTCAAACCTTTATTTATTGGGTGCTGTCACCAGAGCCTACAGCCACAGAGTTTAAAGTGGAACCAATGTTAAAAAAATTACTTCTTAGTGCATCAATTTCAAACACTTTTCTTAGGAATACTGGTAAGTCAAGAAATCGTGCATATTTTTTTCTAAAATTTAACATTAAAATTGACATCTTACAAAAAATTAAAATAAATAATAGAAAGTTGCTTTGAATATTTTTTGATTAGGTACGTCCCTACGGTAAGAAAGGCTTACGGGATCACCTTCCTGTCTGTGTGTGTGATTCTGTGCACGTGTCCCCCCTTAATAATGTTGAACACCTCAACTGAATTTCATTAAACTAGGCATACATACAGTATGTAGAAAGGACATCTGATGTTTATAGTATTCAACCATGCCGGGCACCTATTTTCAAAATGGTGGACATAATAAAATTAATGATTTGTCATATCTTGGGAACCATTATAATATATTTAAACCAAATATTATAGGTTGTCAGTGTATCATTTTAGCATTGAATTAAGAAATAAATATTGTTGGTCCAGCACTTTGGAAATGAAAAAATAAGCCTTGACAATATATATAAAAAACTCAACCAATTCTCGCCAAATTTTGCAAGTAATACTGTGTTAAGCCACATAAACATAAGAAATTAAAATAGAACACCTAGGCACCTATTTTCAAAAAGGCAGACAATCAAATATTTTAGGTTTATTTGGTAATATACCCTACCGTTCAACCAAATTTTGTAGGCTGAAAGTATCTATTAAAAGCATCTACACAATCATTTTTGTCTGCCATTTTTTAAGATGTCATCACATGAATAAATATAACTTTTATATCATATCCCAGGAAACAAGTAACCAAATCGTACAAAATTTGGCAAAAAAGAAGTACTGTAGCAGGTGATGTAAACTAGTACATTTTAAGTAGGCCATACACATTTTTTACACACACATTTTTTTTACATACATACATACATTTACATACATTCATTCATACATACATACATTCGTACATACATTCATACATACATACATACATACATACACTCGCAATTAGGCTACCACCCCAAGCTCTCTCACCTCTCCTTCACCCAACCAACTCCTTTTCCACTCCCTTCCTGAACTTACCAACCCCTCTCAGAGATACCAATTCCTCCCTCAACACATTCCACTCCCTCACAGACCTCACAAGCATGGACTGCCTACCCCGCTCCGTTCTCCACACCCTCTGAAGCTTCTCACTGTTGTTTCCTCTTCCTCTAAACACCCCCATTATTTAGCTTGCAGTGTAGCCCTCCCCATCCTCCCTCTTCAATCACCACCCTGTACATCCTGACTAACTGTTCAACTTTCCTCCTGTCCTTCGATGAGCTCCACCCCATTTCTTTCATCATCACTGATGGCCTATAGTTCCCTTCTTCCTCACCATCTTGCCTCTGCCTTCTCCACCTACCCTTCACCCATCTTACTGCCTTTCTCTGCACCTTTTCCAGTTCTCGAACCTCCACCTCCACATACGGGTCCCATACTGCTGCAGCATATTCTAACATTGGCCGTACCATTGTGCCATATGCCTTCTCCTTCACATCACAGCTGATTCCATTCAGCACCCTTCCCAGCATACCCACAGCCCTTCTTCCCTTTGCAACCACTCTCTCTACCTGTTTTTTCCTCCTGAGGTCTCCCTGCAGTACAATCTCTAGATACTTATATTCTGCTGCTTCTTCTATCTCTTGTCCCTCCCATCTGTACATGTCCCTGCTTATCATCTTCTTCCTTGTGAACCTCACTACCTTAGTTTTTCTTACATTTATCTTCATTTTATTTTGTCTGGTCAACACCATATCTTATCAATGTCCACCTGCAAATTTCCGCCCCCCTCTCCCACCTCTACATATACAACACAATCGTCTGCAAACAATCTGATTTTTCCCCTAATCCCCAAACCCATGTAATTTACCATTATGGTAAATAACAAAGGACCCAGCACGCTTCCCTGTGGTACCCCTGACGTAACCTCCCACCGATATTGCCTCCCCCACTTTCACCCTCTGCCTTCGCCCCCTGAGGAAGTTTCCTATCCATTCCACTACTACCCTCCTGTCCGGTATCAGCACCTCCACTTTCCTCATCAATGTCCCATGGGGCACCTTATCAAAATCTATGAAGCAAGCATCCACCTGCTTCCCCTCATCAACTACCTGCACCAGATCCTCTAATAACCCAGCCAGCTGAGTCTCACATGAGTAAACCCTCCTGAAACCATGCTGGGACTCCTCCAACCAATTCCTATTGTTCATAACCCTTACCACAAACTGCACCGCCAGTCTCTCCATTACTTTTCCTGTACTTGATGTGAGACTCACCGGTCTGTAGCTACCAGGCCTCCCCCTATCCTCTCCCTGCTTGTGTATAGGTACCACCATAGCATACCTCCAATCTTGTGGTAGATTTTAAAAATAGCGGCCACATAACAATTTTATCCTAGTATTCTATTATCGTCAAAACCATTAATTCCATATTAACTTTGTATACTGACATTTCTCTGCCATTTTGTACAAAAGTATCATATGAATAAATAAAGATTTATGTCATATATAGGGAAATATTCAATCAATTACCACCAAATTCGGTGAAGAGTTGTACTGTGGTAGGCTATATTATACTCTGTTTCCTATAACTTTAATAAAATTTGACAGACGTTGTGACCAACTTACACAGCAGGTAAACAGTAAACACCCCCATTTGCAAAGTACTGTGTCAGCTGATGGTTCTTGCAGGATTCGTGTTATGTTGGCGCTCTTTGCGATGATTGTAAAAGAAAATAGTTTTCTGAATTAAAAATTATAATTTGGAAAATTAATAATAATTGCAACATTTATGGTTAAAATTACGCTCACAGACTAATACACAATTTTTCTGAGTTATAGAGCAAGGGCTTTAAAAATATTTAGAAATATTATGGTAATGCATGTGAACATTATGGTTATGTGAAAAGTCTCCATCAATCTCCGTTGAGTCTGTTGTCTATGGTCTCCACCCGCCCGATGAAAAGCTGTTGACATTGTGCTCTCTTCTGTCGTAATTTATCTATATGCGAGAATTCCTTGCTGGTGATGTCGGAATATTATATATGCAGTTAATAATTTTTGTATTTGCGTATTTTATTAAGTGTAGTTCATTATAGGTGCCTTTTTAGAACAATCCCCTCAGTTAAATGGATGGACACGTGTCCGCCGCTTTGTAAAATGGTTTGTTGTATTCTGTGGTCCGCCATTTTCTGTAACCATCGCGATGCATGAGCGAAAAAGTATTTACATTGTAAAGTTTGAATTCGTTGGTTTCATGAAACAGTTCAAATGTTTCGTTAACTAAATAAGTTGGCAAATAGATTATTTTGTATCAGTAGCCGACAAGTGATTTTAGTGATCCAAAGTTTGGCATGTCTTTAGGAATCAGGCCTACGAAGTGAACAGTAAGGGCCCTGCTATAATTGCCATGTCCCCTGTTCCCTGTCCTCTGTCCTCTCTGACACATCAGCACTGATTGGCCTACATGATCAGGTGACATCATGAGCCATGTCCCCGGTCCTCTGCAGATTGGTCAATTTTTAATTTTTTGTCCTCCCTTGTCCCCTGTCCTCGGTTGTCCCCGGTCCTAGAGTCTTTCATGGAAGAGTAAGAAGAATAATTTACATACGAGCGTAATCTGCAGTAGTAAACAAAAACAATTGTAATCATAGACATCAAAGTGAATGTGAAGTCTGCCAGTACCGAGCGGGACTAATATTGTAAATAATAAATATGTATATTGCAGCTACGGCCTGACTTATCCAATAAAAACTGAAATTTCTTCAGAAATGCAAAATCGAGGGAAAATGTATTCAAATGAACAATTTTATTTGGGGGGGGGGGGGGGGGAGGAAGTGAATATGAAGAAAATATTGAAGTTCAAATAACCAATAAACAAAATAGATAAACTACTATAGTAATAAAAATCGCCTTCAAATCAACAACTCAAATTTATACCTGCCAAATACTCATGAATCTAAACAAACAAGTATAAAACAAAATGGCGCAAAGCATGTACTGCTATCTGGTAGTAGTTATTGAAACCTACTTGTTGGGGCAGCTTAGGACATCTATTGTAGCAGCAAATTGTGTGCGAGTCTCGTGACGTCAGCAAAGACAAAGGACCAAGGTCATCCGAGGACAGGGGACATGGCAATTGTAGCAGGGTCTTCAGTTTGTGTGTTTTGTAAATAATGTTTTTTAAATTGTTTAGAATATTTGTTACGTATTTGGACTTTTATTAGATTCAAATTCTAACGATTTTTATGTAGAAGTTTAATTTGCTTAAATGTTTACAATGTGCATTTCATACATTGGTAGTAACAGTAACGTATTTATTTATAGCGTTTTGTTCTTACCGGAGGTTTTCAAATGCACGTGGTCTAAATTTAGTGTAGTTCAATATATAGAAAAATGCAAGGATATTTATTTGTTGAGCATTTCTCACATTGGTACGAACATCGACACATTTATTGCATTTAGTTCTTTCGATGAAGTTAATAAAACTTTTGAGTTAAAACTGAATCACAATAACTATTTATCAAGTATTGGCAAACTCACACAACATTCCTGGAGCACCATATGAATAAAGGAACACGTGGAGGGGAGCACCGCCCCACCCCGGAGAGAGAGAGGCAATATTTCTACGCCAAAATACGCAGTCAAAAGTTTTTTGTCTGCTCAAGAGGAAAGACTTATGTGAGACATGCAACCGATGACCACGTCTCTCCGAGAAGCAAGGGAGGTGCTGCGATTCCTGTTGGTGTAGCATCAAATAGTTGTAGACACAATACAGTGTATGGTGGCACGGTACATCACCAAAAAGCGAGTGTTGATTGCAGACCGTTGCAGTAATAATTTATAAATTTTTTATTAAGAGCCTACAATCAAGCATCACCGGTTGTGTTGTGTGGAGTTGTTACTAGCACTCAATACAAAACAATTAACTTATTATCTATACATTGATTTTTTGAGCTAGTCGAGGTTTAACCCACCTAGACAACAGAGATTACGACAATAGGCAATAGCAGTGATATCAGGGCGTGAGCAGAGTTCCACAACCGAAAGGGACTTTGCAAGTTTTTATGCCATTATCTCAGGGACTAATTCACAAAATTCTTCATACAAGTAGCGCTACGGTAGGTCATGTAAACTTTTCAAGTGTCTCAGATACTTATTTTCAAAATGCCCTGTGAATACGCCAGGTTAATAAACCCTATCATTCAAAACATTAGACTGAGTACATTCTAAGTAGATGCTCCAAATTCTTCTGCAATGCAGTCGATTCCATATTAACTTATTGTATAAGGGTTTCTGGGTTAGAGTTCCAGGTAAGGCACGTGTGTATTTGTAACTGTCTCACTCCTGGTGCATATGTTTTTTTATTTCATCTCTAATGACATTGCTTTCAACAAGACGTTAGGGCCTGCCTACCACCTAAGCTTTAAAGATCTTCATTATATCGATACAAGTTATATCAGTAAATTCTTAATTTCGTTTGAAACAATTATAGGTTGTTCACTGTTATTTCAGCACTTTTGAAATCAACCTTTGAAAAATGTCACTGCCCCTACCTGCATACATTTTAATGGACACACCAAGTGGCATGCGCCCAATAAAGTTGGTAACAATGGAGAGAAAATAGTTCCATATCTTAATGTTGAATAAATATTGTTGACTAAACATTCGTGAGTACTGAAAAGAATTTTTTGCTTTTTGTATGTTTAATGCACACAAGTGTAAGAATTAGCAAATTTATAAAATATAAACATTTCTAGTACTTTCACAGTTTCACCAATACATGAATAGTGATCAGGCCCATGGCAATGTTAATTTTACATATGGTGGAAGAATACATGCTGTACAAATAAGTACATCCTAAGCTGGGCATTCATAAGTACTCAGTTAACAGTGAACGGCTACCTTTAAAATGTATGCGTCAAGAGGAATTCCTTTAACATTGGTTCACCATTTAAACTTCCATGGCTGCAGATTTTGTAGGCAGCACACACTAATACCAATATTAAATAATCATGCCGAATTACATCACCAAATAAATTGTGGATGAATAAATTCTTCCTGCACAGCACAATAAACTTTTGGGGGTCGGCAAAAGGTAAATACGGTACACAGCCAAAATTAAAACAGTTACACGATTATTCATGCTTGACACACACTTCAAATGTTGGCAGTTGTAGAAGGCATTCAGCAAGAACATCCCAAAGACATTCTCCCTGTATGTGGCAGAGGAGCTCAGGTAGGCCCGCGCCACGTGGTACGTCTCCTCCGTGAACTCCACAGTTTCCGCTAGCGACTGCAACCCACTGCAACACGCATACTAAGTGTTTAGCCACTTTGATCCATTTCAGGGCCTAGCACACTATTTACCTTGAGACTTTTATTTACATGTTTTTCTTAACTAATGTAACAAACACATTCAAAAGTTACCTACTGTTTACATTCATCTGCTGAGGTGAGATCAAAGTACCATCCCTAGTCTGGCTGGCATCAAACATGCGACGTACAGAATTCAAAGCATTTACTTAGGGTTGCCAGGTCTGCCAAGTTTTATGTGTTATCCCTTAATTCACCGACACTTTCTCTAGTCTCCTGTCTCACATATTTGATTAATTTTTCTTCCATATTTCAAAGAGTTTTATTTAATTATTTATATTTATAAATTAATTTTATTACTATATAGGCCTATTTTGTAAAACTGTTATTCCCTAAATGTTTCCCAGCTTATTTATTATCAGTTCTTTCTATCTTGTGCAACCTTTATGCTCTAGTGGGGGAAAAAAACTTATTTTTAGATTAGATGTTGCTAGGTACTGTTTACAGTTTGCCAGCAATCCAAACTTTGTCTTTTTTCAATACATAAAATTTATGAGTGGAGGTAAAACAAGTGGTTCTTGTATTAATAAAGCTGTAAGATTTACTTAAAATTACTCTCGTATGTATATATGTATAGTATACACTCACGTATGAGACATCCTAAAGAGACAAAGAATATGTCAATAAAGCCTTCATGGAGGCGAATTTGGCAGTCACTTCCAAAATCTCCCTTGTTTTCAGTTTGAAAACCTGGCAACCCTAACATTACTGTGCAACAAAAAACAGCAGAGAAGGAAAAAGAAAAGCTGGGTTGCAGAAGAGCAGTTGAACACATTGTGGTAAAAATTACGACGACCTGAACAACTGGTTACTACAGAGTTGACATATTATGCAATGTATCACTGTTTGGATAGTTTAGATTTCTAACTTGCGGCTTCAAAGTGCTCCAAGAAACTGAATATAATTTCATTGCTGATGCTAGAGCTGCTAACAAAAATGAGGAAGTAACTCCCAATCTGAAAATCTTACATTAGAGATTTTTTTTTATAATTTGCCTGAAAAATAAGTTGCTTAATAAATCTAACAGACATATCACCTTTACCACTGCAATATCCCCTAATCACCTCCTTTGAAATGTTCCACAGATACAATTCCCAGCAGAAACTTGTACTACGGCTGGTTAAATTTTTCCATATCAAAAGGAAATATTTTTCACATTTAAAAAATGAATATTGCCAACCCTGCAAAACATTTGCAAAATAAGTCTTTGTGAAACAAAAATTTACAAATTTTTGTCATCAGTAAATTTAGGCAATTGTACCCTCGAGCCAGAAAGTTACACATCTGATAACACTGGATAACATTAATTTAAAAAATAAAAGACAAGCTGGCACATAAAGTATGTTGCAGACATTCGGTAGAAAACATGTGATACAAAAACCATTGGATATTTTGTAGTGGTGTTTAAGCCTAAACATGAAAAGCATTCAAGAAACGTTTTGTGCACAAAGACCAGTTTCAAGTTCCCAGTTCAACTCAAAGGACTAATTTTTTTGTGTGAAAATGCCTAAAACAGGTGATTTTAGAATTGGTTTTAGGTGCTGAATTTTCTGTACAGAAACTTCAGAGCTGTCTTTATGCACACATTATAGTTTTGTCTTTATTAGTGTGCCATTAAAATTTAGGGGCCCTGCTTGACATCGCATTCAGGCAAGTCGCAGATGGAAAGGTTGCAAGCCAGTCGAGTGCCTTGCACACAAGAGTCAATGAGACAAGCAGTGAACGAGAGAGTCAGTCTTAAAACTCATATGTTTTGAGGCTTCTTTAGTCTATTCGTTGTTTCTTCACACCTTTTGAATCAAACCTTGGAAAAATCACCCCTTGTATACCGTGTTTGATGTTTGGTTGTTTCCTGTGTATGTTATATATCTCAAGCGATTTATACTTCTGTTAATATAAAAGTAAAAATTTATCTTATTTTTGATTCAATTAAACTTTTACTTATATTTCACTTATAAACTTTATAATTTAATTTGTAATTAACATGAACAAAAACAGTTAGAAAATAGACGTGTTGGCAATGTCTAGTAAGAAATAATTCTTACACAGAATACTATTAAACTGAGTGCACACGAATACAGTGTGTTGTTCCTTTGGTGCAATTTTCTCAACTTGGTTAAGCCTCCTCTGCACGTGACAGAGGAATATTCTGATAGCAGAACTTAAGCATGGCTTTAGAAATATTGGAAGTAGGTAACCATGAATGGACTGTAACGCAAAATAGCTGCAGGTAAGCAAAATTCTTCATAACTGGCATGTCATAGCAGTCTATGTGCGGTAAGACAGCGTGGCACACAGTAGATGCTGCAGGCATTTAGAGTTGTCACAGACGTAAACAGATACAATTCTCTTAATCACGCAGTTTCCTTCGCTTTCCATTAGTTATTCCGCCTGCCAGTTACATTGCACAGCTGGAGCAATCTGGCAACTGTGAGAGCCATTCAAACAGTGCTGCAATCTAAGAGTGGGTCCCTAAAGGGAACGAACATCCCAGATTACACCTGGAATGATTTTGGAAAACTAAGGGAAACCCAAATACTGCGCTGCAAAATGTAACAGAATCCATCAGAATACGAGTCCAGTGTTTTACCACTGTGCTACCTTGCTCTGTTTTAATTATATTTTACTTATAAACCCTCGGTGGGTCCACTCCTGGATTTTCGCATGTGGGAATAGTGCTGGACAATTGTAGCTTGCTGGTGAGGTTTCTCGTGGTATTCCAGTTTCCCCCGCCCTTGCATTCTAATGCTCCATCCTAGGGTCTCAGTTTAAAACCCAGTGTTGCCTTGCCCTGGGTGCACTCCCCACACAAACTTTTTTTTATTATGCGGAATGTGGCAAAGAGTCAGTTTGATATTTTGTGTAAATTTAAAACTAACAGTAATTAATACACTGTCCATGGTGTCCTACCTCAACAAGTCAGTCAGTCATAAAGTACGTACGAGTTTATAGCATTTGTGTAATGGGGTTAATTTGGTGCAATATAGACTGTGGGTACAATAATGTTTGGTTTCAGATTTTTTGTTAAAAATATTTTTTAAGTTTTCTCATACCTCAAAGCAATTTAGAGCCATAGATTTTTTTATTTCTTAACAGATGATTTCGATGTTAGTGGGCTTTATAGCTCTTCTCAATATAACATTATTCATCTGTGGAAAGGGAATAAAAATGTGCTTACATGGTTACAATTCAGAAATTTTTGAGTGTAGACCAAACATTTTTTCCAATTTCTTTCAACGGTAAAGTTGTTAATGTACACATCTATTTTTTCCACTGCATTTCTGCATTTTATAATTGATATGGGTAGAGCACAGTGTACACTTTCCCTGTGTTCAAATTTGCCGGCCAAGTGCCCTTAGCTTCCTTAATTCCCTTCAAAAGTACATCAGTCATGACGACAGTGTGTCACTATTCTAATACAAACCCAGGGGACGAATGCACCCTCAAATAGTCTCCTTTGGTAATTATCTTGACTAGGGGCTCATCTGAAGGAACGGTTTCTTGTAATTGTGCTATATTTTACTTCTACTAGACCTTCCGTATTGCAAATACAGGGTTGTGGTAAATAAGGTTACATGGTTTACCTAGATAGAATCGTAGTTAGCCACCGTTGTTTACACAAGCTGCCATATCGCTGCCTTTGGCCCTATGGTAATGGATAAGCACAGTGAACATCAGGAAAATTATGTTGCATCAGCATTTACTGTTAGTGTTGAAGCATTTCAGATTATTTTACATGTTTATTTAGGTTTTTTTTTTCATATGTTATTTGTGTTTATGAGTTATTTACTAAGTTAAGATGTTGTTTATGCGGCGTTACTGTGTGTTTACAGTGTATTTTCTTTATTTTATCTAGTTTTAAATGTTTCTTGTTGCTCTGGGGAAAAAAAAAAAAAAAAAAAAAAAGGCTGGCAGAAATCCTTATTTATATATTTCTAAATAAGTGTTACATAAGTTATTTTGTTGGCTAAAACAGTTGAAATTATTCACTTACAGTTCAAACCTGACGTGGTTGTGGCCCAGAAAACTACTTATTCAAACACGGAAATAATGAAAACAAATATTGCGTGTGGTCAGTGTGTGCGAGCGCGTGCCAGGTATACAATTTGGGGCTCTTCCTCATTCGTATATACTTCTCACGCACTTGTGATACATGTCCCGCAATTTTGAGACACAATCTTTAAGTTACAATAATTGATATTCTGCATAATTATTTCATTTAACGATTAATACGGCAACATTATTACCTACTTCGTAGGCCTACAATTTGAACTGAGTTAGTAATTATTGCAAGATTCATCTTTTAAAAAAAGGTAGAAACAATACATTTGCGCAAGTCATATATTCATAACTTACAAAAGGTAAGGTAAAACAAGCAATCAAAATTGCAACCTCGCATACAATCAGCAAGATAATATACGTTATGTAAATCCAATTAAAATTATCTTTGATTTACTGTACTCGTGTAACTTTCTGCAATAAATTATCAAATTATTTGCCAAATACATATTCATTAAAAGTGATTAGCTGGCTAATTGCCGTTGCCAAAAAAATGCCTGTCCAAATTCATCAAGTTCAATGGCACAAACAGTTTGAGTGGTCAGAGAGCGCACCAGCGAGTACACAACTTTGTGCTCTCTCTCTTTCACTCTCTCTCCGGTGAATTGAGACAACCAAAGAGCATTCTCTCCGTCATCATAATGACATGGTCGTGAGAGCACGAGAGAGCTCTCTCTGGACTAATTGAGACACGGCCTAAGGCAGTGTCCCAATTCGCTGAGAGAGTACTCTCTCTCACTCTTAATATCACAAGTGTCTCCTCCCTGCTGACCCAGCTCCAAGGAGAGACCAGTAAAGGGACAGCGAACGATGATGTACACTCGGTGCTCACTCTCGCACCCTCTCTGGCAACCATGTTGTTTTCAAGTCTAACCTCAATATCCAAGCACGTATTTTATTATTTCTAAAGCAGTGTTAGAAATATTTTTTTGACTTAACTTAATTATTGCATTTGTGAATTGGGCAATAACAATATTCCGTTTAATTTGAAACATAACAAATTATGATATTATGTTTAAGTTTCATTAAGGTTAATTGTGTGCATATTATTAAATACTGTGATTTGCACATAACAGTTATGTTTTTAACTCATGCAAAAATGTAACAAATTTAAATTAAATAAGTTACTACTACATTAAAAACCAACAGAGGGCACAAGTCTCAATTCGCTAGTGTGTGTCAGAGTGAGAGTACACTTTCGATTTGAGACACGGCCAAAGAGCAGAATGAGGGTGCACGGCAGTGAATTCAAACACTGATCGTGGCGTGTTGCGAGACGTTGCTGTCCCGGCCAGATAAGTGAACTTCACACTACATAAAAACCAACCGGGAACAAAACCCCATCACTACGTTTTCATTACCAAATTATATACGGCATTTTCTCTTCGTGCCAAGCATCAATAAATGCCCGATAAGTACGACCACCAAGAATATCGTATCTTCTTTTGAGGTCGATGACATCTTTCATCAAACCCCATGACACTCCAACTTGTGCTTGCATCATTATCAATAAAACACTTCCATTAAACACTCCTTATTATAAATATTAACATATACACTGCACATAACCACTAAATCAAAACACGACATTACATAAAAAATTTGCCAGAACCATAGAATAAATATGACGTACACGAGTAGACTGATTTCGCTGGCTGCGGACACAACAAATCTCCGCGTTGAAATTAAAATTTTTCTATCAATACGGCTAACAAAAATTATGTGAACTGTGTTTGAGGTTAAGACCCTTTATAATAAACAAGTGCTTTTGAGGTGTTTTTATACTTCCTCAAGCCAATTTATAATCCTTGTTGACTAACTCAAAATATTTAAAGTTTTTTTAATAGTATAATAGTGCTCGTAATTTAAAAAAAAATATATACAAATACATTCTTACTGTTGACCATTGAACAGGCCGTTATGTTCCTTTGGGATTGGTCAATGTTGTGTGCACAGAAGATGAATAAGCAGTCTACCACATCGTTAGTCCATAGTTGCCATCCACATCCATCCTGCCTGTTTCTGAGGCAGGAAAAATCACATCACACGATCTCGCTTGTTAATATGTGTCATACCGGTTCCTATTGTCTGATATTAGTATCCAAGACTGAATCCCAATAGTATTTATGAACGAGAATATTATGTAAATTCTTAATTTCGAACTTATTTAACAACAACATTCGCATAGTGCCCATTTTACATGTGACATAGCCTGTGCTCTAGCCCGTTTGCCCGCAGTGAATTACTACGCACCAGTCATCAGCACTCTACTGCGCACTAATGTGCATTATGGGTAACAGTGCGCCACTGTAGTCAATTTCCGATTGAAAGCGACGGATGAAAATCAACCTTTAAAAAACACTCCAAGCATAACACGCCAAACTGTTATTTTTATAACCTGTATTCCACAAATATATAACACTGTGGTTGACTTTAGATTACTGTATTATTGGATAAATGAAACTTTGCCTTAATATCTTATATAATTTGTTATATTTATTTCTTTTTAAATAGTAATTAACAACAGTGAGAGCAGTGATGTATTGGCAACCGCCAGAAAATTCTACATGTGGTCCAGGGGAGAAAGCGCACGGAAAAATGGAAGGCTGCCACCATTGCAGCTACAAGGTAGAATGTGAAGGACAGTGGTCATTTTTGAGTGCCATGACGTCAGCCTCACCATGACACCCAGACACTGCAAAAGGACAAAGGTAGTATGCATGCACACCTCCCCTCCACCCAAGCTGCGATGTGGAGGAGAAACGAAAAAGCCGCCCTTCCACACTCCCGACCCTGCTACCAAACAGCTGAGCAGGTCGTTGACCCCTGACTCGCACAGTGCCTTGCAGTGATAGCTTCACTGTGCCACCAGCCATGCTACGCCGAGCATCGCACGCTCCAGACCCTGCTCCCATGATCCGTGTCTTCTGCGCAATGACCACATTCATTTGTTGACAACAGACAGTGGTTGGCCAGACACTTTACAGCACACTGGCGCTGATGTTTCTACAGTGTCTACGCATAATGCCGCGCGACTTAATCGCCAAATGCGAGCTAGGCTCTCAGTACTGCCAATGCCAGCATAAGACCAGCCTCTCAAACATCAACATCATGGACAACCGTGAGAGTGAGTCGAACAGGAACTTTTCGGAACAACCACCAATAATAAATTCAGTGAACATTAATCAATATAGCTGGTGTCATAACCTCTTGTGCACAAAACCTGGCATATCACTTCTGCGCATCGCACGGTGCAACCCATAGTGCCATGCAGAATGTATAAACACATGAGCGCAAGAAACAGTAAACTGACTCATCTTTCAGTGTAAGCAGTGTATTGGACAACTGGAAATGAAAAACACAGTAACGTATAATTGGGATTCATTCTTCAACGAACTGCAAAGGGCGAATACATGCAATCGCAGAGAATGTATGGGAGGAATGAGCAGATAAATTCAAAAATGCCACACGTGCAGAACAACTGCCCATGCACAGTGTCAAACAGAAGCGGAACGAGCCACCATGGAGGGAGCACATTTCACATGCACATACTGTACAGCCAATCGCAAGAAGGAACCTGCCACACCACACGTCAGCAGCACACATGTGGTAGCAGCCTGGACTTCAGCACCTGAAACTCAGTGACTATCAATGTCAACCCTACCTAACTACCACCTCTCCCGCCAATACCACAAACACCGTTCATTCCACCCATACCCGCATACTAGTCAACTCCTATGTTTAATCCGCACTATCCCACAATTTTACCGAACCTAACACAAATGTTCCTAACTGCCACACCAGTAACAAACATGCCACGAAATTCCAGTGAACTAGCACCCACCACCAACCACAGATCGGAAACAGCAAGTCGGCCGATGCCCACACATTTCCAGATACTGTCACATTTTCCGGTGCACTCAATGAAGACCCAACAGTGTTTGTGCAAGACTGCACAACACGTTTACAGCAGTACCGAGTTTCCGAAGATGAGTGGCCTGGTTGTGTGGGTAAGCAACTTGAAGGCGAGGCTCGACAATGGTGGAAGTCAATATATCACTATGGCTTAACATGGACCGAGTTTCTACACTCATACCAATGCAGGTTCAGAGGCCAGGTGAAAAAACAGGGATAGTATAGACAGCAATGTGAACACCAATGAGAAGCCGACAACAGTCACTACCGCACAAGGCAGAGTGTTCAAGCAACAAATATGAGTGGTTTTCAAGGTGGCAATCGGTTTGTCAAGTTGTATAAGATATGGCCACCCAGGATGCCATGCCGTTGCTGCAAAATGGACACCTACCACTGGCACAATGCCTACCCAGACAACCCCCATAACAACAGACATCCCGACGCAACCGACAATGACTAGGGAAATAGGAAATAGGGGTAAAGGTGCCAGACGTGTCGTTTACCCCTGTTCCGCAGTACAAGCCAGCGTTGACACCTGAGCAAACCCTGGTACAAAAGATCACTAGTAATGGTGCAAAATCTATAAGGGTATTTGTTTATGTCAATAATCTTCCATATCACACACTAATAGATACTGCGGCATATCATAATTTCTGTCAACCTCGATTTGTGCATGAAAGTGATGTAATGCTAACGCAGCATATTCTTCAACTTGAAAATTGTCAACATGTAAATTCAGCATTAGGACAGTTTGCAGTAACCAACAGAATTCGTTATTTGAAGACGATATCCACAGTAGTAACAACAGAGATTACCAAGGATGCTATAGTGGGAGTACCATGACTCACTGAGAAAAACCTGCTGTAGATAGAACCCGCTGAGATATACATTCATTTCGAAGCAAATTAAAAGAGAACGTTATACAACATTGATAGCCGTGCTGCAGACCAAACAATGAGAGTTATGTTAAGGAAGTTTGAACATGCTGTCCTAGTAGAGTATCAGCCCACTTTTCAACGTCAGCTCGACAAGAGGAAAACTGTTTTTGCTAAGCATGATGCCTTGAACTGAACTACTGTAGCCGAGCATGCAATCCCGTTAACACAGGAACAGCCGATCTATTAGAGCATGCGAATTTACCTTCCCCACGAAGCTCAAATAATTTATGAACATATAGTGGAAATGTTAGCAGACATGGTATTTGAACAGACGAGGAGCCTGTTTAAAAATCTGCAACACAGAGAAGCCGAACTGGCAGTAGCTAGAGAGGTGCAGGAGCGTTACATCGCCTCGTGGGTACCCGCCACTAACCGGGCCCCACGCAGGCTGACAGCAGGCCAGTTAGTATATGTAAAGGAACATCGACTTTCCAAGAGCGCCAAGCAGTTCTGTGCAGGGTTTGCACCAAATAGAGTGGGCCACACATCATCCCACCATTAGAGTTCACTATGCACCTATTGAGGTTGAGTGTCCGGCGAATAGTGGTTGTTCACCGCGATGACCTCTACCTGGCAGCAGAGGCCCCCCAGTGACATGGTACCAGAGTTATTGTTTATTTGGTGCGGCAGCCAAATTGACTTCTGGGATGGGTTACGCAGCACATGGCAAACTGTTGCTCCATTCGAGTTCAGAGCTGGACTGAAGATCAAAATTAAAATCATTTCGAACCGCCGAAATTGGTGGTCCCATATCTCGACCCGAGATCAGCAGCTATCATCAACAAAAGATTGCAAATATGCCTACAGGTCGAACTATGTTCGATTGTTTGCTTGGGAAATGAAAACAACATTACACACTTGAATATTATTCAGTAAAATTCGTAGACCAATAATTCACTTAGAATAGATAAAACATCCCACATTTCGTTCTATCTATAGTGAAAAATAAGCCTACTTCCATTATGTCATATATTATGAACCAATAGCAAAATTTGTCTCATACTTAATATGGTTCTCTCAATTTGACGCAAGATGGACGAATCGGTGATCCAGGGTCATGAAATTTCGTTGGTGTAACTATTTTAAATTGGAACCAAGTTCAAACTGAATCCCAGCATGGAACAAGGATCTTTTGATCTCAGATCGAGGAATACATTGGGTAAAACCCCTTCGACCGTTTGCCCACTGCTCAGAACATTTGAGTGAAGAATTCATCTACACTCTACCCACACAGTCAGTGCAGTGTGGTGTGGTGTGAGAGAAGAGCCATTCAGTGCAGCATCTGGCTACAGGACCCACGAGACACATGGTGCAGAGGAATCTGAACCACAACAATCTATTTTCATTTTCTTAAGGGAAAGTTTAGGTTTTAAGGCAGACGCTAAACAATATGCATATATTAGACTTGGACAAACTATGGTACTTTAAAGTGTGTCATTAAGGAGGTATTATGTATGTCTTTTTGGCATGCAGTAAGCGTGGTAAGTCCAGCATAGTGCTACTTATATTAGAAAGTAGATCCATGTGACTCGCTGGCGCAGCAAGCCGGCCAACACATCATGTCTACGTAGTAAGAGCTCAGTGTCCAGAGCAGCAGGTTGCGTACATGGTGTGTCTTGCGTTTCACTCTCGAGAGGTACTTCAACTTTTGTGAACCTATCATTAATCTGCAATAGAATCCATTCTTTTAAAATCGCTATGTCTAAGCTGCTTGGGACACCTTTCCTACACTTCTCCAGTGCTTGATTCGCCTGGGGAAGCTTTAATTACAATTTAAGCATTACTGGTCATGTTCTGTCTCTCATTGTCGCCTTACCAGCAGGCTTAAACCCGACACCTGTATAATGAGTTGTCTCTTAGAGGGAATTGAAAGTGTAACCTGAATAAATCTTACATCAAAGAAACAGCATTTATTATTTCAGGTCAGTCGAGACTTTTAAGGGTGCAGACCCTACTGCCTGCCAAAGTGTAACCTTTGTCCAATGTATCAATTGTGCTTGCTTTTGTGTATTTTAATTCGCCATACTGTTGTCAAGTGTAACTGGGGTGTGTGGCTACCTCAAATAGGTCACGGCATAGCTCTCAAACCACTTAATTATAATAAGTAAGTATTATTCAATGAGAAGTACCAACACGCCAGAAGGATATTGTCTTGGTCGCCTGCTGAACAATTCCGAGACTACAAGAGAATGCTCTACCAGAGTATGACATCATGCTAGTGATGCCTGGCACGAAGGTAAACATATACAAAATTCCCCAGATTTCCCTGAAACCTGATATCAAATTATAAAATTTACTCCTCTACCGACCACCGCACCCCATCTCGTCCCACCCCAACATGCGAATTACTTAACTGTTTTTGATATTGATAAAAATTGCTAATTTAATTCTTCGGTTGCTGGACTTGCATGTATACATACGTAATATTCTCAATGCCCTTTTCTACTTTTGCATGTTAGGCAAACTACAGACATCTTTATTTCATTGCACAAATATAAAAAACATTTAAAAATGTGCACTAGCATTGGCAACATTCTCTTCATTTTACCACGTGTCTTTCTCACAGGTATGCTGTGTGATGATTCTTCATGGTGATGTGTTGCTTAAAGATTACAGTTGTGAGAATTTTTAAATATTTATAAATTTATCGCACATTTGATTATGTGTTTCTAATGCCTGGTTGCACCATTATGATTCGAAACTCGATTGAGATCGGCTCTAAGATCGAGTTCGGAACTGGACTGGAGATCAGGATGAAGTTCATTTCGAACCACTGAAATTGTTGGTTCCAAAACTCTATCCGAGATCAGTAGTCAACATCGACAAATGTAGTTTGAAAATACGCCAACTGATAGAACTACGGTGAAGGCCAGGCACATCAGGGCCTGTTATCTCTATAGGGATTCTGTTGACCTTCAATTTAGTTCAAGACCAACCGCAGTTTCATTTCCGGTGCTAGTGTTGTTTTTTTACTTCTGACCTCTTCTGCTCTCTTAATTTTATAAATTGTATTTCAGATTAATGGCTGTGTTTAGGGTCTACTGACAATGCATATAAGGATAAATAATAAATAAAGTACGCAATGTGATCTGCAGGATGACGAAATACTTTGTTCCAGGTTGCAACGACGAATCGGGAAGTAAACACAGGTTACCTGATCTTTATTATGCACATCGGTTCGAATTGTGGAAGTGGTTATTAGCATAGCCAAAATTTAAGGAATTAAGTAATGAAGAAATTATTGTTGGTACAGTACAGTATTTGTCGCTAATTTTATAATCATCCTTTTAGTTAACCTGGACTTATATGATACATGGATAGCATCGTTAATATATCCAAAGTATTAATGGTAGGAATTGTGTATATTTACAGTTTCACTTACTATGTACATGAAGGGCCTAATGAAAATGCGTTAGTATAGTTTTTTGTTTGGTGTCATGCAGGCCTAATGAACTTGACCGACTTCTTTTAGTATAATTTAGTCATATATATTTACAAAGATATAATTGTATAGCTTGTTCATGGTAATGTGAGCACTTATGACGCAGTCTCATCAGACATGTTAACAAATAAATACATTTCATTATGGTCATAGCCTTTTATTTATAGAGTAGGGGAAGTATATACAATGTAGATTAGATACTCACATAGCAGTGTTTACATTTACAAGCGAAAGGATGTGAATTTGCTAAAATAAAATTGTTTACTGTACATAAAATAAAAATCACAATTTTTATTAATACACTACTTACATTTTGCTTACTTATACAAAAAAATTTGGAATGTTTGGCTTCTCACATTGGTCTTGTATTGTAACAATCAACTCCACCTGTAGTACTGTCAACTCTACCTTCAGTCATTTATGAAAAAGTATAACGCACTACAGTAGCATGAATATAAACACTGCCATGTGTATAATTTAAACATTTTATAAATTTTCCCATACACTAAAACAAAAGGCCAAGGCCATAATGAAATGTTTTTATGGTTAACATATGCCTGATGAGAGTGCATCTTAAAGTACTCACCTGACCTACAATAGGCTATACAAATCTAGCTTTGTACTAAGACTAATTTATACTAAAAGTAATGTGTCAAATTCATTAGGCCTACATTTTACCAAACAAAAAAAAAAAAAAACTAGACTAATGCATTTTCACAAGGCCGTTCTCGTACTTAGTAGGTGAAAGTGTGGTGCTGTAAAATACACACAATTCCCACCATTAATACTTTGAATATATTGCCTCTCTCAGCATTTAAAGTAAGCAGAATTGCTACAAAAAATTAATTTTATAGTATAGTAGGGATATGTACTATTTATTGCGAGTATGTGTCTTAGAAACTTTTAAAGAATTTGTACTTATATTCTATTTAGGCCTACATATGTATGCTAAATTTGTTACTTGATTGAGTAGACTTGGGTGGTTCGGTTTCTGGGATTTTGAATTTGGTTCTATTCTTTCCATATATCATATTGCAAGTCTAAAGGATGATAATAAAATTGGTGTCAAATACTGTATACAATGATCCTGCACGTAACACAAGCAAGCAAGAAAAAAAAAACCTGTACCAATACTAATTCAAGTAATGTTTCGCCCAATTGCAGACGATTATTTTGTGACAATGTGACAGAAATCTCGAACACGACAGATTTTATGAATACAAATAACCTCCAATTACATAGTGGGTGCAACAATCGTCAATAATACATGTATTTTTCTTGTTGCAAGAGTGGTGGCAAAGTTATTTGGTAACATTTGTAATAATATGTGAAGATATTCTTTTGTTGTTTGTAAGAATAATTTAACTGTTGGCCTAAATTATTTTTTCTGCTTTCTTTAAGCATAGTTGGTTTTAGGTATTGTTGTATTGTGTCGTCTTGAGTGAAAGGTAATATTGACTTGTGTTCACAATTTCTTAAAACTGCTTGTTCCTGCCATTTTCTTACTGTAACCACCGTCCACAATGAAGTGACAAACCTAATTTAAATGGTTAAGTTAGTTGGTTTCAGGAAACGTGCGCAATGTTGATTTTACGGAATGATTCTGCAAACAGATAATTTTAAGCTAGTGACGAACAAACGTGACTTTACGGCAGCAAACTTTTAAGGATTTCCATAGAAAAACATGTTTTCAAGGGGGTGCGATTTATACTGTTTAAGTTTGCGTGCTTTGTATTGAAAGGTATGTGGCATCATATTTAACACTTTTGTAGTTTGTAAATATTTATTTGCCTATATCGTAAATTCAACGAGCGCAAGGTTAACTTCGACTAAAAAAGTGCGTAATGTGTGTACATTGATGCATCTTTACGAATACGAACAGTGACGTATGTATCACAGTTTGTTTTTTCATTGAAGTTAAAAATTTTTACTCATAAGACGTAAAACTAAAGACCCCCAAATTACACTGTTTCCTTTTTCCCTCAAAATAAAATAAACAGAACCCAAACCAACATAACCACGCAAAAATAAAACTGGTTGGAATGCCAATCTAGCTATACTATCCTACATCGATAGTTATGCCCAAACCATTTTTTCCAAAACTGCAAAACATAACGTTCATGTGGTTTGTGTTGAGTTATTCTTCTATAATCTTTGTTTGGTAAATATACATATGGCCTTCTGTAACATTTTGTATTTTCAGCCATGAATGGTGAAATATTGGTTTTGGTATCACATGTGTTTTCGTTACAACCACAATTTACAGTCGCGCCAATGTAATTCCAGTTTAAAAGTACGAGTAACTGTCATTTAAAATGTGAAACAAATCAAAATTTAAAATGAAAATATGGAAATAAATAAAAACACATGTACCGAAATGAATTGATCGAATAAAAATGATTATTAATGGAATCCCTATATGTATTTAAATAACTTTGTATAAATAAATATATGTGTTCAAATTAAGTTTATAATTTTTTTTTGCATATATACATGTGTGTGTACTCAAAAAAATAAACTTAAATTTCCCGCCATTAACTATATTTGAATTCTCCTCTGCTGGTCTTCTTGATCTTTAGTTTATGATCAGTCGCAAAGCGCTACGATCGCAGTACGTCCTCGGTCAACGATATTAACTTCGGAGATACCGATCTATTAACACCTAATGTATCTATCAAAAAAGTTTTTGTTGTGGTTATCTTGGGGTAAACTGTTTGGAAGTCGTCTCATGTAAAAAGGAAAAATTATATTATTGACTGGAGAAAGTTTCTGCAGCAGTAATGACGATACAAATCGAGTCGTATACAATTAAGACTATTGTGATTATCACTTTTATTGCGGGAGCTGCTGTTGGGTATAAGTTGAAGGAGTGGAGAATCTGGTGGGCGAAAAGGAGGAGAGACCATTTCGCTGATAAACTCGTAGACGCCCAAAAGACCTTAGAGGTTTTGTCAAAGTCGCCATAATAGAGTAAGATAATGTTTCATTTTGATTCGACACTGTGACGTCTCAGATCTGCTACTTCCGGGAAGTCTCTCGCAAAAAATGGGCAATTGTTAAGAATCACAGCTTTTCCAAATGAAAATCTTTTAGAATGGTATGTATCATCATCACTAATCACACTTAAAAGTCTAATTTAATGGGGGGCACCACGATATTCGTTGTTCCTATGAAACACAATAGTGGAGCCATGAAGATAAGGGAATTGTGGGGTAAAACACTTAAGAATTATGTAAACTATAGTGTCAATCGGGAGAGTGATTCACCAGAAATACATAATATTCCAACACTGTTTGATACTTGTGTTGATTACCTGTATAACCTCACCACCGTGGCATAATTTTACCCTGTAAATTACATTTTATACATTAACGATTTGTTTCCAAAGGTATTCTCACAATTTAATACAAATTTGCGACCCAGTATAACTGTATCCGACGTTAATTATACATGTTTTATTGCATAAACCCAGCCATCTTTATAACCCTCCACTCTTATCTAATTACATTTTTTTTTTACAGTAAACTAAGTGGAGCCCCTCCATAATTCCTATCAATTGTGATTAGTAATAATCATATCTAACATACTCGTGTATTATTTTCCTGATTTTCGAAAAAGGCCATGTTCAGGATTACCATGTAAAATAGGATATACACATTGTGTCCGGTACGAGTGATGAGGGATTGGTTTTAACGTAATTATTTCAACTTTCGATGTAGTTTTTACATTTATTATAGCATATGAATTGTATGTGTGTGTGTTAATTGCATGGTAAAATGAGTGAAAAATATGTACATAATCGTAATATTTAATGCTGTAAATGCATTAAATTACAAAAAAAAAAGACCTAATTGAACTATACCTAACTTGACAATTTTACCACCACAAGTTACAAATATGGTAGTGGGTAGGGCATGAACATCAGGGAAGTGAGTGAAAAATGTGCGTTTTCACAAAATTTTACCCCACAAATTGCATCCAGTTGATAGCCCTCCCCAGTATCGAATAATGTAACTTGTATTGTTAATATTGTCAATTTAGGTATTGTTCAGTTACATTTTTAAGCAATTAAAGTTTTTGTGATAAAATATTACGATTATATCGGGAATATCACGAAGCAAAACGACCTAACCAAACAATACCTAAAATCATGATATTATCAATACACACACACATCCAAATGTTACTGTGATAACGTACGATGTTCAAGCATAGTCTCCTTGCAGGGAAAAATATTGTACAAGCGTAGCCAAATATCATGCACAGAGCCAGATTCCCAGCACCAGCAGGGGAGTAAATCCCCAAAACAGTGATTCAGCCTCGTCGACTTTCTTCTCTAGGTAGTGACCACCAAAGAGGTCATGCATCAGCGATGCTTGGAGTTTCCCCAGAAATGACTTTCAAGATTAGCCCATGAACATTGAAATATTGCGTGAGTCTCTCTTGTGTGTATTGGTAATATTGTGAATTTCTGTATTGTTTGGTTAGGTAGTTTTCCAATTTAATTTATTTTCGTGCTATTTGTAATATTATCGTAATATTGTATCATGAAAGTATGTTAATTGCAAAAAGATCCTACTGCACATGACCTAAATTGACAATTTTACCAATACAAGTTACAAATATGATGGTGGTGAGGGCTATGAAATGTGAAGTAAATTGCAGGGTAAAATTTTATCATGAAAACGTACATATTTATTATTTGTTTTACCTTGCAATTTACCTGATATTCCCCACTATTGTATTTGTAGCTTGTAGCCTATTTAGGTATTGTTCGGTTAGGTCTTTTTGCAATTTAATATATTTTCTTGAAAAAATATTATGATTAGCCCATATTTTTTTTACTCCTTTCACCCCACATTTTCTCTGATCTTCATAGCCCTCCTCACAATCGTTTTGTGTTCTGTGTAATTAGTAGAGTGGAATTATACCACTTTCCGAAATTTTTCTTTAAAAAAAAAAAAACCCCCTAGTTGAGAAGTTTACCAAAAAATAATTTTATTTAAGCATTGGTTGCCTTTACGAGTCTGTACTTTTTAGAATTTTAGATCACAACGCACATGAAAATCAAAATTACGAACATGAAAAAATATTCATAATTCCAATTAATTTATTTGTGCACTAAATTTAGTGCTTTCTGGTACTAGTGTCTGAATCTCTGAAAGCCTTGTTGTAAATATCATCATGCGTCCATAAACGTAGTGGGTTTGTGGACCATTGGGCCAAGGACAAGCTGTTGTGGACTAGTCTTGGTATTGGTAAATTTTGATGGTCTAGGCAACCAGGATATAAACAGTTCTACCTTGAAATTAGGTCATGAGTATAAAGAAAAAACTTCGGGTACTGTACTTCATTCATTTTGGTATATACAAAACAAGCTACAGTTAAACACACACACACACACGCGCACACACACGCACGTGCGCGCATGCGCACACACAATGTCAGTTACCAAGTGCAACAAGAGTTCCATTAAGTATTGATTAGTGTAATCATGCTGAAAAACTCGTACGTACAGAGCCTTCAGACTGACTATAGGCTGTTCATGGTTTAAAGCCTTGTTTAAGATCTGTGTGTACAGTAATATTTTGTTATAATTCACATTATGGTAACAATTTAAAATTCCTGCCGAAATATTGTACGTAAGCTATTTAGAAATATTTCACTTTAACATACAAAATTTAGGTTAACTTCTAGTACAACAGACTATTTTACTTTGTGTCTTCTAATATGAGATTAATTAAATGTCAATTTGTGGGCTTTATGTCAATGCGTGATGCCCTACAGACTAAGTATATGTCAATGGTAAGTGGGAAAGCAAATTTTTGTTCGGGGTCTAAGTCAGGCACATCCTTAATGTGGAGGTTACGTGTTCAGTTTCTCTCTACGTGGGGCCGGTGCCTTCCCTGTATAGAGTACTGGCCTGGTAGCTTTCCGGCAGGGCACAACGTCTGGCTCGGCCAGAACAATCTTCCTTTTCAGGCTTTTAGCCATGGGTGGTTTACCTGGGTGATTGAGATTGTTAAGAGTGAGGGCGTGGTTCTGGCTGGTTGACGGTGTGCAATGAGGTTCCCGAGTATGAAGCTGGCTGTGTGGGATATGTGGTGCATGTCAGTGGGGACAGCGTAACTGGTGTGAGATCTGTTGGCAGCTGTTCCAGTTGACAGTAGTACTCCTCAAGTCATAGGTGGACTTCGTCGCTCAGACATGTGGGTGGCTGGTACAGGTCTCATGGAATCTCTGGTGTGACTGGGATGAGCAGTTGTCGGATGGCTTGAGCTTGGTCTCTGGGCACAAGTTAACCTACTGCGGCGACAAGGGCAAGGGGGTGAGCTCTGATAAACGACCTGAAGAAATACGAACCTGCTTTAGCTTCTACTTAAAGACGACTCCTTTTGGAGTAAGGAATCAAAGTCACACTCTCCTCACGATCGTGAGACGAGACACAGAGACTTGAATGTTCTCTATCATGTAGTGCCATGTGAGTGGCTGCAGATGAGTGGAATTCCAACCTCAAATGCTTGGTGCTAAGGCACGGTGAACAGAGAAAGTTAGACCTCGCTGACTAGCTTCAGCACGTGGGTGTGGGTTCCATCCACTTCTTCCCAGCCTAGGGAAGGCCCCTTTCTGGCACTAAGGTGCAATCTAAAAGGCTGAACACCAGACCGACAGGCAAGTCCAGGAACCGTGTACATGTGTGGGCTCCCCCCTTTCTACCTACCTAGGAATGCAGAATGGTTGGCCAGGCGAGTGCTTGTGTGTGGCAAAGATGTGTACTGGCTTGACTGAGAAACATTCCCTGGGATCACCTGTGTATCCCCATACATGTAAGGTCACTGGGAAAAGGGTGCTAAGTCTATGGAAATGTGAAACTTGAGGATCCGTTTCAAACAATGTTTATTCCTTTTTACGGCAAATAAACATTTGGTGACATACTTGACGGGAAGCTAACTTGCATAGTACGGGTAGAGGCGGCCTGGTTCTGAACTAACAAGAATACGGGCAGAACCGCGTTGTTATAACAACTTAAACTGAGACTTGACACCCTAATGCATTGTTGCCAAGAAGGGGCCATGGTTTATAGTGTATAGTTTATAGACGATGGATAGGCATGTTGCTAGGAAAATTAGCAAGGTGTTGATGGGATAAGTCCAACACTCAAGCTTAGGATAAGTATGGTCCTTCTGGCACAAAGGTGCAGTGAAGGGAAGGTAGGAATAGCAAGGATAGAAGCTGGTGAGAGCTTTGGCAGCTAGCGAGGAAGACTTTCAGGCAGGCTGGTCAGTCATGGCACAGAGTGCGGTGGAAAACTGAAAACTGGTCATGAGTCGAATCTTGACTCTGTATTTTTACTCTGTCGGGCGGCTGCTCGGCTGGCATCTTGAGGGAGAGAGGTGGTTGCTGAGCTGGGGATGGCGAAGAGCATAGCTCTCTGACGTAATGTCACCAGTCAGCTGGAAGAACGAGACAGATGAACAACAAAACACATTTGTGGTGCCATCTAGCGGTGATGAGTAGTACTCGTTGCCTTGAGGTGCATAGTTTCGCCGAGCCGGGTGAATAATAAAATCTCCGCTGGCTGGAACATCCTTTCTTGCCGGGTAAACAGTACAAACTTCTGATGTCACGCAATGATTATTAGTAATACTAACTTTGTAGAAATCAGATACGCTGCAGGCTATACTGATGAGCTGAAGTTGTTGAGATTACCATTGTTGAGGGCGCGTCGTGCGTCAATTCGTCCCCTCTCTGCTGCGGCGGAAGCTCATCCTTGAGGGAGAATAGAAACAAATTTCTATTGAAAGTACATGGGAGGTGCTCATAACAGCAATAGGTTTCCCTCTCAACTAGCCCTGTCTGAACAGGATGAGATTAGAGGTCATACCTGAGAAGAGATGGAAACAGATTCCTCTGTTGCAGGAACAATTTGCCTTTGTCTCGATTAGTCCACTCAGGGGGCTTGGGGTGGAGAAATAATTCCTTTGAGAGAATGTAGTACTGTCCTCTCAGAAGCAATTTATTTCACTCCTGGTTGTTCCTCTGTAGCGTCGCTACTCTGTGCATATGCTCTGTATGCCAGTTCCCTCATGAATGAACTTGACCTTGAGTTCGAAGAACCAGTTGGCTTGAAGGTCGATGGCTGGAGTAGGTGCAATGGTGACACACTTTGTCGTTTCTTAGCTTTGGCAATAGCAGACATTCTCTGTTGCATGGACTCAACGTTCCCTCTCTCTTCATGCTTCAAAGGATTAGTTTATGGGAGTGCTAGGAGGTGGCGGTGTGTCTTTTATTTTTATCTGTGCTCTTCGTATTGTATTGCTTTTTTTATTTTTTGAGTGTTATATTCGTGGAGTGAACTGAGGGGTGTGCTGCGGAACTCTTTCATTAAAATGCGCAGTCTCACAAGATGAATGTTAACATTTAGTTTACTGACAATGTCACAGTATAGCTGTGGAAAAAGAAAAACACATTGGGCTGCACACAGAATAGCAAGACACTTGGGGAATCATATAATTATGATTATTTAGTAAAAGTCACCATGCAAAAATTGCACTCGTTCGGTTTGTGTCAGCTAACGCCCTGCTGTGGCCGACTGCACAGAGGATTAAGCTTGGCTCTGCCTTGAGCCTCCTAGTGTCACACAGCCGGCAAAATTACGTGTGCAACTCTAAGTAACAAGCTAAAGGAAAGTGAACTGAGTGCCTCTAGACAGCCCACTGTGTACAAATTAGCTAACGAGTGTTTTTGTGGCTTACCCTGACTAATTTAAACATTGTACGTCACCACTACAAGAACAAGATGAAGGGTGCCAAAGCACAACGTGCAACCCTTTTTAAAAGAAAATGAAATGGTTATTTACAACATTATCAGTTTCTTCTCGCAAACAATTTTTCAGTTGTCTATAGAGTTCTTGGGTTGCTGGCTTAAAAGGCTTTTACACATTAATTTGCAAGTGATTATTTGAAAAATCATTTGGAAACATATCATTAAGTGCACTAAGGCGCTAGAGCAAAACAGAAAACAGTATAGTACAGTATTTACGTTAACTCGTTTATTAAGTGCATTGAATCAACACAATTAAAACACTGCAGCAACAAAAGAATAGGCCCCTATTAACTTTCATGTCAGGTTGAGATCAGAGTCAAACTACAAACTGCTGGATAATATTGACTGGGGAAGTGCGAAGGTAATCAAGATAATATGGTTAAGGGCAAGCACACAATAATGGCATACATATTATTTGAAAAATGATAAAGTATATATGTATTTTACTTAACAGACTTCCACCAGTTGTATGTTGACACACAAAATCGGTTGAGTGATTTTTGAGTGCTTTGTTCTGGAATTTAAAAAAAATAAATAAATTTCCAAAGGCAATTAACGTCTCTCTAGCAAACTTCATTAAATTAGGTTTTTTTTTTAAATTCAAGTATATTGCAAAAGGATTGACAACATTAATTTTTAATAATCTAAGATTCTAAGGATAGTAGGCTATTATATTTATACTTATTACAGGAGCACATGTCACAACAAAAATTTCATTTGAATCAAGGTTAATTTGGTGCACAATATGGTATTGTTTATTAAATAAATAAACTGTCTTCAAAGTAATATAAACTTTGATGGGGGGGGGGGGGCTGTATAAATGCTGTACTGTACCCCACCCACAACAATATTTAGAGGGATGCAATTGTACCCCTGTATTCATGCTCTTGCCTTGGTGATTTCATACACATATCTTTGTGTGTGTATACATAGTAGAAATGTGAATTTTTACAAACCTTGACATACAAAAATGGCAGTCTCTGAAAAAACTAGCATGTAGCTTTAATACTACTACAAACTTACAACGTGCATGTCTCTACTCTGCTGTATACATGTGTGTGTGTGTGTGTGTTGAACGTGTTTCAGATGGCTGCAGTGCCGAGGTGCAGCATCACAGTAGTGTTGTAGTCACATTGTGCTTTCACAGCTGAGTGAGCGTGGTCAGTGCAAACCACTTGTAGCCTCTATTAAAGACTGCTGTAAGCAAAACATTTGTTATTTAATATTTGCGTGAAGTACTGTTAAACTTGTTGAAATTACAGGTGTGGTTTTATTTCCAGCAGATCAAATGAAATTCAGATACCACTGTTGAAGAGTTCTCAGATAAGTTGTGGCACCCAGCCTACCACATCTACAGAAACAGAACTCGGGCATAAGTTAGTGAGCCAGCCCGATAACTCATTTCAACGATTGGTTGTAAAAAAAAAATATTCTTGGCAACATTGCAAAAACCGATCATTAATAACATATATATTTTATGCCCGTATATATTTTTCTGTTTCTTTTTCATAATTTATATTCAATGAAATAATTTTAACAATTTTTACCAGCACTATTAGTATGAAAGTCTTTGGAATTCGGGGGCTTGCCTAGCAACCTGAGAGACAAATCCATTGATAAACACAATAAAAATGGTTTTTTTTTTAAAGGAAGTATTATTGTATTGTCCATTTCATATAAGAGGTCTCAAATTTGACAGAAAATGTGACCAACCTACACACTATGTAAACAGTAAATGCTCTTGCTCCTGCAGTATTGTATCAACTGATTAACTGCTGCAGGATCCTTGTTGTTAGGTTGGCTATTTTGATGATGCCTTTGGAAGAAAATAGTACTTGGAACTAAAAGTTGTAATTTAAAATCTTAATTATACTTACAACATTTATGGTTTAAATTATGTTTCTAAAGCTATATTAAATTTTCTTGGCTATTAGTTATGAGACTTTAAAAAAATGTCCAACATTTATAACAGAGTATGTCGACACAAACAGTAAACGTTTCCAACCAATAGCTAGCCATGTTTTTTTTCCAGTTTCCAGCACAGTGAAGGCAATTGTGCGTGCAATTTTTTTCTTATCGTGTTTATTATATGAATATCTTATTGGCGTCGGAATATTTAATCTGTAGTTAATTATAATTTCCGTATATAAGTTAAAGTTTGTTTGTATCAGGAAACATGCGCAGTGTTGATTTTGCAAATAAATTATTTAATGCTAGTGACGAACAAACATGATTTTAGTGATGTAAACTTGCAAGTATTGCCATAGAAAAAAAAGGTGTTCGAGAGGTTGCAAATATTACAAACAGTAAGTTTGCATGTTTTTTAAATGTATTTGTAAACTGTTAATATAATTATTAAAATGCATGTGGCCTGAAAAATACAGCACTTTCCACACTTATGTAGTGAGTGAATAATTGTTTGTCTACATAATAAATTCGAGTGTAAGGTTAACTTCGGTCAGAGTGTGTGCATGTATATATAGCTGCATCTGTATGAATACAAACAGCGATGTATGTATCATATTTTGTAATTTCATTAAAGTTATAATTTTCGAAGTTAAATAATTAAAATATTTCCATACAAGCAAAAATTTTCCACTGCTCCATCAAAACAATATGCAACTCAAAATGCCACACACTCATGCCAGAATCAATAGCACCGACCAACACAGCACGACACGACCAAAACTGCAACCACGACATATTTCAATGTGACTACTTAAATTTACTGCACGGCAAATACCACGCGCTCTGCATTTAACCTAACTATTTAGGAGGCGCTGATAGGCTAAGTTAGTCGCAAAAGGTGGTGAACAAAAGGGAAATTTGTAATACATAATGGTGACAAATTGGTATTGCTAATGCATACAAAAGTAAGATTATTATTTTAAAGAGTTGGATACAGTAGTTATCAATTTATTTTTCTTTTAAACTGCGTATTTACTATTGTAGGCTGGATGACAGAATTGGTGGGGCTTATGATGATCTATCTTCTATTTCATTGGCTGTTGGCCACCGTGTCGTGCGTGTTGGGGCTATGTGATCCCGGCATCATAAGAACATCAAAATAATCCCGTCTTATGAAAGACGTTTATCTAAAGCTCCCCCGGCTCACTTTTTTCCCCTCAAAATAAAATAAAGATGATACCCTAATTGGACCCACATTTCATTGCTATGAACATTTCTCTGTGTAATTATTAATTGAAACTCTTAACACACTAGTTCTGGAGGGTTTCAAAATGTAAAGCTTACTGGCCATACGAACATGTAAGTTGTATCGCTTGTATTTTTTTAGAACGTTTATAAAATTTGTCAAGCTTGTTATGCAGGGATAGCAAACTTAAAGGATTTTCCCATTATTAAAAGCTATATTTGAAAGTAACATAATGGCATGTAGGTTTCAACGTTGGAGTCTTTCATAAATGTTTTGAGCATTTTTGTTTTGCAAATTAAAGTGCTTATAGGTTTTTAACGTACATTAAGATTATTGTAAGAGTAACAGAAGAATAATTCACAAACAGGATTTACATTGGAAAAACAACTTTTTGATATTAAGTAAATTACAACATGCTTATCAAACAAAATTCTTTCTATTTAAGCACCCAACAAAGGTGCTCCAACATCATAAAAAAAGTGTCTCATGCATCAGTAGGAACTGCGACATTCCAACATTTATTGCTAAGAAAAATGAATTTTATTATGTCTTCAATCTTGGGTAGGTGGAGCATCTTTTTAGTGTGTAAGCAAAATGTTCGTTTGGTATATTGTTGCTGTAGGTCACATCTGCTTCTCTAGAGCGCTTTGTGACATCTCTGAACTGAAATACAGTTCTTCATTAGGTACCTGAGAACAAGCCTTGGGCTGTATTCACAATTTTGAGGAGGGAGGTTGTGTGACTGAACTTCAGAGTAAATATCAACATTGAGTTAGTCAGAAAAAAGTTTTTTTTTTTTTTTTTTTTTTTTTGCAGCATGACAATCTGAACACGTAGGTATTTGAGAAAAGTTATTAAAGTATTTTGTATGTAGACTTGTAATACTTAAATTTGAGTTACTAAATGAGAGTTATTAAAATTACTGAATTAAGTAACATTTGCTTAAATATTATTTTGGTTACCTATGTCCTGTGAATTATAACCACCTTAAAGTATCAGGCTGTACAGAGTTTGTTTTCATATCATATGTACTGTCTTTTTGGGAAAAAAAAAAAAAAAAACGGGGGGGGGGGGGATTAATTTTGGTATTTGTGCATTCCTGGGGGGGGGGGGGGGTGGTGGTATTTGGTGTTCGTGGAAACCATGCTAAATTTTTATGTTTACAAAAAATTTTCTCAGGTACGTGTGACAACATTAGTTGTCATTAATATATTTCGAGTAGTGTATATTAAAAAAAACAGTACAATATCATTTGACAGTCAAAATACAATTTCATTTTCGTGCATCCTGGTTACAAATTTCTTGCAAGGTAAAAAAAAATTTATCAATTTATAGACTTATTACATGGGCTGTTAGTCATTTACATAAAAAAAAAAAATGGGATTTTTGCCAACCTGTAACTGTTTGAACAGACCTTCACAGCTTCTACAAGTCATTAGAGGAGGCACATCCAGTTTGTTTACAAAAAAAAACAGGCAGTCATATGTTGTTTGTTTACAAATACTGGCAATTACATGGTGTTTGTTTGCAGTCACCTTCAATGACAGTTCAGCTGTGGTGGAAGGATACATAGCCACCCAGATGCCATTGGCACTACTTCCCTAGAACTGTCAAATTTGAGACACTTACATGGAATGGACAATATTAGTATTATTGTAAATAATACATTAAAAAAACTTTCACCTCAACTCGTTTCAATAAAGAATCTCAATATACAGTATATAACTGATTGTGTTCCACACCAAATGCAAACTAAAACTTACAAAACAATCTGAAAATGCAAATTATATAACATATGCAAGTAAATTTTTGAATGTCCCACATACACATAATAATCTGAGGTCTTATGGCGAGATTATTGATCATGCTGTATGTTCACGTGTTTGGGGGAAGGGGACAGGAGAAGTGAAAGAATGAAAGTACCCCTCCCCACAACTTTATGTTGGCGACACTTTGCGCGTGTGGTAAATGCCAGTCTTTTAAAGTAATTAATTATGTTTCACTGCAAAAAAAAAATCTATACTTCTGAGAAATGGATAAATAAGGCAGTTAAAATTTATTTCTTCACAGTCTTCAATAATTAATCATTCATAAATATGTCCTCTGATTTTCCCTGTCGCAAGTCACGCATCCTGACTCGGTGATTAGACATTTACAGGACATCAGTTTATTTGAAAGATGTGTGAAATGAAATAAACTAATATATATGTAAATCCTGGAAAAAATTTTATATATATATATATTATATAATATATATTTTGCAAGTAATAATTTCTTGTTAAAATGCATTATGTAACATTTTCAGGCAGAACCATTTGCTTTGAACTAGTGATGATTAGTGCAACTATTTTGACAGACGGAAAATCTTGTTAACATTTCTATGATTGCCAGGCAGGCACATTTTACTTGCACTGCGGCCAGGCATGTAAGGAGTAATGGCAGAGGGGGGGCACACTTTTTATTTTGCAATAATAAACTTCCCTCTTAAAAGCATGCAAGGGGAGGAAGGAAGGTGTGCGGCTGAGAGAAAGAGGAGGGGGAGAGAGGACTCTAGGGTCGCTACGCTGGTTGCTAGGTTATCACTTCCCCTCTCATCGGGCATGTAAGGGGAGGTAGCAAGCTAGACTCGCTTATCGCAAGTTGAACTACGTAGCAGATGTTTTAGAAAGGCAGACAACGCACCGCAGAACAATGATAAATGGTGGCGCACATGACGTATTTCACAGCCAGTTACTAGATATTTACATAAACAAACAGCTTGATGCCATCGGGTGAGACACAAGACGAACGATAACAAATTACTTACTGATGATATGGGTGCCAGCGGTGCTTCCCAATCACCGCACTGTTGAGACTCAGGGTTCTCAGGGATGCTGTGGGTTCTGTGTGTCCATCTCACCAGAGCGTACGTACAATGCACTTTGCAATACTAAACATTTAACACTTGAAAAACACATGTGGCTAGGACACTGTCACTACAAATAAAAGAGTGGAATACAGTGCTACTTGCTTTTTATTAGTACCGTTTGTACACAGAACGTGCCAAGGAATTTAATGATGAAACTCAGTCGTGTCCAGTTAACTCTGTTTGGGTGCTCCCCAGCCCGCAATTACTCTAGTGCACGTCTATATGAATGATTTCACCATGGTGCTTAAAAATACACTCTTCACAAGGGAAGGTAGTCAACAACCGCTAGGGTGGACTGACAATTTTTCCCTGAAGATAGGACACAGAGAATTACAAGATGAATCAACAGATGATACATAAACACATGTGATTATTTGGCATCACTAACGCAAACTCGCTGGGGCTCATCCTCCAGCATGTGGTTAGTGTGGTGACGGCCTATACACATAGCCGGCTAGGACGGAAATAGTATCACAGTACACAAATTACAAAATTACATAAATATCAATGGAACACGATGGGGCACAAGTTGAGTAGTCACAATAAACACACATGTGTGAAAGCAAGTTTAGATGGCACGGATGCCACTAGATAAAGTTTGTAAGGGACCACGTGATGCAGGTGAAATTGCAATATTTCTTTGTAGAGACGGCAAATTAAATTCAGACAAATTGGTATTTCATTTGGGAAAATTATTCCCCTGACAATTGAAAAATTTACAGGCTTATAGCATGCCGGATGGTGGAAAAAGCAAACATGAAAGTGACCGCATGGTCATACATAAAAAAGCATCAATTTACGTGAAAATTACACCCTAAATAAAATTATGGTACACATGATTTGACACAAATAAGCCCTTAAAACGCATTGATGGTGCAGATTCGTACTTGGCGATAGCTGATCGCGTGGGTCATATGTGATGTGGTCGCAAAATGATTAAACATGAAAAATACCCTTAAATACAAATATTAAATTAAAGCCCTTAAAATTGTATGCAGCAATAATACAGAAGTTACAATGGAATGCCGTTAGCAGTAGCAGATTGTGCCCAATTCAAGTTTTACGGGTTGCGTGGCCTCTCAGACATCTTTCTTCTCCTTGATTAAGTTTTGAAAAAGCCGCAAGGGCACACATTATTATTTAAGGGGAAGCATAATGCTGGGGAATGGCTGGCAAAACGTACGCAAAGCAAAGGTTAACCGGTATACCGAAAGTGCTATGGAAATCTATATCAGTGCTCAAAAGTTGTAGTGCGTACGTGACAGTGTCTTACCTCGCCAGCTCTCCTAGACAGACTGTCCAGAGGCAAGCATCCTATGGACCTACTATGGCTGTGTATGGGGTTCACATAAGCGGAAGTGCGATGCATGCAGAGTAAAAAATTTTTATTGAAAAATAAAAGGCACTTTAGAAATAAAAAATATGAATTGATATTATACATATTAATTTGTGATTTTTCATCTTCTTTGAATGTCTTTTATTACAACATTCTAGCTGCAGTAGAACTGTTATTAATCTCCGCGCAGCGCGCGGTTTGAATGTATAACCAATCTTGACACATTTTACACTGCAAATAATATTCCATTAGAGGAATGTTCAAATTGGACCTCCTTGCTCACGTGCATGTACACGTGTTACGTACTTGGTAAGCACCGTCATGGGCTTTAGCACCGCTGGCTGTTAGCCAACGTCAAGCTTAAAAACTATAATTCCAGGAAATTATAGGTGCCGGGACTGAAATATACTCTGATTGACACAACATCCAATAAACGATACAAGCTGTAAACTTTATCATTAATTATTTATATAGGAGTTTTGCCGGGACCACTGAAAAGTAACTGTGGCTACAGTTTATCGGAATCCACATTTACGGTACAACGCGAGTCGACTGTACTTGTCGACAGGCATGCACACGTGTGCACACACACACAACAAATTTTCCATGCGGTTGAGCGATCACAACGTTTTGCTGACTAGGTCAGCTTCATTAGGCGACGAGTTGTAAGACACTGCATTATAGTGGAAGGGCGCTGATGGTTGTAAACCTAGCAGCCAGGTGGCGAACTAGGGTGGGACAAGAAAATTACAAATTTGCCAGTATAGCTGATGAGTGTGGTTTGGAGCTGTGATTATTTTATGTCGAGGCCTGGTTGGTGGCTGCCCGATTTTTTTTTTAAATTGGTGAGTTAATTCCCAGCATCTGAGTTCTAAGCTACTGCTTGAATGTGGTAGGGCTCTCACAACTCTGGTACTGTAGCAAGAAACCAAATCTTTGTTGTGGGATGCTGCATGTGCTGCAACTGGTAAGTCTTGTTCATTGTAGATGTGACCAGCTATGGTTTGCTATGTGGCTATTCATTCTCTGCCCGAGTGCGTTGGTGGCGAGACCAATGTATTCTGCATTACAGTGTTGACACTGTAGCTGATAAATCAGATTTGCTATTGCACAGTTGTGGTTGCCTTGATTGGGGCATGTGCGGCCCTGTGAGTCTGCTATTGAGAGAATTTGAAGGGTTGGTGGATGGCACAGGAGCCACAGCGTGAGTTATTGCAGGAGTGGGATCCTTTGAGGGGTGATAGTTTGGTTGGCATTCGTGGTAGGCTGTAGCTTTGGACAGACCAGTTTGTTGTGGAGGTTAGGTGGCAATTTGAAGACCAATATGGGTTTTTTGGAGAGTAGCTCGTGTGTATGGTGGAGAAGTCACAATTTTGTACCCAGAGTGGAGAATACTTGTGAGTTTACTTAGGCTTTCATGATATGGGACCACCAGGAGTATATCAGGGTAGTTGACCTTGGTTTGTGATCTGGTATTTGAGATGGCTTGTTGAATTTCTTTGTGCATGAGGAGTCTGGGGTAACCTTGTTGAGGAATGCTCTGGCTATTTGTTCACCTGTTTGTTGAAATCACTGTTGGTGGGTTTGGTGTGTACAGTAGTTTGAATTGTATCATTGTAGAGAGTCAGTTCAACATCCAGGAATATGGCATGTGTTTAAGAGTATGACCAGGTGAACTGTGTACTTTTTAAGTTGTTCAGAAAGTGAATTAGACAGTCTTCAGTGGAAGTCCATATCATAAAGGTGTCGATGAAATGCATCCAGCAGTGTGGTTTGGTTGGTTGGTGACTAAGGAAGTTTTCTTCTAACCATCCCATGTTCAGAATGGAATGGGGCCATACGTGTACCCATCGCTGTGCCTTTGGCCTGAAGGTAGTGTGTCTCTTAATATCTGAAGTTGTTGCAAAGGGTTAACCTGGTGAGTTTAACAAGGCATGATGTAGGTTTGCTATGTAGAGATCTTAGCTGAGGTAATATTCTATGGCAGACAATCCAGATGAGTGGGGGATATTTGTATAGAGAGATGTAACAGCTGTGGTGACCATACATCTTGGAGAATGTGGCCCAGGTATCTCAAGCGCTCAAGAAGTGGCCAGTGTCCTTGACATACGACGAAAGCTGCTGTACACAAGTTTGAAGGTCTGCTTCTACAAAAGCTGAGATTATATCAGTGGGGCTGCCAATCCCTGATACAGGGATGTCAGGGGGGGAGGGGGTGACAGTTGTAATTTGTGTATCTTTGGAAGCAGGTATAGAACTGGTGTGGATTTATTAGGGGTGAGCAGTTTAATTGAAGCTTCAGATAGGTCTTAGAGGGGGCCCTGGGACACAAGGAATTGATTGATACGGTCACAGAATTTGGTGGTTGGGTCATCTAGTAGACGTTTGCATTTCTTAGCCTCAGATGCGTTAGAAGCTCCAGGTAAGGACTCCTTAAGAGACTTCTCTAAAAAGTATACATGTAAGAGTCACGAGCTTTGGCAACCAACATTCATGTATAGTAAACTCCCGATTAAGTAAGTTAATCAGGGTCAGAGAAATCCACGAATAAGCAAATTTGTATTAAAAAACCTGGATAATCAAATTTACACATTTTTACTATTAATGGAACGGTGATATTGGCTTCGAAAATCATGATGACACAGTACGGTACCTATTATACATTTTAAAGCAAACAAAATCACAGTATTTTAAGTACACGGTACTTTAAATACTGATACTTATGTTGCACCGAATATAGTGTAATTCACTGTGCATCGAGTACACACAGCTGGCGCCAGGTGGCATGGACTGATGCGGTGTGATGTGTGTGTCACTTTAACGCGAGTTACTAAGATCCGTCCTTTAGATGGCAAGAGTTAGTTGAAAGTTTAGAGTGCAATGCAATAAAGACTAGAACAGGACTTTAAATAAGGCAACCTGGCATTTAAACAATACAGTACAATCCCTATTTTAAAAATAACCAGTACAGTACAAATGCAGTACCTAACGATAACTTTTCCTAAAGGAAAACACATTTTAAAAAAGGCTGAATTCATTCATTTCAAAGTCAGTGACAACCATAATGAATTTTACAAGAATGTAAGTGCACAACTCTCAATAAGTGTAGGCTGCTTTCTCATTATTTCAATAGACTGGGCTGCAACCTTACAGATTTACATACATCTTTAATTACTAGGATATGAAAAAAATGTAAGATAAGTTAAACAGTGCCTTTCTTAAAAAAGTCTTCAATTTTCATTTGGCACCGGAATTTATTTTTTTGTTTATAAGACACCATGCTCAATTTTTTTTATTATTTCTAACTTTTCTGCGATATTTTAAACTGTCCTTGTATGCTTTGTTGATGAAAACACTACAAAGTGAACAATGACCTGGGCCGACGATCAATAAACTGGCAAGACGTGGTGACCGAAATGGTAAATTCGTTAATTTGTAATTTTGTAAGTTTCACTCCGGAAGTTGTTGACAGTCATTTGTTTAGCACTTGCAGCAATGCATTTTTACGTTAACAGTGAAAATATATTTTTATCAAAATTTAATGCTTAAATTGGACGTAATATTTCTACAATCATCACTAGAATGCTGTGCATACGTTAATAAATAAGAAAATAAGTAATGCAATAACAACTTCAAAAAAATTTGTTGTGAAATATATATAAACAAAGCTCAACAGTTACTTGCTTTTTAAAACATGCCTAGTGTACTTTATGAACAATAATTTGTTTTAGAAAACATTTCATTTACCCATTCTCACAAATGTTCCATCTGCTGCTAAATAGAAAATACGAAATACCAAATATGTCACCATTTTTGTATACAAAATCGAGTCACGTGATCATTTTGTCAACAAAATCTACCATTTCAGACACTGCCTGAGATGAGTCAGAGTCAGACGCTCTTGAATGGATGGAAATGGATGTCTCACGCAGGTCTCTGTGCCAGACTGACAGTTTAAAGGGATAAACATCAGCTCATACGGCACAGCGATAGATGCACAGTACCACTGTTTGTTGAACGACACTCTTTACAGCATCGCCTTACTGCCGCACGGATAAGTCAAAACCCGGTTAAGCGCAGCATGAATAAGCGGGAGTGTACTGTACATTTATTTACTCTACGTTCATTGAAAATTATTCTAACCACTAATGTGCATCAGGCCAGAGAGTGAAAACATGACCTACACTGATTTGCACTTTGCACTATTTGTCTATGGTACAAAATACAGTATTTACCTGCAGAAGGTTACACCTACATTTGCAGCTTAAACACACAGTATAGTTTTTTCTTGTAAGCATTGACCTCACATATGGGCCAAACCATTTCTTGACTTTATTAAAACTATATTTCTAACCACACAAGGGGCTGCGGTAGTGTAGTGATCAGTCCGCTTGTCTCCCACCTACGTGAACCAGGTTCAATTCACGTGGGGTCACTCCCAAATTTTTGCATGTAGAAATTGTGCTGGATGCTGCTGTTGGTTTGCATATTTTCAATGGGATCTCCTGTTTCCCCTGCCCTTGCATTCCGGCTGCTCCATACTCATCTCGCTTCACCCTCATCAGCTCTCAAGACTTTGACGTTAAGAGTTGCCAGCATACTCCACTCCAACTACACATAAAACATTTTTCACAGACTAATAAAAGTAATTATCTGGTTTATTTTTGAATCTTTCATCCATCTAGCTAAATGCCTCGACTGCAGGCAGCAGCTCAAGAAAAGTAACCAGTAACTTGTACAAAATACATAAATTAAATACAGAATTATGGCTTGTGTTTAAAGGACACAGCAAGTAAGAATATAGGGAGATGTGAGCACATCCTATTTAAGTAAGTATTACAAGAATATTGGCCACATACATTTGTGTATACTGTGTGACTATTCACACAAACTGATTTGAAAATGTAAAAAAGTAATTAATGTTTACAGAACACAATACACTCACATTTCATACTAATCTTGGTCCAAGCTTTAAGTAATATGGAAATTTAGTTTTACCTGTCAAAATTATTTTTTTTTTTTTTTATATCCACACTATCAATGGGTTAGAAACTAATAACAGAAAAAAATTAGGCTGCAAATTTACACTGAACACAAGATAGACATTTAATACAATATAAGCATTAACAAATAATTGCTTTACATTCCACTATTCACCTGTCTAACAAATGTTTCATGTAATTAGTTAACATAATTGTGACCTAATACATGGGAACAAGGAATACAATCCCGAAGCATGGACCAACACATGTCCTTTATACGGAATGCCCTAAAATTGATGCCCACAGCATACACCACATGAATCATTGAATATAGTCTATTGTTCAAAAATTTTACTTTCACACTAATTTAGCATATCCAGTTACGCACTCAACATCTTGCTTTGTTTGGGATATTTTGTGCCCAGCAGGTAGCTGGTGACTGCGATTTTATTGTTTTTGTTTGTTTTTCTTTTGTGGTGTTGAGGAATCTGCCCCGTAATCGATAGTGGTGTAACAAGATGGCAGATGTGTAATAAAGATTGTGTTTGTGATGATTTTCAATCCGGTGTTTTTTCACGTTTACTCTGTGAAACTAATCAAACAATATAAACATTTTTTGGTCCTCTGTTGATGGACTGATATGTTAACAACCAGACTCATGTTTTTACAGTGATACTAAATCAAAGTGTTACATAACCGTCGGTGCTTGTGCGTATCAAAATTAGCCATGATGCAGCAAACTACTGAGCTACAATTAATTGTGTTTGATAACCTTATAGCCAAAATCGAAGCAGCAAATGAGTTGTTAAATACAGTGGTGCAAGATGCGGAGGAACTTGAACAATTCATGATGGTTTTTGGCGAAGTAGCTGCAAAACAGGATGAGTTATTAGCAAACTATTTTGCCATGTGTGCTGTTCCGCCAAAACCTGAATCAAGACCTCTAAATGAGATTAAAGATGCATTATAAAGATGCCTGACAACCTGCCGGGGGGGGGGGGGGGGCAGTTATCGGTACACGTGCAGTGCTGCCGCCTGTACTGCTTCCAGTGTTTTCGGGTAACCGCTTTGAGTGAGCAGAATTCACAGAGCTCTTCAAATCCATGGTGCATCAAGATATATTGCTTTCTGATGATGTTCAGAAACTAATTATCTGACTGGTTTGTAAAGGGTGAACCTAAGGAAACTGTAAGTAATCTACCTGTCCCTAATGAGAACTACAGTGTTGTCTGGTGATTGCTGGAGAGGCAGTACAAAAACTTGCGCGTTACTGCTACACTGCATGTTCAAGAGATATTGCACCTTCTGAAAAAGTGTACCAATTCTCCTGAATCTCTGTCACACTTTATATAAGTGTAGTGCGTGAAAATTTTTTTGTTGTTGAACTTTCTTCTTGAAAATATAGATTCTTCTCTTCGCCAAGAGTCTGAATTATCCGTAGACCAGGATCTGCCAACTTGTGACAATCTGTTGATGTTCCTAGAACGATATGCTGTGGCAAATAACAATGTTCCATTGGTGACCAACCATAATACCTTGGGTAACCGTAGTACATTTGTAAAGAGTAAGTTTTCAGCACCCAGTATGAAGGGCAATTCAAAACAAGGTCATAGTAGAAGCACTTTACTTGTTACAGTAGAAAATAATACAGTGTGTACAGTATGTCAGGAGCAACATCCATTGAGTAAATGTGAGCAGTTCTTAACAAAAGTCTATTTAGGATAGAGTCAAGTTTGTGAAAGAACAATACATGTGTTTCAATTGTTTAAAACACAATCACAGTACACAAAAATGCTTGTCTTGGTTCACTTGTAGACAATGTCAAAACAGGTACCATTGCTCATCATGTAGTCAGGAGTGTAGACACAGAAAATGCAAAACCTGATGGTTCTTGTCATGAGAGTTATACCAAGGTCCAAACGTTACATTTGTCTACTGAGACTGACATGCAAACTAAAATTTTGCTCTTGACAGCTCTGGTCCAAGTGAGAGATAGTAGTGGACATTTTCAGGCATTAACAGCCTTGCTGGATAGTGCATTACAAGTTTCCTTCATAAATAACAGATGTGTCCAATGGTTAGGGCTACATCACCGTGAACAAGTAGTCTTAGCTGGGATTGGGCAAATTCCTGTGTCATGGTCGAGAGGAACTCTATTGTTGTGTTAAACCTATTAACTCTCAGGACATATATTTTGACATTAGAGCTACAATCTTGAAGATCTTTCATCCAATACCCGTGTCAAAGGTTGCTCACAGTACTGTAAGCCATTTGAAGCTAGCGGATCCAAGCTTCAATGTTCCTGGAACTATTGACAATTTGTTAGCAGCCGACATTGTAAGTGATGTTATGACTAGCAGTAAAATTGTAGGTGAGCCCAATGTTTTCACACAGTGTTTGGCTGGATTGTGAGTGGCAGAGTTGCATGTTAATCAGCGAGGAGTTCGTCTGTGTCATTCTTGATACGAGATGATAGTCTGGATGTACAACTGCAACAATTCTGGGAGGTGAAAGAGGTGCCGACAACAAAGGTGTTGTCCAACTGACGAGGAAAATTGTTAAGAGCACTACAACATAACACACACACAGGACATGGATGGTAGATATATGCTGCAACTGCCATTCAAACAAAATCGACCTGAGTTAGGAGAGTTGCTACAACAGGCACGTTTAGGGTATGAACATCTGGAGAAGAAATTCGCTAAATCACCGGAGCTTGCAACTGCATACCACCAGTTTCTCCAGGAATATGAAGAACTGGGCCACATGACACGCATCTCATCTCAGTTGCTTGGCTCTCTGTTGGCGAGCTGAGTAACAGTTGTTTGGGTGCATCAGAAATCTCAGAGGTAGCATGTGTTATTCCTCACCATGCTATAATTAAAGAGGCTAGTTCAACCACTAAGGTGCGTGTTGTTTTTGATGGCTCATCAACGTCAAATGATGTGCTCCACACTGGGCAGAAATTGCAGGAGGACATCTGTGAGATTATTGTGAACTTCCATACACTACAAATATGGATACATTATGATGAATGAAAATATCAGTGTATTCTCTGGCGACCTTCAGCTGAAGAAGATATGCAGCTATATAGATTCAACACAGTTACGTATGGACAGGCATCATCTTATCAAGCACTGAGAACATTAAGGCAAGTTAGCTACTGATGAAGCTCAAAACTTTCCACACGAGACGTTTTTGTTAATGACGTGGTTACGGGGGCTGACTCGTTGGAAGAAGCAATCAACCTGAAATAGGAACTTGTGTCACTGCTTCAACGAGGAGGATTTGAGCTTCGAATATGGTCCTCCAGCAGCAACACTCTACTTGAAGTGCCTACATCACAGCAAGAAGTTTTGAAGAGCCTTTATCAAGAGACCAGTCCAGCTATCAAAGTACTTGGTGTATACTAGTGTCCAGAGACTGATGATTTTACATATGTCAATGTACCCCAATTGTCAATAACATAATTGGGTATCTTGTCAACTATTGCTCGACTTTACGACCCATGTGGGTGGGTAGCCCCAGTTGTGTGGGGAAAAACCTTGTTGCAGACACTGTGGATGCTGGGGTTAGAGTGGCCTTAACATGTTCCTATAGATACCGTATTGTTGAGCAGTGGTTACATTTCAAGAAGACACTAGGTGCTCTGGCCAAGGTGAGAATCCCACGACACATTGAATGGACTAGTGCCTGCAGTATTGAAATTCATGGGTTCTGCGAGCTTTTGAGAAGACGAATGCTGCTGTGATTTATGCTCGCATTGTCAACATCATTGGAATTGTTTCAACTTGCCTGATAACAGCAAAATCAAAGGTTGCACCATTGAAGACATTATCAATTCCGAGGCTTGAGTTATCGGGTGCTTTGCTTCTCTCAAGATTGTGGCAATGGGTGAGCAAAATGTTCAGCGAAAGGGTTCATCCCTTCAATGTGTACATGTGATCAGATTCTTCCACTGTCCTGTCATGGCTCCGGTCATCACCACACAGGTTCAGGACCTTTGTCGCTAATCGAGTCACTGAAATTCAACTAATTGTGCCTAGGTCATGGCACCTGACAAGCTGGTGAACAGTCCTGTGTGGTTCCATGGACCTGAATGGTTGATATTGGGCCTGTGAATAAGGTCAAGATGCTTGATCTGAAAGATATGCCTGAATGTAAATCTTAGCGAGCACAAGTTCTAGCAGTCCAAGAAGGTGATAGAACCCTGTGGACATTGTTAGAAGTCTTCTCCTCACTCTCAAGACTCAAGAGGGTAACAGCGTGGATGCTTAGAGCTGGAACTGCATTTATGAAACAACCTCACTGTGAATCGACATGGCAGAGTGCTGAAGAATTAAAGGCAGCATTGATGTTTTAGCTTCAAGTGGTACAACACGACCTCCTTTCAGAGGATTTAAGGTTGCTCCAGAAAACCAAGGAAATTGCATCCTTTCCTTGATCCTCTGGGTGTCATCAGGACGGGCAGCCGCTTGCAGCACTTAGCGTTGCTGGACAGGAAAATGTCATCCATCCGTGTTAAAATCTACCATGAGGAGTACCTCCATGCAGGACTCCAAGTAGCACATTCCCTCCAAGTAGCACATTCCCTCATCCAGAGGCAATTTTGGATATTGAATGCTCTCCAGCAAGCATATCATTCACAATTGTGTACACTGGTGTATTAAGTGTAACCTCCAGCCCTCTTATGGGAGATCTCCCTGCTATGAAATTCTCACAAGCGAGTCCCTTCTTGAAAGTTGGTGTGGATTTTGCAGGGCCATTCGCAACAAAGCGTACAAAGGCACGGATGGCTTCAGTGGACAAAAAGTTACCTCTGTATTTTTGCGTGCATGTCAACGAAGGCTGTCCATCTGGAAGCTGTATTATCACTGTGTACTGAAGCATTCTTGGCTGCCGTTACGCGATTTGTGTCGGTGAGGAGAACCCCTTCAGGCACACTGTCAGACCAAGGCACCAACTTCATTGGGGCAAGTCAACACTTGAAAGAAGTTAATAGAGCACTCTTCACTGAACCCATGGCATAGTTTGCAGAACATGATCTCAACATAGTTTGGCATTTCAACGTGCCAGCTGCACATCATTTTGGTGGCCTGTGGGAGGCAGCTGTGAAATCGGCCAAACTCCACATAAAGTGGGTCATCGGAGAGCAAGTACTTATATTTGAAGAGATGATGACTCTTTTTGCTGAAATATCTGCGGTGCCAAATTCCAGACCTTTGTGTCCCTTGTCATCAGACCCATCAGAATTTGATGTTCTTACTCCCAAGACATTTTCTAGTGGGTGACTCCTCATCTGTCTGCCTGAGTAAGACTTGAGCCATGTTGTAGACAACCGTCTGTGTCATTGGCAGCTGGTCACCAAGCTGAAGCAAAGCATTGGAAATGCTGGAGTTTGGAATATCTCCATACCTTGCATCAGAGAACTAAGTGGAGTAATGCAGTACCCAACTTGAAACTGGACACTTTAGTACTAGTGACAGATCTTAACCTACCCCCATTGAGGTGGAAGATGGCCAGGATTGCGAAGCTTCATCCGGGTAAAGATGGTGTGGCAAGAGTGTGACGGTGAGAACTCTGAATAGTGAACTTGTAAGACCACACCAGTTACAAAATTATCTCCTCTACCTACTAACTTGGACTCTCGACTTGCTGGCAAAGATTTCCTGTTTAGTTGATTACCCTTATTGTTGTGTTTGCAACATGGTTCCTTGTTGTTGTCAAGATTTTTGTTTGTCACCTTTAGTTTTACTATTATAAAGTTATTGTTTTGTCTGATGCCGTAGTGTACTAATTATTGTAGTGTGGGTCTCAGTTGGAAAATGTACCATTTTCTGGTGGGCAGTATGTTTGAGATATTTTGTGACTAGCAGGTTGCTGGTGACTGTGATTATATTGCTCTTGTTTGTTTTTCTTTTGTGGGGTTGGTGGTGATTTTCAATCAGCTGTTTTTTGTGTTTACTCTGTGCAATCCAACAAACAATATAAACACATTCTGTATTTAGTTGGGGCTTCACTCAGTTCTTTCATCCCACTGAAAAGTTTTAGGGCTGGTCAATGGACCTGCAAGCATCTAGTTTGTATCTCATGAACTGAACTGGGCAAGCTGGCACAGTGGTAAACCTTCAGACCCGCATTCGGGAGGGCCTAGATTTGAATCCTGGTCTGATGCTGGGATGGCTCCTTACTGTAGGCCATGGCTGCTTCCTTTTCTTTGAACCTCTCTGAGAAACTTGTTCTGTCTCCAACGACCTGGCTGCTGATGAGATTTTAAGGCCTATCTATGTACCTACCTACCTACCACTTGGTGGAATGATGTGACTGGGTTAACTTGCACAAAGTCTGTGGAGTTGTGGTGTACTTACCTGTTGGAGAATATTGTGTTGTGTCCAGTAATGTCAGGCCCTTAATGGTGGTGAGCATGGTCGGCATGACACTATCAGGAATTAGATAGTAAACCTCCAGCAGTTCGGGCATCATGACATTTGTAGAACAGAAGCAGGTAGGGGAGCAGCAGTGCTACGTGCTGGATCAGCTGTTTGCAATCTCTTGTTGCAATGTGGCTTACAAGGCAAAACAGCTTTTAACTGGGCGTAGAGGATTCTTTGGGCTTTCCTGAACCCCACCCTGAGTCTGCAGGATGTCTACCTGTCTCGGAAGTCGTGAAAAAGCAACTGAAATTAGGTGGTCTCAAAAAGTAACAAAAATTAGAATGAGGCCATGGTGGAGTAGATAGATGTACAGAAGAAAGTAGCATTGCAGCATCTCAGAACCAGAACTTTGACTCCTGTTACACAACTAGAATGGTGAGGGTCCTACTATAATGCAGAACTGTGATGCTGGGAACTGGCACACCAATATATCACCAAATACAAACACACACCTGGCTTAAAGATAAACCCTCCAAAACATTTCAAGTTTCCTGCCTCACCCTAGTTCTCCTCCTGGCCACTAGGTTCTCTCCAACCACCAATCAACAGACTGCAGTGTACCATCTTTTGCCACCTAAAGAAGCTGGCCTGGCCAGCGAAACATCATTACTGTGTATCTGCATGGCAAAAGTGTTCGTCCAACATGTGTGCATGCATTTATCTTGCTCTCTATCCGTATCACCCTGTCAGTAGTTGTGTTTTCTCTCCTTTTTGTAACATCCAATGAAAAGATGGGGTAGGGGTTTAGCTCACCATTCCTTCATCAGAATCGCAAGATGATACAAGTAAAATTTCATGGACTGGAATTTTATCTTTGTTATTCTGAAGAATCCATGTGGTACAGAAGACTGCAAGGCAAATTTTGAGGCAGTCTGTATGTCACACAAAATTAAGTATTGCAGTCATAAAGTCATAAATTATTTAAATATTTTAACATTCTTTGTTTAGCAACTATCGTCAAAACACCGTAATTTTTTTTTAAGTAAAGCTTTAATGGGAAAGAAAAAACATAAAAGTTTAATATCTTATACAGAAATTGTACATATATACATAAACATTAAGTTACAAATTGCAAATATGGGCATTTATAATTTTAACATTCTACTTGATTTCCACAATATGTAACATTAAAAGTTTGCTACTCCAGTGATGTACCTTCGGTTACAGTGAATACATAAACCAATGATTTTCTTGTGACACAATATATACCACAAGACCAGATCTATCCTGTTTTCATTGTGATTATAAATCTGTAACATTCAAAGGAATATGATAATTTAACATCCCTAAACTTTACTTTGGTAAGTACATTATCAGAAAAGGACGGTAAACTCCTGGCAGGTTGGATGACTACAGGTAGTCTGGCAGTGGGGTCTCAGCATTACTACTGACAATATTTCAAAGTAATAGTTCCTTTCTCTCTTAGCTCTACAGCACAACTCCTATTTTATGAGCATGCATCTAACAAGCACAAACGAGTACAGCAATTACAACAAAATTCTCAAGAACCATAAAAAAAAAAGTCAAAATGCATGAAGCAGCAATTAAAGGTTTTTTAAAAATACATTCTTCAGGACACAGTAATAACATACTAGAGGTTGTTCCGCTACCATAAATTGGCATGCCACAGCTGTAAAAAAAATTCAGCTGGGAGATGTCTGCAGCATGTACCTGGCGAGTTAGACCAGCATGCGAGACACACAAAAATGTGAATGGAAGTGAATACTTATGCTGTCCTCTTTCTTCCTCACACAACGCACCCCATAATCTGTGCATAACTTGCTAAATGCTGCGCACATAGCAACCGTGAAATTTGTCTATTTCACATACGAAATCAGTGTTTTGACAGATTGTGTATGGGTGGTAACAAGTAAACAGACTACGTACCTTTCCACCACCACGTAATTTCCACCTGACTGTCAAAACATGTTTCGTCTGTAATGATAAACGTTGATGAGATGTTAAGCCCATCCTATTTATATCTAAATATGTTGCAAATTGTCATCATGATGTAAAATGTTTCTTGTAATGATAAACGTTGATGAATGTTAGCGATGCTATTATTCTAAATATGTTGCAAATTGCCATATATGAAATTGATTTATGTATTTTACTATGCATGGAATAGTTGATTAAGATCCATAGTTTATTTCTTTGAAAATGTGGTTTGAAAAGCTGCAGCTTTCTTGTCCAGCAAACAGAAATAGTACACCATAATGCTCATGGAAAATTGATTTGCGATCATTATATGATCATAAAAATACAACAATTCTTCTGTCAAATCCATTCATATGGTCACAACTTACTTGAAAGATGATCCATATTGAAATTCAATATATATCACAAACACTTGAAATTGTATTCCAATCAAAAGACTAAACTTGCATTTGCAGCATGCCATACATTTAGCTGACTATACCTGCAACTAGAGTCGTATGGCAAGGTGTGTACTTACAAGCAAACATTGTTTGTTCAATGGAAAATTTAGTTTAATGTATTTAGTTAATGTTAATTGTGGTTCTTATGCAGTAGCAGTTTTGGAAGGTACAGCATGTAGAAGATATTGCAAGTATTAGGAATTCAGGGAAATTGTTGGCACATTTTCATTCAAAGTAATAAAATATTTTGAGATTAAAAGTGGCCTGAGCTTATGAAAAAGGCAAGATAAGAGTAGTTAACAGTTCATACATGCAACAAAACTATTTATAAATTTACCAGGGTACCGAGCATGCCTGGATGACAATACATCACATTAACACAAATATAAGGTATTTTCTACCAAAGTGATTCCATCGCAAAACGATGCATGATTGTAATAAATAAATTACATTAATTTTTGCCTTGTAGCTGCAGTAGGAGGGGACGTACTAAAAACAAAATGGCTTGGTAATTACACGTAGAATTGAAATTATTAGGAACGAGAATCACAGAACACGGAAATATTTCTATAAAGCTTGCCAAAAATATTTAAAATTGGGAATTCGTTATTATATTTGTATTTTACACATGAAAAATGAGTCGTTTCATGGGAGGTGTGACTTCTGAAAAGAGCAGCGCGCACCCAGTCAACAAATGGCAGTACAGTTGCCTATTCCGCTGCTCCATCACAAAAGTATATTTAATACATTCTTTTAAAAGTAACTTTTTCATCTCATACATGTTCAAAATGATTCAGGTTTGAAATATAATGTGCCAAAATAATGTAGCATTTAATTTACATAATATCTAATAATAATAACTCCTCTTGTTTTCACACAGTAAACACTGGAAATGGATTAGCGCATGCTCAAAATTACAGTATGCTGAGATTGTGAAACTGATTACCACTTAAAAAGTATGTGCCCTTCGAGATTTTTTTTTGATGAGACATTGTATTTATACTTCTGCGATATAATTTTATTCTAAAAGTATGCAAATAATGTGTTTTTTTTTCCAGTGACGAGAGTTATTTATACGGTACTTCTGCGGCGTCATTTCATTCTTAAGATGTTTACATTTTAAATTAAATTCATATATAATTTAATTTAATTTTTATACCACACGTGATTCAATATAGATGTAATCCACTCAGTAAAACTTTGTACCACTTAATGTTTTTAACATTTTTGATAACAAAGGAGGGTAAATATACACTTATTGGGTTATCACTTTATTCAGAAGATGTCTGCCTATTAAATGAAATAAATTTTACATGAAAAAAAAAGTTAGTTTAACACCAGTAACAGTTAAACACGAACATTTAGAAAAAACTGCTCTTTAAACCTAATTTTTTAGGGGTCAAAATTAGTATACATGAAGCAGAGAACATGTGAGTTGATAATACTCTACACTGTGCATTGTTAAATGTGCGAGAGCAGAGAGCGTTGCAGTAAGCAGATGAGGAGTGGAATGGAGAGATTCGAGCGGTTGTAAAACATCAGGGTCTCAAAAGCTGATGAGGGTAAAATGAGGTGAGTATGGAGCAGCGCTGGAACACAAGAGTAAAGAAACTTAAGATCCCCGAAAAAATCAGCCGACTAGCAGCAGCATCATCCGGCACGATTCCCATGTGCGGAAATCCAGGAGCGAACCTGCAGGGAATCAAACCCAGTTCGCCTAGGTGAGCACCAAAGCACTCTAGGTGTTGCACCACCACTGCTCCAACACACTGAGAAGTATGTCCAAAGGCAAAGATGTTGCCACATATTGCAGCTATTCCACATTTCCTTGTAGTTTTGAAAAAATGCACATCACATGTAAACAAAGACTGTGTTTGAATTATTTGTATCATGTTTATTACTATAGGCTGCCATTTTTTATGCATTGGTCTTTCAAATCATGCATTTATAAAATTTGCCAACGGAAATACTACTCATAAATACCAAACAATTTTACCATCAACTGCATACATGAACTGACAGTGCATTTCAAGAGTGAGATTACCATATTTTCACGATTACAAGCCGCACATTTTTTGCCAACATTTTGGCTTAGAAACAGGGATGTGGCCTGCATTGAAGGAACATTTATTTTCCGTGTTAATAAGTGTAATAGAACAAAGTACTATGAAACTAAAAACTATAAGGAAGTCATTTTTTTATAACTCTATGAATTTCTCTCAAATAAGTGCTAAATATACCGTGATATATTGTTTAATGCATATTCCTTAGAGGCACAATTTTGTGGTAAATCGCGATAAAACAAAATAACACTGGAATAAAATTTAAAATGTGAAATACAGTCGACTCTCGATGTATCGTTATCACATGTATCGATAAAACTCATCAAACAGCAATTTGTTGTGGTCCCTGCAAAATCCCTATGTAAATTATGTTAACATAAACCACTTGTATCGTTTATCGCATGGTGTATCGATCAAAGTATATTTTGGGTCCCTTCACCTAATATTTCCCGCAACTATCATTTTTAAGGTGGTTGTTTATGCAAACGCCTAGTAAGTGGATGTGAAATATGTCACGCACGTCACCATTTATCACTGCTCAGCGGCGCTTTGTATAGTGTTTTGTCTTCCCAACACATCTGCAGACATTGTGGCATGGTGCGACGGTGCGAGCCTGGCTTGATACTTTCCCTTAGATGTCACCAAGAGGGGAAGTGGTTACATATAGCACAGAGCGTGGCGACCTAGCGTCCTCTCTCTTACCCCACTTTCTGTCTCTCTCAGCTGCGCACCTTCCTTCCTCCCCTCACATGCAAACGAGAGGGGAAGCAGGTGTCTAACAAAAGATATAGCACTTCCTCCCTCTCTCTCTGCCCCACCCATTTCGCTTGCCTAGCACAAATGTGTGCCTGGGGAATGTAATGTTATCAAGATTCTCTGAAGTATTTGCACCTATCATTACTTGTATTTAAAAGAAATTTGTTTTGCAGGAAACTGTCATGCAAAAAATTTTAACGAGGAATTATTATTAGCAAAGATGTTTTCTTTTGTGACTAAAGGTCGTTTTTTCCCGTTAAGGTTTGTGTTTCATTGTATTTGGCCTAAAATTAACATGATTAAAACATAATATTTATTTAACTCAATGAGCAGTATCTTCGCAAATAAAATTATATGCCCAGAACCATATACTTGACCCCCCCTTGTCAACCAAAAATTGTTTGAACATTGAGCGACTTGTATTATAAGTGTAAAGTTCATTTTCAGTAACTTCTTGCGGGGAAATAGGAGGATTTATATTGATTTATTTCAATATACACGCATCTTTTGAATAAACTGATAAAATGTAAGGGCCTATTCATACACCTTTTGCCGTCTAATAATGGGTAGGTAAGCACCGAGCCGAGTGCAATGTAACTCATGACGGAAAATAAAGAGGGTGTGGTTTTGAATGATTAATTATTAAAGACAGTGGAAAATATAATTATAATCACCTTATTTATTCATTTCTGTCTCACTCAAAATTGCTAGTTTTCTTTGCAGTAAAATATAATTAATTACTTTAAAAGACACATTTGCCAATGGACGCAAGGTGTCGGCACACTGCAACAAGTAGCAGTGTGAAGAGGTAATTCTCCCGCTGCCACCCCTCAACCCACTCGCCGCGGTGAGCACACTGCCTGATCAATAACTTCACTGCGTCCTCTTAGCTAAATGAGTGCATGCGGGGCATTCAAAATTTGACTTTCATTCGGTGTCATATTATTTTCATTTTCAGAGGGTTTGAAATTTTTAGGTCAACTTGCATTTGGTGTCCGATTACAATTAATTATATACTGTATTTTGAGACATAATTTTCTTTATTTAAATGAGTTTAGGAGAAATGTTTTTTACTGTATTATTTACAATGACATTTTTCTTAAATTCCCATTTTCATTGTGTTTACTAGCTAAACTTCATTTACAGATAATGTACAGCTATTACTACACTCAACATAAAGTTTTATAAGGTCAGAAGTTGTATTTAAGTGTCAGAAACCGCATTTATTGAAATCCCGCATGTATGGACATTTTTTGGCAGTCCCCTGAATAACGATAGCTCGAGAGTCAACTGTAATACGAAATTCAGACAAATGCACAATATCTGAACTCTTCTTCTATGTTACATACACAAAATTACAAAATACGTTAAGCATTTTTTTCTTGCGTAAAGCCTATCACACTGTCAAATTTTTCCGTCAAACTGCTTCCAATAAGTTTGGTCAAATAAAGCTGACAGTAATGGTGTCATTGAAGCATCATAAATGCCACTATATTTGTCTGAGAAAGTTGTATGACTTCAATTTTCATTAAACATTTGAAGATTGGACAGGTTCTAAAATTTTATTGATGTTTGACGGTCTCAGTCAATCAGAATCGTGCACAACAAAAATGGATGTCTTTTGTTATTCTATGCCGTCTATTACACGGCATGGAATAACAAAAGCCGTCTTACTATGAAAATATTTTTAAAATAATAATACATATTAGATTCTCCTAGGGAAAAAAAATTGACGGTGTGACACTTTTTCAAACACATTCAAAATAATTTGATAAAATTAGTTGGAAGGAAAATTTGATGGTAGTATTTTGTTTTCAAATTTTATTGTCAAATATAGTTGAAGGCGAAAATTTGAGTGTGACAGGAGATTAACAAGATGTAAACAAACACATTCTAAAGATTACACAAGCAGTAAAACATGCACTTTGAAGTAAGTTACAGTAGTTTGACAACAAACCATCTCAGCGCTAGTGCACTTGGTGCAAAGTGAACACACACAACTAGAAAGTGTGCAGTAATCTATGACCACATGTTTGTTTATATTGATAGTTGTGCATGAAATGAAATTGTGATATCTAAATAAACTGACTGTTTTCATAAAATATCTAGTCTCATAAATTATGGAAGATGCTGCAGCCGATGTAAAAGACTGTAAATCTCTAACATTGACTAACTTTTATTTTAAAGGATTTTATAACACAAATTGCCAAAAAAATTAAAATGTGGGATAACATTTCCCCCCGAAATTTGGTATTCTGAAATAAGGGTGCGGCCTGTAATAGGGGGCAGCTTATAATCGTGGAAATATGGTATACTAAAATACTGAAATTATTTAAAGAAACAAGAGACAGAAAGTTAAACCTAGCTAGTACCTCAAAATCAAAAAGATTAAGAAACAACCAATGGCAAACCCTGTGGATCAGGTGTTCCTGCAGGTGATACCTATCATATTGATAAGTTCGAAATTGTGTTGTCTAAATGTGCATACTTATAAGTTTCTCTCTGAAACAGCACAAGTTCGCAAATGAAGGTACCAACCACTGTAAGAAGATATTTCCAAAAACCTATAAAAACATGTTTCACAAATTAGATTTTTCTCACCAGAACTGGAAAAATATGCACGTAAATTTTGCTGCTTGCTATACATGTTGGCATCCTTGCTATCACCATATCTTATTTACACAAACTCTTTGGGTTAAAGGTGAATACATACTTTAATATTAATTTTATCTGACAAAAGTCAATGTTTTCTAACTTGTTATAAATTTAATATTTTTTGTTTACTACTGAAAGAGCTAACATTAAACTGTACTGCGCATAAATTGTGAATATATTCTGTATAATGTATTATAAAAATTCAGGTTGAATGACCACCTTTTCTTTTAATTCTAGGCCAACATTGAGACTTATTTTTGTGGCAAAAACTCGGCCTCTATTTAGATAAATACAGTATTCCACAGACACACATGCAGTTTTGCACAGACACTACACCAAACTCCCAACTATTAAATGTCCCAGAAACCAAGATATCTTTAGGGGGTATCACGGTTTAAATTGTAAATACGACCATTGACACAAGTAACCTTTTACTTGTCTAAAACTGTGCTCACTGCACCCAAAAAACAGTTCAGTTTGGCACAATGATTGATCTACATAGAAGTATACTTACCACCATTTTTACAAACGACACAATTGAAGCACAAGTGTGTCCAACGTTGATACACACAACACTAAATCACGACATGCTAAAATTGGGAGACATGTGACATGTTCCCCAGTGAAGTATGGCTCAAGTAAGTGCCTGGGACTAACTGGACTTGGGGTCGCAGTGGTGGCCCAGGCCCTGGAACTTTGGGCGCACAACGGCAGACACCGGCTCCTGGATGCCATTACCACTAGCACCCAAGCATGTGCCTGGCTCCCAGCCCATGTTTCGCAGCATCTGGTTCCCGATGTTCGTCTCCGGGATGGGGCCCGCCTCTGTTTGGGGCAAACAACTGGCTGTCACTGAGGGGTCACATTTGCCGAGGCCACAGTATTGTAATGTGTTATGGGGTAACAGTAAAAAGTACCTGACTGTAGCAAACTTTTCTGCACTAAAATGGTCTCGAATTCTAAGTTGGTCATATAGTTTATAATGGTGCATACACATTAGTAACCATAACATGTATCAGGTTACAGTGTTACAGCCCAGCGTTCACAACCTGATGCTTCCTGTAATGTATCAACAAAAACGTAACATGGCCAAGACGAGTGGCCCGTCTCAATGCAGACCAATATCCCAGTTTATTTTAACGTAAAATTGTTATTACAATACTCCACGTCTAAGGAAATATATTCTAGCAGCCTCCTGCCTCGAACACTTATTCTACATAACATGACTGTTTCTATAGGCTATTCACGGTAAAGTGAGCACTACTGAAAGCCATCTCATGTGTAATAATAGTCAATAAATATATTATATTTTAGATTTAGATGTAAACTTCTGAGTGTGGTGGAATATATACATGGTTTTTATTACTTGCGTGGCAATATTTATTTTAAAATGTTTTTAAAGTATAAGAAATGGCTGAAAGAAAAAAGTAACTAGGACTTCAAAAGTGCTCACTTTACCGTAAATGGCCTATACTTATGGCCATGCAGCAGCTGTGTGACGTATGTGCTGAAATCTTTGCCCCTCATTTGGCACAGACAGTTCTGAATCATTATGGTAGGGGAAAAGTATGTGTATAAGATGATGTACGTCTACATTCTATATGGACAAGGCTTCTGAACTTCGAGGATGAAGGACATTATAAGAAAAGCACAGGAATATGTAAAGGCCCTTTAGGTTCAGTTGCAGACTTACGGGCAGTGTTCACCCTTTGGTAGTTAGTTTATATAACTGCACTTTTTATTTGGGTCATTTAGAGAAAAACCATAAAAAGGTAGTTTAAGAGAGAAATAAAGAGTAAAGGCTGGTGTATCAATACTTTTGCCTTCTGAAAAGGTCACCAGTTTGCAAGGCAGACAGGCGAAAAAGAGAGAAATATTAAAATAAGTAATTTTGATTGGGCGGTCTGGTGAGATACCTTAATGCAGTTTACCAAGCTAATTGTATCATGATCTTTGAGAAGGTTGTATACCATCCACAATTTGTAACAAACTTTAAGCAGATAAATGTACGTAATTTTGTTAAGATGATACTGATGATGCCTGCTATCTTACTGAGAAATTGTGTAAAATTTTGTCAAACAAATTTATCACTGTACCTTTTATAACTATGTCAATTCATGCTATAAATTTTTAGCCATATTGGCTGCATACATATAAAAAAAAATACACGCGCATGCGCACACACTCCCAGATATATATACAGTTATTTCTCTTAGGCGCAGTACAAAATACTGACAGCCAGAACTGACCTGCATCAAACAACATAACCACTTTTTGATGCAGTATGTGGTTATGGATCCTGTACACACTGTTATGGTTCGGTGCTACATTACATGTTACTGTTAATAATGTGCATGCACCTTAATATTCACTTATGATGCTGCCACCAAACAGCATCAGTGACCCTACCCAAGACACACATCCTGCCACTCTCAACAAGCCTGAAGACTGGATGAAGTGAGATGAAGATAGGAGAACGGGGTGGGGAGCTGAAACACTATGTTGAAAAGAATGGATTTACCCATAGGAAATCTTCCGGCAACATTTGTCACATGCAAAACAATCATACTTGTGACTTGGTGGGAAATCAAACTTAAACTGCTATTTTGGAAAGTTGGCATTCAAATTAGTACATGGCTACCAAGTTGATCTTGTGATTTAAATTGTTCAGGCATACTGTCTTTACTCTGGCATAATGTGTGCTGCTGAATAACTCCCTTCCCCTTTTTTCACTTTAATTTACAGGAAAATAATTTGGGATATCTTTCTACTAGTAAGAAATAACCCCTTGCCTGGTTAGTAAAAGTTCTCACAATGCTTCATTTTCTCTCTCACCAAAGAGTGCATGGCTACAGCAAGGATACTGACGTCAGCCATCCAACGATAAAAATAAGGCAGATGACAGCAAAGTGGGTTGGAGTGAGAGTATTTGGACATGTATATGTAAATCTTTCCCATCAAAGTTTTTGTGATGTATCCTCTTGCCATGTGGACACAATGTGTAATTTGAATCTTCCGCACTGGTGCCATTTTGTGCTGCTGGTGGTGCAAACTATGCAGTGCATGAGTTGGTGGCCCTGGACCTACAACGCAGCAGGCAGCCGCTCGTAAAGCATTATAGCAGTGAGCTGTACTATCGGCTATCGGGTAGGCTCACTGCGAATTGGTGTTTCTTTTTCCGCATCTTCCCTTAATTATCTATTGTATACAGTCTATTTCCTAGCTTGTAATAACAGGGAGTGAGGCTTTCGGACTGATCCGCTAGCGTGTGGCCGAGCAAGCAGAAAAGCAGTACCCGTTTACAGATTTTGTTGAAGTTGTTCTTGTTTTTCGTAACCAGGTTAACTTTATAAAAATAATGACATCAGAAATAGTGGTTTACCCCATTTACACATAAGCTAGGTGCAACTTGCCATGACAGTAACCTTTGGCAGACAGCAACAAACTTCGTTGCAAGGCAAACTAACTTAAGTTACTAATATGATGCCCACTAAATTTTGGAGAGCAAAGTTCTTTTTTTTTTTTTAATTATTAATTTAAGGGCATTTATTTTGGATATGGTATAGCTTGTGGTGTATTTGGTTCTATAATGTATGTATTGCTGAGCAACACAGCTGTGCACTACAACACACATTTTTACAGCTAATTAGTACATACATAAAAAAAAAATATTTTTTTTAAATGTGGGGTGCAGGTCATTTGTAGGAGTGGGTGGTACATGGATAAATAATATGGTATAGTCTATTCTTTGTTTCTTCACACTTTATGAATCAAACCTTTGAAAAATCACCCCATGTACTACGTGCTTGGTTGTTTACTAAATATGTTGTGTACCACAAGCATTTTACACTTGGGGTAGCAAAAGCACCTTAATTTTGGTTAAATAAAACTTTTAATATACTGTATATAAATAAACTACAGTAGACTCCCATTGTAGCGAGTATGGTAACTACGAGAACACAGGTATAACAAATCTTTTTGAGGAACAATCAAAAAATCTCAAAAATATCCCATAAAAAATTGTAATTTTACAAGTTGAACTGTGCGACGAGATTGTGTGAAGCAGGCTTGCGCCGGCACTTGTAACCTTGTGAAGCGTACTTTTGTTATCTGTATTCCGTAAATCCACTCCCTCATCCCACAAATATATTCCATGAAAAATTATAAATTTACGAGTTGAATCATGTACAGCGAGATAGTGTGAGGCAGGCTAGCGGCGGGTATCATGACCGTGTGAAGCGCGCTTTTGTGTTCTGTATGCCGTAATCTACTCCCTCGCCCGACACCTCGTTTCCGTAAATACTTTGTGCCACTCTCGCCAAGCGCATTGTTCTATAAATAGAATCCCGCCCTTTCTACCTTGACACCATTTTCATGAATCAGTTCTGCTTTTCAGTAGTCATTCAAGGTCATTGTGCTGTCAACTGTGTTTGGTTTCAATCATCTTGGCGTATGTGCGTCGAACGTTATTGTTAAATTAAAACAAATTTCATTTAAACATAACATTCCAAGCTATAGCTGGAATCGAATACAGCTACATATTAACAGATTTTTGCCAGTTTTTTTCTATACTGTGGCTTACCAATTAAAGATAGGAACACAACTACTACTACATTTTATCACTGTGCTGTAATAAACTTAACTTTAATTCATTTTTATAAAGTTTTCTTGAATTTTTGCTGGTTTTTAATAAGTCTCGCACCATGCAGGTTTTGTTAGTTGAAAAGGTATAATTTTCCAGTGACTACCGTATTTACTGGTATAGTTCTCGTACTGGCACAATTTACACCCCCGTTTTTATGGTGCCGAATTAAGGGGGAAAAACTTTTCCTTTCATATTTCACGCAGCATATTTCTCTCAACGAGGCATTTAATGCTAACGGACCCGTGGTGCGCGTTTTGTTCGACCATGCCAGGTTGCTGATACTTTAAGGTCGCTGGTCCCCTTATCAATTTCTGGCTGCTGCGCCCGCACTGCAAACATGTAAACAAAACCAGTCGCAGAGTTTATTTGTATGCGGGTGTTTTCTTTTAATGCGAAGGGAATAATTTACATTTATATTAATTTTTGTTTAGTACGAATACATAATGGGTAAATATGACAGTCAAACTGCTGCATTTAAACTTAAGGTTATTATGCATGCAGAGGAACACTGCAATAGAGAAACGGGCTGAAAATTCAGTGTTTCTGAGTTTAACACGCATGTCATTTTTCCCCTTACCGGGCCGCTGTTACAAAGTGAACCAGACCTGTAACAAAGGCAGTGGCGGGCGGCCGCTGCCCGGCCAGAATAATCGTGTAGCTACAGATCGACCGACAGCTGTCCTGCCCGAGGATCTAGGACCGAGCGACAGTGGCAAGCAACCAAGCTCGGCCACGATGCAAAGGATCTAGGCGCTTGCCCAGTTAGGTACACACTGCAATGTTTTGCTGCTAGCCCCAGCACACAAGTGATTTAATTTTGAATAGGTATCTTCTTATCTATTATCAGTAAATTAAGTGCTGTGTTTTAAAAAAAACGTGCCCCCCCCCCCCAGGGGGGCGAGGGATTACTTACAGTAGACACCATTTTAATGTTTACATGCATGTGTCTTGGCAATTCCTTGCGTAATTCATGCACCCTAATTTTTTGCATTAAAATCCTGTAAAATAGGTGCGAGAATTATGCCAGTAAATACGGGTATTTGGTTTGAGGCAGTCGTGTGGAGCTGTGGCGGGCAAATTAACGCTTGCAGTGCTTTGGCGGCCGAGTAAGTGATAGCGGGAAATGCTGCGTAAGCCAGGCAACTGATTGGAGGAAGAGCGGCTATACTTACATGGCGCAGTCAGATTTTCTGCTCATTTTCATGCAGTAGGCCCTACTGGGGATCAAAATTGGTCTAATTCGAGGACAGCGAGGACACATAGCAAGGATCGAACCTGGAACTGTGACATCTCGCTATAACGTGACTCGGCTGTATATCATTAAATTTACAATTATGAATTTAAAAAAATGAGAAAAAAGGTGTGTTGGTAAAGCCTAGTAAGAAATAGTTATGCAAAATATTATTACACTGATAGTGCATGAGCACAGTGTAATTTTCTAGACTTGGTTAAGCTGTGTTTGCATAGGGGGAGAAATATTCTGAAAATATGACAATCAGGGCTACAGAAAATTTTGAAGTAAAAGTGAATAGACTTATACACTGGTTCTTCCATAAGGTTGCTGCAAGATATTGAGATCAAATTCTCCTGACTTTTCAGGTTTTACTAAACCTGTCTAAACACTGTTCCAGCAGTTCAGGGGCCAAGGAATGTAAGAGAGTGTACTCTGAGCATGTTGAAAACTGACCTGCAGCCTGCACAGGGTGAATGGCTGTGGTGGGTGGCATTCTGCGCCGCCTCTTGAACTCGTTCAGGCTGTGGTGTATCCGCGAAGCATGCACCTTGCTGAGTGCCCTCTGCTCCACACGCACTGCCTGCATCGTGTTCCTGCGACATGCAACACCACAGACTACTCTGCTACAGCTGTTTCAGTGTAAAGTGATCAATCTTGAAATCCTTGCCCTTTAGTAGGGATGGAACAGGTCCATACTTATTCTGCTTATGATTTCGTTTCAGTTCTCAAAACTCGGTTCTTGGTTAATATCTATGACAAGAGAGCAAGGAACCATGCCACCATTTTTTATATCTTAACATAACTCATAAAAATATTGCTAAGCAACTAAAAACTAACAAATAAAAATAATTTTTAAAATAAAAATAAACAATTACTTTTATCTAGTAGCTATGGTACAGAGAGTTGGCGTAACATGACCATATTTTCCACACCAATGCGTAAGTTTATTTTTATAGTATTAAAACTTAACATCAGAATGCTAAACCATGCATGTATTATCAACATACTTGGGAAAGTGAACCAAAAAAACCAACTTATTGAAGTTAAAGTTAATGCCTGAAAAAATTAGCTGATTAAAGTAAAAAGTTAACTTCTGAAAAAAATAACTGGTTAAAGTTAAAGGCAAAGTAACTGATTAAAGTTAAAATTTAAATAATCCCAAAATTTTAGCATGAAAGAAAAGTTAAAGAATTTTTTTCACTGATAAATTTATAACAAAGAAATACCTACCATATATTACTACTCTGAAAAACATTTTTAAAATTGAAATTTTGTTTCAGTTTCTGAAAATTACATTATTCAAATAGTTTCTTTTCATCAGTCAAAATCATGAAATCTGAAACTACTTACTGAAAAAATGGTTGAATTTCAGAAGCAGTTGCATTTCAAAGTTTCTATCAGCCATCCTGCCTCGCCTGTCAGAAAACGTATATCCAATACATCAATTGTATCTTCACAAATTACCTTCATGTGTGTTCTTAAATTGGATGCAGAAGTAACAGACGCCTTGATATATTTACATTTTGGCGCTCATAAAACACACTTAAAAGTCAAATTGGTACTGCTTCCATCACTTTCGGTTTGTTGAAAAAAAGATGCACTCCCTGGCCACTGTAACGACATACAGTAATAAAAGTTTTAAATAAATACAATTCAAATAAAACTTTTAAAATACTGTAACATCAATACATCCAGCAGGATGTTCAAGACCGGAGAACAAAATATAGAAGTAGAATGGTGATTCACACAAGAACAATGCCGCTCTGTGCGACTGCAAAGTATCAATAGGCTGGTCGAGACACTGGTGCCACTCGTCTCACTTCATACAGATTGCGCTAGTGCCAATATTTGTGTAGTGGTTGGTGTATCACGCAAAAATACTGTTTGCTATTTTAAACATTTTTCGCAACATTAGGCTTACAAGTAGTTATCTTCAACATCAATCATCGGCCACCAAGGCATTGAGAAACTAAGTATCGTTAATTTTAAATCCAAAAATATTAATGACTGAAAGTTGAAAGTCAATTAGTTTCAAACGTAACTACAAGTAAAAAAGTTACCTGAATTTTTAACGATTAATTTTAATCATTAGTTTTCTTAATAGTTGATTACAATTATGTAGTATGATTATCAACACTAGCACATGAATCACAAACAATGACTTACACACAAAAATATTTGTTGCTGATCATGACCTCATGCTAATAAGTAACTATCACTGATAAGTTACCACTGCGTATCAACCAAAATTTGGCGCAATGGGTTATTCCAGTTCAACAGGTACAAGCATTGCTATTTGCCAGCATGACTGACTGTGAATTACTGATTGATAATAGGAATAGTACCACAATGCCAAAAAAGATGTGATTGTGTAGAAATAGGTGTGTTCAAAAATATTGTGAATTTTCTAAATAGATAGATGCACAAGTATTAATAGGACATACTTAAATACACCCCCAAATATCTGTTGCATTTTAAAAATTTTAATTCAATATAACTTAAGGCATAGGCCTACAATAGTCTTTTTTTTAAAAACTGGAATGAAAGTTCTTATTTTTCACAATAACGAATATTCTCAGAACCATGAGAACATTAGAAAGCTCTCCTGTACCGTCTTTCCGCTCACCAGGGACTATTTCTTACTTGTAACAATCATACCTACTACCAATAACATTACTAGTACCCATTAACTTATCATGAGATGCAATAAAGTTGTTAGAAGCACAGATACAGTACTATTATACTATTTCATACTTCAGTGGACACTAAACAAAGAGAAACTGAAATTTCAAGGGCTAAGGGTTTAATAAGATTCTACAACATGAAGCTACTTTTCATGATTTGCTGACAACTTAACCGCAAATAATCCAGTTTTTAAGTTAGAATACACAGAGTTAGTGAGAAAGGAATATTTACAAAGGCTGGTAAAATTTGTATACTGAATAAGATAAAAGAAAAATATGTGGTAAGAGATGACGAAGATAAGGTATACATAAATCACAATGAGAATGATCAAGAGAGAAACAATAAGAAATGAGTTAATGGGAAAAAGTGTCAAGGTATTGAGATTGATGGAGAATGAAGGGTAAAAAAAATGAGGTCGTACAGACACGTTGTTGTGTCGAACATCGTGATGGACTGTATTACACGAAAGTTTGTTGATACGAGAACTGGCGGGCAATACCAAACACCATTTCTCCCAAACGAATTGTGAACAACCGACTGTTTAAATATACGAATTCCTAGAAGCACTACGAGCGTGCCACTGATGGCAATGGCGGGAAGTTCAAATCTATACACAGTAATATTTACAAAGACATCTATACACACAGTACCAAACACACATCATGAGAATAGGAAGAGAGAAGTTGCTACGAAGGCAGGTAGGCACACAGGCCTTAAATTTCCGTTGACATCAAAGTCATTAGAAATGGAGCAAGTTGCTCAGAGAAGCAAGAACAGGTAAATAAGCATCCTAGTGTTCATGCAAATGAAATGATTTAGGGAAACCATTATGAGGATGGTCAGACTGTGGTTCAAACCCAGGTGCTTGTGATTGTGAGTGAAAAAGTTTGCCACTGCACAATCTCGCCCTATGGGTTACCAGGAATAATACTGGACTGAAACATAGTGGCACAAAGCCTCAAAGCAGACTATAAAAGAAAAGGGAAAAAGACAGTAGAGTTGTTCTGATACTTTGCCTTTTCCAGATGCATCTGTATCTGGTATGATATCGGGTCGATACTTTAGTGTCTGTTGTAGACAAAGTCAGGTTATTACTTTCTTTAGGCACAAATATTACCGTATTTCGGTTTGTATACACCACACATTAAAAGAAAATACTGTATTTACTTGTGTACAGTGCACACTTTTTTTCCCCAAAATAACGGGGGGAAAAAAGAGGAAGGGGGGAGTGTTAGCCAAAAATTGTCCAGGGGATGTTGAGGGAAGTGGCCAAACTGTGTTCTCTCATAAGGATAGTGTGACATTCTAGCACAGCAAAAAAAGGAGAGCCAAAGGTAGTGTGACATTCTAGCATGGCAAAAAAAGGAGAGCAGGTCACTGCTAAAAGGAGAAAGGAGAAAAAAGAAAAACGAAGCTGGAAATGTTCAGTAGTAGAAGCATGAGGTTATAGAATTTTTTTTTTTTTTTTTTTTTATACAAGTTATTTAATTGAAGTATTTTTCAAACATATCACAATCACCACACATTAATGCAAAAAAGAATAATTTGTTCCATATTTACTAACATGGCACCACAAATTTTTGGCGCAATTTTATATATATATATATAAAAAAAGAAATTTTTCCCTCTTGTTGCAAAAATCATGATGCTCACTATACATGAGTGTGTGTTATACACGAGTAAATACGGTATGTGTTGCTCAAAATAGTTGCACCTAACATTACTTGTATTTCAAAGCAAATGGTTTCACCTGAAAATGTTATGCAAAGCATTTTAACAAGAAGTTATTATTTGTAAAGATGTTTTCTTTTGTGTTTATAGGTTGTTTTATCTGGTAAGGCTGGTGTTTCATTGTATCTGGCGTAAAAAAACATGACTTTAAAACTTAATATTTATTTAACTCAAAAGGCAGCATCTTCGCGAATAAAATTATATGCCCAAAAGCATATACTCTACCACTTGTCAGCAAAAAATTGTTTGAACATTGAGCAACTTGAATTACAAGTGTTCATCTTCAGTAACTTCTTGCGGGGAAATCAGAGGATTTATATTAATTTATTTCAGTAGACACATGTTTTTGAATAAACTGATAATATGTAAGTGCCTATTCGTCTCCTTATGCCATCTAATATTAGGTAGGTTAAGCACAGAGCCAAGTGCAGTGTAACTCATGACAGGGAAAATCAGAGGACGTGGTTTTGAATGATTAATTATTAAAGACAGTGAATAAATCAATTATAATTGCCTCATTTGTCTCAAAATTACAAGTTTTCTTTAAAGTAAAATATGATTAATTACTTTAAAAGACAGACATTTACCATGCATGCAAGGTGTCACCAACAGGTAGAAGCGTGGAGAGGTCAACCTCCCCCCCCCCCCCCCCCATCCGCCCGCAGACATGACACTGCCCCATTGATAATTTTTCCACGCGCTCTTAGCTGAAAGTGTGCGCGTGACATTTAAAATTTGACTTGCACTTGGTGTCATATTATTTGCATTTTCAGAGGGTTTGAAAGTTTTAGGTGAGCTTGCATTTTATGTTGGATTAAAAATAAATTATACACAGTATTTTAAGACATTATTTTCTTCAGTTAAATGAGTTTAGGAGAAATGTTTTAATGTATTATTCACAGTAATACTTTTTCAAAAATTCAGTGCGAAGCGTATTGGTATCGGGATTACGGTAGTGGTATAGGAAAACATGGTATCGGAACAACTCCAAAGGACAGTAAAGGATATAGGGGAAGATGCAGAGCTGAGAGGAAGAAATGAAATGTGTTCAGAAAGGGGGGTTAACAGAATGACAAGAATAAGATGGTAGCAATTCACAAAGATGAATTGGCCACATGGAAGAGAGTGGGAGTGGGGGTGGCAATGGTGAAAGTAGTGGTTGTGGTGGCGAGGTGGTTGTGGAGAGGTGGTGGTGGTGGTGGTGGTGGTGGTGATGTGGTGGTTGTGGAGAGGTGGTGGTTGTGGAGAGGTGGTGGTAGTGGTGGTGAGGTGGTGGTTGTGGTGAGGTGGTGGTTGTGGTGAAGTGGTGGTTGTGGTGGTGAGCTGATGGTTGTGGTGTTGAGCTGGTGGTTGTGGTGGTGAGCTGATGGTTGTGGTATTGAGCTGGTGGTTGTGGTGATGAGCTGGTGGTTGTGGTGGTGAAGTGGTGGTTGTGGTGATGGTGGTGAGGTGGTTGTGGCAGGGGGGTGGTTGTGGTGGCTGTCGCAAAACTGTGTTCAAGGACTGCAGAGCAGAGCTGCTGACCTTGTCTTGGTGAGTATGGGGCAGGTGAGCCCGCGCCTGGAACAGTCACTGCTCATGTGCAGGGAGTAGAGGTTGGCCAGCTGGATCAATTGCTCTCGCTCCTGCCGCTGCATTGGGTGGAGCCTGCACACACAAAATCACACACTTACAATGGTATGGTACATACATTAACACTGGCCATGTTAAGCACTCTATCTGGCTGGTGCAAGAAGAGCATTGAAGAGGTTTGGTATAAAACAGGTGATTAAAAAACAGTTGGATATCTTATATTCATGTCTGAACACACAAGCATTTAAGAAAATCTTTCAAGTTCTTTAAACTCCAAGGATTACAGTATTTTAATAGGAGTGACAATAGTTAAAACTAATGTTTTCAGAAGCTGCGAAATTTTCTACGTAGAAGCTTCAGAGCTGTCTTGGGAAACGCATCATAATTTTATCTTTATTAACATATGCCATAAAAATATAGGATCACCACTTAAAGTCAAGTTCATGTTAGTCACAGATGAAAAGTATGTGCACCAGTTGGGCACTTTGCACTTAGAGGCAAGTGGCAAGTGAGCATGTGTTAGCCATTGAGCTAACACATTTCAAAGTTTCATACACGCAAAACAGCTGCAGGCAGGTGGAACTCTTCATTGAAGTTTGCACATTTTTAGAATACTCAAGAAAGAGCATTCCTAAAAACAGTTTCTATCCACTTTGTGAGCAAGTATTTTGAAGGAATGATACATTCGTTTAGTGTGACATCTTAACGCTGCATTACAATGTGCAAATTTACAGCGTTAAGAAATAGCTGGGCAGTGATGCAAAATGCTAGCATACAAATGAATTTGGCAAAAAATATTATCTGAAATTGAAATTCTTTAGTTATCCTATATGAATTTCCAAAACCTTAAGAATTTTAATCAATATGTTTCATTTTTATTTCTGTACCACATCCTCTTACAACACAGCATCCTGCATGTCAGCAAGACCCACACTCTTGCATATCCAAGGAAATGTCAACATGGCTGACAATGGAACTAGACAGAATCAACTGCCCTACACGCTCCTCACTATTTCAAGATTGGGTACATGTCATCTGGGGCATTAGCACTATAGATGGCTCAAGTCAATCGCCAATCCAATATACTTCCACAATGAAAGGTGACAACGTGTATCACTTTTCCCACATGCAGAAAATCCAGGTGATATTCACTAAGTTTGAGCCCAGATCATGGTGGTTACAAAGTGACATGGTAATTATACAACCAATGAGGCCCCATATCTTACAAAATCTACAAAAATGTAAATGGTGGACATTACTCCATGGGTGTACACGAGGCAGGTCTATCCCCCCCCCCCCCCCCCCCCCCCAATAACATAGAAAAGGCCACCAAAGTATCTATTTTTTGTTTTGATCCTTGTAAACTAATATTCTCTCCACTCAAAATATTTTGAAACCAACAACTTAAGAGAGAAAAAAATAATATATCAGTAACAAAGTTGTCTCCTCTTTTGTTCAACTTAGGTGTTTTCAAATGTATCTCCCAATGAAATGTCTTAGAGGAAAAATCTTAAGGCTGAAGTACAACCGTAGTCAACATATCAGACAAAATAAATGAATTTGGCAAATATCTTAAATTTTATGTACAAAATAATGTCAAATTACAGGTTAGAAATTCAGTGTTAACTGTTCAATTTATGATTATAAACAGAAACTGACAAATATTCTTAGTTATTTTATGCAGACAGAATGAAACAGCCAATAATGTCTCCATATGGGCTCAAAATCAGAGTGGTCATGCAAATATACAAGCTTAATGCAAAGGAAATTGATTGGATTTCACTGATGATTAAAGGTAAATCAAATTCGCAATTGCGATCAATGTGAAAAAATCTGTTTTTAGCTAAATATTTGCGAGCTTTATGAAAGTTCGTGAACTGGAAAAAAATATCTAAAATAACTATCTTTTCGAGTAACTACCTCTGTTTACGTTCACTTGCAGTTTTATCACTACCCATACTGTTTTTCAAATAAAATATAAGAAATTAAGTAAACTGTCTGTTTTAGCGGCAAAATACAGATCCGTGTACGTATTTTGCTTGTGCATTTGTTAATAAACTCGGCAGGACACAGCAGTTGCCACCAGGATGGACAAAAACACACACCCCTCTTCGGCCATCCAATATCCACACTTGTAACCACACCCTTCTTCTCCTTCTTGGGCTAATCTTCCGCCTAGCCATGCCCACACTACTCAGCTCCCATCCTCTCCCTCTCTCTCTTTCATCACTCTTTCTTTCTTCCTCCCCTGCCAATGTCTTCATTCTCACCCTCTTGCTCCTAACACCCCACACCCTGTGGCCTCATCCATCACAACAAGCAGCCCCTTTTTCTTTGTCCTACTCTCTTTCCTTCTCTCTCCCCCCCCCCCCTCCCCCCGCCCATGCTAGCAGGCGGTGTGGCACTAGCTAACTCATCTTTTCACTACTTCTTCCTCTTTCCTCCCATTTCAAATCCCTAACACAGAAAAGTCTGTTAACTACTTGGTGCACATTCAAGACAACTTGTTACATTATTACATGAGTAAAAAGTTATTCATTTGTTATTATATTTTACTTCCTTACAAACTAAGTTAAAACATTAAAATATACTGTATTTTGACAAATTTCTAAGCGTGTTTTGGTGGTAATATATTTTTTTAATGCCAATATCTCGTAAATAAGCTGTACAAGTACTCTAATTTTTGTAGTTATTTTTTTTGTAAAAATGTGCAGCTTGTACATGCCGAAATCTATTTAAAATGTCGATGTAGCAATAAAAATAATTTTAGTGAAAATGCACTAATAAAATGTTGACACTTAACAAAGATAACACAAAACAAAGTTTTTAAATGCTATTTTCCCATTTTTTACATATGCTATAAAAATGCTAAAAACCACAAAATAAATGCTATAAAATGTGTTTATAAATGCTCTTTTAACGTACCTCTACTGATGATTCCACCCAGTAGTATCACAGGTGAAGCCATGTTTCCCATCACACCTGCCCAAGAAACACAGTGAAAATCACCTGAGCTCAGACTGTCCAGGATCCTGGAGAAACCTCGACAGCTTCTCATTCGCAGAGGTCAGGATGCTGAATCCAGGCCGTTCACCTCGAATCCTGCGTCTGCCAGCTCGAATCTCCCGGCCACTCTGATCATCACATAACATAATATTTTCAATAACGTACCTTGGATTGTAGATGTGATTTGGAGAAGATGACAGCAGATATACAGCATGTCTCATAAATGTAGCTAGCATCCATGTGCCAAAAATGTACAAAGGAGCATGCAAAATGAAGATAATGAAGGTGGTAAAAATGATCATGTTACATATCTGCAGGGTTGTATGAATACATATTCTGTATACTAAAATGAAAATGAAATTTGACAACTTTCATTTTCATTTCAGTAAGAAATTTTGAAAGTTGTAACAAAATGAAAATTATGTTTAACGTGAAGCACTATGGAGAGCGCCAAGGGATGTAGTTCGAGCGAGAACTCTCAACCGCCTGGTACAGGATTTGGAACCACCCAGTAACTAGATTGTTGGTGTGGCACCATACCAACGATGGTTGGTGGGCTGAGGGTTCAAACCTTGGATACCAAAATAAACGGATGTACACTAAATCAATCACTCAACTGCAGAGTCACCTTAAAGAGAAATGCACACAAGACCTAGGCTAGCATGAGAATGGGGTCTGCCCATGTCAGAGTGCGAGACAATGAAAGGGGTTAACTTGTGGCGTGTGAGACGTTGGTGACTTGGGGACAGTGACCCCGATGAATACCTTGAATTTCAGTGTGCCCTCATACACTGTGCGTGTGTGAGTGATTTGGGTGGCCTTCAATCTCTTAAATGCAAGTTTCGCATAGAACATGCCTGGGGAAATTTAAGCCTTTTAGGCAAGATGCCAGCGTAAATTGTGGGTTGAGTCAGTTTACGTAATGGTACAAAATTTTCAACAGTGGGAAGGACACCATGCCGACGGGTTACGTTAGTATCTGCAGGCTTTGCAGCTCCCCTCTGCTCCATAGGTGCTGCTGCACCAGCCAGCTGTCGAACAGTGGCCAACTTTGGTTGCGGCTTGGTGGTTCTCTGGCTGCTGAAAGTGATGTGTGAAGGTTGAGGAGGGATAGCATTGTATTAAGGGGAGAGTACTAACGGCTCTATGCCCAATATCACTGTACTGCTAAGTAAAATCATAAGATACTCAAAAGGAATATGCCCCAGCGTCCGGTTTGGTAATTCAAACAGGGCTGTGCCTTCTTGAGGTTCAGTAACAGCACTACTTTGTTAATTTAGTTCAGACTCTAACTGATGCAGTTCCCGTTTAAGACGGTTTTTAATCCCCGTCTTGAAATTCTTCGGCATGAGGCCGATTTAATCAAAATTACTTCTGCATCAAATTTAATAAGCCACACAAAAATGTATGTGACTTAAAGCCGGGTATCAGAAGCGGTCCTACAGTGTACGTCCCCTGGCACACGACTAGTCCCGATGTGTCTTGTCATTTAACCCCTTCTGGCCAATTCTCAAGCCCGAAGGCTTATACAAGAGAACACGTGAGCAGCGGCAGTACCAAGGTGTATTGAGTTACTAGTGAAGGGCTCCCCCAAAGATTAGCCACTGCAATACCTGAGTATTACCTTGGCCAAACTCGGAATACTGCTTGGTGTTACTTGGATTTGTTGTATGGCTTGTATGCTTTGCTGGCGTTACTTCAGGTACAGAATTAAAGAAATAAAATATTCAAAATTAAAATTCTAAATGAGAAGTTAATTGTGGCTTTACTTGACTGGTATACACAAGGAGTACAAAGCGTTACTAAGGCTAACAAGTAAAAGTTCCAAAGTTTCAATGGGTGTGTGGTTTTAATAATCCACACAAGAAATTACAGTAAAGCAAAATAGTAACAAATATAATAATGGCAATAGCAATGGTTTCTACCATACGTTACTTTACTGCAGAATAAAATATATGATACAAATTAACTGCGGAAGTTAAAAAGATTATATTCAATGCAGTGATGGGACAATTTACGGTTTTTGTCAATTCCGAATCTTGATTTGATCCCAAAATTTTAGTTTTGATTCTCGATTCTGGACGCAATTTGATTATCAACAAATTATAAATACATCGCAACATTTTGTATACAGTTGTACAGTTCTACATTTTACACAACTTACAGCTGCGACAACAATAACGAGAACAAGAGAAGATTTTTCTTAGTTAAATTAGCAATTCTAGTGGCATTAACTATTTCATCCAGTACTCTGTGGAACAAATTTATAGTTCTGTCATATAGAAATGGCCCTGCTAGGTAAAACGAACGTGTCAACATCGTGTGATTTCAAGAATACTGCACATTTCTCAAAACAACATAATTTCAAGTATATACGGTAAACATTAAGGCAAGTCGTACATATGTGCATTCTTTACATAAATTTCTCAGTGTGAAGTTTTTAACTTTTGATTTTGTTGTGGCTAGTGGCGTTTTATAATACAGCTGAATGATAACAAAACAAATCAATCGCCTTGCATTGGAGGTTAAATACATACATTAGAACGGACAAAATGTCCAAATGATAGACATTTTACTGTCTTTTACATTGGCTGCAGCATCTTCCATAATTTATGAGACTACATATTTTATGAAAACAGTCAGTTTAATGTATCAATTTAGATATAGCACTTTCGTTTCACGAAATTTTACACCCAACTGTCAATGTAAACAAATATTTGATTCTGTGCTGCAGACATAGATCACTGCACACATTATAGTTGATTAGAGTTGCGAGTGTTCACTTCGCACCAATGTTACTAGGGCTTGGAGAAAGTTTTTTGTCAAATTACAGTAGCTTATTTCGAAGTGCATATTTTACTGCTTGTGTTATCTTTGGAATATGTTTGTTTACAATTAGTTATGCAAGAAAAAACTTAATGTGATTAGTTGCGTGTGTTGCATGTAGAACTATGATTTCCGAGATTTAAAAATTGTCTCGAGACAAAATCGAAACTTTTTCCATCTCGAGTATTTCTTCATATTGCCTAGAACTTGCACAACTTCATATTTTTTTTAAATTTTTAGAGTGCCAAATAAATTAGTGCAAATAACATGGGAGAAGAGTTCATTTCTTGCAGAGAAAGCTAATTTCATGAGATATTGCACATTTGTTTGTGTATTGTGTTATTTCCCGTTTTAACTTGTATTTTTGTGTTATTTCGTTTCATCGCAACTTACCACAAAATCGTGCCTCTAATTATGCCTGATTAAACATGACTGCAAACGCACACGAGCTATTTGCATTGCGTTTACAAGCACCCGGTTTGCAGAATATGCTACCCAGTAAGAAAATTTTACAGAATCGAATCAAACTTTTGAATGCAAAAAAATTGTGATTCATAAGAGTCTTTGATTCAGGCAAGAATTAGTGGAATTGAGGAATCGATAATTAAATCTTCCCATCACTAATTCAATGCAAATCAGGTGAAGGCTAACTGTTACATTTATGTTACGTTCAGATTATTGGAAATTGATTAAAATGAAAGAAATTTAATTAAAATGTAATCTAGCAGTGAGTTCTAGCTGAATTAGACAGGGAATGACTGGAAGGGACCTCTACTAGGGTTACTCCACTCGAGTGGTAGAGTGGCCTGGCTAGGACCTTAAGGAGAGGTTAAGTCGACGTAGGAGGTGCTTGAGGTTGATGACTGGAGGTGCTGCTGAAGACGTTCTTCGGTGGAAGATGGCCTCTAGGAGAGCGTCGCCTTCATGGTAGGTGGCACGGGCATAGGACGGCTGGTCCTAAATCAGGTACCCTCAGCCTTCACAACTGAAGGACAATGCAAGACTAGGTTAACACCTTTTCAGGAGTGAATGAGTGATGCCGGCGAGCCACCCAGAGCAACTATTCAGGCTTGGGTTGGTTCGCCTTTTATAGTGGTTTCTGGCGATCTTAAGTGCTTCGCGAGGTATAGGGGGGCTTGGCCCCGCCTCCAAGGAGTGGAGTTTGTGACGTCACATGCATGGACCAGTGGATGTCTTATCTAGCCTCTTCGCTCGGCCCCTGGAGTGCAGAACTTCCAAGCTCAGGGCGCTTGAGTAGACTGTGACCCTTGGTGATTGGCCCGCATCTCTGATGCAGCCAAATTCAAACTGATGCGCTCTTTGCTGGTGAGTGTGGTGAAGTAAATAGCTTTGGTGTAGGAAGGGCGATGACATGACGGTTTTCTGCGTACGCAGGGTAGCAGAACAAGCTAGGAGGAGTCTCTGTAAATGTTGTGGAGTTTCCTGTGCCCTGCCTCCAGTACTGAGAGTAGACTTGCCCATGAAGCTAGCCATCTTTGGATAGGGCGAAGTCGTGATTCTGTATTGCGCTCTATCTAGTGCCGGTTACATCATGCATCAAATGAATGTTCATTTAGTGCACGAGCAAAGAAAACTTTTGTCTGTAAATAATATTACTAGTTTTCATTATTTTGTAACTAAAATAACCACATAAAGTATAAATTCTAATGTAGGAAAGAACCCTTGTGATAATTACACCACATCCTACATTGCTATAGTTTGATTTTGCCATTAATTTGTTATGACAAATAACTAGCTAAAATGCTGTGACATTTGTTAAACTTTCATTAACACTGAGCTCTTACATAAAATGATTTATTTTCATTTTAGTTTCATGTAAATTCATAACATATTCTTTGTTTTCATTGCATGAGAAAAAAACTTACATTCACACAACCCTACATATCTATGATCACAGTTGACACAAAGTATGGGTACACATGCTACAATTAGGACATAATGATATGATATAGTGTACAGTTTCCAATATGTGCAGAGGTTGCTGGTGTTTTTTCTTAATGCAACCATTACCGTATTTACCACTGTACCACTCTCACATTATTTTTCTCAGTATTAACACAGCATTCTTTCCTCTCCTTTGACAAGTGCATGGCTACATCAATCTCGTCATTAGAAACACAGAAGATATGTACTTGTTACAGGAGGTGGAGTGGCAGGGTGTCTTTCAGGTCAGTGCATAAGCATGCATCCAGCTCCGTGGGCAAGCAGTCCACATTTTAAGTTTTTGTTAAAGCTGTTCATATTGTTAAAAGATGCCAGAAGGTCATATCACGAGTTCCTGAGGGATGAAGGTTTTAATTAAAATAAAAGTCACATTTTATTTTTAATTTATTCACATAGCTACTATGTACAAAATTAAACTGTCTATCTTCCCTATTACTCTTCTTATTCTCAGTGAGTGTAATATATAATGTCTATCTCAATTCTTATTGTTCAGTATTTGTATATAGTATATATTGTGTATTAGAAGACTTTGTGATTGTGTGTGTGTGTGTATGAACAATGGAAACACTAGACTATGTGACTTAGCTTTAATCGCCTCTGCCTACGGCACTCATCGTGACAGTGGTGCCTCCAAGTGGAAGAAAACAGCAGTCGTAAACAAGATGGCGGGCCGGTAAGTTGTGCTATGGTGCACTGGTTCGTTTTTAAGTTGTTTTATTTGAAGTATTCAGTCCACACGAGTATCGGCATATACATTTTGGTCCTCCGGGCTGGATAGTTCCGGTAGTCGTTTCCTTGTCATTGATCCGTGGTATATTCGTGTCATGAACGAATCAACGAGTGTAGGACGGAGTCGGCATTTCAAGATTAAATCTGATGAAAATAATAGCGTTGTGTCCTAGTGGGTGTGTTCAGATGACAGGATATAATATTCACATCACATCCAACTGCTTTCTGTCGCTCGCGGAATATAAAATAGGGACATTGTAGCGCCACTTTCTTGTTCATGGATTTAAAGTAAAGGTGGTTGTTTTTTGCCCTATTACTTGTGTTTGTTATAATGGCAGACATGGCTCCTGTGTTGGCGCGGCTAAGCTTAGCCGAATGCAGTGTGAAACATGCTTATGCTCTATCTCAGACAACAACTGACCCGACGAAAACAAATATATTTTTGGCTAATGTATGCAATCTTCCAGAGGTTAGCAAACATTTGAAAAGGATTATGTTACGTTAGAAGCCTCGCCGGAAACACCAGAAAAGTTCGGTTTGGAGGAACATTGAGCCAGAATGATTAATATTGACAAGCAATACTACACAGTTATGGCAACAGCAGATTCGCTCAGCAGTGTTAAGGCTGTAGCGGAGGTGCGCTCGGAGTCTTTCCGCAGTTCGCAAGTGGTCCTGCCAAAAATCGATTTACCTCAGTTTGATGGGAATCTAAGATGTTGGATGAGTTACTGTAATTTATTTACAATGTTGGTGATGAATCACCTCGGATTATCAGCTGTGGAAAAGTCTGTTTACTTGAAGACGTCACTAAGTGGAGAACCCGTCAGTCTTATTCAGGTCGTTCTTATTTCGGAAGTAAATTTCCATATTGCTTGGGACACGTTAGTAGCTCGGTACTATAACAAGCGCTTGATTGTGGTCTTGCTTGTGGATTCTTTGTTGGAAGCCCCGTCTGCATGTGTGAACTTACCTGCTTCACTGCGCCAGTTGTTAACAATTATCACAGAAAACATAGCTTCATTGGAGGCCCTTGAGGTGCCAGTGAAAACATGGGACATCATCTTAATTGTAGGGGTGAGTGAAGCTTTGAAAATTCGAATTAGAATATTTTCAATATTCGGCTTCGTATTCAAATTCAAATTTTTGCTTCGAACTTTGAAACAAAAAATACTTTTGGACAACTTAAATTATTTATTAATATTCGCCCAAAAATCAAAAGAAGACAATGTACACTTAATAATATCAACATTTTTATCCCACATTTGCCCCACACATGGCTGGTGAAACATGAAAACATAACCTCAACTCAATAGAATGCCCACAAATTAGTCCAAACTGCATTAGGTGTAAAATAATTGCCAGTATCTAATTTTACTCACAATATAGCAAAACAGAATTATCTGGGAAAAATAATTTTATATTAGTAAACACTTTATTATCTTTACAAACTTAATTCGGCACCTCATTTTAAATCGGTATTATGTGTTTATTTTCCTCATGTACAACAGAGTTTTGCAGTGTGATAAATATGATATTAAACTGCAAGTTTTACAGACTTAACTGCTGTGAAAAGTGTGAAATTGTACCCCACTGCTATTCAAATCTAACTTTTCAATAATGTAAGTTTTAAAAATGGGAAATTGTTAATAAAATACAAGTGTGGTTTCATGCTAGAAGTACTGTATCAACTATTTACGTATCGATTATTATTCGATGAATCAAATTTAGCCGAGAAAATGGATTTTTCCGCAATATTCAGACAGATTTGAAAGTGTGTCATATAGGCAAAAAAATAATTGTACGTCATATATTATGTAACTCGAGCAATTTTGCTTCCCAGCAAATTAATCGGATTAGCCCTTAACCCGTAAATTCTATTTTTAGAACACCACATCAACATGAAATTTGCCTAGTGAATTAGAACCCGCCCAGCCCTACTACTATTACTACTCAAACGTTTTATTTCTCTGGGTGACATCAGATAAGGGGACCCTTATCAAAGTTGACAGGTACAGTCTAAGCACTACAAAAATGTGTCCAACCATAAGATGCACTGTATTTAAGCATGAAAAGTATTTGTCAAAATCCTCTGTCTCATGGCATGCCAGTCAGTGTACCAACTGCATGGATTATCTGATAGCTCAGAAAATGGTTATGCTGCAGTAGTATACCTACGAAAGGTTTACAACTCTGGTGACATTGTGACCTCACTACTCATGGCAAAATGCAAGGTGGCCCCGTTAAAGAAGATTTCACTTCCTCAGCTGGAGTTTTGTGAAGGTTTGCTCTTAGCACACGGTCTGCATTTGGTCTTTGACACCTACTCAATCATGCTGCAAGTGGTGAGTGTACATGCTTGGTCTGATTCTTCTGTGACCTTGGCATGGATCAAGGGACAGTCACATGAATGGAAAACCTTTGTAGCTAACAGGGTTTTAAAAATACAGGACTTGACTGCTGCGTCTTGGTGGCGTCATGTACCGTCGGCACAGAATACCGCAGAGTGTGCCTCTCGTGGACTTTCTCCTGCTCAGTTGCTCGAACATACACTGTGGTGGCATGGGCCATCGTGGTTGCAGGAACCTGAGAAGTTGTGGTCGCAGTCTGCAGCAGTGATAGCAGGGACTAGCGAGGAGCGGAAAGTAATTGTTCTTCAGGTACGGATGGAAGAATCCCCTTTTGAAGAGCTGCTTTCTCGGTTATCCAGTTTGACGAAGGTATGTCGGATCATTGCCTGGTGGGTGAGGTTTGTGAACAATGCACAGAAGAGGCACTCCACCATTTCCGGACCAATACAGTCGAAAGAATTGTCGAGTGCCATGACAATCTTAATCAGGAGCACTCAGAATGCAAGTTTCGCTGCAGAATTTAATCATCTGGTCAACAGTGAACTGTGCTCACCTGCAGTTCAACGATTATGTCCCTTCATTGATAAGGAGGGCAGACAACTCCAACAGTCGGAATTTACATTTGAGGTGAAGCATCCGGTGCTCCTGCTCAAGCACTGTCGTCTAACAGAGTTGTTGGTGGATTGACTCCACTTGGAGCTCCTGCACCTGGCCCGAGCACACTGCAATCTGTGATCTTCAGGGAGTTTTGGATATTGGGTGCCAGGAACCTGATTCGGCAGCGGATCCACAAGTGTCTGAAGTGTTTCAGAGCAGGACCAAAATTCGCCTGCCTCCCTGTGGCAAGTCTTCCTGCTCCCCGTGTTTCCCAAGCAAAATCCTTCTTGCATTCTGGTGTGGATTATGGTGGTTCAATCACTATCACCATGGCAAGAGTAAAGAAGCCTCGTATTCTCCAGTCATATATCTGCTTATTTATTTGTTTGGCAACCAAAGATGTAAATGTGTAACTCATGTCAGATTTGTCAACAGATGCATTTTTCGCTGCATTCCTTCAATTTATCGCCCGTAGGGGATGCTGTACTCATCAATATAGTGATTGTGGCACTAATTTTGTGGGGGCCAATCACAAACTGTCAGCCCTGTCAGACTTCCTGGGAAATACTGGCAATCAGAAGCTTTTTGCAGATAATTTGGCAGAACAACGTATCACCTGGCACTTTAACCCCCGTTCTGCACCACACTTTGGAGGACTGTGGGAAGTAGGGATAAAGTCGGTCAAGTCCCTTCTGTTTAAGGTGATAAGGGAGCAGCTGCTCATGTATGAGGAATTATATACTATTTTGACTCGAATTGAGTCTATTTTAAACTGTCAACTTCTTTGTGCCTAGTCCAACGATCCAAACGATCTGGCACCCTTGACACCCAGTCACTTCATTATGCTTGGTCCTCCACAAGTGCTACCTGATGAGGAGTTAACTGATATCCCAATGAACAGATTGTCGTGGTGGAATCTGGTGCAACAGATCACGCAGTCCTTCTGGAAATGGTGGCACATGGAGTACCTACATCAACTCCAGCCAAGGAAAAAATGGACGAGACCGCAAGTCAATTTGGAAGAAGGCATTCTAGTATTGGTTACGGATTCAAACATACCCTCCTGACAGAGGCGTCTAGGAAGTGTGTTGAAAGTATATCCCGATGCAGATGGTGAAGTGCGGGTTTCAGAAGTTCGCACTCAGCAAGGGATTGTCAAACGTCCTGTACTGAAATTATGCCCCTTGCCATCTCAATGAACTTGAAATGTGAGCATTTCAAGGTGGGCGGGATGTTTGGTAACTGTATATAGTATATATTGTATATGAGAAGACTTTGTGGATGCGTGCTTTTGTATGTACAATGGAAACACTAGACTATGTGACTTAGCTTTAATTGCCTCCCCCTACGGCAATTATCATGACAGTGGCGCCTCCAAATGGAAGAAAACAGCAGTCGTAAACAAGCTGGCAGGGCGGAAAGTTGTGCTATGGTGCACTGGTTCATTTTGAAATTGTTTTGATTGAAGTATTCAGTCCACAAGCGTATAGGCACTTACACTTATTAAAGTCCTTACTCCTTATCAATGCCTCTATATAGGTTACAGTCAATTCACAACCATTGTTTACACATATTCAATCTTTATATTGCCATCATTCCAAATGTCACACTCATGCATCCAGTTCAAAAGTCCCGTCTGTCAGTATCGCTCTCCACCATACAGATGCTCCCAGTCTGCAGACTTCACTGCAGCTGGTCACTGTCACCATTATTCAACTCTCTGCTGGTTTGTCACATGCTGTCTTTGCACACCTGTTGCTTAAGGTGGCACAATTTTCCAGACTGTAAAACTGTTGGATCAGAGGTTCCATCATTACTCAAGTAGTGTTGCTAGCCAGGTTCTTCGAACCCCGAATCACGCTGAGAGGGGCAAGGGCGTTGACCAGAACATTCTTTCAAAGATAACTCTGGAAATTCAATCTGCCCGAGGTCTGGAGCTCACGAGTTGCGATAGGCTTAATGCAGTGATACGTGTCAACTTGACTTTGTAAATCTCCACATGATTCTTGGATTACAACTCCCTTCACACACTCCTCAACTCTCATGAGCAGGAAAGGGCAAGGGAAGCAATGAAAATCATCAAGCAATAATTACATTACAAAAATAATGGATGTTTACAGTATTTATGCATATTTACATTGAGGTGCAACATGCCATGAGATAAGTAGCCTTTTGTTTAAATATCGTGTCTATTTGTGTTGTTCTCAGACTGTACCTAGTGATTGACAGCTACTGCTCCTATTGTCATCAACCACCCATCAGGCCACAGCGTGCTTCTCTGGGAGGTAAAACAGCCAAGATCACAAACATCATACCCATGATAATTCCAAACGGACAGTTTTATTGAAAAATCATGTTTATTTCATATAAATATGGCATAGCTTGCGCTGTATTTAGTTTTATAATGAATCTACAGTAAAACTGCCCCATAACGAGTACGGACTGTAACGACACATTTGCCACAGCAATAATTTTTTGAATGCACCACCACGTTCTCAATTAAATACACTGTTAATATACTGGTTTAAAAAAAGTGCTTTTTTGTGTACTTGCTCCCTGTAGTGATAGCGTCACACTTTCTTAGAATTCAAACATAAGTAAATGTTTTCATCTATTCGTCTGCATACCCGAAGGGTGAGGGATGGAGAAATGTATTGACCACACACAAACAAGCAATTAAAAGAGGGTAGGTAGAAAATGAGAAAAAGAGATAAATAAAGGCTGCTGCTGTTATTAGAAATACCCTCCAATTACACAGCAATAAAATCATTTTTAAAAGCCATCATTCAATAGGCTCAGACAGATATAATGTGTGTGAACTTTCAGTCTTTTGGGTGAATTTACTGATGAGAGACAAGGAAAAAAAAGGATCTCTCTTATTCGAGGCTATAATTATTGGCTGTTTGGAGTGCACTTCTTCCAAGCGCTGAAATGTGTCATGCATCAAGTCGCTTCAGGATACCCCCAGCTTCAGTTAGGATTTAGCTGTTATCACAGCTACCTAAATTGTTGCTCTTCTAGCATACCCTTCAGGCAAGGCTCTTCAAGCTAACAGGCCCCTTCACCTGCCTGTTTTGCTTTTACCTTCCAAGAGTTAACCAGTGCCTTGTTTACGGCAGGAGAGTATGAGTCACCGTGTTCTATTGTGGAAAGAATAAAACATGTTACTATTCTAACTTCCGACTGCTCTTTATGTGAATGGTGCTTAGTCATCCCTGGTAAGAGTCACCCTACAAAAGAGAGGCAGGGAACTGTGGAATTTGAGACTTTTTTGCTGAACTTGGGTAGTGTAAGACTGCGCCCTGTCCACTAAAAAGGACTGGATGTACATCATCAAAACACAACCCATTAGACAGCCACCCTTACTGTGGACCAGGCACGTAAAGGTACCTGGTGCACACATACCGTAGAGCCACAACCACTAGCAGAACACATGACGAAGCGGCTAGATCCCCTTGTCAGCTAACCCGCTCCAGCCACAGTGTATAAACTCACCAGAGGAAGTGCCAGGTCTGGCAATGAAGGATCTACCACTTTTCAAATACATTATAGCTAGGGAAATCATTGCCTACCACCCCGTTGCGGAAGTGAACCGTAGTACCACATTCATGGTAAATGCAGTTCACCCATAGGCGGGGCAGTACATGGAGCGAGAGGAAGGCAGTTTCTATCCTAGTTGGGAAGCAAGCCCTGATTAAACAGTCTCCCTCAGCCTTCAGCTACTTGACCCCCGGAGAATGAGCTCATGCTGCCCGCCAACTGTAGAGGCCTAACTTCACAGTACCTCAATAACTTGTTTGGTCCCCTTGTGAAATTCCCCAGGGCTGCACACCTAGTTGTCGAGTACCTCCAACTAGGCCTACCCCTAGTACTAGGCGTCGGACCAGCCAGCATCAGCCGGACGCCCACTTGCCGCAGCAAAGCCAGTGTCTCACCGAACCGTGCAGCGGATGCAGTCAACGCCAAACAGTCAAATCAGGAGACCTGCCGCAGGACCTATGCCAACGGGAGATAACCCAGCGGCTCCGCCAACAACCCACACACACAAGCCCATCATAGCATAGCTAGACTTTGTGCCAAGTTGGTGGCCTAACCGCCCGACTCTGTATAAAGGCACTCTTAAGGCCAGCGCCAGATTTTGCAGATCCCGCCTTAGTAAGGTCTGCCCCCCCAGCCTGTGTGACTGACTTCACACAGAACTATTGAGGCGCCGAAGTGCTCACATCCCTAGACCATCACGCATCACATATTAATAACAAGTTAAAGTCCACTGTACCGGTATAGGATATTGGTTGTATAGGCAAGGAAGTATTGGTTTGTACCAGTATCTGTGAAAATTTGTAGCAACTCAGCTCTGGTAACAAATATTTCAATTACACAGAGACAGCTGAAAAAAATTAACTTCTGCTTTCTTACAAACACAATTGTTTATAAAATTTTACCACCATTTACTGACTACAACCATTCTGACGACCACTCACCAAGCCTTCCTTCACCCAGGTGAGGTGTGTCTTGTACGCCTGCTTGGTTTCCTCAGACATTTGCTCGAGGCTGCCTGTCAGAATGGCGTGGAAGGTGGGATCCTCGTCTTCGCAGCCGTCCATGGGCGTTGCCGGGGGTGAGTCATCTTCCCACCACCCCCGGCCACCCCCTTCCCCGCCAAACCAGTCGCTCTGCTCGTCATCTCCTGGAACATGCACCTCGGGTGGCTTCAGGTAGCACCATCATTTACAGAAAAGTAAGACCTTGGGCTTAATGCTAACCCATTATTAGATGACAAATGGTATCAAATAGGCCCTTTCAAGATATCAGTTTATTTAAAGTTGTGTGCATATTGAAATAAATTAATATAAATCCTCTGACTTGGTGATTTCCTCCCAGGCAGTTACTGAAAATGAACTTTAAGCTTTATAATTAAATTTCTGCTAACAAAGGGAGGTCAAGTATACGTTTTACTAGGGAAGATGTTGTCTACTGAATTAAATTAATATTTAGTTTTAAAATTACATTGATTTTACACCAGGTACAATTAAACACCGTCTTTATGGTAAAAACTACCTTAAATCATAAAAGAAAACATCTTTACTAATAATAATTCCTCACTTGCTTTGAAATACAGTGAAACCCTGTTAAAAAGTTTCAGAAAAATACTGAAAAATGTGTGCTTATTTAAAATAGTGTATTTGTAATAGAATAAGTGCAAACTTTCTAAAGCTTAGTAAGGAGGACATCTTAACACAAAACTTCTTAAGAGGGTTTTACCGTATTAGCGATTACTGTTTTGAGCAATGGATAATCTGATAAAATTCTACGATTGCCAGGCACAATTTATTTTCTTTGCGGTTAGGCATGTATCGTGTGAAGGCAAGCACGCGGAACCGAAAAAAGATGCACATTTTTTTTTGCTAGACGGCTTGCAAGGGGAGGAAGAAAGGTGCATGATTGAATGTGACAGAAAGAGGGGAGAGAAGATGCAAAGTTGCCATGCTGATTTCTAGGTAACCGCTTCCCCTCTCAGCAGGCATGTAAGGGGAAGAAGGAAGCCAAACTTGCACTGCACCGCAGAGCAGTGATAAACGTCGGTGTGCATAACACATTTCACAACCAATTACTAGACGTTTGCATGTACAACCAGCTTAAAAACCATTGTTGTGGGATATCTTAGGTGAAGGGACCGAATTATATTTTGGTCAATGCAATATTAGATAAACAATAGATACAGATAGCTTTATCATTATTTATATAGGAGTTTCACCAGGCTCACTGAAAATTAACTGTGGATATGGTAGACTGGTACATGTGTTTTCGGTACATCAAGAATTACTGTATAACCTTGACATCAACAGCAAGCTCTGTGTATGATGTACACACACCTTATGACTGGCTGTGTATCATCTGAGTGAAACTACTTACAATTATTGCAAATGTATCAGAAATTCAGCAGAACACACATCAGTGCTAAAATACACAGTGATTCAGTTTTACTTTCACGTGTATCAATCTGTAATTATACACTGTCTTTCAACATTTGTAACAGACAAAATAAGGCCCATTTGTTCTAGTTGTTGCTATTTTTAATTCGTTAAGTGAAACAAATTCTATCACAATTTTTGGAATTCTTTTAACTGGGCTTAGTGGAATGGAGAGATAAGGACGGTTCTTAACAAGGTCTCTAGAGTAGAAGAGGGTGAGATGAGATGGAAAAGAAGCAATGCCAGAATGCAAGGGTGGAGGAAACATGAGATCCTCGAGAAAACCCACTGACCAGAGGCACCATTTGTCACAATTCTTACGTATGAAACTCCATTCCAGGAATTGAAACTCTTTCACCTTGGTGGGAGAATGCAATGGCCACTATACCAATCATAACCCCTACTGCTACTGGGCTTAGTAATGGCATTATTTTTATGCCAGAAAATTTGATTGGGGAGGAGAACATGTGTCTCACAAACTTTGATGTGAACTGGCGTAAATCATATTGACACAACTAGAATTAAAACGTAAAACTTCAAGATGCCCTAAGAGATCTCAACCAGAGGTACTAACCATTTACACATATATAAATGTGAAATATTATCCTCAAATCAAAACAACAAGAGATTCTGGTAAGCGGTAAAGATAGCTAGTTTTATATATATATATATATATATATATATATATATATATATATATATATATATATATATATATATATATATATATATATATATATAGAGAGAGAGAGAGAGAGAGAGAGAGAGAGAGAGAGAGAGAGAGAGAGAGAGAGAGAGAGAGAGAGTCTATTCCCAGTTTCTTCACACTTTTCCATTATATAATTTATCACAAGTATTTATACTTGTGTTAATGGAAAAGTTATTCATTTTCGGTTAAATTAAACTTTTACATATACTTTATCTATAAATTATTAAATTAAATTTATAATTAATATTAATAAAAAAAGGAAGAAAATAGGTATGTTTGCAATGCTTGGTAGGAAATAGTTCTTATGCAAAATTGTCCACTGTGAGTGCACATAAATGCTGGTGCGCTGTCCTTTAGGTGTAAATTTTTAAACTTGGTTAAGGCTTTGTTTAAATGAGGCAGATGAACATCCTGGAAGTAGAACTTTAGAAAGGCTTCAGAAAAGTGTACAGTAACCATGAATATCCTATAACTGCCAAGTGCAAACAGTGGTTGATTGAACACTGTACGTGCAGCAACACTTCTCTACACACGAAAAAAAAGAAAGGAAAAAAAAAACCAGAACGTAATAGTATATGCTGTTAGAGGGAACCAGAGAAGGCGAGAGGAAAACTGACCTTCTTGACCCTCGTCGTTGGTGTAGAGGCCAGCGTCGCTCTCGGAGCTGCTGAGGCTGCTACTGCTCATCAGGTCACTGCAACATGTGGCACAGCTGCTTCATACAGATTAGACAGCACCAGACATGCACCACTCCCTGGAACTACCATCCATTGTCTACCCAGCATGCTGCGACTACTTGACCCTGCATGCTTCGTCAGCCTCTCCTGCCACCTGAGTCCCTAGCAGTTAGAGGCTTACAAGAACATGTTCATGTGTAATAGTGATGGGCGAGTTTGATTTTTACAGCTTCCAGTAGTGTCACATCAAGTTTTGTCAAGTTCAGTTAAAATTTTAGAGTTAAAATCAAGTTTGCACCATAAATGTAATTGAGTGTGTAAGTACGCAGGTATGGTGCCTGTCCCTTATAACTTCCTCTCCCTTATAGTCGCGGTTTACCAATAAAAAAAGTTTGGAACTAGTTTTTACAAATAAAAATAATCCTTTGCCTGGCTACGTGATTCAGTGTTGCTTTTTTCCCTCCCACTGATGAGTGAATAACTACGGTAGGTAGGAAAGCAATGGTAATGTCACTCACATAAACATGATGATGATAGTAAAAAAGGATAAGATAACAGTTAAAGGAGTGGAGCGCGAGGGCAGCTTTCAGGCTGGGCCCTCTGCATGCCAGCAGATGAGAGGATAAGCAGTCGAAACTTAAAGTTATTCTTAATAGCTTTTTTTTTAATTGCACACATTTTTAAAATGGTAATTACATGAGAAAAATAATGGTAAGTGTACCATATCTATGCTGAAGGTATGACATGCCATGAGATAAAGAGGCTTTTAATGTGTAAATATATTGTATGGTTGTATGTACAGCTGATGGGGTCACACATTTTTAGTTCAATTCAATTTTTGGTTTAAAATGTTGGTTCTCTGTACGAGCCGGTCATGGCTACACATTTTTATGAGTGCAACAAAGATTACAAAAATATTTATGCACACAAAAAGTCTGTTGTCAAATTGACTTTCATATAAAGCAAAGTTTAATTATAGTTTTGTTTCACATTATCTAAAGACATCAATCACCCTTTAAAGATAATAAATAATACTAATAGTATACAGAATGTATCAAAATTCAACCGACAAACTTCGGGTGTAGGTTAATCACGCAAAAAGAAGTTGAAAATATTCATACGATATATGGTCTATAATTAAATCTAAGGGAGTCTTCCAACAACAGTGTCACACTTTTTTTCACAGTAGAAAAATTTATACTGATGCATGCATAGTTGAAACAACAATTCCTTAGAGGGGCTGGACGCATCAAATAATGACTCAACGACTTTTGGGGTTAAAAGTTACGGGGACTGTGTCATGCAACGTTTAAATTGGGTGCCACTTGAAGTGTTCTTTTTTTTTTTTTGTTTGTTGTGATCCAGATACTACAGCTTTCTAGACGACCGTTCGTTGGTGGAGTTAACACCAGTTGGTAATACTAGTCACTAGTAAAAACTGAGAGAGCTAAATAAGTGAAAATTGTCAGGCTCGATTGGAGGTTTTCCCATTTTGGAAAAAGTTATGTTTTGGTTCTCTTTGGCTTAGTGACTAGTAAGGGAGGAAGGGAGTTAAATCCCAGGGTAAATTTAATTTGAAAAGTCTCTCTGTAGGAGGCTTTAGTTTTGCTTACCATTAGGGCAGCCAAATACTTTAGTGATTCCAGCTTCATAGGGGAACATTAACGAAAAAGGAACTAGACAGGGTCCTTAGGTTCCCGCTTTGCCCGGATTCTGGAGAGGGTCGGCCTGGTTGGCTGACGTGTACGGAAAAAGTCAGCGGTTATTGAGACAACCTTTCTGTGTTTGGTTATGTGATGCTGGAGGCGACATAGACAATCTTTCCAGCCATTATGCTTACACTGCACATGGGTTGGGACACAGCTGCTTTCTGGGCAGGGCGAGAAGAGACTGGTTGTATTTGTGCAGGTACAATCGGAGTAGGAGATTCTGGCAAATCAAACCTATGCCACTGCCAAACCATCCCTAGCAGAGTTTCTGCTCACTGATGTAGTGCCTCGAATCCTATGTGTTTGCCTGTGGCTACTCGTACTAGCGGGCCGAATAAAGGAACTGTGTCTGTACAAGTTTGTGGAGTGTCGTTGACAGTAGCGTGGGATTCCACTGATTCTAAGGCTATTAGCTCTCTAACACGTTAAAAATGGAAGCTAGAATTTACTGCAGGTGAAGGTGGCCTGCACAAAAGCTGGATGTGATATACAAGTGATTCTAACGTTAATTAAGAGAGCCTAGTTTATACAAGATGTGTTCTGAAGGAACCTGGTTAGAATTACAGCACAGGTTATTTTACTCTAAATAGAGGACCAGAAGGAACACCGGCGTGACCTGCTACCACGGGGGATATTGGAGTAATTACAAGGTGGGAGTCTGGGGGATGTCTTTGGAGGCCTCTGGTTGTAGTCGGCCAGCAGTGGCAGCGTCCTCGGGGTGGCTGCTGGTGGTTGTAGAGTAGTGTCTTAGTCAGGAATCGTCTTCTGGAGCGTGGTCGCGGGGATGTCTAGTGGTCAGAACCCTTTCAGATATGACTCCTGCCTTTATCGACTAGGAGTGAAGGGAGGCAGATCACTTACTCTGGGGACGTTGCGGACTTCTTGTGGTGTGTGTGCAGAAGGCCTTGTGGTATTGCCCTTTTCAGAAACATCTCCGGCCTTCGCTAACTGGAAGAGAAGGGTTGGCTACCACTTACCCCTACTGATGCCCTTGGCCTTGTGCAAGCTGGAGGGCACAGAGACTGCTCTTAGACAAGGAATAGCTCCTCCTTTTATATTAATTCTCCAAGCTTGTAGACTAACCGAGGGGCCCGGGGGTAGCTAGCCTATCTCCGCAAGGGTAGTTTATTCTTGCTTCCTTTTCTCATCTCCTGTGTCGGAGGCGTTGACATATCTTATCACCTCTACGGAGACTCTGGAGGCTGTGGCACTCCAGTTGAATGAGTGCTGCCCTCCTGTAGCAAACTGTGGAACTGGTTTGCCTTCCGGGAGGGTGTCGATGACTCGTCGAATAGTAAAATCCCCTGCCGGGTGTAGGGTGACTGTATGACTGCTTTTGGTGTGAACAGTACAATTTATGAACACAGGTCTGTGATCACTCTTGGTGTGCAGTCAACGGACCCTGTAGGCATGTGTTTGTTTCCTTGTACTATGGTGTGTGACTTGCCCATATATGAACGCTGGTGTTCGATGATGGGGCAAAGTCCAAAAGTAGATTGTGGATGCCCAATGCGCGGAAACGAGTCACGTCAAATTATGGTCGGCGATGCCCCACATTTAACCAAAGTGCAGAAAACCTATTATTTACTAAGTTGCCTGAAGGGTGAGGCTCATGATTTGGTAAGTAATACAGTAGAATATTACGACCTCCCACGGTTCCAGACATTTGGGTCATAATAGTGCGGGGGGGGCTCGTGTCTGTAATAAAAAATTTGGAAAATTTTGGGCCGATTTTGACCCAACCCTAACCCCTACGCCCCCCAAACTTGCCATTTTTTGCATGAAGTTCATGTTCAATCATCTCTAGCGCACAAAAAACCACTTTTTAAATTAAATATAAATATTTTAATAGCTGGACGTCTTCTGATTAATTTGATACCCACGAAAGGCATATTGGACCACCCCCCTGTCAGGGTGGCAGAGAATACATTGCCTGCTGTCGCGTGTACGAAGCTCGGCAAGCACCTAGATCCTCTGCAGGGTGGCCGGGCACGGGTGTGGCGGTTTGCTGCTGAAGCTCGGCCCTAGATCCTCAGGCTGGACAACTGTCGGTCGGTCGCTACAAGATTACTAGCCTCTGGGGGGGTGGTGGCCGCCTGTCCGTCGCCACTGTCGTTGTTACAAAGCCGGCTCACTTTGTAACAGCGGGCCAGCGTTGGGAAAATATGCTGATGGATGCAATTCACGTCAATGTGTTGAATTTATACTAAATGTAGGCGGCATGTGGGCCTCTGCACTGGCACAATGAGGCCCGGCAATGTTTACAGGAATATAAATATTTAGTGCGGTCTACTTGAAATATTAATTATCCCGAATTTATCATCAAAACTTTCGACATTGCGTATACAGGCACACGGCCTCACTCGCCATAATATGGTGCCGGTAACGTAAGAACACATTTTATTTGCACACACTTATCTTTATTCACTTTACACATAAAATTGACTTCACAAGAAAAAAAAAAGAATTGCCCATTATAAAAAATTAGCATATTACGTAGGCGTGGGTGCACATAAATTTAACAATAATCATTAAAAAAAAGGATATTGAATTAAATTTGAAGTTATCATACATACACTGATTAAGAAACTAGTCTGCGTAATATGCCACTGTTTTTTACAGCAAAAGAGGAGGAATAATGGAAGCGAAAAAAGACCGGGAGGGTAAGGCAGGCGGCATGTGAATAGGACAAAGAATCCTTACTGACCTGGCCTGAACAACCACAGACAATACACCAATGCCCCCTTCTTGCATTAAGTAATTTATTGCCTCACGTTGCTTGGGACAACGAATGTCAAAGTCTATGATGGTAGCTTGAGAAATGTGACCTCTATCATCAGTAAGGGCTAGTTCTCAATAGACAGAAAACCCTGGATAATAGAAACTAGTATCACAGTTGGAGAAAAGGTCTACAAAAACAAATTCGCGCGTAACTGAAACCGCAGTTCAAGATACCATGGTTAGTGAGGGATTACTGTATCTATTTTTAGACATGCCTCAAATTTTTACTTTTTCAACCCAAACTTTTCACGGTTCATCGGGATTGGGTTGTAATAGAGAAGTGGTCATAATAGAGGAGTTTTACTGTATACCAGTTGTGATAAAAATTACTCTGTGATGTGGGAAATGTTGGAAAGTAAATTTAAAAACCTGCGAATCACTGCCACAGTTCACTTTCAGATTGTACATCTTCCAACTGTGAGGAGGAGGAGGAGGAGGATGAGGGAGGGAGAGGGAGGGAGAAGGGAGGGAGAGGGAGGGGAGAGGGAGGGGAGAGGTGAGGGAGGGGAGGGAGGGAGAGAGAGGGAGAGAGAGGGAGAGAGAGAGAGAGAGAGAGAGAGAGAGAGAGAGAGAGAGAGAGAGAGAGAGAGAGAGAGAGAGAGAGAGAGAGGAGAGAGAGAGAGAGAGAGAGAGAGAGAGAGAGGAGAGAGAGAGAGAGAGAGAGAGAGAGAGAGAGAGAGAGAGAGAGAGAGAGAGAGAGAGAGAGAGGAGAGAGAGAGAGGGAGGGGAGAGAGAGTGGGGGGAGAGAGAGGGAGGGGGGAGAGAGAGTGGGAGGGGGAGGGAGGGGGAGAGAGAGTGGGAGGGGGAGGGAGGGGGAGAGAGAAGAAGAAGAAAAAAAATTACATCTGGGGTACAGGAAAACCTACATGCCTTAAAGGCAAACAATTTTTTGGCGGATGAATGGGATTTTCTGTTTTTCAACATACTATTAGAGAAACTGGATGCACGCCTGAGACATGCCTTTGAGATGCCGTAAGATGACATACCAATATACACACAGATAATCAAATTTCTCGAATGAGAGGCTGTTGCAGAGGAGCATGTCCAACTAATTGCAGTAAAGGGAGAGGTGAACTCTTAGAACCAGAAGACTGCACGCAACAAGATATCCTTTAGTGCTCACAAATTCCGACCAGGGAATGCAACAAACACCTCTCAGCGTCCCGCTAGTCATCCCAACACCACTCTAATGTTAGTTCAGGAAGTAGGAGAAGTGTCCAGAATGTGAAGGTAATCATGCTTTGCATAGATGCACGACATTTCTGTCGAAGTCATAAGTGTGTGAAGGGTAACAGGTTGTGCTTCAATTGTCTATGAGCAAACCATGTAGCATCTAGTTGTTGGTCGAAAATCGATACCAACGCTGTCGTGAATCTCATTGTACACTACTTCATGTTGGTGACAGTGAGGAGGCAAGTGATATGGCTACCAATTCTGACACTACCAACTCTACAGACAAGAAAGAGAATACAAACCATGTGCTGAGATAGGAATGAAGGCACCCAAGCCAACACAGTTTTGTTGAAAACTGCACTGATTCGTGTGAAGGACGGTGTAGGTGATTACCAGGTGGTGCAAACACTGTTAGATGGGGGCTCCCAATCATCATTCGTAACGGAAATGTGTGTACAGTGCTTGGGACTCAAACGTTACCGAACAAACATATCCATCTCTGGCATAGGCCATGCAGAGGTCCTGGATGCAGGGGGAGAAGTGCTTCTGTGAAATTCTCAGCAGCTCCGTCTTACCAGTAGAGCTGTGATTCTCAAAAAAATCACTACGGAGTTACCATCAGTACGAGTTGCCACTCAAGACACTTGGACACCTCAATGACTTGCCACTAGCAGATCCTGAATTTTCCACGCCTGGTGCAATTGAAATGTCTATTGAGATAGTGGCGGAGGTTATGACAGAACCTAAGATCATTGCCCAACCCCATGCATTTTGTTCTGTGTTTGGCTGGGTCATAACTGGTAGTGCCTCATGCAAAACAAATTGACCAGCCACAAGTTACATACTTACTTGTTCATATAGATGCATCGCTTGATGCAACGCTACAGAGGTTCTGGGAGATCAAAGAAGTTTCAAAAAAAGGGTTCACCTCCATCGATGACCAGTAGTGTGAAAACCATTTTGTGGATACCCATAAAATGGATGGCAGGTATGTTTTTAGGTAACGATTCACATCTTCAGTCCCCTAACCTAGGGAACGCTTGCAGTGTGGCTCTGAATTGACTTCATGGACTAGAACGCACATTACGGTATGACGCATGCCGCTTATACCAATATACCATAAATGACTAAGCTCATCCCTCGTGCTTCACTACTACAGGAAACTACTATCAAACATGTCTGGCAGGATGTGTTCCCAGGAAGGGACATGGAAGATACTTGGTTTCCCAGACTATTACTGACCTGCCCTGCTCTCTCTACTAACAGTATTTAAACCCAAGGAAGGAGTGAACCAAGCACATTGTATTACGAATGTACAGAGAGTTATTTAAAACTCAAACGCACTTTGCATGCATGTAAAATGCCAGGTATTTGAAGCAGCTGCGTAACATGGCAGCCTCCCCGATGCACCCGGCAGACAGAGAATCGCCACACTGCTGAAGATGGCAGAGCGCCTGAGGCCACATCCAGAGCGCAGAAGAGCAGTTCTCCCACTCGAAGCACTCCATGCAGATGTCACAGGGACACGTCACACCTCCCACCCTGGCCCGCTGCGCACTCCAGAGTGCGCTGCCGAGATCTGCAGTTATCGTCTCCAGTAGCTCGCCTCTACATTTCTTGTGCTAGGACTCTCTACTGTTGTAGACCCTCACGGTCATCTCAAAAAACTTCCAGTTCTCCAGTGGCTGCTTGCCACCACCTACCAGAGGCTTCAACACCTCCTGGTAATGGCCATCACCAGAAGCTTTTCTGCACAAAGACAACCACCATCGACTTAACAATCAGTTGTTGATACCTCCTGGGTCTTCAGCCGCCACTACTTGCTGGTAGTGGCTCCCCTGTTAAAGTTAGGGCCTCTTCTCGGTGAACCCCGATAGAGTAGTTGCAACAGTTAGTTTATTTTACCCTCACATATAAGTAGACTTAGGAGAGGGTCACCTTCAACCGTAAACTGCGTAGCTTAATTACTGCCACACCACATACCTATTGGTAGCACATTCGAGTCACCTAAGTATTTATTGCTATAATAAATACTAAGTCTTAACGTATCCAGGAGTTCTTTGTTATAGAAGTATAACCTACCACCAGTATTCAATCTCAAAGTGCAAGCAAGCGACTGAGTGTCGACAACCTAGAGTAGGACGTCAGAACCCCTTCAGAGGCCTGCCTGTCGATACACACATCTTTCGACGGCCACCCATTCTGTACACCTCAGTGCACAGAATGGTAGAGCCGTCAACCACTAGGACACATCCCACAGAAGCAGGACAGCCAACCTAAGTTGTATTGCTGACCGGAGTGCCTAGCTAAGTGCTGGCAGAGGTATCTGCTTGGGATTGGAGACCCTACGTCTGTGGACCACACCCGGCAGTGGCAGGAATGCAGTTTACGACCCACAACTCTAAGTGCTTGCACTGTTAGGAGCCAGAGAGTGCACCACCAGCCATTATCGGCCTTACATGCTTAAGTTAGGGATTGTCCATTGCAGGAAATCAAGTGTGTTTTACGCCTATGCCATTCAACAGCCGGCATGGAGCTCTGAGGGTGGAAAAGAAGGCAACGTTCAGTGCCGCCAAGCAGGTCTGAGCGGGAAACTCGCATGCGCCGACAGTCGACACTCCGCAGGGGCAGGCCCAAGCCGCCCGACACGCGCGGAGATTAACATCTCCCGTCGGGAGCTACGAGTTTCACTTCACCCCAGTTACGAAGTACATCCGGTGGTATGGGCCCTAGTCAATGGGAGCAACACCAAGCTCAGAAGGGCCTACAGCTGGGATGGCACAGAGTGGAACCGCTGCCATCTGGCGGAGAACTACAGCAGCTCCACCTATGCCAAGGCCAGTGGAACCCAGGACTCCACCAGCAAAACTGGTGTCCGGAAAGAAAGAGAACTGAGTCCTTAGTGTAAGCGTGACTGACCTAGCACAGACCTAAAAGTCTCTTGTACGACCAGGGTTTAAGTGACATGCGTCAAGCATTTGCCAGAGTTGGGACAACAGTACCAAAAGTTCATGAAAGAATATATAGATATAGGCCACACAACATGTATTGGTGTTTTGAACAGTCCAGACAGTAACAATGCAGTGACACTGACCTCGAGTACTAGTAACCAACCTGTAGTCATGTGCAAAGCTTCGCAATTTCAAAGTCGAATCGAAAACTTTTGTACCTTCGACTTCATCTTTAAATAAAAAAATCTTCAAGTGAAAAGTAGAATATTTTTATCAAGTGTTTTTTCCACCGAAACTAGTAAAAAAACCAGCAACCAGTATCATTAATAGGGGTGTGCAGATATTAAACAATTTCAATAGTTGCGAATACCTTATTTACAAATTATTCACATTTGAACTTTGAATATCTTATGCGAAAATTGTTAATAATTTACATGTTCCAAGTGGTTGTAGAGCTGTGCCGGCCTTTATTTATTTTGAAAGTTTTCCAGTGTAAGGAAACACATCTGGGAAGGAAAGCCTCAGTAGAAATGATGCTCAACTTCCACTATTTTTCAAACAAAGATTGTAGTTTTTATCGCAAGCTCCACCCTGCTGAGATAAAAATCTACCAGCTTGACATTGACAAGGATCTGTGGGAGCGGTAAAAAAGGGAGGGAGTGACTGTTTTTACAGCCACGCAGTTTCCTTGGTGTCTTTCTTTCTCCCTCTCTCATTTATTCGGAGAGCAAGATGTCAGGTGATGTCACAGTTGGGGTGCCTGTAAACAGCAGGCTATGGAAAACCCTTGTGTAGTGGATGGGTACCGGGCTGATACATCTTTTTTGGAAGAAATGCATACTTTCCTTGTAAGCAGTGAAAGTTGAGACCTTCTTGCTGTGAGGCCCTAATGCCAGCCCCATACAGCAAGATTAATATCTGGCCTGAAATTGACAACAGTCCTTGGAGGAGGAAAGGGAAGAGGCCAAATGTTGATCCCCACCCACTGAAGTCACTGAGCGGCGGTGGTGCCAAATGGGACTGGATATATGGAGTATGAGAGCTTTTTATAAAGTTTATAGGGATCTAAATGTATAATGATCACTTTCTTGCAGATTCTGATACATTACTATTTCTGTTTTTCAGCAGTACAAGATTAGGACATGTTTTATTCTATTTCATAGCGTATGTAGTGGCGAGGCTACTCACCTCCCGCCTAGACAAACCGGGTTCGATTCCTGGCGAGGTTGCTCCCGGATTTTTGCATGTGGGAATCGTGCCAGACAATGCCGCTGGTCAGCGGGTTTTCTCTAGGATCTCCAGTTTCCCCCGCCTTTGCATTCCGGCACTGCTCGATACTCACTTCGCTTCACCCCCAACAACGACCACCAAGACCTTGACGTTAAGAACTGCACAAATCTCTCCAATCCACTATCCACCCAGCCAGGAATCATTGCTCTGAAGTTCCGTTGACCAGCATGCAGGATGACGGAAGGATGTACAGTTTTGTGTAATTAACAAAGTTTGAATGCAGATGCGTAAAACATCTCTGATACTGTATGGTTACACTGGAGAACTGCACGACATGTATGAGAAGTGTCATGTGTGTAGTAATGATTGCACTGTTATTCAAAATGTGCATAAGCCCAGACAGCTGGTTCTGGACAGTGACACATGCCAAAACCTTTGCAGTTTTCAAGCAGATAGTGACCGTACATGAAAAGTTTAATATTTTTTAAAGCTTTCGCTTAAAATTTATGTACTGACTAAAATTAATGAACAACCAATTCCATTTAGGTTTAATTCAGTTCGTTAAAAAATACAACATATTCAAATCCTAATAATAATGCATGCATTTTTTGCTATAAAATTTATTCAACAAAATAAAAAATTCATGTTTATTTGAAGAAATAGTAAAATTTAATAACAAAATTAGCTCACTTTAATGACCAAAATAGAGGCCTAGTGATACTCTGCAGCATGCTACCACTAGCCATCTGTCCGTCAGGGATGTGAAGTCTTTATCGCTACGAGTACCACTGGAAATATTCGGAGGCAGTGCTCACCATGCCGTCTGCCTCATCGTGACTAGATCTGCGACTTCAACAAACATGCCTAAGCTTTTTAGACAGCTCAATCAAAGAGAGCAGCAGACCTGACAGAGATTTTGTGAGCTTGGCGCATGGGGAGACAAATTAGTAGAGCTTCCTACTGTAGAATATTAATTTTCTCAAAATAAATCCAGTCGCCCTTTATTCAGGAGTTTTGTCTGCTTATTGGAGAAGAGATATCGCTATTTAACTTTTCATCATCCTCAAGTCTTCATTGACCACGTAACCCACCACGTCCACAGAGACTTCTCTGCAAGGAATAGGGGACACAGTAATACATGCTCAGACAATAACAGAACATTTCCTGCTGTGGGTGATTGCGCCAAGACGGGGGATCCTCACATGACTTGATGCCCAGTGCTGTGACTGTTACATCTGTCAACGTAGTATTTCAGCCTAATAGGATCTCTCAAACAATCTAGAACAGCGAGTGAATGTGTTTTTATACAGTTAAACATAACCCAAATAACCTATAATACTAGCTGAAAGAATGTTTTCACAAGTTAAACTACCATAGGTTAGTTGATCAATATAGGCTGTTCCTGGCAACGAGAGCACTTTCTAAGACTGTGCTAGAAAGTTCCTTTCAGGTTAATGGTATCCTTTCACCAATTGTTATCAACTGTTCACGGTAAAATGAGCACTTTCGAAAGCCCTGCTAAAGATCTACTTGTATGCATGTTGTGTGTTCTTCCATAATACGTAAAATTAACATTGCCATGGGCCTCATCACTTTATTCATGCGTCTGTCAAGGGAAACTGTGAAATTATTAGAAAAGTAAATATTTTATAAAAGTGCTTAATTTTACGCTCTGGAAAAAAAAAAAACCTCCTGAGAGCACAAGACATAATTTCAGTTATCACAAAAGATATGGAACTACTTTCCATCCATTGTTACCAACTTTACTGAGAGCATGTCACCCAGTGCACCCATTCAAAAACTGTATATGCAGGCAGGGGCAGTGATTTCACAAGTGCTCATATTATTGATTGTGAACAACCTTTAACATAAACATTGCAATGTGACTAATTAATACACATAGTGTATACATTTTATAGCTTTAAAAAATTAATGTCTAAGGCCACAATATGATATGATTTTTTTATTACTATACCAGCTGGTAGGACCTTGAAAAGTTGTCGCTTTACTATGAACAGCCTATAGGTGGCTAGATTCACACGTGCATGCACGTGGCAACATACTCGACTGTACATGGATTTTTACGAACGTTCGGTCTGTCAAGCTACACTACCACATGCCTTGAAGCAGATTAAGCGGCACACTGACCACTGGCCTGCAGTTTCCATGTGGGTGTCACCGGTGGCCATCTTGTGCACGGCAAAGATGCGAGATGTTTTGGAACGGGTTGCAGCGACCCCCTCGCAGTGCATGTTGATCTCCCGTGCACTGCGCTTGCGCTTCCCGCACAGCAAGTTATTTAACCTGCACAGCAGAAACCAGTATTATTGCACCCCTAACTGGAATAGATCCATTGAAACCCTATTGAGAAGTACTCACGAAACAAGTTCCATAACTTTTTTACTTAATAAGCTTGAAATAATTATGCACGTATTCCACATCCAAATTGGAAAACTGGCTTTTTAATAAATTTAAACTTTTCAGGCCATGAAGAAAATTTTTAGTTTCTAAGTTGACAGACATTTTCGTGATTAATACAAAAGGCAAAAAACACTAATAATGATAAAAATATTAATTAGACCTACCGTATTTTGGCGTGTATAAGTATTATGCGTGTACGGGCCACACCTTAAGTTTTTGATGAAAAATTAGGGATAATTAATATTTCAAATATAGGCCACACTGAATTTTTGTATTCCTGTAAATATTGTTAAGTTATGATTCCATACAAACATTATAAATTCTGACATAATTTCTCCCCTACAAACATTTGTGACAGAAAATTTGTATTATGTTGTAATGTTTACAAATATACATCAAGTAAAAATTTTTCCACAGATGGTAACTTCACTTAAGAAAGCAAAACTATGGCAACATGTTACACAAAGTGACCCCTTATCAATGTGCACTTGTTGTGCCATGGTGGGCGTGCAAACTATGTAAGTGATCTTTCTCATGTATGGCATCTATGGCCGAGCTCCAACATGTTTACATTTCACACATGAGGGATGAAGGTTATTTTGTTTATGAATGCGAGTGAACAACAAATAATTAAAATAATTGCACAAGTGAAAGAATTTTTTTTTACACTTTTTCTTCTTCTCTTCCTTTCCCTCCTTCCTTCCTAAAAGTTAAAACAACATTAAAATGTACTATACGTTGATGAATTTCTAAACATGTTTTGGGGAAAACATTTTTTCAAATGCCAATATCTTGTATATAACCCACACCCCACTTTTTGTAATCAGAATTTTTTTTTGTAAAAAATGTGCGACTGAAATACGGTATTCTAATTAGTGAACTATTTTTCAATTCACATTTAATGATTACTGCAGTCAATCATACAGTCACCAGTCCCAACAAATACCTAATGATTCATATCCTTCGTGTAGTGCCCCGCTGTATTTCAGATACAACACACTCACTCAGGAACAGAGGTTCGGCATAATACAGACACTGACATCCATTGGAAACTTTATTTTCCAGGCATTCAGAGGGTGATATCATCCCGTCACAATTTGCCCTGGAACAACCGAACCCAACGTTCTGTTTGTCTCAAAATCTGATGCAATTTCCTAAGGTTGTCACCCTGCAAACTTTACAGAAATGGAGGCATGTGAGGCTTGTTTGCGGTCATTTGTCCTTCAAAACCCCTTAACAAACACCCTAGAATTTGAACATATATATCTCCATTCAGAGCTTCACGAGAAACTACTGTGGGACAACACAGAGAAACTGAAGACGTACCTAGTGCTGGAGCAGTTTCCCTTGAAGGAAGGTAGCCAATTGTACATTGCATAGCTAGCTCATTATTATTTTTAGATTGATTTTTATTCTTTGTCACTAAGGCTAGTCATCAGAAAGTAGTAATTGTAATTTTATATATGTTGACGAATGTTATTTCATAAATTCTATATTGGATTAAAATTTATTTTCTTTATTTTGAGCCCCACATTACTGTCTTGGCCTAGAGTCCCATCAGGACCCTACATTTTGGTGGCAGCGGTGGGATAGGACTTCACCTTCCTCTCCACCTTTGGTCCACTTCTAAGACTTATGTAGCATGACAGCAAAACTCGAGGTATTGATTGATTTAAGCCGAGACAATTTTTTCTACGGCTTATTGTCTCATCAGTTGTGCCTTGATTTCGTCATCAACAGCCGCTCCTCCTCGCTTCCTCTCCCTCCTTCCCCCCTCTTCCTTTCCTACTTCCCCTCCACAAGTTTATTCCGGCTGGCGCACTTGTGTGGCCCTTCGTCGCCTGCCTGTTACCTGTCCACTTTGCCTGTCTGCTTCTCCATTGGGACACCCTGATTGACATCTGCTGGGGTCAGCAAGTTGCTCATCGTGGATCAAGTGCACACCACCTGTAGTCATGTTTAGCGGGCTATTACCAACCTGTTGCGTGATTTATTCGTGGTTGCGCACGAGAGGCCATTATGTGCGGTGAGTCAACTTCAGTCGAGAGATTGAGGAAAATTAAATATGGTACTGTTGGTAAAATAAAGTGTCATGAAGAGCATAGGGTTGCTCGGTGAAGTTACCCTTTTTAAAATTATCATTTGTGTGCCCGAGGTAATGTTTTCGGCCTAGTTCGTAAATTGCCATTAGTTTTCTCCAGTTGTTCAAGTATAAAATTGCTTATTGGTTATAGAGATCATATTTTTTGTAATGGCTATATTTCTTCTGACTGACATGGCACACCAAATTAGGTACCGCAAGGAGTCGTAGGTTTGAATGTGGTTTCTACGTCATTTTAACAAGCGAAGCTTTGGTTGGACACTATGTATGTTAGTCACCTTCACTCGTGTTATTCTTTTATAAATGTTTTAGTGCAAGATTTGTAGTGTAAAAGTTTTAGTAGGGCCACGGCCTTATTGGGGCTTTTCAGCATCCTTTTAAGCTAGTCAAATGGTATGGTTTGTGGGGCGACACAATTTCAACGCCCTGTTGTGTAGTAATTGTGCATTTTTTCGGTGCCATATTATTTAGGCGGCTAGTTTTCAAACAGATTGTGTGCTTTTGGTATTAAAAATTAGTCATCGTAATAATTTATTGTGCTTTGCTTATAGTCTGTGAAGTGAGTAGAGAAAGTGGGATATTTCTGGAGCAGCCCTGGTTTGTACATGATAGCAATATTTTTTAATGGGGCTTGTTTTTTTTATGTCGATGGGCCAAATGAATTGTCTGATTGCGAGCACGGCAAAATGGTACGGAGTATTTTAACCTCCTACTTCATGATTGTATTTGGTTATACTATTTTGAGAGAACTTTATATGAGAAATATCTCGGATGCATTTTTTATCACGAGGCACTCTGGGAGCTTGTAGATCAAGCTAAAGTGCATTTGTGTGTTAAATCACACAAAAATATATAGTGCCTTCGATGGGGCTCTGCTCGCCGCTGGCTCGCTGTTGGATTGTATGTGAGTGGCGAGTCGGGATCCAGATTCGTTTATCGACTTGCGCAGGCAGTATAATTTTATTTGTTCTCTGTTGTAATTATAAACTATTAGGAAATTCTGGAAACACATTAGGTAAGCAAGTGGAGTTGTGCAAATAAGTTGTACTAGAATTGTTGCAAGGTTCAATGATTACTTTGGGGTTAAATCAGGCCTTTTGGAGAAGGCAAGTGACTGTAATATGCAAATGAACTTATTTGAGAGTTAACCAGATTTTGTGAAATCTTATTAGTGAAACTGTCTCTGTTTCATATTGTTGGAAATCTGTTTAGAGTGAGCAATAAATACTTGAGTGGTGTTTATTTTGTCAAGTCAATTCTGTGTGAAGAAAAAATCCTGTTTTCGTTTGATGAATGTAACCTGACTTATGTGAATAAATTTGTGGCGTGCCTTTGAATTGGTATTGTTCTATGTGTTCTTAGTGGGGCACACCACAAAAAACTGAGCGGCTCTGATTGTAGCAAGTTTGACATCTGTTCTGTTTGTTTTTCATGCTCGAAATGGGGGACGTTAGTTTTCTTTATTGTCTCAGTAAGGAAGACCTGAACAATTTCTTGGCGGACTGGAGCCAAGAAGCAGAGGAGGGCATCACAGTTGCAAAGCAGAGAAGGAAGGCGGTGGACCTGTGGCATTGGCAGTAGGGTGCTTCTGGGTCACTTACCACCGGGAGAACGGAACCGGTTGAGTGTCGCTCAGGGATCCTCTTCCTAGTTGCTTACGCTCTTTTATGTCTCTTTGTAACAGGTACCCCCTTTGACTACTCTGGAGCCTGCAGTGGTTCTGCAGTTTTTCATTGCTATTAGCAACCTGGTTACCTCAAATTTAAATCCCGAGGATGTAGTTTTGAAGGCCACTGCGGTAAAATGACACGGTTTGATCCTACAGTTGCTCCAGGAGAAATAAACCTTCACTGGTTTTAAGAGACATGTCGTCAGGGCCTTATTTCCCCCTTGTATTCTACACCAGTGTCAGAGGGACTTGGTACTGAGATACCAAAGGAATGGTGAGAATGTTAGCGAATTTGTCAGTTCAGTTTTCGCTCATCATGATGCCCTGTGTTTACGCATGGAGGACGAACTGATAGAAATTGTCATTGATAATCTGGCACATGGGGTCCACGCCCCGTGCAGTATGACCAGTTACTCTCGCACGTTGCGTGAGTTAAGGCAATTTGCGGTTGGGGTTCAAAGTCGCCTTAAGGCTTCCTCTGGGTATAGGGCAAAATAAGCCTTTCCTCTATTATCTAAGGGTCATGATGGTGCCTCCTGCAGCCACGTGACCACTGTTAAAGATGTTAGTCAACCTCGGTCCTCGCAGCGCTGCTGTTAACTGTTCCACATTTGGCCATACTGCTAGGGATTGCCGGGGAAGCAAGCATGAGTTCGAGGAGCGCAAATGTTTTTGATGTGGGTAGGCCTGCCATCAGCATAGGGCAGGTCTACCCGAGAGGGAAACAAGGACTGACTGTCTGGAGGTGTGGTCGTATCAGTCTCTCTTCGGTAAAAAAGCTGCGCCAGGTGCAAAGGTGCTCAGTAACTGTTACCATCAATAAGTATAATGTCCCAGCTTGGTCAACACCAGGGCCATTTATTGCATGGTTAGCGCTTCTTTCCTCAAGCACTTATTGGATTTTAAATTGGTCTCCAATGGGAGAGTGAAATGTAGGCCGAGAAGTGTTTATGTGTGGCTAATGGTGATCTAGTGTCCAGCAATCAAGTGTTGGATCTCTACTTCAAGGTTGGTCACTTTTCTTGGTCCTTTGAGTTTTGGGTTTTCCCTCAATTGTCCCATCATCTTATTTTGGGATTGGATTTCCTTGGGAAAATCAGGGCCACAGTCAACCTTGATGAAGGTTTTCCATCTTTTGGGTTCGCTCCCAACATCAGAATAGGATTGATCGATGCCCCTGTTGTGGAGCATTTTACCTCGCTGACAGAGAGCAATAGTAGGAGGGTGAATTTCAGGCAATGTCTTGAACAACTGAAAGTGGATTTTCAAGACGTGATTACCCCACGCATCAGGAAGTGCGATATTCTTCCTTATAAATTTTTCCTTACCAATGATGTTCTGGTAAGGGATCATCACTCCACCTAAACTTCAAGCATTTAGGGAGATCATAAATAAGTTACATGATGCCGGTGTAATAGTACCCTTCACTTTATTGCTCTCCAGGCTTCCTTATCAGGAAGAATGACAGTAATAAGTATTGTCTGGTAGTAAACCATTCGTTAGTGAATCAAAAAATACATAAAGATCACTATCCTTTTCCCACCATAGATTGTGCTCTCCATCTCAGTTTTAGACCTAAACAATAATTTTCACCAGTACCTTCTTGATCACTCTTGCAGGAAGTATACAGCTTTTAGCATTCTGTGGAACCCATACGAGTTCCATCGTATTCCTGTGGGTGCCAACTTTGGAAGCCAGGCCTTATCTCGAGTGTTGAACTTTGTTCTTTCCAAATTCAAATTTAAGTTTGTATTTAACTACATAGATGACATCATTGTTTATAGTAGAGATTATGATTCACATCTTGTTTATTTTCGGGAAGTCCTCCTCAAGATGAGAGAGATTGGGCTTGCCGTCAACCCTGAAAGAATCACTCTGGGGTCAAATCAGGTGAGATTCCTGGGTTATTTGTTGCCGGAAGGCTGGCTAATGATCGATCCATACAGTGTTGCCCCAGCCTTGCAGTTCCCTCGTCCCAAGAACCTTAAGGGAGTCCTAAAGTTTTTAGGGATACTTGGCTACTACGCCAGGTTTATCAGTGAGTTTTTGGAGAAAGCTGTGCCCCTTAATTAACTTAAGAAAAAGGGGGTTGAATTTCATTGGGATTCCGAACAGGAATCTACCTTTTGTAAGCTAAAGGAGATCTTGTCTACTTCGCCGGTACTCCATCTTTCGGACTTTGACCAGCGATTTGTGGTTCAGGTTAACACGTCACTGGCTCTCGGCATGGTGCTGAGCCAGTATACCGAAAAGCAGCTTGCTCCAGTGGCATTTGTCAGCAGAAGTCTCACCAAGGCTGAACGTCATTTGGGTGTGTACAAGGAGGACACAATGGCTTGTATTTTCGGTTTAGAAAAGTTTGCCTCATATATTGAGCATGATGAGTGTGATCTGTACACAGACAATCAGGCTCTCAGTTGGGTACAGGAAGTTGTGGGTTTGGTCCCAGGCAAGGCACATGTGTGCATTTCTGATTATCTCACAAGTGTTGCATGTTTCTGGTTCCATCTCTAACGATATCTGCCAACAAGACATCAATGCCTGCCTACCATGTGAGCTATTACGAACTTCATCAAAATCATTTACATCTGCGTAGACAAAAGTAGGCCTATTGGTTATATCAGTCAATTATTTTCTTTCTTCCACTTTCTCTTTCTGTTCTCGCTCTTTTCTTCTTCACTCTTCCTCTCTGTATATGCACGTGTGTGTTTGTGAGACAGCCTATACTTACACCTTTTTCTTGTTTTATGGACATACAACAAAGATTTGTAATTTCATTATGGCAAATGATTTCTTAATTTATTCAGTAATGGGTGACAGACTAGTTGTCTCACTAGTAAGTATAGTCAACTATTGTTTCTAAGACCACTAGAATTGCAACCCTATCGAAATAACCCCTTTTTGGGAATTCATGAAAGAAAGTACAATTTAAAAGGTGTTTCTAATAACTACCTCTTCGAAATAACAACCCTTTTTGTGGCAGCCATAAAATGTCTCAGAATCAAGAGTTTACAGTAACGAACTTCCCAACATTGCCATGATTCTTCGTTTGATCCCAGTACTCGGTCAGTAGGTTTCCTTCAGACACTGCTGTGGCTTGGGTGCTTTCTCAGGGTACTTCCACTGCCTCCTGCATGTTCATTTGACTGCTGCTCCATCCACAGCTCATCTTACCTCATCAATTCTACAGGCTGGCTGTAAGGATAAGTCTGTCCATCAAGCAGGGTACTAGCCACATTACAGAGCCTGTCTGAAGCCGAGAAAGTGCTGATTTGTAAAGAGAGTATGCAGATCACCTGTTCTCGCAAGTGGTGGCGTGTTTCATAATGCGCTTCTTCTTGCTGGAGCCGAGAGGAACCAGCGAGGGCGGGGGTGGAACTTGCGACGTAGATGGCTTGCTGCTATCACCCATGTCCACCGCCATCCGCTTGAACTTGCGCCTCCTGCACCGCCACGCCACGCTATAATGGACTCTATATGCTAGGGATGTGCAATACGACATACTACGTGGATCAGAGCACAATATGTATTTATGAAAAACTGCAACCGCACATATTGCAATGTTTGCAGCACTGACAATACTTGTGATAGTTATATTGTCTACATATATTATGAACATTGCAATACTGCAACATTTAAGATGGTGGCTGTATAAATAATTGCAATTTCTAATAGATTTTATTTATATCTCCATTATCAACGTGTCTGCTATTATTAAGAGCCAAGACTATACAGTGAATAGCGATAAAACAGAAATAACACCAAAATGCAAGTTAATACACCATCTAATACCAAAATTTCAGTTAAAACGCAAAATAAATTAAATTCAGCCCAAATATATAATTTTATCTATGAAACCATGACCAACAATCTGAATCCAAATATGTATAAACTGTGCGATAAGAATAATTTAAGTTTTCATATGATGGAGGAAAGAAAGAAAGAAAGAAAGAAAAGCTGTTGTCATTCAAGCTGAGTGAATAACAGCATGTGGATGAGAAATGATCATTTAATGAAGGTAACAAAATTGTAAAAGAAAATATAAAAATAACTTTATTTCCAGTACTGAATGGTTTTTTCTCTACAAACAAATAACCATGCCATTCGTGTAAGACTGTACTAGAAACAAAACCTTTAAAAAGTGATCTTTTAACCAATGGAAATGCTATGCCTTACATTTGTTCATATAAAATGTTTTCTCTTGTTTAAACAATTGCATAAACATTATAAGATTTTTATGGAAATATGCATATAAGAATAAATTATCAACAACTTTTAATAATAAAATTGGCATTAATATTACACAGTACAATGTTGGCTGTAATAATCCACAGTTTTAGTTATGATGTTTCAATTTCTAAGACTTTCCTAATTAAACTGATAACACCGAAATCAGTTATTTTTAAAAACTAAATATTACTAAAAGAGAGGTGCGATATGAGAATAAACCAAAAGAATACAAAAATAATGACATGCACTAGGACTGGTGATCAAATTGCCACTGTGCTGATAGATGGAGAAAAACTAGACAAAGTAAAGGAATTCAAATATCTGGGAAGCATAATCACAGCTGATGGAAAATGTACAAGAGAAGAAAATACCTGAATTGCACAGGCAAAGGAAACTTTCTCAAAAAAGAAGTGTCTAATAACATCTAAGACCATCAACATGAAGGTACGAAAACATTTCGTGAAAAACTTTGTATGGAGTGTTATAAACTAAGGGTCAGAAACATGGACCCTACAAAAGTACTGAAACTCAGGCAATTTGAGATATGGTGCTAACGTAGACTTTTAAAAATACCTTGGACTGATAAAGTCACAAATGAGAACGTTCTCAAAAGAGCAAATGAAACATACATCTTGGTTGAAACATTAAACAAGAGAAGAAATACTTTCGCTTGGCACTAGCTTCGTCATTCTAACTGGCGCACCACCTTGTTTGAAGGGAAGCTGGAAGGTAGAAGGAGAAAAGGAAGACCAAGAGTAAAATTTATAGACAACATTTGACGCCGGCTAATAGCAAGCGGCGCTAGAGCCTACGACGGTGCTCACCACGCACATGTCACGTGTCCTGCACGTGTGCAAAGAGGCCAATAATTCTGAACTCTCACATAAATATTATTTTTCAGTATAAAATGTGTTTTATATTTGAATTTGCAGGGTTTAATGTGTCTTAAAATGTTTTAACGCGTTTGTTGCTATTTTTAATGGTTTGGTCACATAAATATTATTTTTCAGTATAAAATGTGTTTTATATTTGAATTTGCAGGGTTTAATGTGTCTTAAAATGTTTTAACGCGTTTGTTGCTATTTTTAATGGTTTGGTTATGAAATCCAAAGTACCCGCACCGAGATTAAGAACACTAATATTCTGGCGTGAACGCCGTCATAAAGAGACACCAAAATAATATGAAAAATTCATAAGAAAATAAAAATTTAAAACAGTATTTAATTCAATTTGTGCCATTTTATTTTCACTAATAAAGTATTTTACTCGGCGTGCATAGCACTTCCGTTTATGTGAACCCCATAGGCGGCCATGGTAGGTCAATGCGACGCTTGTCTCTGGACAGTGTGTCGAGGAGAGCTGGCGAGGTAAGACACTGTCATGTACGCACTACAACTTTTGTTCACTGATGTAGGTTTCAATGGTCAATTTAGTTTACCAGTTAACCCTTTGCTTGTGTACATTTTGCCAGATATTTCCCCAGCATTATGCTTCCGCTTAACTAATTTATTTCGCCCTTGTGGCATTTTTAACTTAATCGAGGAGAAGGAGGAGAAAGATGTCGGAGAGGTCACGCGACCCGCGCAATTTGAATCAGGTGCAATCTACCTATGTTAGTGGTGTTTCATTGTGATTTCTGCATTATTGCTACGCGCAATTTTAAGGGCTTTGTTTTCATGTATGTATGTGAAGGTATTTTTCCATGTTTGAATATGTTACAGCAACATCATGTATCGACGCCAAGTATTTGTATACGTCATCATTGCATTTTGAGCACTTATTTATGTAATATCGTATGTGCAAATATTTTATTCAGGGTTCTATGTTAAATTTTGTTGGGTTCCGTGTAATTTCACGTAAATTGATGGTTTTGTACTTGACCATGAGGTCATGTTAATGTTTGATTTTACCACCATTTTACATGCCTGTAATCACTTAAATCGTAAAGAGAATAATTTTCTCGCTCAGAATAATATTTTGTCTGAATTTAATTAGCAGCTTTTACAAAGAAATATTGCAATTCCACATGCACCACGTGGTCCACTACGAACTTCATCCAGCGGCATCCGTGCCATCTAAACATGTTTTCACACGTGTGTGTTCATTGTGAATACTCATCTCATGTCCCATCTCGTTTCATGTATCTTTTGAGGGTTTATGTAATTTTGTAATTTGTGTACGGTGCAATTATTCCCGTCTAGCCGACTCTGTGTATAGGCCTCACCACAGTACTCACGTGCTGGAGGGCGAGCCCCCACGAGTTTGCGTTAGTGATGCAGAGTAATCACACGTGTTAATATGTATCATCAAAGGTTTCATTTGTAATTCACTGTGTCCTGTCTTCAGGGAAAAACCGCCAGTCCACCCTAGCGGCTGTCGGCCCTCTTCCCTTGTGAAGGCTGGGCTTTCACGCACCTTTGTGAGATCATCCATCTAGGCATGCGCTAGATTAATTGCGGGCTGGGGAGCACCAAGCGGAATTGGCTAGTCATGACCAAGATTATCATAATTTCATTGGCACGTTGATGTGTATGGATAGTAACAATAAAAACAAGTCTCCAGTGAACTTATCTCTTTTATTCAGTAGTGGCAGTGTCCTAGCCACATATATTTTATTAAGTGTTTATTTCAAAGTGATGTTCAGTAAGTTTAGTATTGCCTACGTGTTTGTAAGTATGCACGGGTGAGATGGACACACAGAACCCACAGCATCCCTGACAACCATGAGTCTCAATAATGCGGTGATTGGGAAGCACCGCTGGCGCCCATATTACCAGTAAGTATTTGTGTCATTGTTCGTCTCGTGTCTCACCCGACGGCATCACATTAAAGGCCAGCAAATCTATTTCCATTTGAAACTGTTAGCCAAACAAAGGAAACGCATGGGATATATGCATGTCACCCATCAACTTAAAGGTTAAGGAGAAGAAGAAAAAATAAATAGAAGAAGGATTCATAGCACAGTGCATTAATATTAAAATGGTTAAAAATAATAATGAAATGTGAATACCACACAGTTCTACAATTCACATTCCTGGCTCACTCCATTTCCTTCAGAAAAGCAACGCAACTTAAACACAGTATTGTAATTATGATGTAATATTTTAGCTACAGTCACAATTTGAAGAATTTTTTCACAATATCCTTTCCCTAACATTTCCATGTTTTCCACACACAAATTAATCTGTCCAACACATTTTAGTATTTAGTACAAGTATAATGAAACAAAAGGAACTCAAGTTTCACTGTATATATGTACAAGAGGTGCTAAAACTTCTGAATCTTAGTGGTTTTTTGGTCTACAATAATTTTAGGTTGAATACACATTTTGCAAATATTTGCAAAAAAATTGTTACGACAAATACTTGACGACTCACTGAACTGTGTATATTTCATAATGATACACACACACTAAATTCTCAACTCGAACTCAAGTATTTCAGTTACCTGAAATATGTATTTAGCTGAAACAATTTCTTGAAAGACTTTTGATATTCCCCAAAATGCAACCAGTTTACAATAACACCACCTTACCATGGCTTACACAAACTTAGTTGTGCCAGTTCGCTGCTTAGTTCGTAGTCCTCTGAAGAAATCACTTCCAACACACACACACACACATATGCATAGTTACTGTTGGTTTCATCTCAGCACCTGCACCGAGACACTCAATTCACACTTCAGTTTCTTGGAAACTGGTGACAAAATAACGTACATTCTGAAATGCAATTTATACATTCTTCTATGAAGCACTGTTACACTATTACAACTTGCTTTAAAACAAATGTTTATATTTAGGCACGTGTTATTTGTTAAGGGTAAATAGTGTGATTTTTCAAAGGAAACCTCACCAATGAGAAAGCAGTGAAACATTTGCAAACAATGCATTACTTCATGTTTGCAGGATATAATTAGGACAATTTTTGTAATTTTAACTACACATTAATTTTATTTAGGCCCTACTGAAATAACTGATGGTGTAATAATTTCATGGAGCTCATATTGTAAAGGTTTAAAAATAAGGCTTTCAGTACAGAATCTTTCACTACTACGTAAAAGTTGAGGCTTCATTCATGCACATTAAAAAAAATTTTACTGCACTAGGTCAGGACACAAAATTTTAAGTCTGAAGGCACTAGCTACACTAAAATCTTAAATTGTCACTATTTTATATCAATGATGCTTGACATGCCTCATCTGTCGCAGAGCACGCTAATGGGCTGAAATAAGAAGGCACATTCTCTGGTTATGAATGCTAGAAATTATAATCAGACAGTACTATAGATGTAATGAATGTATCCCTACACTGGTTTTTCATACTTACTTCTACTAACCAGGCAGCTACATGCATTTTTAACGTTAATACCAGACGCTCAGCAACAACAGATAGACCATCCTCCTTATAATCCAGTAAATAAATGGTTCCCTGTATTTTATAATCACCAGCCTCAAATACTAGGTGGCCAATGGCAACTTGGTGACCAGAAAAATTTGCACCATGTACTAGGTTGACTATCAGTGTAAGAGTTGAAGGTACAAAGATTGTATGAACTTCCAGTGTTGCAAGAGCTTATTCGAGACATTGGGAGCCTCTCATTTAAATGCAGTGGTCACATGGCCAATGTACAAAGAACTACGAACACACCCTTGGTCATGCAACACATATGCTCACGGGCGGTGTACCTGAATCTGCGTGTGTTGGGGTGGATGGGGGAGAAGTTTTCGTTGAAGGAGTCGGACTCTATGTTGCCGTGCAGGTGCGCCACGCGGCACGATGTCAGGCTGAACTGAGCCAGCTGGCGGCACACACCTCCCGACAACCCAATGTCATCCGAGTCACTCTGGAACACCACACAGTACACACACTCACAAACGTGGATTCACATGTTTGCAAATCATGTTGGAAAGACACAAGCAGCCGAGCAGATTTTAGTGGCACCAGTTAAAACATCGTCAGAATTTTATTATCTGCTGACCCTTAAGGCTGCCCTATACCTGGAGCTATTTAAATGTTTTGGGCACAGAAACATGGGCATGGTGGTCACTCAATCCCAGTTTCAAAATTCCCTGACTGCCAGGTTTTCCAGACCAAATTTGTTTTTTTCCCTGACCAATCATTTTGGCTTTATTTTTGCTTAGAAAAAAATTTATCATATAAATAATTTATACGATTATTGCATAGTGTGATAAAAACAGTAAAATGGGTTACCTAGGTGCAGCGCCATAATAATAGAATTCTACAGTCAGCAATATAATTTTCAACAAATAATGCAGTAATTGTGTTTGGTGAACAAAACCCCCTCAAGTCAAAAACTCCTGTACACAATGTTTAAAAATGGATATGGTGTAAAAGAGTTTGCAATACAATTTTATCACAAATAAATTGTAAGATTCAAACATTTCTTATTTGTATCATAACTAACATATGAATGCATTTTTGAGAAAACTGCATAAAGTCTTACACTTACTATGACTGTGATTTATAAGAAAAATTGCATAAAAATTTGATTTTACACTGAAGTTTGCCATTATGAAGTTAAAAACATAGTACAAAAACATTTTGAAACACAGATTTAGGCATAAAAATTTAGTATAAACTCATCAACAAATAATTTACTACTGCTAATAAATAACAAGAAAAATGGATAAATGAACATGTATATAATTTTTTTTTTTATATTGTGAATATCTACAGGATACATGCAGTTTATTTATATTTTCCAACATGACTGGTACAAAAAAATTAAGTTGTTCAACTCGATATCAAAATACAAAGATGAATGTTAACAACTTCACAAAGAAATGCACTATAGAGATGGTACTAATTTATTCACATTCATATAAATGATAAATAATAAAATTAAGCCTAATAGCTGAAAATAATTGAAAACTTTTCATACAAGTTTCTTTATTGAAAAACAATTTCCATAATTTAAAATACAAAATTCACACATCAAGGGTTTTCTTAAAAAATTTTCCGTTTTTTTTAATAAGTTTTTACAAATTTCCCTGACTTTTCCCTGTTTTCCAGAAGAGTGCCCACCCTGATGGGAGCAGTAAAGGTGAGACTGCCACACACATCAAGTGTGAAATGCTACGTACAAGATTCTGACTCAGTTTGCAGTGTTCTCATGTTGTGTGACTGTGTTAATTCTAAGAAATGTTTTTTTGTCCAAAATTCTTCTTCCTTTTAAGATTTAGCTGCACTATGAAAATGTTAATATTTCTTAATGTAATTTTTTTATTTACTTATGGTCTTTCCTTCACATGATTTATTTGCAGTATTCTCAAAACATAATCTTACTCTTACATATCAGCAATTTTGATTGCCAGACACCACACGCCGAATCGTGGGTAACATCATTGACTGAATGTAAGAATTTCATATAGGCTCAGCTTTTTCTTGTGCAGATAACGCAGATGCAGGGAGCAGCTATCTCCTTTGTGTGATCTGTGAACTTGTAATTCTCCTTTAATATTATGAGCCTGGCAGAAGCTTCATGGAACCACTAGCAAACAGACCTGACTTTGCGCCCAAATGTGACCTCCATGGCCGAGATCATTAAAGAATTACTTTCAGACCAAAAAGGTCATGAGTTTGAATGCTTATGGCAACAGAAAAGCATCCAGTTTTTAAATGTAATTTTAAGGGGTCTGCCTACCTGGCATTGAAGAGAGTTTGAAATACATGTTTTGTTTTCCCACAAAGCTATTAAACCTGCGCCCAATGTGCTGATCTATGAAAACAACACGCACTTCATACGAGGCCTGTCAGTGCTTCTTATTTCAATTGTAATGCCAACCGTTGCTAGCTGTGTAATAGTGATCATTTTAAAGTTTATTTTTTAAATCTGTTTATACAAGTAACAAAATAAAAAAACATGTTTTGTAAATTTTTCTATATCTGAATCATTTCAGTAGTTTAGAAGAATCAAGGACGTAACTGCTTACTTCTGACGTTCCTTTACATTACTACACTGAAGACAGCGATTCACAACTTCCCTACAGAGGAGTTACCAACTTGTACTGCGTTCGGAGCATGAGTTACCTGGTGCAAGCTAGATGCTCCTCTGTCCTTGTAAGTGAGGCACTCTGCGATACTGCTGCTAGAATCGTCACTCTGGGTGCGGTGACAAGACAGTACTGTGGGCACAACAGCAGTCTATATCAGCACAACAGTACCACAGAGCTCGCTTAGCATATACAATTACTTCCCATTTTTCCGAAGCCCTGCTAAAGTTCTATTTTTAGGCTATTCCTCCATCCCATGCAAACAAAGCTTAACTTAATCTAGAAAATCACACCATATTTAGGTGCATTCAGTTTAATGGTATTTTGTGTACAAACTATGTCTTGATGTGTGCCCAGGGGGATCAATAATTGTAACTACAATTACTTGGAGGGGCTAACCGCATCAAACAATGATCTAGGACATTTGGGGTTAAAAGTTATTGTGATGTTGATTACAACATGGTTAAAAGAGACTTAGAGGTCTTAGTCACTTGCCTATTCATTATGCCAGAATCACAAAGTTGAGCGCCTTAATGGTGGACTGGCAGACGGCCAGTATCGAGTACAGGTCGTGTTGCCTGCCTCAAGAGGACAAAATCTAAAGCCACTGTCACGGCCCTACATGTCGACTGACCGTTGGATACACATTTACCTGGAAGATTGAGGTTCATCCTAGGTAGTGATGCTGCTGCTGCTGGCTGGAGACTCTTATTACCCTCTTGTGGGGTGGGCTTGGTGACTCTCGGATGGTGACGTTCTCTGGATCTGTGGTGTACTGCAGGCAACTGTTGATGAGGGATTGGGACAGCACAACCATGGGTTGGCAATATCAACGGGAGGCTCTTCACCCCTTAGAAAAGGCTTAAGTATGGGATGAGGAGGACCTTCACGCTTAATCAATGGAGGAAATAACCATGTCTGCAGTGATGAGTGAGGCTCCTTGGTGGAAGTACGAAGTGTAACGTCTGACTTAAGGTCACAAAGCAGTCTAGTTTCAAGGGCATCAGCTGCCCGCTTCAACCTTCTTTGTCTACCACATTTCCAGGTGTAAGGGATGGGGAGTGAACGAACAACCAAGACCTAAGAAAGCAAAGCCAGTACTTGCGATTTCCTAGCGTGTACTTCTGAGTAACCAGTCTTGCAATGAGAGACGGCACCCTGTGTTCCTTTCGTCCAGCCCTGCAGGAGAGCAGTGAACACAACGATGGACAGCTCACGTTACTTCCTGACTGGAATACCCAGGTGTGGTATCTGCAGATGGTCAACTTGTCAGAGGTGGTTCCAGCCCTGCCAGAGAGCAGTGGCAGAGTATGGAACACCCTGAGTCACTGATTCGCCTGACGGAGGTGTTTCTCGTGCTTTATGCTCCACCAAATTCTACCAGTTTGGCAGAGCTTGGGCGGCCTCTTAAGATGTGTGTCTCTGGCTTGTTGCCTGGTGGGTGTCATCTGCTTCACTTTTAGAGATCTGAACTACGTAAGAAACTGAGATAGATAACACAAATAAATTTAGTATTCAGAGAATGGTTAAGTTTCACATATTTTATTACGTGAGTAATAAAACACGGTGGCACTGTGCTATCTCCTATGCTGAAATCAGGGTGGCTAGCAGTATCCTTATAGAAAATTCCCTGACTTTTCCAGGTATCCTGTTACATTTCCCTACCCAACTTAAGCGACAAATATTAAAAATATTTTCATGTTTTTCCTAAAATTAATTAAATTTTTTTATTAGTAAAACTAACACAGCCTTCATTTATAGATGCTTTCCTATGCAAACAAAAACACTTAGTTCAAAGATGACAAATGGAAAAAGGCGACAGACGTCAAATACTAGCGTTCTTATAAACAGAAAAAAGTCACCATACAAAAACAACAGAAAATATAATGTATCAATTCAATGAGAACCGCAAAAAAGGTTTCAATTATTTTTTGAAATTTTGAAATATGTAATTGCACAATCTTACACTTACATCTATAAACACATTTTCCACAATGCCAATACTTGCTGCATTAACAAACAAAATAAATAAGGCAAAAAAATCTGTCTAATAAAAGTTGCGATTAAGCATAGGTTACAACAACAACATTGTCCCCAGGCTCATAAATCTTCTTATAAAGGTGGAACAAACTAAAGTAATATTACAATTCGTGGGATGGCATTTAGCAGAAGTGCTGGAATACAATATTAATTTTCTTATTAAATACATTTTTAATTATTTTATCTAAATCTCCTAGCCTTACACAAATTTCTCTGACTTTCCCAGAAATGTAAAATTCTGACTTTTCCATGTTTTTCCTGATGCTAGCCACCCTGTGAAATACTTTGGTACAGAAGTTCCCTAGGCAATCCAGGTGAAGGCGGCCTGGTAATTTAATCTAACTGGGAAAAGGCGTTAATTGGTGTTAGAGAAAATCATTTTTAATAACTATTTCCTGACTAAGTGGGGGTTGTGGCGAAGGAACAAGCAGGGGTTGACAATGTCCGGTAGGCAGGGTGGAGGTCCTGAAGGGATGTGTTCGACGTGACCTGTTACCAAGGGATTCTTCTGGATTCAACACCAGGAGTTGGTAAGGAAGACGGAGGGACTTCTTCGGGAGCCTCTGGAGGGGCCAGTCTCCCAGAAGTGTAAAGGGTTAGCGGCTGCTGAAGAAGTGCTGAGGCTTCTAGTCGGCGATGTCTTCTACTGGTAGAGATTCGGGCCCTTGCGAGCGGTGGAATCTGTGGGTATACCAGTGGTCGCGCACCCTGATGGTTACCTACGGCCCTATACGAAGATGGTAGAGGAGTAGAGACTGCAGGCGAGTGAGTCCTGATGGTGGCTGCCTCCGGCCCCGAAGAAGGCGGTGGAGGAGCTGGGGCTGAAGATTTATGGTCATTCCAGACCCTTTATATTAATCTCGTATAGATGCAGGGGTGATAGCCTCTGCTGCAGGGGTTAAAAATTCAAGGATGTTGAGGCGGTATTATCATCCCTTATCTTCAGATGCTGCTGGAAACAGGCTGGGTGCTGCCCTCCCTCGCTGCGCTCTGGAACTATCTTGGCCTGGTTGGAGGGAACAGCGGCTCAGCAGACAGTACAATCTTGCGGAGAGGGTGTTGACGTGATGGCTTTCCAGATGAACAGTACAAGCTAGGATCATGTGTTTGTAGCATCTTCTGACATTGCGCCAACATACCTTGTAGGCACATGTCCCGCCTCTTCAGAACTGTTGCAGTTAATTGACCTGCTCCGGTTTGAACCTTGCACTCAAGATGAGAAGTCATTGTGTAGAGTGCTTATCAAAGATGCGGAAATGCGTCACGTATCAGTCTTACTAGACATTACCGACACAACAATTTTCTCCCTGATTTTATTCACATTAATTGTAAATGTAATAATATAATTTATCAATAAAATATAAGTAAACACTCAACTTAACCAAAAATAAAATATTTCTATGTTAACGCTTGTGGTATGTGATATACGTGAATCAATCTAAACGCGCTATACATGGGGTTATTTTTCAAAAGTTTGTTTCAAAAAGTGTGTAGAAACCACAATTAGTCTATATCAAAGGATAATTTTCCTCCGTAATCACTGTCCCGTAACTGTCGCTTTTGAGCTGTTTTCTTCCGAGCACTCACTGTGGAACGCCAGCATCTCACAAGGCCAGCGATCATCTCTGTTCCCACACCACAAAAATATGCGTCATGAGCAGCTATTTACATGCAGAAATAGTTATTCCATGTTGAGCTTTAACTGGACTGGATGCTAAATAACTAAAAATTATTTTTACTTTGTCCAGAAGACAATGAAAATCTCCTATAGGAGGTAATAAAGTAACCTCCCCTTTTGTATTTGGTACACAGAAACTACCGTGATAAGAAATTGGAGGACTTAATTTGGATTTGGCATTACATTGCACAATGCATTAAAAGTTTGAGATACAATAACAATAAGTTTTTAAAGTAATAAGAAACTAGTAGATTTGGATTTAGGAATTTTTGATTGCCAATCACAAAGAATTTGACTGCAGTACACAATGATGTGTAATACTTTTGTTGTATCAGAGAGAAGGAAAATATGTACACAATATTCTTAACATAGAGTAGACATGCAAATAATACACTGAAAATTGGGTACCTTTTACAAAACAGCTGTCGTTTAAACCAATAAACTGCGTAAAACGCAGTATAAAAACACAATTTCAAACACCACAACCACACCAAGAACTATTAAAGTTAAAAAAGAAATTATAGACAAAAAATATCAGCTGTTGAAATGAATATATGATTGGAGTATCAGCTCTCAAGACCTCGCTGTTAATAGATGTCCAAATCTCTCCACTCACTCACAATTGGAGTAAACACCACATTATTCATCGTTGTCGTCTGACACTGTGTGCTCATAACTTTTAAATAGGTGTTCAGAGGAAAGGGTAGTTTAAAATTCACAACAGTGACCATGTAACAGCCATATCAGCACTTAACTGTCAAATTATTTACAAATTTGTTTGATAGTTTCTCTACTACAGAAAAAATACTTATAACAAATATTGGGAAAGTTTATTACATAATTTCTACCACAAGCAATGCTAAATGATGCATATATTTTTGCAAGATGATAATAATTATGTAGGAAGTCAGGGCTTATGCTAATGTCTTTTACTTTGAGAATATATCAGCGTAGTTATCGACACCAATGTAAAAATTCCCTGACTATTCAATGTACACTGTATTTTATAGATGAAATACAATTTTGCTCTACAAGTGCATCAACATAGAAACAAATGTTTACAAAACACTAAAAAACTATGAAAAGTGTAAACATATTATCAGACAAAAAGAAGTTAACATGTTACTCATTTCATAACATGAAGGAATGCAATATACAGGCTTGAATACAAAATTTAGTCTAATTTTATACACTATGGAGATTACAGCATTATAGAGTTTATGTTTATTTTCATTTTAACTGTGATATTTATTAATGAAAAAAGTATTTATTTATTTTTCTCAAGCCCCACCCTCAGGAATAGTCAGTTATGTATTAACAGTCATCAATTAACTCTTATTTTATCAAAGTAATTTGCATGTGTAACAATTTTCCACTCTGCATTTCATACATAAAGGTTGATGTGTGCCGCTTATACAACTATTCTAATACGATTATAACTCATCGCCAAGAGTAACTCTTCCACCACTACAGATGTGACACGTTGCCTACCTTACAGGCAGCAGGAACTTATGAGCGAATTCTCTTCACCTGGAGGATACGCAACCCGACAGGCACCCCCCGCCTTGCTGAGAGCCAACAAGCTGCCCAGACCTCAGGCAAGGCCAAGCGCCACCGACGAGGCACGAAGCAGAAACGCTGACCAGAGTCTTCCCACGCCAACCAGTGGAGAAGGATGTCACACCTCCCAGCACCGCCAGTCTACAAGCTTCCACTACAGAAGTTATGACGCTGCCGGCCTCAGCAGTCATATTCTTACGCATCCTCTCTTGCGATGCCCAGAACTGACTCAGTGCTGCGACCTCCGGAGATCTGAGAAACTTCAAGTACGCCCCTGCGGCGGCTACTTACTACGTCTCGACAACCAATGAACACGAACATACACATTAAACTTCACTTTGTCTCCTCTAGACACCTTTTACTTAGAAGTTTAACTTTAACTAATTTGTATTCGTCTAGATCCAGCTTTTCCCCTTTTTAACTTAGAACCAGGTTGCCTACACCTGGATCCTCAGTTACCATCATTCCTCTACGGTTTGATAGTAGGTAGCATGGGTCACGTGTTTATTAACATTCAATAAACACTCATTGTTCTCTACCTTTCTGTCTTTCATTTCCAGGGTATTTGTTTGTATTAACGGTTGGAGACAGACGACGCAATGCACTGCTGACAGGAACGGGGAAAATTGTATAAACAGAGTTGGCCTGACTGTGGAACCCTTTCAGGTGTCTGCACATCAGAAGACATACATATTAGATGGTTACCTGTTTCTTCCCAGTCACACATAAGAACTAAGTCAGCGCTCGTGGAGGAGAAACAGACACCACAACCACTAGAAACATCTTCACGTTGGGGGGGGGGGGGGGGGGGGGGCGACAGACTCAGGTTATTTTTCACCAATCGCACTAAGTCAGTGCACTGTGACTGTAGCTTGAAGTTTTGCCGTTCAACCTAATGCAAAGGCACAACCAGTAGAGACTTGGTGGTCCCCACGGCTCCATATCCCTGATCAGCCTGCATACTGTGGGGGATCAGTGGGGATTCTTATCGAGCTAGTGCCGGCAAGTCACTATTGGGTTACACTGTCAAACCTTCCTATCCAAGTGCATCACGTAGGCTGTCAAACTGTTTGCCCTATGCCTCACGATAAGAGAAGTGGTAGAAAACATAGGGAACAATTCCTGGCTCACTCTCCTCTCAAACTGTGGATCACACTACCACGTCCTACGCAGGAGAGGCAGGTGGAACAGGACAGCGCCGCCGAACTTAGACGTCATGCAGTCACGCCTGCTCCAGTTTTGGTAATTGACTTCCCACCTTGTATCCGCACACCTGTGGAATCTCCAGTCCAGTCAGCCAGGATTAGCCGCATCTAGGTAAAACCTAATTACTCTCACTTTTATAATATACGTAGTTGACATCAAAGGAAATGCTGTAGTATAGGGAATTCCCTGTTTTAATTAGTGTCATGATGTGAACCCAGACAGCTAAGGGCTCTCTACAGACTCTAACATGAACGGACTAGCGTACAATTAAGCCGCAAGATTGGCATTTGACTTTAACTTGTCCGCACATCCTAATTGTAGGAATTATTCGTGTTGAGGGATGCCATGTATATTAATTGATGCAAAGCACGTGCTGAAAAGGCCAGAGACACATTTTGATAGCGCTGAGTGCTTCGTGACTTCGGCTGCCCACTCCACCATGCAGCTACGTAAGCCTACCCAGGATAGTAATGTGAAATTTCATCACACGTGTACCGAGAGCTACAGACTTTCGGCAGAAATTTACGATATATTTTGGAAGAACTGATTTTTATTTTGAAATTTGAAGAAATTTTCTGAAGACGTAATTTGGTTTTAAAATTATTAACTTTTAAAGAGGGCATAATATTTCTTCACACATTACCAGAAGCCGTAAACAAGATTATTTAAAGTTCTACTAAATTGAGCTATTTTCATGAACTTTCTATTGCACCAGTACTCGCGTAGTTAACTTTTTGATTGCTAATGCTTACAGAGGTGATAGGATATCAAGTGCCACTCACAAACTAATTTTGATGATTTCCAACAGCTATTTTTCTCTTTCTAATGATTCACAATATTTTCTGCAATTTTGATTATCAGTTGAAATTGAATTCAATTTTCATGAAATAATTTTTACTTACCAAAACTATCTTTGCTTCAATCTACACTGCAGTGTAATGTATTCCGTAGTGTTGCAGTAATTAGACAATTTATTTTGTCAACTGAATTTGCATGTCTTGTTTCGGAGTTCTTCATACAAATTGCATTGTTTTGTCCATGTTAATTACAAGGGTTTTATGCGTAGTACAATTCTACACGATACAGGATATTATTTCAATAAGTAGGCTTATTCATGGCAATAGAATTCACTTATCTGCTTGTTTAAATTAATTATTTTGGATTTTAATGATCATTAGTACAGATTTTAAGCCATTTTCTCATACTTTAAATCTCAAGGGAAAGCTGACATACATGGCGTTACTGATCTTGCACGACGCAACACGCAAAGAGGAAAGCTGCGGAATGCTAGGAATAAGTTGTTCTTATCTCTCAAAACGCCTAACACTTTTATTAAAGTGTTTTATACTTTAAGATTTTCATCTTTTCTCCAGAAAGAATATTTTAATTTATGCGAATTTCCCCACAAAATCACATATGTACTACAAGGTACACATACTTACCCAACATCCTACAACACTTAAAAATATTATATTGTCTAACTTTCCTGACCTCACAAGAATTTCCCAGACTATTCCAGCTATTACCCATTTTCCCTGATGCTAGTCATCCTGAATGTATAAGTCATTACAATAAAACTCTCTTATTTATACTTCTCACAGGACCAGGGAAAAAGTTGCAAAATGATGTAAAGTGTAAAAAAAAAAAAAAAAAAAAACAGGAAACTTATGCTCTATTTGCAGTACGTGTACGTGTAACAAAAGGAAATAGGTGTAAAATACCAAAGTATAAAATCAGGAAGTGTGTAAAAAAAATTGGTTAGACTGAACTTAAGCAGCGACAGTACAGCTCCTTGTGTGAGAAAAAAACTGTGATCGCCAAGTGAATGGGAATAGACAAGAATGTACGGCACCAACCAAGGTTGCCGGTGGAACGGGCGCGCCTGCGAAGACCCCAGCGGCGGCGTGATGACGGGGTACGCGCAGATTCCTCGAGGGCATTGGTGAGGTCCTGCACCAGTGCTTCCATCCTGATGCGCAGTCCCAGCTTCACCGGCACCGCGCCCAACACCCGCTCCATTGGCACTAAACGGCGGCCAGCAGCCTGCAACACAGGCCGGCCCTCTGCTCATGCCTTTCACCATTACGTTACTGTATTTACACCTAGGTATATCGGGAGACATCGAAAATAACACTACTCTCACTTTTCTCTTTGATTACGGTTAGGTACTCAAGCTGGGCACGAAAACAAGAGTCCTAGAGAGAGATATCGGCACAAAGAAAAAAATTACGCCACAAGGTGAACTGGTGTTCCAAAGAGACTTCAGGCTGCAGGTACATTGAGGAATTCTATTTGTAAAAGTTTGTTGTGGTGCGAATTGGAATGTGTACTGTCCCCATCCAAAATTATAAAGTATCAACATTATTTTGTACCTATTATTTACACCCTCTAATGGTGTTTACAACTGTAAAAAGTACACATCACAAGAGTAACAGTATATGCAGGAGGAAGAATAATTCATCTGCTTTATACGTTTTTACCTGCTTCGTATGTTTCTGGTAAAATAGTATGAAGTAGGTAACACCATAAGAAGCACATAAATCGGTGTGCCCTCCACATTAATCCACACAATTCTCTAAATATCAACAGAATATTCTCTCTTGGAAAACAGTACAAATGAAATTAAAATATAGAATAATAGTATTCAGGATTGTCATTCCGACCCACAAGCCATACGGGTTTGCACGAAGGCAAAATAAAAGGACCCTCCCCGAGGATATGAAAAAAGAGAAACTTCTTGGGATTTAGAACTGTTAAACATATAAACTGAAAAAAATAGTTTCACATACAAAATACCGTAGAATCTCACCAACAAAACGAACGTAGGCTTAATCAATGTAATATGCGAGGTGTAAGGTAGATGGATACAGGGGAAACAGTATTTGGTTGGGGATGTAAAATTACACAACGAACTTGGAAGAGGGCAGGGTTACAGCAAATGTGTCACAAAATACTTCTGATCACAATTGCGGAATCGTACAATATATCCCCAGGAATGTGCGACGGTCCTTATTACCACAATATAACACGACACTAACCGCAGAGCAACTAAAAATCTCGACATATTTCGCCAATAACTTCACAATATGGACTGGGATCTCTCATCAATTCGATACATTTAACAACATGAACATATTGAAATACAATTATCTCCAGGAGTTGGAACTATTGTAATATAGAAAAAAAAAAATACATACTGCTCTTTAATTCAACAAAATTATTTTCCTATTCGCGTGGTCCATTTAAAACAAGCATTCACCTGTCAAGTAAATAACAACTAAACGTCAAAAACACAACTACAAATAAAAATCCATGAATCCATAGACTAAAGTTGAAGTAGACCGCTTATTTGTCTTCTGCGCATGCATTGCGCATGTACCCAACATTTACTTATCTCAAACCTTCACACTGTCAGCCAAATATGGTAGAATGACAATATGGGAAAGTAACCGAAAAAAAAAACGCAAGACAACGATGCCAGCGCTCCTAGCGGTTTGTGCAGCTCTTATGAAAATAAGCTGTAAATTGAGTATTTTGGATGTGTTTTAATTCAATTTTTTTTCGCTTGAGTGGTTATTTATTATGACAGGAAAAATTTGTGTAGTTTTTGGCTGCAATAATTACAAAGTTGCGCACTACAGCAAGTCCTTTTTAAGATTTTCAAAGAATACGAGTCTGTAAGTACACGAGCTGTAGTGGATAACATTATCCATTCGTGTTTTTGTTGCAAGTTCCATTTCCACAAACCTTAATTAACTTAAATACTGCATTGTTGTTTCCTAGGTGCAAGCTATGGGTGCACAAATGTAAGAGCTGACGGATGCGATGAAGAAAAAAATGGACTGGCAGTTTATACCTACACGAAAATAGTGTGTTCGAACCTTTTCAGAAACGAAGATTTTCTCAACCCAAATTTGCTTCCACATGACCAAGAACGAAGTCACTTGAGTGTCGTAGCTGCTATTTCTAATCTCGTACACTGAAGGGCCTTGCGAGATTATTATATAGCCCTTAACCTGAAAGATGCAGATTTGTTGTTATTGGAGCGACACCTTTGAACAATAAAAGTAAACCATGTTTACATATTCCACATTCGTCTATTAAATTCGCTTAAGTCTCTTGTTAAAGTGTGTGTTTAGTTCAGCAAGTTGAGCTAGGGATATAGTTGATTGATTGCTTCAGAAAAGTTGTTTACATAGGTATATGTGTCGGTGATTGCTCGTACAATGTTTACATAATCAGTGTTCGTGTATTAAACTGGTTGGGGTTTGTATAGCTCAGCAAGTTAGCTAGGGATAAAATTGATAGATTGCTTCAAAATAGTGTTTTCATATTTGTGTCTGTGATTGCTCGTACAATGTTTCCATATTAATCAAATATTATACAGCGATCCAGAGTCCCAGCATCAGCAGGGGAATAAATACCCGAAACAAGATTCAAGGCGCGCCGACAATTTATTTTAGGTGGTAACGCGAAGCGTAACGCATCAGCGAACCTGGGAGTTTCCCCATAAATGAGTGTCATGTATAGCCTATGTGCACTGAGAAATAATGCATGTGTGTTTTGCAATTCAACATATTTCTGTACTAGGCCTATTTGTAATATTACTGTAATATTGTCTTATAAAAACATGTTTAATTGCAAAAGGATTGAACTGAAAATTAGGTTCCATACCTAAATTGACAATATTACCAATAAAATTTAGAAATACGATGGTGGGGTTGGCTATGAACTTGGGGGAAATTGACGGGTAAAAGTTTATAATGAAAATGTACATATTTTGTATTTTTTTTACCCCACAATTTCCCGGATCTTAATAGCCCTCCCTACTATCGTATTTGTAGCTTATATTGATAATATTGTATATTTAGTGAATGTATGGTTCAGATTTTGTTTGCAATTTAATGTATTTCCATTAAATAAATATTACATTATTTACATATTTTTCACCTCTATTACCCCATTTTTCCCTTATCTTTAGAGCCATCTCCACTATCGTTTTTTGGGGTTTCTATTGGTCAAATGTTGATGCCCCTAGTCAATTCGTGTTCTGTGTAATTAGTAGAGTGGAATTATGCCATTTTCTGAGATTTTTTTTAAAGCCCCCATTAAAAAAATTGCCAAGTTTTCAGCATATTTATTTGGTTTATGTACATATCCGTATTTTTATATACCTTCTCAGTGTATTTTCATACTTTGGAATGTCATTGTTTACATTTGGGATACTATGCATTTGAATATTAATTTGTATGTTATTTGGGTCGTGTTTGCACCAACTACCAAATATTTTTGATGATTTATTAAAGAAATAACTGAATTAAAACTGTAATAGTTTCCTTTCTATAGTCCATTCCCGATTGCAAGCGACTTATGAAAATCAATCTTTGAAAAAACACTCTAGGCATAACATGTCAACTTGTTTTTTCAGTAACCAGTATTCCACAAGTATATAACACTGTGATTGACTTTAGAGTACTGTATTATTGAATAAATTAAACTTTACCTTAATATTTTCTATAACTTGTAATATTTATTTCCTTTTAAATGTGAATTAACAACAGCAAGAGCAGCGATGTGGTGGCAACGACCGGTGAGAAATAGTTCACAGTAAAAATATTATTTTAACCTAGTTTTATAGAATACTATTTGTAAAGTAAATGATGCCTATTGAAATATTGAAATATTTAGGTAGCCCCGATGCCAACATTTATAATTTTTTTACAGTTTAAAATAACAGCAGAAAATATCGCGAGTAGACCGTAATGGTACAGTGTTGTTTATAGAGCAAGAAAGCATCTGAAAAACTGTCTGTTGGGCGAGGCTTGTCGCTTTCTTTCTCTTTCTTCATCTCTTTCAAACTCGGGAAATTTAATTTCGCTAGTAAGCAACAAATTATACATGTTTTCAATTCTAGCATATTTTATACTCATTACAGAAAAATAATGATTTTTTAAATTTGTAATTTACAACTGAAAGAGATTTTAATGTTTGAATACGTATTTTGGTATATTTAGATATGATGGCGGGGCAGATACCAAGTGAAGTTGGCAGACATGGCGAGCCATGATATGGCATGTTGCTTTTTGCCAAACAATACATAAATTATTCTTGCTCCAAAAAATACTTCAAATTACCACATCACGTTTGTAGACATTGCGTTTTTTAAACCTACCTAGGCAAGTTATGATGTTGTGATAAATCTTTGTTTTCACTGCAGTAATATACTGTGATGTGTGTTTCGTTAATTATTGCATCTGTGAAATTGCATGCCTTTGTGCATCGTGGTCGATGTGCTAGCCCTGTGTGTGCGTGATTTCAAATATTTGATTTGCACTATTTATACATTTTAACTGTGAACTGTTTTTATGACAAAGTTAATTATTTACTTCCACGTCTGTTTATCTATCACAATGTTGTACCTTTACCCTAAGGGGTTTGAAACACAAAAATGTAACGTAATTTGCCACAACTCCAGAAGAAAAATACCAAGTTCAGCCAGATAAACTTCAGTAAACCTAAGAAGCAGTGAGTAGCAATACATAGAGATATGAACAGAATAAAAGTTATCATGGGCTTATTTGTGTGCATGTTCACCGCTATCTTTTAAAGTTTGTATGACAAAAATGAGAAACACGAGTTGCGTGCTTCAATTCAATGTGCCTTTTTCGTTTGACTGGTTGTTCCTTCCTTTTAATATTTATTCCAACTGAGGGCGTCCTTTTAAATAAATGCCCCAACACATATCAATAACAAAAAGATAATTAGTACAGCCATTTACCTCGTAGTTGTAACAGTGTTAAACACAGTCGCAGCAAAATACTAATGTGCATTACACGTTTTGAGCTATGCTGTGGAAAACAAATATGTTAATGTAAAATAACCATACGAACTGTCGTCAATTCAGGCATTTTTAAAACGCCATAAAGCTGACCTAAATAATGTTAAAGGTTTAAACTATGAATATTCTTACGAAATTGTTTTGGTGTGACAGAATTCATTGAAAATCTGTAAACAGTAAACAATACATTTGACAGTTATAAAAGTAGAGGTCACGTTTCAATGCTTGTTTTTAGGTGTAGTGAAAGTATACGAACATATGTACACACACAATGGAATGTAAACATTGATTTTGACAGATGCTGCATGGCAGTCACACTGTAATGTTTGTTTACATTTGGCGGAAGGATACGAAATGGGCCTGCAAGTAGATATTTAGTAGGGCTCCTAGAAAGTTGCTTCCAATTGGGAAAGGATTATAGGTAGTCGCCTACCATTTACACACCCACAGGTCTACATATCAGTACTGTTTTACTGTGCAAATGTTTTAATTTCTTTACATACTGAGTTTGCAAGTAATTTTAATTTGAATGAGTGTAGAGTTGTCGAGTACAGCTTTCGGTGGCGAGAATAATTCTTCTCCAGCCAGTGTATCAAAGTTCATTCTGTGTTCTAAAAACCATGCACTGCACCACACACCAGACACTTTAATTGTAGCAGTGGAGATGTCATCAGGTTGGCTACAGTTGGCAAGTCAGTGTATTTATTGCAGAGTGTATACCAACTGTCGAGTGAGGGTTACGTCGAAACCAATCAAAAGTGTAGTAGCAATATTCCCCCTTCTCACCATACTCACATTTGTTTACACAGCTGTGTACAGAACTTTCTAACAATAATATTTCACTCCTGGGAGTCATCGTTACATTTCAGTGATATCTATTATAAATTTTTTACAAATAAATAAAGGATTTTTTTTTTTTTTAGTTTCACCTCCTCTTATTTACTCCCTAAAGTACTCAATATTGTAACTTTCGATGAATTATTTTGCCAAATTCTGCAATGCAGATAAGTCACTTATAGTGATATGCACACATTTCTTTTGACCTGTTGGCCTATCTACACAGTTTTGCTTGCGGTGATCACAGTATTGGAGAAAGTACTTGCAAATTGCATTACAATAACAAGTGCCATGAATTTGAAAAGACAGTACCTTAAATTCATGACCAAGGTAAGTTATTTTCAATTCAGCTGCTTTTGAATTCTGCAACATGCTTTCTAGGCTTCTTGCCATGACACATTTTATATTTTACTATGGAACGATACTTACTAAAATTCTAAATTACGAATTCGCAACCACTTATGAACAAGTGACTTATAGCATCCGAACTGAACACTACTACAAGTTAAAATACTATTGTGCTAAATGGTAACTTTGAACACAGTCTCACTATGTGTGGTATGTTTGGGTATGTATGTTTCTTTTTACATAAATACATACAAATAATATATTTTAAAAGGAGTGAGGCGAGCAGTTTTACCATAATTTATAAAAACTTGCTAAATGATGAAGTGATCAATTAGTGTCTATGAAACCAGCATTTGGAAATGAGCAGGAGGAGGCAATACTCTTGCCCCTTCTGCACTTAACTGTGCCTTTAGTATGGCTACATATTTGACAGTACACCCATTTTCAACAAAATTTCCCCCAATCCAGTATTGCTCTGTACTACAAAGATACTTTTTTTTTTATTGATGAACAGGCACTAGATATTACCAAGCTACAAAATAGTCCTTTGTGTATCATTTTTGGTTACAGTCCCCAAAATGTCATAACTGGTTCAATCAGATTATGAATAAGTGACTGTGAGGTTTCAAATGTTTGTTACATATGTTTAAAGTATGGCTTCCAGTGGGTTAACCATAGCTGCCTCTTTTTCACCTGAGGCAGTGTAATTGGGGCATAACTGCAAGACAAAAGTGATTTATATGTGTAAAGGTGGACTCAACCATCCGCAGCACCTTTCAGGTGGTCACATGATCTTCGACCAATCGCAGGGAAATGTTTTTTTATTCATCAAACATTAACTTTCGACGGACCGACGGATGGGCCACCACCTTCTGACGAGATTCTATAGACACGAATACACACTTTGAAATAAAATGCAACACGCTGGATATGTGTTTATTGATCTTGGTGGTAAATTCAGAAAATTGAAACTTATACAATAATTGAGTATACATTTTTATCAAGTAAAGATTTATTTCCCCAAAATGTTTCTCTCTTGAAACTGTATTTCCAACCAAAATATACCTTCTACGAAAGAAGAAAGCAGAATAAAATCCATTTATATTAGGAATAGAAAGTTGTGAATTATTAATTTTGTTGCGAATTTAATGTTAAAAACTTTAAAATGCAGTAAGTTCATATTTAGGCTTTTTTTTTCTGGGTTAATCTTAAATATCTATAAGAAGTTGCTGCTTATAGAACTAATAGAAGCCACAGTGTTAAATCACTAATTGTAGTAGAACTATTTAAAAATAAACTTTCGTAAGTAAAAAACAGATAAGCTGTGAAGATTTTTCTGTCCAAAAAAATGTTTGGCTATGTTCATTCTCGAATTTTTTGCAGAAAAATAAGCTTGGTGACAGCTCCAATCTCAAGAATTTATTGAATAAATGCAGTCGGTTATATATTTGACAAATGGAATACGGTTTAGTATTCCATTCTCTTACTTATAATTTATTAACATTTGACCTTTGTAACTTGCAACATCTAAGTCTGTGCCCAGTAACATGATTCTGTTACAACTGATTGTCCTTGTTTCAAGTAACAATATTTATGCTTTAAGTGCATTTTTACATATGGCACAGTAATATGAATAAGCAACTATTATATTACATTCGGCAAAACAACACGTTTTAATACTACGAGATGACAATTGTACTTAAATCGCGCATGCTGAGCCATGTAAATTTGAATTTTTCGGGTATTCAGCAGCACAAGTCGCTAGGAGCACTGTTGTGGCATGTCTCGCATGTTGATAATGTTAAAACGCCTGTTTCCCGTATTGTCTTACTACCATTGGATTTGTGTCAGCCACATGGTCAATAGTGATGACTGTGTTTGTTTGAATCTTAATTTTTAAATGACAATCACTATTATACTAATAAAATCATTTTGAATGTGAACAAAAAGCAAGGAAGGGTGTGGGTCGGACACGCGCCGACAGGTCCCTTCTTTGGTCGTCCGTCGCATCGCTAGGGTCCTGGGTGGGTTAAATAAAGGGGTGGATAGATAATGTAAAAAAATAAACACACACATTGTAAGCAATGTTCTTTGCTAATAAATACATTTATTACATTTTAAGCACAATAATTGCTTACCTATCTCTGGTTCTTAATAGCATTGATAAAAATATAAATTATTCAGTTGGAAAAGATATAAACAATATTGCAAGGGCCAACAGCCGGACCGGTGTGTTGATATGTGAGATGTTCCAATGGCATAACAAATCTTTCCTTCAGAGAAAGGTGCAGAAAATAAACTCCACCTTGTCTTGTGGAGTTGTGCAAGGTCTGGCAGATTCGGCAACATCGATGTGTTGGGGTTAGAGGAAATAACAAGAGCAGACCACACGAGTCATGGTCTGCACTTGAATCATGCCGGCAAGAGGAAACTTGGTGACCTCATTGTGGGCAGGATTCTTGCAGAACACGGCTTTGTTCAAGAAATACAGGTGGTTGTTGGAAACCGTAAGCATTTTTTAGGCTAAAGAAACCCATGCCCTTCTGGCCAAATTCTTGTTGTAAAGAAGTTACACTTACAATTTGCGCTACAGAAACCCCTCAAAAGTGCCCAAAAATAAAAAAACTTACAGAATGTAATACAAATAAGTTATTTCTCCTTCATCAGAACATAAGAGGCGTATCTAGCATAATCAGTGAACTCTCTATATATCTGGACCAGCTGTCCACGAAATGCAACTGGACCATACAAATATTATGTTTTTTTTTTAAATTGCATCCGTAAGATCTTCTTTCAATACATAGCTGTACAAAGATATTGGACAAGTCAAATTACAGTATACAAAGTTTATACACTTGACATAGTAAATATACACATATATATGTTGAACTACACATACATGCATCACATCTTTTCCTCATAATTTGACCAATTCTCCTCCAACATACTGTGTGGCGTCGTCGTTTTGCTGAAACAGATGAAAAAGGAAACAAGAAAAGCCAGAACAAGAAATGCGTACAAAGACATGTTATACAATAACTTCTTAATTTTTTTAGTTTAGATATTCATCTACATTATAAAATGTTAGTTTAGAAAAAATTCTTTCAGCTGTTTTTTAAAGAGTTTTTGGTTACAGAAGCAAATTTCTTGAAGGTGTTGCAGTAACTTATTGAAAAGTTAGCTACCGAGGTAGGGCTGCCCTTTCTGGACAAGTTTTAAGTTAACTGAAGCGACATGTAAGTGTATTTTTTTTTTTTTTTTTAAATTCTAGTGTCATGCTTATGAAAGGACTCATTTTTCTGAAATAAATGACTGTTTTTGGACATGAATATAAGTACTGAAAATATATACTCACATGCAAATGTTAAAATCTCTGAGCTATTGAAATGAGGACTACATTGGTCTGACTTTCTTTTGCCATTGATTATTCTTACAGCTCTCTTTTGAACGCGAATCACTTTTTTTGCTGTCAGTGGAACTACCCCAAAAAGTTATACCATAACACACGATGGAATGAAAATATGTTAAATATATCATTTTTGCTGTATTTTTGTTCAAGACTTCTGCAACACTCCACAGGGCGAAACATACTGAACTTAGTTTAGGTAAAATATATGCAATGTGAGATTTCCAGTTAAGTAAATTGTCAATTTTAAGCCAAGAAACATAATCACTGCAGTTTAATTAATTTTGTCTCTGATACTGCTAACATATGAATTAAGGTTTTTTTCTTCTGTTCTTTGTGAGGAAATTCATAAGATATGTGTTATCTAGGTTGATATTTAATTTGTTTGCAGTAAGCCATGCATTTAGCTCTGTAAATGCTGTGTCCATTTTTTGTGTAAGATCATTTACTGAGTCTCCAGAGACTAAGCTGCTAGTATCATTTGCAAATAAAATTGGAGTCGTTTCTGGGGTTAAGAAGGCACATGGAAGGTCATTTATTTAAACTAGGAAGAGTAGGGGGCCTAATATTGATCCTTGTGGGACCCCATGCTTGATTTTTCCTGGTTCAGAGTAGAATGTAGTAGTTTATCCTTTGATACGCACCTGTTGTTTTCTGTTTGAAAGGTATGAGATGATTAGTTTATTTGGTGTACCTGAGACTCCGTAAAATTTTAATTTTCCTATAAGTATGTTGTGATTTACACAGTCCAATGTTTTAGTGAGGTCGCAAAATGTTCCATTAGATGGCATCTTTTTAAGTGCATTAAGAATGCTATTTGTTAGTTTGAAATTTGCATCAATTGTTGACGTGTTTTTCCTAAAGCCAAACTGGAAATTTCATAAGATTTTGTGATTCTCAAAATGTTGCAGCAACCTTCTGTAAATTAGTTTTTCAATTACTTTCGAAAAGGATGTAAGAAGTGAGGTGAGCCATAAATTTTTCTTTTGATTTGTATTACTGTGTGTCAGTCGTGATGGGAAACATTTTTCGAAACAATGAGAACTTGGTTAAAAAAGAGTTAAGTTTTTCATTTGCTTCGATACAAGTATACAATGTTGACCATTGCTCCCTGCTGAGCTCACTTTTGATTTGTAAGACATTTTCCAGCGTAAGATGTCGTATTTTCTTATAAGAAATGCTTTTGGAGGGCATTTTTATGGAAGGCATAACTATTATTTGTGCATTTAACAGACACCCACATAACTGACACTTGTGCTAAGCAACTTACTTAGTATTCCTGGTTATTCCCTCTGTTCCACATACTGTAGGACAAGTATGAATAAATTAGGTAATTGTAAAAAAAAAAAAAAAAAAAAACAATTTCCTGTGAAGACCAGGTCTTTGAATGCTGTTCTGTTTGCTTGGAAATTATTAAAAATAAAAAATTAGTTATTTTAAATTTATACAGGGCCCCTTCTACCTATTTTAGTCACTTTATCAAAGAAATTAGAAATGTCTCATTTGTCCATATCCAGCCTCAAAGCAGAAATTATTTTATGCAGAGACTTCAATATTGATTACTTGAAAGAAAACAATAGAAAAAATCCCTAGGCAATCTCCTCAAAACATTCAATTTTTAACCAATAGTCACATTTTCCACCAGAATAGTAGGGAATTCACAGACAGCCATTGATAACATATTTTTTGACTTGAATTTCACCAGGCTCTGTCAGTATTTCCCAGTTGTAAGTGGATTATCAGATCACGATGCACAAGTTTTGATAGTAGCATCTCTTAGTGTAATCAATGAACATCAGTACTTAACAAAAAATCAGGCAGTATACATTTGAAAACATCTAAAATTTAAAATGTGACCTCAGCAATGAACTGTGGCTTTATTTATACAACACAGCCGAAACAAATGAAAAGTATAACTCATCTCTAAATGTTGTCCTTGTTAGAAAAAAAAAATTTTCCTCTAAAAATTTCTTTGTGACATTAAGCTAAATAAAAAACCATGGATGACGGAAGGAATAAAGATTCGTTGCGAGCACAAAAGAGAATTGTACAAAATAGCTAGAGTAAGTACAGATCTTAATGCAACAACTCACTACAGAAAATATTGGAAAGTTCCGAGGAAAGTCATAAAATCAGCAAAAAAGGTGAACTTCAGTTCTCTAATTCACAACTCATAAAACAAAATCAAAACTACATGGTCCATTATAAAAAGTGAAACTGGAAAATCCTATGAATGAAACCCGGGGATAAAGCTAAGAGTCAATGACATGGAATTGTCAGATGCACCTACAGTTGCAGAATATTTTAATTCATACAATTTAAATGTTGTAGATAACTTAATAAATAAAGCCCCTAATAATAATGCTAATAATAATTTTACAACTTCACTAAAGAGAGATTACCCCTCTATGAAACGGTTGTTTACAATTTTAGGAGAAGTGGAAAAAGTAATAAAATCATTAAAACCGAAATTATCTTGTTGCTATGATGGCATTAGTTGCAAATTAATGAAGCAGTGTGCATGGGCATTTAGCGTCCCCTTAAGCCATATGTGTAATGTCATTTTTAATACTAGTGTTTTCCCTGACAGACTCAAATGGGCAACTATCATTCCGCTTTTCAAGACAGGTGAAAAAGTAAATGTAGCCAAATATAGGCCCATTTCACTACAAACTTCCTTTTCGAAGATAATTGAAAAATAATTTACAACAGACTCATGCAACATTTTGAAGAGTACAGAATCTTCTCAGTCTCACAATTTGGCTACAGGAAACATGCAACAAGCAATATACAAACTGACAGATAATATGATTAATGCTCTGGTAAAAAATCTGTCAGCAATTGGCATTTTGTGTGATCTAACTAAGCTTTTGACTGTGTAAATCATGATGTACTCATTGACAAACTTAAACATTACGGTATAAGATATGAAATGAACAACCTAATGTATTCATATTTATCAGACGGACAACAAGAAGTTTGTATTAGAGACAATGCGTGCTCTGTATATTCCAAACAAGGAAGACTAAAGCATGGTGTCCCGCAGGACTCAATTCTTGGACGTTAGCTTTTTCTTGTGTATATAAATGTCTTACTTTGCCACCTTAATCCAAGCATCACTCCAAATATTTTTGTAGATGACACCAGTATTGTAGTCTCAGCCAGGACAAAGGAAGCACTGGGATGGTTAGCAAGTACCACACTTAGTCAATTAGATGCTTGGTTTAAAGCAAACAAATTAAGCCTTAACCTTGGAAAAACACATTTTATCCAGTTTCGTACTAAAATTAGCAAAGAAATAGACTTAAACATCCTCTATGATGCAGAAGATGTCAGTGGAACTGAGCATACCAAATTTATAGGGCTATATGTAGACAATCACATAAATTGGAAACTTCATATCGAACAAATTTTACCAAAACTCAGTTCTGCCTGCTTTGCCCTGCACAATATTGTAAACATTTTAAGCAGAGAGACTGCTGTAATGGTTTACTTGGCATACTTTCACTCGATCATGACATATGGCGTAATTTTCTGGGGAAATTCAACTGACAACAATAAAATGTTTTGTATGCAAAAAAGGGCTTTAAGGATATTATTTGAAGAAAAAAAACTATCTGATTCCTGTAGGCCTTTGTTCAAAAGTACTAGAATCCTACCGCTACAAAGTGAATATATTTATGCTTCAGTTATGTTCACTTTCAAAAATCACAGTTTATTCCAGAAACATGATACTCTCCATAAACATAACACAAGAAATAAAGAACTAATTTATTTACCTGTTGTCAACTTAAGAATGTCCCAAAAGGGGCCTTTTTACTCTTCAAGTCAGCTGTTCAACAACCTACCGCATTAATTGAAGAAATTATGCTTCACAATTACGAAACTTTTAAAAAAAGAACCAAAAGAGTCTTGAATAAGCAAATCTTTTTATTCTGTAGAGGAATATTTATCACAAACACAAAACATACTGACCACCATATTATTTTAATCAAGACTTAAAATCCCCGTGGATATTCATTGTGAGGTAACGTGTAAAGCCAATGGAATGTGTGCTTCTGTTTTGTTTTTTATTTCTTTATAGATTGGGGTGGATTGGCATGTACAAGAAATTTTGAAGAATGAAGATTAAATATTGAAAATTCAAGACTATTTGTAATTTATTTTATATTTGTTTTAGAATTCGATAATATTATAATACTTTGATGTATTGATATTGTTCTGTAAATAAAGTGTTCATGTTCTGTACATAATGTGTTCATGTTCTGACTTATCCGATGTCTTTGTACAAACTTGTACTAGCAAAAAAGACTACAGGGATGCAATAAATAAATAAAACAAATAAAAATATGTACTACTAACTTCAAGGCATCATACAAACTAACCAAATAGTAAAGATTCTAAATTATGATTGGCAACTGGTTGCCAAGACGATACACTATGGCTATCCAATGTTACCACATAGTAATCAGAGAAAGTGATCTACATTTCTCGTACCATTTCGATAGACTTGGAACGTTAGTAGACACAGCACCGTATCATAATTTGTTCATGCTAGTTACATAGATCCAGCAGAAATCAAGAAAATAAACCAGCAATCCAATTGGCCAAACGTCAACACATATGTGAGATGATTTGCGAAGTGAAAGTGATGGTAAAAATACAGGACATTACAACAACAACAGCCTTTGTCACCCACGACATCAGGGAAGATGTCATTCTGGGTGTTCCCCGGTTAGTGGATCAAAACACAGTCGTTGAACGTGCCGCTCGATGGATACATTTTGGCCACAAAGAATGTCGGACTGTTTACAACCTGGAACCTCGAGACGCAGATAACACACCCGCTGTCGCCCTGGATGACCTATTCGTTATCAGAAAAAATTAGGAATTCACGTAACTTAATACATGTGGTATCGCCTCAAAAGAAAGAAAAATATTAATTAATTATCTGCTGTTATAGTGGTAAAGAGTGAGGAATGGCTACTTACTCACTGGCGTATTATTTCTACTGCACTGCGGTCGCAGTGAAACTGTGAACTTTGGTAATCACGGCAAGTGAAAGCGTTGATGTATAAATCATGTCATGTCTTTTTCGATCGAATTTAATCGTCGCTGGGCTTCTTCCTACATTCACTTACCACAAAAACAAACATACAATTTTCACGTCTTCTCATAACAGAATTGAAAGGAAATGTCTTTAGAACAAGAATTTTTCCCAAATAAATAAACATTAGTTAAGGAAATTCTATTCACATAATTCTCATTTTTGTATTGGTGACAAAACCCAGTTGTAGAGAACTTAATGCTTCTAGTTTACTCACACCATATTTCGAACTACAATAAATTGTAGATATGAAGTACAAAGTCTCATTTTTAGATTATTTTATTGATTGTACAGCACATATTAACATCCAGATATGGACATGTATTTACTCTTCACTGCAGAGTGTTCCTGGTGATGCTGTATATGAGATGGAAGCCGACTGCTGGTTGGTCAGCAGGGACCATGTGACCTGCATCACGCACCATCACCTCGGTCATGTTGCCCGCTGTCTTGGTGTAGCCAGCCACTCGGCCATTCACCCTCCAGACATTCCTCCTGGCCGTCTTGTACTCGTCTGCCGCCCTGAACTTCAGATTCTCTATCATCCTCACCGTCAGTGTGTACCCTACGATGATGTCCAGCTGGCCGTTGTAGAACACCACGCGGTACCCCGCATCCAGCAGCTCCTCCACCCATGGCATCACCGACTGCATGAGATCTTCGAAAAGGCGGTCGTACGCTGTTCCGCTGGATGGGTAGTACTTCTGCTTCCCCACATGCATGGCAGAGCGCACACTACCGCTCTCGAACAGCTTGGCGTAGTGGTTGTCGATGGCATCGCTGTCTGTTAGCAGGTTGTAGGTACCCACTCCGGACTTCGTTGTGAGTGTCCCGAGAGAATCGCTCACCGTCTGTAGGAAAAAAAAAAAAAAAGGGAAAATCCCTTATTTTAATACTGTACTGCGTTTTACGCCGCAAAATTCCTGCACGGGAAAGCTTAAAACCAAATACTTGTTGTTGCTGTAGTAGTCTTTTAACATGTCGCATGATATAGGTGTTTAAATACCCCTGGCCATGAGTCATATCCTCGTGAGCTAAATAGATTAGCCGTCACAGCTGTAGGAATCCTAATTTCGTTAAGTCCCTAGAATATATATGTGTCAGAGTACACATGCCATCAGCGGAGTAACAGTTTCCATGGTCCAGAATTGGACTGCTTTTTGTCGATAGTGCCATCTGAACAACGTAGACTGTATTTTAAGTTATAGGAGTTTTTATGAAGACCTTTCTTAAAATATATGTAGCCTATACTATGTACACTTACCCTGTCTGGATTTTAATGCAGAAGAAATATATATCTATACCAATGAAAAAGAAGTAATCTGACGGAAAAAGAAAATGTAAACGAATGTCTATAACTCTCTTTGATGGTGTGATTTTGACAATTCTGTAAGCTGTTGTAAGTCAACTTTGGAGGCATGCGCATGATACGAAAATCTGTCTACCTCACCTTTAGGGTTTGGCCATCACAAAAGTTTGCACGTAGAACATAAACGAATATAGTCACCAGTCGCATTTTTGTAAGTTTCTACTCACTTTATGGTTTCAAGTTGTTTACATGTGAGACCTTGTGTGTAGGCTGTTTACTCTTATGTCCAACTTTTTGGAAGCCCTGCTAAAGTTCTTCTTCCACAATATTCATCCGCCTTATGCAAACAAAGCTTAACCTATTCTAGAAAATTACACCTAAGTGGCAACACACCACATTCGTGCGCACTCGGTGTAACAATATCTTCCACAAGAACTAATTCCTACTAAGCGTTACCAACACACCGCTTTCCTCTGTATATTGCTGATATAAAATGAGAATGAAATATTATAATTTATATGTAAATTATTAGTAAAATTTCTATATATCCAAAAATAAGTTGCGTTTATGTTAGCACAAGCATAAAACGATAGGGATACGAAACACATTCGGGGGAAAAAAAAAACACTTCACACATTCAAATGTTTGATTCGAAAAAGGGAGAAGAAACCGAGAATAGACTATACAACCATTTGGCTTTGTGACACATATTTGGAGTGATTTGTGGAACAGTGGTTGAATTAATAGCAGGAAGAAGAGAAATTAACTCCAGTCTTCTGTTTATGGTTACCCTAATTAGTGAACCTCGTAACTCCACTTTTTTTCTTTTTTTACCAAATTGACATTTTAATGACAACTTCTAAAACAGAACTAGTCGCATCTTGGCGTAAAACATCGTAACTCTAAAAAAACTATTTTGTATTAATGGACGGTAACTTACAGTGTTAAAGAAACGTGCTAGAACAATGACACAAAGATGTAAATGTGACTGGAAAGTCAATAGTTTACTTCAGTGTGCTACTATTACAGAAAATGATAGAAAAAAGTGTTTGATGAGTTTTGGAAATTGGAATGGGCAGCAAAAAAGGTATTTGTTAAACTTTTGATAAGAAAAGCAAACATTGCTAGAGCCAGAAACCGAAAAGTAAATACAGCAAGCTGAAGAAAGAACTCGGGTAACTATTATCTTAAAAAAGGTAATAACATAATACGGATTTGTAAAACCATGTTTTTGCACATGCTAGCGATTGGCGAGTGGACTGCACTCAACTGGCAGAAAGAAAATGATTCAAAGGAAGATGATTCAACAGACGATTATGGTTTGGCCATAGAAAATGAGTCTACTGAGCCAGCATCTAAAAAGTTAAGAAAACCCAATGAAGTAGAATCATTACAGGGATTTTTTTTTTCTAATTTGTCTAAAGTTGAGTCACACTATTGTCGAAAGAGGACATCAAAGTTATACCTTGAACCCTGTTGGCAATCCAAAAAGGCCTTGTTCCTGTTTTATAAAAATGAGTAGTACACAAAGAACAATGTTGATCCGTTATCTTAATGTGAATTTTCACAATGTTTTGAAGACAACAACTTGGCTTCATTTAAGCCCAAAAATTATGCATGTAACTCTTGTGAATCATTTAAAACAGGCAATTTGAGCAATGAAGAATATGAAGCACATATTTAGGGGAAGACAAGGCAAGGTTGGAAACGGATCTAGACAAAGTAAACCAAAAATATGTCACTTTCACAATGGACTTATATTCTTTATTACTTTGTCCTAGATATAATATATCTGCACTATACTGGAATGAATCTGAAGGTGGATTAACTTCAAATGAGTTCTCAACGATAATTTAAAACTTTATGTTATCTCAGCTACCTTTGACTGAAAGCAAGGAGACAATTGTGCTGTACAGCGATGAGTGTACATAACAGAACCGGTGCTCCAATTTCTCGAATGCCTTGCTGCATGTCGCATCAACAACAAATGTAACAATTGAACAATAATTCTTGGATGTCGGGCACACGCACATGGATGCAGATGCCATGCATTCACGCATTGAATGTAAGCTCAAAAATAAGAACATTAACATGCCTGCAGATGATGTAACTATCTGTAAAGAAGCCCATACAAATCCTGCAACATATACAGTGCAGTATGTGGATCACAAATTCTTCAAGAATTTTGATGAAACTGCATTTTACAAAAGTATCAGGCCAGGAAGAGGCATCGGGTCTCCACGAGTTGTGAATATATGTGGTTTGAAGTATCTCCCTGACCAAACAATACAGTTCAAGCAAACTTTTCAGATGAATGGGAAAATCTACCCCAAAGGAAAAACACAATAGTTAATCCCACAACACTGGAAAGCTTCCAAGACCTCTTCACACAAAGGATCCCAATAAAGAAGAGGTAATTTGAAGACTTGCAAAATTTGAAAGCCACTTTACAATCAGATTACCATTGTTTTTAATATAATCTTCCTTATTACTAATCCATGTTTTGGAATTATATAATATTTTCAGCTCAACTTGAACAGCCTACTATGTTTCATGTTCTTTAATTCGAGGGAAGTCAAATTTGTGATTTTGTACTTTTCTACACAGTGCCTTACTTTTAAGCAAACAGTAGGGCCTACTTGTTTTCATGTAATAATATGTATAGATGCAATTTGTAAGGCAATAAAACTCTTTACTATGGAGTTTAGTATCATTTTATCTCATTTTGATGCCTAAATAAAAATAATGAAAAACACGTATCTCCAACGTAGAGTATGTGAATAACTCTTAACTCATACAGAAAGGTATTTAAGAGTAAAACATTAACTATAAAAGTTTGAAATGAAGTACGAAGGTATGTTAATGTTAAATTTTAGGTTGCCATTAATCTTTTTCATATGGGAAAAATGTGGCAATGTTTTTTTACAGCTACTATAAAGTTGGCCCTTTTAGAGTTACGAGGTTTCCTAATTAGGGTGACGTGTTCTATTGCTTACGGTTATAGTACACAGATTGTTAATAGCGGTCTTAAATAACAGTGCGAAATATTGTTTCCTAGATATGTGCAGTTGCATTGCAAACAACTGCTATATAAGTCAACAGGATTTCGGATGTAAAACCTCTACCGCAGAGACAGGCTAGTTCAAGCCCTACACTTCCGAATGGAGTCAAGTGTTTCAGCCCGGCGACAGAATGGAATCAGTACCACAATTTGATAGACTTAAAGTTGCACGTCACTCAACCAGCATTTTAATCCTCAAACACAGATTAGAAGTGCTTTACCAGGACCGATCATTAACGTTATCTACAAAAATGAGGACTTATTCTTCTTACCAAATATTCTAGGAAAAATTTGGAGCCGAACCTTACTTCGGCATTGACATGAATAGTCAAGTTTCCGTCCGAGCACCAAACTCAGTATTTTTCGTATGGTTCAAAACTGAAATTGTGATTTCTATTGGCTACACAGATTCACAGACACGGGAAAATTGAGGTTCGCTAGTTTTCTCGCATTCATCCATATGAATCCTGGCTGGTGTACGTTTTACTGGACAGTAAAAACGAAGTGTTTTTAAGTTGGGAGCTTCCGCGATATGTATCCACATTTGTGTAATTGGAAAACAGGTTAAGATAGTTGAACATATGGTTGACCATGGCGTGCTACGACATAAAATATGAATGGGGAAGAGGGAAGAAAGAGTAATTTCTGATGGTAAGTCAAAATCCTCATCACATGATAACGCCACGAGTAAAATGAAGTGATTGCATATCTATTTTATATATTCGTTCCTTCTTCAGTATTCTTTTCATCCACTCGTACCAATGAGGTCAGCTTTAACAACGAACAGGCGTGGAAAATAAATGAATCGGAGTTCGTAACATACTTACATCCACAGCAAGTTTATACTCTCCAGCTTGAATGTGCTGTACAGTCAAGTCTTCAAATTTTCGCATTGTTTTCCTGGTACTTTTGTCGACGAGTCCACACTGGTAGGCGATATCACTGTACTGCAGCATATTTATGCCATCGACGGCACCGTCGCCTATAGCCAGACCTGCACATGACATAAACTGTTGGTGCATGCAAACATCAGATGTTAATCGTTACAACAAAAATTATTACAACCATGAAAGCAAGTGAACATTTGTAATATCACATATTATATATCATAACACATTCTCCTTCATTAACACACTTACTTAGCCATGGACTTCGTCTTTCTAGAGGGCAGAGAGGGCAACGCCTATTGCAAAGTAAACAGCTGGAGGGTGCAAACGGAGGACAAACTTCCTTTAGTATTAATAATAAAGGGCAAACATTTATCCTCAGCGTGAAAATAATCAAATTTGAACTGTAAGGTCTACTCTGTTGGTCACTTTCACACTACCTGACATTGGGCATGTTTCCCAAACAACGTTATTTGATTTGACAATTATTGCTCCAACATCTTTCCAAAGTGTATTATGGTGACAAACTGGGTACGATGTGAGGAAAAGAGAAAAAAAGGGGGGGGGGGGGGTGGTGTCTGGGGATCGAGCTGAACTTACTTCTTTGTTCAATTTTATAGCAACATTAGTGTTTCGCTTTACTTTGGTACCTGAATGTATATTTTCTTTCCTCCCCAATTTTGTTGGCCATATTAAAATTCCTAATTTTTGGTCTGGTGACTACTGGGTACTCGACACTTAGTATTCTGGGAACCAGGAAATAGCGAAGAAGTTGGATGTTATTTTTAGACTGTGTGAAACTTCTGCTTGCAACTAACCAAGAGAAATCTTTTAAATTAGCTGTCCAAGCGAAGACAGTTTACTGACATCTGGTATCCAGCCTTTTGGTGTTTGCGTTGGCCTTTGCTACGATACATCAACCTTCTGTTTCCTAATAATATCGATGCCTTTATCATTATAGCTGGCTGGCGAAGATAGTGGTAATACAACTGCCTAGGAAAATATTTTGATTTGATAATATCCAACTATTATCTAAGTGATGGTGATACTTATCGGGCAAGGACACATCGACCATACATCTATCTACTGATGTGTGGTTTCTGCGTGTTAGAAGAAAAAAGGCCAGTATCTAAATTAGAGTGAGGAAGGACAGTGATTTGATAGTTTGTTGCTGTCAATTTTCTTCCTAACATCAATACTTGTCGGGTAGGTAAACACTGACCTTATACCGTTCCATTGATGTAATGTCAATTTTATTTCGAAAGATGTATCGTCGCTGTCCTAACACCAAGCCACAGTTCCTAGCATATACAGCACATTACACAACAGTAGCACAGTGTCTATAAAATAGATGTCATTTGTGTTGAGAACATTTGTTCAGGTGGACAAGTAGCTAGCTACTGCTAATACTATTGAGCATAAAGTTCGTTTTTATTGAGACTCAGTCGCGAAAGAATATTTTAATGTTACAAGTACAATAATATATATAGGATTATATTATCAAAACTCCTGAACTGATAACAAACTTACATGTAACTGATAAAATTACCAGCTGCTTAAAATAGATACGTGTATAAACATTGCTATGATGTCTGCCCAAAATAGTTGTACGGCTTTGGCGACTGATGTGGGCAAAATTTTTAAATTATAATGTAGAAAAATGTTTTACATTGCCTCTCCTGGCAGTTGTGCATGCCCATTGTATCAGTTAACTATTAAATTGATTGTTCATGTTGTTTTCTCTCAGGATATTTGCTTTTGGTTTCTGGAAAACAAGAGAAATATAACTCAAATGTCCTTGTCCCCAATGTTTGGTAGAACGTTATTCACTAAGCCAGATAAGTCAGTACTTTAAATGAAAAAAATATACGATAAAAAGATTTCAATAGTACTTACCGAGTTAAAATTCAGTGAACTGGAAAGATAACCAATACTAATTTATGAGAACTCAAATTTTTGAAAATACAGTAACCCAGAAAAAGGGTGAAGAATTATGTGTTTTTTTTTTTTTTTTTTCAGAATTAGATTTTCCACTTATAGACCCATCAGTATAAAACCATAATACAAAGAAATCATCCAGTGACATTCTACACCCTCAGTGGAAGAGCAATCCTTCGAATAAAATGAAAGGATTTGGACAACACTCAAAATAAGTACCATATCAATGTCTCAACCACCAAATCCATATTATGTATTCTAATTTTAGTTGCATATTGGAACTTGACAACACGGAAGAAAAAAGTAACAAAAATTATTTCTTTATTTAAAGAGAGTCTAACATAAGCGACTGCCTTATGTTTACGAAAATTTGCAATTATTTTACTCTATTACCTATTGTTAAAATTACAAGAGTATATATTTATGCGTAATCACAGCTAACTGCATATATGTGAAAATAGCGAGATTTTAGAAATAAATGGCTGCTGAATCACTTTATAAAAATGCCTTGTTTACATAACTAACTTGACTTACTCACCTAGGTAATGTGCTTGTCTCATCATCATCAACCAGTTCAATCATGAAATGATGTGGTCCCTTAGAGGTTAGGAATTCAGGTAGTATTTCAATAGTCTTCTCCAGGCAGAACGGTCTTGGACGATTCTCTGCCAGTTAACTCTAGCAATCCTTCATATGTCTTTGTCCCAACGGTCTGGTGATTTTCTTCTTGGTCTCCGATTATTTATTTGACTCCATTCCAACACCGTTTTTTTCCCATCTTTTATCTTTGGTCCGAGCAACATGGCCGGCCCATTGCCACTTCAGTGTGGCTGTCTTCTCCAAGATGTCTTTGACTTTAGTAACTAATCTGATGTCTGTTAATTTTTTCTTGTCTTTTCTAGCAAAACCCAGAAATGGACTTTCCATAGTTCTTTGGGCTGTTCCAAGTTTTCCTTTTGTATATTCATTGAGTGACCAAGTCTCACAGCCGTAAGTCAGTACTTGTCTATGACTATAATTTCTGCGTACATTATTTATATATCCTTCTAGGAAATCTCTACTATACAAAATTATTATATTAGTGAATACTCTCTTTAAAAGAATTATTAAATGTTCCAAATTAATTTTCGAAAACCACAATTTTTAAGGGTATGTCATTTGCATACACATTGCCTTGATTATGTACTATCGTTCTTCTTTTGGAATTTTTGTAGCAGTTGTCTCGCGGATTTTTGCTATCAAATAGCCTTAACTTTATTCGAAAACTTTATGGTTTGCTAACAGGCAGTGAAACTCAATAGTGGATGTGTTTACCAGTATTGATGAGGAAGCCCACCACAGTGATATACTGCTCCTAGATAACGACTAACAATTCACCGATTCACTCTTTATCCAGAAGCGCATCGTTTATGAACGATGGCAAGTCAACCACACTTCTCAAGCAAAACGAAGATTCCATCAGTTTGAGACAACTGCATCGAAAATCGACGTGATTTTGTTGTCTCTGGCTTGCCCCCGTTCAACTATTCAACTTACGTAGTTTCGTTACCTACAAAAAGTGCTTAAATTAAAAATATTAACAATATTGACATGAACATTTTTGATTTGATTATAATCTACATATTCACCAACCCTTGTGATGCACGCTGGTGTTCCTTTGACCCGGCACGACAAAAATAAACTTTTACGGCAATGAAGAACTCAAATCCGACATCGGCGCAACAAGTGGCGGCATGGCGCCTAGGCACTGAGGCGTGTAGTTCACGCATCCACTTATACGGCTCGTGGGGCACTGGCATAGATCCTCCCCGCCAGGCGGGGGTGCGTCTTCACCTGCACGAAAGGTTACCGCGCAGTTTAAACTGACGATCGTGTGATGCTGTATCATCCCTATTAGGATATTTTTGCAGTTAAGAATTTGGATTGGTAGTTCATTGTTAATATTCCTCTACTGCGTAGTGAACTTTGATTTCCCCACTACCATGTTATAACGATGGCAGTTCCATATTTGGATAAATACACCTTGATTGGCTGTTGTAATTTAGAATCAAATATTGTAATATTATTGGAGATTTCATAATGTTCACCCCTCTAATAGTAAATTGACTTGTGATTGTGTAAATACCTTGTGCAGCTGCTCGTTCGGGGTCAGACGATTTCGGCCTCGAGGGAGCATCCACCTTCATCAGTTATGTAACTTGAATATTAATTTTCTGTAAATTTAAGCTCTTCAAGCAGTCACTTTGACACAAGGCTAGAATGCCTAAAGAGGCAGAAATTTTCTTAGTATGAACCTACTTACAAATATGGTTGTGATGGAAATATGAAAAGACGACTTTAAATTTTCAAATATGTTTGCTAGGCAGTCGTCTAGGTGTAGAAATCTGTCGATGTAGAAATCTGGCGTTTTTCAATTAGTATTTCCTCCTAGAAAGTTAAGGCTCTCTACTTGCGAGCAGTTGCTTTGGTCAGTTGATGAGGGGAGGAAAAATAAATGTTTTGCACAGTATGTAATCAATTGGCAGGCAAGTCAAGCTCAGCCTGGAGATTTTAGAGACTTTTAAAATATGTTACATTTTTTCCATATTTTATAAATGTGCCAGGAATGGCAAAATCATGTATAAAATTAACTATGAATTTAAATTGTATGTGGAAACCTTATAATTATATATTATAAATAATTTCCATGTTGGAAATGTTTCCCTGGTAACATAAAATGTGTTTTTTAAAATGACTTTTGTATTGCTTGTTAGCGAGAATTCAAATACTATTGAATCATAAATGTTGTCTTTTAGCATTCTTTTAGTGAAATTTAAAATTGGCTTGGTTTGTTAAGCAAATACTTTATATTGGCAGAGTTCTTGTTAACTTAGAGCTACCTGTAGAAATTCAGAAATTGGACAGTATTTGAAACTTTGATTTACTGGCAAATAATATTATGAAAGTATATTTTTTCTAAGAGTTTTTGTAAAAGATATAAACATAGATAAACCTTATGTGTTACTCCTTAACATGTTTGAAGGAATCTCTAATGTTTGCAAAAAACCAGAAAAAAAAAACAAAACAAACAGAGGAATACAATAAATGAAAGTTTTTCCCATACTCCATATTTTGAACTTTTCAAATTCTAACGATACTCCTGACCTACTTAAGAAAACTATTTTTGTCTTCATTTTTGCCATTGTCTTTGAATTCTCAGATTATTTTGGGATTGGGGTAATTCCATCCTTGCTGCATCCTTGGGTCAAGGACGCAACACGGGCCTGAAGTTCACGACACAGTGCCACTTGGATCATCAAAGTCAACCTTTGCTAAAAAGTGTTGGATACCAAAAAATTAATTACCTTGTTTGTGTACCAAACTTAGTTTTGCTTGTAAACATTGTATGTAATGCCATTCTCCTCAAATAAGAAATCTTACACTTGATATTTTTTGAATAATTTGATAGTAAATTCAATTTTTTTTCTGTTTTGCTGCAGCCATAGTAACGAATATTAACTAAATTGTAGAAATGGAAAGATAAATTTACAACCTAAACTACTGCCATAGGCTAATGCATGACACATATGTGATCATCAAATAACGAGCCATATATATATATATATATATATATATATATATATATATATATATATATATATATATATATATATATATATATATATATATATATATATATATATATATTCAAAAGGTTAAATATAACAATTTCCATATTTTTTACCTTTTTTTTATAGAGTAATGGATGAACTTTTATTTGGTGATTACATACATGTCAAACAGTATAATTAATTTTAATCTCACCCATTAAACCTCTAAACATAATTTATTTAGCAACTTATGATTTCATATTTCTATAAGATTTGCGTACATCAACATTTTAAATTTTTTTTAGAAATGGTTCCGTAAATTTCAGACTATCTTAGTATTTCGTGCTTAAAACATATTCGTTTGAAGAAATTGGTAGGGTCTACCTCCCGTAGTTCTTGTACAATTGTAAATAAAGAAAGAATGATTACCTTTCAAGTTTATATGCACGCTGGCTTTTGGATTATTCAGGTGAATGTAGTGGCCAAGTGCGGGTATGTATTTACCTGTAAAACATATCAATCACATGTAACAAGCAATTAGCGATGCATGCGGAGGAAAGTATGCGCTTACACAATAACTTTAGTAATCATAGCTCCATCTTGGCTGTATTTATATAGCCTTTTCGCGGTTTCTTCACACTTTTTGGATCTAACCATTGAAATATCGCTTCATGTATAGTGTGTTTGGTTGTTGTTTCGTATAGGCTATATGTCTAGTATCACAAGCAAGTTAAAATTGTGTTAACATTAAAGTACCTTATTTTCTAATAAATTTACGTTTTACTTATATTTTATCTATAGTTTATAATATATTAATTTGATCAAAAACTGGAAGAAAATGGTGAGTTGGTAATGCCTAGTAAGAAAGAGTTCTATGCAAAATATGATTACACTCAGTGCGCACGAATACGGTGCGTTGTCCCTTTGGTGTAGTTTTCTAAACTAGGTTAAGCTTCGTTTGCACGTGGCGGAGGAATACCACTGGAAGTAGAACTCCAGCAGGACCTCAGAAAAGTTTTGAAGTAGCCGTGAATGGACAACATGAATGCAGGGCTTCACTCCGACCTGGTGTTATGAAACAGGTCGCATTAGGAAACGGAGCTCTCGTCGAGGGACCAACCAGCCTGCTCGGAGCTTCTTACTCGGCTTCTCAGGCCGAGAAGCTCAAGAGCTGCAAGGGCTACACTGGCACGCGCTACGAGTGCGCCACCGTCTCTACGGACAAAGGCAGTGCAGTGTTCTCGTCCCGCTGCGTGTACCTATAAGGGATGTTAAGAGGCAATCCTATAATTTCATTGCTGGAAAGACTGTTGCAATGTTCGGTGCATGCCCGCCGAGTACTTTTGTGTGCATGTATGTTTCGATATACAGCTCTTTAAAAAAAAAAAATTGCGAACAAACTACTTTTTTTTTTTTTTTTTTTTTCCCCGGCAAAGGACATTTCATAAATTCCGCAGATTTTCCCGCGATTTCATGGAAACTCTGCATAACATTGATGTTAACTTTTACTGTATTTACGGATTAAAAAAAAATGTATTGTAGGAAACTTTTTTAGATTTTTTGTTATGTTGGTGTTCCACTGTGTATTAAATGAAATTCATTTTATTGTGCAGTAAGATTTAAACATGAATCAAAAGTTTCTAATCACGCGAATCTTGCCACTAATCCACGACCTTTGCCTGGTTATAAAATGTATATACACGGCAATTATATTACTGTGACAAAATTAATATTTTCTTCTCAGTTTCTTCTGTTAATGTTTCAATGTTTGAAGTTGTACAAACTGTTATACCTGGTTCACATGTACGCCGATCACGCCGAACAGACAGAGCGGAAAAAATAGAACAGCCAATCAGAAGCCTGCCTCTGTTTCGGTGCGATTCGCACGCAAACCGAGGTAGGCTTCTGATTGGCTGTTCTTGTTTTCCGCTCGTCTGTTCAGCGTGATCGGCTTACATGTGAACCAGACTTTGCAGGTGATTTTTTTATGCTTGAAAGCACGGCCCTAGAGGACAGGTCTGGATTCTATCTTGAAAAGTTGACGCCCTTGTTGACCCATTTAGTTCATGATCCAACCACAGAGCACTGCTACTAAAGTAGTACTGTTTGGCATGGAATGCATAGGGAGGGGAATTACAATGTTTTCTTAAAATTGGAAAAATTACTTTCATATGTCTATGGTGTAATTTCTATACCAGCAATGCTAACGGCACCAGTTTGGCACAACGCTTTTGCGGCCACTTCGTGAACTAAGTGTGTCACTAAGAGCGTGAACTCGCTAACATTGTTAGATAGGCGACCAGGTCTGAGTTGCGTGGCTATACCAACTGCGCAGAAACATTGATTTTCCAGGTTACAGAGGAGAAGCGAGCTTCGCGAGGACTCGGCAATGTTCGTTCCCGAAACCCGAAGAGAGGATGCGTTCCGTATGTTGTATTTAAGGATCTCAGCTGCGTTTTTCGTCCGTTTCCGTATATTGACCATACACTTTTGTAAAAATTTATTTTGATATTAACAGTGTAGAAGCCCCTTTGTGCTATGTTCAAAGACGCCAACACATAAGGTAGCTAGGCTATAGTCTACTCGTGGCTTCTCCACACTTTTTTATGCAAAACCTTTAAAAAATCACGCTATGTAAGACGTGTTTGGTTATTTCCAAAATATGCGGTGTTCACAAGCGTTTTATACCTCTGTTAACATAAAAATGTCTTATTTCTCGTTAAATTGAAGTCTGAACTATATTTTATTTATAAATTATGAATAACAACAATGAAAAAGACATCTGTGTCGTTAGCGCCTAGTAAGAAATAGACCTCGTGCAAAATATTATCACAACTAAGTGCGCTCGAATTCGGCGCGTTGTCCCTTTGATGTGATTTTCTAGACTTTATTAAGCTTAGTTTGCTCGAGGCGGAGGAATATCCTGGAAGTAGAACTTTAGTAGAGCTCCAGAAAAGTGCGAAGTAACCGTGAATAGATTATTTCGGTACAATTTGATCGTCTTCTTCGCTCGTTCGCATCCACATCGCTCAAGCATAGGAAATACTTTCCGATACTCGTCAACCTCCGCGATAGATAGCTGTGTTTACTCGAATATTTATGCAATAACAGGAGAGGGCAAACAAAGTTTATTAATAAATACAAAAATTACAGCAATTAATTTAAGTAAAAAAAAAAAAAAAAGACGCAGTAAATAATGGAAAATTACTTTACAATCATTCACGGCTTGGTTTATTATTTTATTGTTCTTTAAACGAAGGTTCCGTAATCGCGATTGACAAGTTCGGTACCGCTGCATAGTTATTAATAAAATTGCTACATCTATCAGAAGGTATAATGGAATAATATTTAGTTCACCGAGAAACCGTTGTAGTTTATTTTCCCTCCCGACACAACTCCTTAACGGTGGAAAACAAAACTGCAAATAAAGTAAATCGATATTTATAAGGAAATTGATTATCTTATAAAATAGCAAAACTGAGTATTTTGGAGTCCAGTCTACACCAACAGAGGCAAATGACATTGGGCTGGCAATGTGAAAACGCTACGTTTAAGATGAAATGTTCACAATATTCTTTCTATACTAGTTTAAAGTATAAATAAAAAAAATACTGCACTGCCAGGAGAGTTAACCCAGCTCTCTAAACCTTTTTTTCCCGTGTTTACACAAGAGCATAGTTCCTCTGCTTATTACGAGAATTTTTCTTACGGATGTATTTGCATTGTAAATAATTTTTATTACATTTAATTTTTCACGATATATGTAATATCACAAGGACCTACAATGAGGCAACACTAAATGAAGCTTCTGACATCGGCTGACCTTGATCGACCTTGACGTGCAGCGGGTAAGGTTTATTCTATTCAGGCTGGGAAGTTCAATGCGTTTAGTTTGGAAACTAGAATTTTTCGCCACTAAGTAAGCGCTAGTGTCGCATGTTTACCAGATATTCTATATGTTTCTACTTAAAAAAAAAAGTTGCAATAATCATAAATAGTATATAAAATTAATACAAAATAACTACTTAACTAAGCAAAACCTATCTATTTTATTATTCGCGTAGCTAATAATTTTATTAAAAATTACCTCTTTGGAGCACAGCGCATCTAGCGGGAGAAATTTACCCAAGCCAAACTCTCCCATAAGAAAAATATTTTTATTCCTAACCTGAGTATATAACGTTAAGCATGACACAGCCCGGGCATCTCTTGTGAACAAGACGGTGTACACCATTTTGTATTAAATTCCCATGTACATACTGTACACACAGTAGTCTTGACTGTATCAGCATGACAGTCGCTAATTTCCACCACAACGTGAGACAAGGAGTCTCATGACTACAAATTTTCGCCACTCCAATTTCACCGCCAACTTCCCTGTCTGCTACAAGTTTGTCTGGTTTGTCAGCCGATCGCCATCCCAGCTATGTTACGCATTTTCGCCACACTTAATAGTTCCGAACCAGAATTAGGTTTGATCTTGGTTTCATTGTGAAAGTGTCACACCAACGAAATTGCACGATTCTTGATCTCCGAATCGTCGATCTTGGTTCCAGAGTGAGAGATCGAGATTAAGTATGAGACAAATTTTTCTATTGGTTCGTAATATATGACGTCATGGATGTAGGCAGGCGTAGTTTTCTGTGTGTTTACCTAGAAATTCTCTATCAAGTCTCCACAATTGTTAATTATTTAATTTTATGGAGATAAATCATGGATGAAGCTGCAAGTGGTTCAAAACTAAATATTTTTACAGAAAAGGAGAAAAGAATAATCGTTGACTTGATAGAAAATAAATAGAATGTCATTGAATACAAAAAACGTACCCGTTTTTATCGAAACAGAAGGATGAGGAATGGGAGATCATAGATGTTTTACTATATTGAATGCACTGCAAATTTTCCGCGTTAGTTGTTTTGTTTGATAGGAAGAACTATGTTCCACTTTTTTCGTAATTTTTAATACCAATGTTTTAGTCGAAGGTAGCGTAAATAGAACTAGATGTGCGATGTTTTATCTGTTCTAAGTGAATTATCGTCCTATGAATTTTACTGAATAATATTCAAGTGCGTATAATGTTGTTTTAATTTGCCAAGAAAACAATTGTACTTACTTCTATCTGTTGGCGTATTTCCAAACTACATTTGTCGGCGAAAGCTGTTCCAACAGTTAGCTTGTGCTGAAAATTAGGACAGTTTATGATATTCTGGATGGCTTTTCCAGTTTTATGTTGTGTTTGCTCGGAGGGATAAGCATGGATCTCGTTCTCTCTTTACAAAATGTTACTGCATCTTCAATTGAATAAATGCATTTTTTTTATTAAACCGTTGTAAAACTTCTCAATTTACATTTTACAACAGCAAAAAACAACCGAATCCATTTTTAAACAATTTGAAATACTACTAAGTTTATTTCTAGTAAATAAATATATTTAACACTGCTTTTAAATTCACATAACCTATATTCAGAACTCTTGTATTCTTCTGTGATCTCAGATCGAGATTTCTAACGACGATGGTGTTACTGATCATAAGGGTCAACGCGTGAATAGACGGGAGATAGAGGTCGCATCGACCAGGCATTCCGTCCAACCTCTGTCCCAGACTGAAACACAGAGCAACTCTAGCATGGAGATACTTCTAGTGAGGTAAAGTGACGTTCCGATTGCTACGAATTTCTTAACACGCACGAAGGAATTATTGGCGTAAAAGTAGCGTTCTTATGTGCAAAACAAATCTTCGTCGCTTGAGTATATAGTGGCGACGTAAATGTTCACCTCTGGCTAGAGGGACACGCACGAGATGAATGAGGATAATAAACAGGGATTTCAAAATTGGCAAACTAACAGTGAATTTGTTTTCTACAATTGTTATTCGTCCACGAATCTACTCCGTCCTACGGTACACACACGCACACGCTATTAAAAGTACGCTAAATTAATTTAGGGGTGGGGGGATATTATTGGTTTAACTTAGCTACTCTAATTGAAGGGTGGTACAGCGTTATTACTTCCCACGCAAAGTTTTAATTTAATACTTTGTGGTCAGCATGCATTTACTGCAAATCCAGACAGGCTGCAAGACAGTCGTATACATATCATTGCAAGAACACGAGTTCTTCTGTTCTGTGTATCCCAACTTGACATTATCCAATTGGTCCGTACTGCACATGCCACGCTTGCTACAAAGTGACGACGTCCAATTCTGGCCGACATGCAGCGATGAGTGTGCCTCAACTAAAGTGTCGTTGTAAACTTAACGGACACTTACTATCATTACAGATAACGGAAAATCGCTCTTGATTAGGGACAGGTGTTTTTCACGAAAAGATTTATTGTCATGCTAGACTTCAACACCCTTGGTCCACAACCACGACTTGCTTTGGGTATTGGCCGGGTGTCTGAGTGAGAAGATGTGTGCTTATTTGACTGGGCGAATCGTAATAAAGTACTCCGATACTGAACGTCCATGATTCGCTGGCAGACACTTGAGTCACATGTCCTTTGAAACCATCCACGAAAGTGCATATGAACATAGGTGTTTTGGTGTACAACTGGTATTGTCCATTTCATATAAGTGGGGTAAAATCCGACAGATGATGCGACCAAGCTACACACTATGTAAACAGTAAATGCTCTCGTTCGTACAGTATTGTATCAGCTGATGAACTGCTGCGGGATCCGTGTTAAGTTGACTGTTTCCATGATGGCTTTGGAAGAAAATGGTACTCAGAAATAAAAGTTGTAATTTAAAATTGCATTTATACTATAACATTTACGGTTTAAATTATGTTTTTAAAGCAATATTAAATAATCTTGGCTATTAGTGACTGGAATTTAATAGCATTTTTAGCAATTATGGCAGTGTATGTCGACACGTACGAACAGTAAACGTTTCCAGCCAATGGCTAGCCATGTTTATGTTTCCATTTTCCAGCCCGGTGAACGACCATTGTGCGTACGCTTTTTTTTTTTTTTTTTTCATCGTGTTTCTTATACGAATATCTTGTTGGTGTTGTCAGAATATTTAATCGGTAGTTAACTATTTCTTCATTTCCTTTTTTCAAGCATAGTTGGTTGTAGGTACCGTTGTGCGTTTTCATGAGTGAAATGTAACATCATCGGCACGTGTTACCACGTCCCTTCCGCCATTTTCCTTACCGCCGTCCACAATGAAGTGACACGAATATAATTTATGTATCTAAGTTTAAGTTTGTTTGCATCAGGAAACGTGCACAGTGTTAATTTTTCTGAATGATTCTGCAAATAAATTATATAATTCTAGTGACGAACAAACGTGATTTTAGTGAAGTAAACTTGGCAAGGATTGCTGTAAAAAAAAAAAAAAAAAAAACACGTGTTCAAGAGGTTGCAAATTTTACTAACAGTAAGGTTGCATGTATTAAAAATGTATTTATAAATCGTTAACACAATTACAGCATTTAAATGCACGTGGCCCGAAAAAGTCATACTTTTCACACTTTTGTAGTGAGTGAATAATATTTGTTTATTTGTCTACATCGTAAATCCGAGTGTAAGGTTAACTTCGGTCAAAGTGTGTGCATGTATGTATTGCTACATTTTTACGAATACGAACAGCGACGTATGTATCGCATTTTTTTTATTAAAGGTAAAATTTTCGAAGTTAAATAATTTAAATGTTATTTCCATATGAGCAAATTTTCCATTGCTCCATCCAAACAATATGCAACTCAAAATGCCACACACTCGTAAGAACATCAAAATAATGCCGTCTCACGAAATACGTAAAACTAAAGTCCCCCCACCCCCTCTTTTTCTCTAATTGTTCCTTTTCCCCTCGAAATTAATAAACTGAACCCCAACAAATTTAACGCGGTAAATACAAAAAAAACGAAACAAGTTGGAATGCCAACCTAGCTATAATATCCAACATTAATTACTGGACGGAAGTTAGCTACAGTCAGATTTTCAGTGCCTGCCATTACATGAACCACGAGGAAGGAGGAAAATGCAAGTGTGCATTTGACATAAAACATTCGTTCACAAACGTCATTTTCTTCAGTGACAAAACAGCTGCGGTGGAAGGATACGTTGTGGCCGCGCTACTTTTCCGGAACTGTCGAAATTCACCCCACTTGCGTTAAACGGGCAACGTTGAGATCTTTTCGCGGAGAACACCTATCCCTACTCGTGATTGTCGAGCCAACATATCTTCGACAACAGTCTGTTTTATCATTTTACGAACTGTGACTCAGCAAAGGTTACTTTGCGGACCAATAACAAACGTTCTGCTTTAGAACACGGGGGCCCTAATCGGCCCTGCGGAGTTGGGTAGCAGCCGTCGTGCAGGTATTGCCGCAAATGAAGAAAGAAAACTGTCGGACATGTGAGAGGCACGTTGAATCCTTGCTTATCGTGTTCGTTCGTTCAGTAGATTTGTAACCATGAATTTTATTACTGCATCTCTAGTGTTCTACGCACACCTTGGTAAACTTGGAGAAACCACGCATCTATTAATATTCGTGCTAGTTTGGTCTTAAGAACTTTGGTCATGAAAAATGTGTTATTTTTAGTTTGTATCACAAACTGTTCGACTTTCATACTTTCAGCGATGGCTTATTCCTCGCAAAAAAAAAAAAGGAAATTGAGCGTAACATTATTTTTCTTTATAAATGAGTAACGAAACCACAGTTTTATTGTTTTCAAAATGTACTACAGGCTATTTACCGTAAAGTGAGCACATTTTGAAGTCCTCTCATTTGGAACGATCGTGAATAAAAATATATTATCGCAGCTTTAGACTTTAACTTTCGAGTCCGGTGAAATATATAGGCCTATATTGTGTTCATTTATTACGTGGCAATATTTATTTTAAAAAGTGGTTGAAGGATAAAATATGGCCGATAGGAAAAAATAGCTTAGGGTCTTAAAAGCGCTCACTTTACCGCGAGCAGCATTTAATAATTTAAACTAAAATACGTACAGAAATTAGATAATTCACATTGAAAGAAGGTACAATAACTAATTCAAGACGTCTCTAAACTCGTACAAGAATTTTATTTATTTATTTTCTTTTGCAATTGAATAAAATTGCCGAAAATAAAGAAATTCATGCATATTTTTTATTTACGCCTGCCCCTGAATTTTGGTAAAATAACTTTTGCTAAAGATACCTTAAACATAAAATTAATTAAGGCGAAAGATTTTGGTTGCCATTATTAAACATTCAAAAAATGGTCGTGTTTATTTTATTCGTACATTACAAAAACAGTACAATTTCAACTTTGACACGTAATTTTGCCAAAACTAAGTGATGTAAAAAAAATTGTTTCCTGGAAAAAAAAAAAAAAGTGGCTAAAGACGATGTGTACAAGCTGGACAGTGCGCGGCCACAATATCAAATAACATTATTTTTCGTTACCAACGCCCTTGAGGATGCAGTACACCGGAACATGTTTGGCGTGATCGAGAGACAGATAAAGAAAACGGGAGCTATAGGGACGATACTAGCACGCGCGCCCAGCTCCCCATCGCCTCTACACGCAAGGCTCGCAGCATTCCCATCGTGGCGCTGCACTGTGCAAGTCATATTATCTCTAACGTGTCCATAAAAGTGGGAATTTATTACACGCGATAAAACCCCGCAGATTAACTACGTCTAGATTATATGGTTTTACTCTCCTCGTACTTATTTGGGAAACTATCCCGGAAAGCTCTGAAAAAGCGTGTTATATATATATATATATATATATATATATATATATATATATATATATATATATATATATATATATATATAACCACTTTCACGTTTTTGTTTTCTTTGAAAACTGTCAATATGGTAAAAGCAAAATCACGCGGCCTTATACAATTCGTTTCTACCTTTTCTGTGAACGACTCGTAGACCCGGAATATTTATTTGCCGAGATATACGCACACGTTGAATTCACGGAAAATATCTTAGTACAGCATCCTTAAAATACATAAATTCTCATATAATCCATTAACGGTTACTTCCAACTTTTCTGAAGCCCTGCTATAGTTCTGCTCCTAGGATATTCCTCCGTCTCATACAAACAAAGCTTAACCGAGTCCAGAAAATCGCACCAAAGAGACAACGCACTCACTTTAGTAATATTTTGCATAAGAACTATTTGTTACTTTATGCTGTCCACGGTAAAGTGAGCACTTTTGAGGCCCTAGTTACTTTTTCCTTTTATCTAGTCTATATTTATCCTTTGCCGTCTTCTTAAATAAATATTGCCATGTAAGTAATAAACACACTTCTGTCGCACTCGGAAGTTAACTTCTAAGGCTAAAAAATATGTAGTTATAGAAAACATTATTCCAAATTAAATGGCTTTCAAAAGTGCTCACTTTATCGTGAACAGCGTATAGGTATTAATTACCAACACACCTATTTCCTCCTCGTTTTTTTTGAACGAAATATAGTTATTTACAGATAAATAAAAGTAAAAATTCCAGTTTAACCCAAAACAGGGTACCTTTATGTTAACAGAAGTATACCACGCATGTTATACATCCCATGTATAGGAAACAAACAAACACTTCACACCCGCGGTGATTTTCCAAAGATTTGGTTCAAATACTGTGAAGAAACCGTGCTTCATTGCGTAAACTACTCGCGGGCATAGACTTAAATGTTCAAATGTCACTGAAGGAGGGAGAGGGGGAAAGATGACGAGAGACTAGTTTCCTACAGCTACATAGTTACAGCTAATCGGCAAAAATGAAGGCGTTTCTACTCACCAGCGTACGATTCCCCACATATGAAGAAGTCGTTCTTCTGCAGCTCAGGGAACATCGCGAAGAACTGCACCATCGCGCTGTACAGTTGCTCTCCCACTTCGTCTTCGGTCGTCACGTACCCAGCATCGTCCGTGTAGCTGAAACCTGCGCCGGCGCGATGTTCGCGTCACACTGACGTCACACTCGGCGAACCAGCGACGCGTGTGCGAACTGTTGCAAGGCTGAGATGCGTTTTGCTGCGTGCTGTACCTAGTTCACCGCATCGGCCACTTGAACGCGGCAATGCAGCCGACGTCGCAGCACGTGTGTGATGGGTGCTTTGCCGCTCTCTCGTGAGTGGCCGCAGTACATTCGATCCCCCCCCCCCCCCGGGCTCCACTCTGGTTAATGGTTCCTGCTGCGTGCGCCGAGCTTACCTTGCAACACTTCACCACACGCCACTGTTCACGGTAAAGTGAGCACTTTTGAATGCTCTCTCATTTGGAATAATAGTCAACGAATATACAGAATGCTCGGAAATTCCCCTTAAAAACTCCTAGGACTTGTAGAGGGGACTGACAACCGCTTCAAATCAGGTGTATGACTCGTCCACTTCTGCTAAGGGAAAGAGCAATGTCTCGGATGTGCCTCTGTTGGCATGCAACAGGGTACGCCGTACATTACTTCAGACAATCACCTGATGGCACTCGACGTCTACCCTGCCTCGAGCCCCATTCACGCGCCTTTGTGTCTCCGATTAATATTGTTGAGTACACGTTTGCGGAATACACAGACATGATTCTTGAGTATGGCATAGCTGAAAGTAATGGAAGAGCAGTTCGCCGGCTGTATTAAGAGCGTTATCCACAACGTGCGACACCATCGCACACCCTTTTTACCACAGTTACGCAACGGCTCCGAGAACACGGTACCTTCACCACCAACAGGTACGACTGTGATACTCCGAAGAGACGCCGCACTCCCGAATTGGGAGAGGCTGTACTGCATCATGTTGAACAGAGCCAGTCAGCGAGTACGCGAACAATTGCACATGCACTGGGGCTCGAGGCAAAGTACACAAACTTTCCGTCAGTATCCACAGACTCGAAAGAGCACAGCTACAGTAGTGTAACTTTAAAAATGGGCATACCTGTTCCAGCAGGATTGTCTATGAAGATGATGGAGTGGTTCTTGTGCCAGGAATAAGGGTTCCTGATTAAGGACGCGCCATCTTCAGCCACGAAGAACGGTCCAACCTCCATGAAGAGACCGTAGAGGGAGGACGCCCCAGGACCTCCTTGCAGCCACACAAGTACTGGAGCGTTCTCATAGTCCTCCTGGGAACAGTCATTTCAGTTCCCGGTGACACGTGAAGAATGTCAAAGTAAATATACGTTTTGGTGGTTGCCACAGTACACACACAAGCAGCTATAACGTAGTCATTTGTCGCATTAGTTGTTAAGTAAAGGATAAATACTGGAGCCATTCTGTAATCCAGGATTTCAAGGATCAAAACTTTGTTCCTATAGCTGACTCTCAGTCACAACGAAAAATTAACTTCTGACGGGACACCAAATATATATTTGCAAAACACAACATGTAGTATACTTTTCCTTCATTCCCGTAGTCAATCTCTTAATGATATGTCTATTATTGTGCACTTTTAATATGCTTTATTTAAAAACCGATCTCATCGCGGAGTATGCTACTGTATTTCGTGAAAGAGAGACTGCATATATATCTACATATTCACGCAAGTATATTCACAGCCCAAAATAGCCATCTCCCAATATGCACAGTTTTTATTCGCATTAAAAATATATTTCAGTCGTGTGACTTAATATGGAACCAATATAAAAATAAAATAATGAACACACTAAATAATATTTAATTTCTAATTTTAACACACTATCAAGCAGTTATGGCGTCGATAAATCGCTTTTAATTTCCCGCATGTTTTTACCTAAGCTAACTTTTCTTAACAAAATCTTCTTTAACTCTTATTAAACACCAAAGTTCTCAGATATTGGTTTTAACGACAGCCTGTTTGTTAGGCGGGGTAAGCACAACACGATAAACACGAGGGTGGTCGCATTAGCCATCCCTTGCACAGGATAGAAGGGCACAATCAGATGCTACACATGCCCAACCTCACGACACTAAGCATTTCCTTCTTAGTCACATTTACTCCACAATGTATGTCTAGATACACATTAGGAAAATTAGATAGCATTCGTTTGCACGATGTTTACATTTGAGAATGTAACTTCAACCAAATAACTGAATATGAAAATTTAAGTGAATGTCAAAATTAACGTAAATAGGATATAGAATACCCATCAGACAGCAGACTCCCAAAATAAGTTTTAAATAATTGACAGCTTAAGAACAGTAATGTTTAATTAATTGAGTTTTCATGCCTGCCACTTTTATGCCAGAAGTAAGTCACTCATGACTACTGAGTATTCGAGCACGAAACTTCGCAGTCCCAAAATCTCACAATTTTGTTTAAAAAGTTTTCAGTTTAGTTGTTGGCATATAAAATAAACTGATCATGATAAAAAACCTGGAATTATTACTTGTATAAAAAATATTTTCGTAGCTTATGTTTCGAAGGCGAATAAAGCCATGGGAACTCGAAGCATTAACCATATAATCTCATCACTATGTGTGATTGTATTCCAGCGATTACAGATAACCCCCAGTAAAAAATAAATGTGTCTTAAAACGTAACTTAAGTACAAATATCACCTTCACGCCATAACCGGGAAGAAACTGAATACATGCGTGTGTCATACAGAAATTAATGTATTTTCAGGCATACTTCACGTTAATAAAAAAATTAGTTCTGTCTTTGTATCATATTTATGTGGGCATTAATATAGAGTTATGGTATCATTAATTTTACGCCGTAAACACACGCGAATAAAATGAGATTTTCTGGATAACGTTCACCAATATTCAAATCAAAATGAAGATAACTGTTTCTGAAGAATGTTTTATGAGTGTGGGAGCGGCTTACCTCGGCGGGGAAGAACCAGAAGAAGAGGTTGGAGTCGTAGGTAGTGTTGACGGTGAAGAAGCCGGAGTAACTGGGAATGTCCTGGGGGAACGGTTCTCCCGTCACCCTGGACAGGTTCCTGGCCACCTCTACCTGCCCGGCCTCTATGTACCTGCTGAGGATCAACTTCTCTCCCGCGTCGTCGCCCAGGTACACCCGGGGCTGCTCTTCAGAAGGACTCCTCGACAGGAAGGCGGCCGCACGGCCCGCAGCTAGCAGCAACACGCACAGCACTCCTAGAGACATCGCGACACAACTATGCCGATCTCGGCGATTATTTCAATTGACCATCAGCAATTCCTGATAACGCAATCTGAGATTAAACGGCTGAAAAACAATTCACTTGTATGATATTGTGATATTGTGAATAACCTTGACAAGACGTTCTTAAACTTTGTGATTTTGAGGATCCGTTTGATATAATTTTCATTTGGCCGAACCCCAGACCATATCTTTACCACGAACTAAGAAAATGTCCCCATGTATACGACCTATTTACTTTCCGCTATACAAATACTTACAGTGTCAATTTCGTTTAAAAACAAAATAAAAAAAAACCAACGTTATTAACAACGAACACGTTATATAGTTACATCATAAATGGAGAAGGCTGGGTCTATTCTGCTCACTTTACATTCAATGCCCTTAATACATTTCTTTATATAAAGATGGAAATATTTTAACCTATTATAGCGGACGAGCTGCACAAATATATAATTATATGAAATAAAGTATATAAAGAAACTATGATAAACTATACTTGTGAACGTGACAAACTTGCAAAAATGTTAAACTTTCGTTGTAATTCCGCTCAGAAATGGGGGCTATTCCACTCACAGAAAATCTTTGGAAAATGTAATATGTACTTTAAATGTTTAAATTACTTTTGCCTACATCACCTACACACAATCCGCGAAACCACACTTGAGCTATCTTGCATGCAGTAGTCACCTATTCTTACTTATTTTTCTGAAAAGTATTTTAGAACAAAAAAAAACCACACGGTGTATTTACAGCTGTTGTAGGTATGTTACATTTTCAAACTGATATTTGATCTGTGAAATGAATGTAAGGCAGGAATTTACTATCGGGTACGTAATATGGGTTAAATGAAAATATACCTGTACATTAGAATCCGTTTAACTGTTTTGTTGACTGTCACATTTGATCTCACTTGATGCGGTGTGTAAACAAATCCTCTTCTGCTATAAAACTTCATCCACTCGAAAAAGAAATTTCTTGAACACGTTAAGATGCCCATGTGAAACAATGCATGAAAAGTAATTTACCCATCCACAGGTGCAATATTTTTTTTTTGAAAGTGAAATCACTATTTATATGTGGAATATTGAATGGCAAATTGAGCAACATTTCCTAGTTTCTTTATTGAAAACCTTCTGTGGAGTCATTTCCATGTTTCTCGTTAACAAATTATTTTATTATATTTTAATATTTAACTAATTTATTTGAGAAAAGCACTCAGGGCTTTTCAATAGAAAGTGTTAAAACATCGGCACAATTGTTAATGATAACCTAGAAACAGAATCCAGAGCAAGGCACGATGAATCGAAAGTAAATTTTGTGAAGGCTTCTCTATTCCCAGAAACTAATTTTTTTTTCCGGCAGTAAAGAAAGCAATAATCTACACCCTCCTCATACCGCCAACAACATGCAAATTAGAGCGCTAATCTACCACTCTGTTTCGTGGAAAGACACAGCTAATATCTACAATGAAGGAAAACAGCCTTTCAAGTTTGTCTCTTTTGAGCATCCAAGAGAAAATGTGAACATCATGGACCTGGACGAGAAAGCCGTAAACCAGTAACTACTAGTAAAAGTAACATACAACTGATATTTTGTGACAAATTTTAGAATTTCAAGAACATGTTTTCATGTATTCCGAGTACTGTAATAAATTTTGGACTTAATCCTAATCTTGTTCACTAAACTTTAAAATGTATAGCTTTACATACGAAATAATTTTTGGTTTAAGTATTAGAATTTTCGTATCCAAAAGAAACAATTTTCGCAGTAATTTACTAACAACTAACACTGGAGGACGACCGATTATTAAGCTAACTTATTCCTTATTTATCTTTTGTAATTATCTTGTGCATAAAATGCCCTGTTCAAATTTGAGTACATGTACGTGGTCGAAAGATAATAAAATATATTTTGAAAGTTTCTGGGAAAAAAATTATAATGTAACATTGTGTACGAATAAACAAAGCAAAATTATTTCCAAATATTGCAATTACTGCAGGTGTCTTCACATGTATACATCTTTGTCAATCCCTCCAAAATAATTTCGATCAGAGGAAGAGATGTTATATATTTAGCACACTTGACCTTGGCCCCTCCCTGGGTTCCATAAGATGGGCGCCCTTTCTGTCTTCTCTAAAACACATTTAGTTACATGTGGACATATTTAGAAGGGAAGAAGGGCACAGATGAACTAGTATCATGCATTAATGACTGACTGACAAACACATTTTCCTACAAGCACCCGTACTGATAGACTTCGCAGAATTATGTGCGAGTCAGAAATAATACAATAATGTTTACAATACCTGTTTATTGGCTGGTGTATGAAGCACCAAAGCAACTTAAGATTACATTGTTCTTCCCTGTGCCTGGGCACAGGGAAGAACCTGCAGAGGAAAAACAGCGGAAAAACAAAAATAATTCGAAAGTGGAAACAAACAGATATTTGCACAAGAAATTTCGTTCATCTATGTTGTATTATTTACATTGCTGAGTTTTTGTAAGCTTGTAAATCCGCACACCATACATTCTAGTGGATAACAACAATATCGTGTCATTAAAATGTGGGCCGGCATCTTCGGACAATGATATGATGTGGTTGGACCATTATTTATACTACTGACCTCACCTACTTAACTGACTTCATCCACATGACCTTTCTTAGTGAAACCTCGACAGAAATGCTGAACAACGTACCACTGAATCACAGAATGCTTAGGAATACCGGAACTAAAGAGCCACCTTTGCCGCTGACTCCAGCCACACAAGCCAAGAAAATGTCGGGACTCTGTTGGCCAATCAGTTCCAGGTAACTCTCTTACAAGCATACAACACAGCCAATAGAAAACCTTCCCACCAGCGCACGTAGTAACCAATAAGACCTTATGGGCAAAAGAAACGAGTTATTTGCTTTCAAACATGATCATGACTTCCGATACTTCCTTAATATGTGTACATTTGAGGGTTTTTTTACTGTTGATGTTTTTACTGATGAGTTTTAGTCTGTTGATGGCAAACTGAGCAGTTTTGAAAATCCTGATTAAGATCTACTTGTATGCACTTTGTATATTCATCCACCACCATAAGTAAAATTAACATTGCCATGGGCCTGATAACTTTATTCATGCATCGGCCAAGTGAATATGTGAAATTATTATAAATGTAAATAAACACCTCTCATAGAGTGTGATATATACATAGAGAATTCAAAAACGTATGTAATATACAAAAAAAGAAAGCATTGCATTTAGATAATACCAACGGTGCCGATATAAAGCATACAATTAAAATTCTTTTTTAAAAATCGTTTTTTCCATATCATTGACAAATAAACACGCAAGAACAACAAACCTAACTTAATGATGTCTCTGACTAGGGAGGGTTTCCTGCTTTCCACTGCAGCTTCGTACCATTAATGGCCTCCATGTGCATTGTACAGGTCCCTAACATGTCGTGGCATGCTTGTAATCAATGTGCTAATGTCATCTTCCGGACTAAGGTCCCATTCCACCTGGGCAGCTCTTATGTGACCTAGAAGTGTTTCTGGAGGTTGTGGACGATTATAGACTGCTGTTTTCAGCTTGTCCTAGGCATGTTCTATGCCACCCAACTGCCTTTTCTCACTTTATACATAAATTCAATGTTAAGACATGTAATTACTTACCCTCCGTCGTTACCAAATATACTGGACACAGTCCAGTCATTACGGCCATTAAAATAGATGCAGTCTCGGAAAGTGGCATTTTTCAAAGGTTGATTACAAAAGTGATCAATTAACCAGATTATATTAACCTAAAAACTATTATTCTCATGCTATTACATATATATTGGGTAATATCACACAGTGTGCTTTAGGTTGAATATTTTGAAGATAATTCGAGTGTTTCTTCATGCAAGCAGATTGTTGTCCGATGTTTTTAATCTCATACTGGGTCTTATCATAAGTGGTGTCGTTAGCAGCGTGTTTAAATAAACGCCGAGAGCGGCATAGTTGTGTCGCGATGTCTCTAGGAGTGCTGTGCTTGTTGCTGTTAGCTGTGAGCCGTGCGGCCGCCATAAGGTACCCCGGCTTCCTGTCGTGGAGTCCTTCTGAAGAGCAGCCCCGGGTGTACCTGGGCGACGACGCGGGAGAGAAGTTGATCCTCAGCAGGTACATAGAGGCCGGGCAGGTAGAGGTGGCCAGAAACCTGTCCAGGGTGACGGGAGAACCGTTCCCTCAGGACATTCCCAGCTACTCCGGCTTCTTCACCGTCAACACTACCTACGACTCCAACCTCTTCTTCTGGTTCTTCCCCGCCGAGGTAAGCCGTTCCCATACTCATAAAACATTCTCTACGAAGTTCGCAGACTTGATTCATTGATTGTGGCCGCATCAGAGTCGTTTCTCTCAACGTTTCGGATGACATCGGCATGGTCACGGGGCAGTCGGGGTAAGGACTGCTCATGGCTGTTCAGGTGTTGCAAACAAAATATTTTATGATGCGTGCTGCACATAGTCGACACAACAATTTCTTCATTGTCCCAGCAAATGATCTATAGGCTATATGTTCAACTACAGTTATCTGAAACAATTATTATCTAGACCAGTAAGACTGTTTGCGAATCATTTACCCACAGGTTAGATAATTTGTCACTGAGCTCGCAGTGTGCAGTACGGACTAAAAATTACCTATTCAGGCATAACGTACACAATTGTGTACACTGGGTCTGAATGCATTAAGACTTGACATATTGAAAGAGTAGAATGTAAAAGTGGTCACCATTTCGTGAATTATACATCTTAGAGTAGAGATTTGCCCTTAAGTATCATGTGTACTTTCCGAACAATTCCACAGTTCTACTAGGATACAGCATGTATAAAATGAGACAGTTCATGGAAACGCCATTCTCACATATAGCAGAAGGATACACAATGAGAAAGAATGTAAATTTTAAGCAGGGCTTGCAAAAGTCTCAGTTAATAATGTGTTAAAGTCTCAGTTAATAATAAGGTGTTGCCTGCTGGTTGTAACGAGAGCGCCTGTTACCAGAGCACTCCCCGATACTGACCAGGCCGAAGGATGACTTTGCAGACTTCTTCTTCAGCAGCAGTAGAATGTTGCCTACTGTATACTGTCACTGTCCTGTTCGAAAGGTCGCGGAAAATGGTTTTACTGTATCTGCAACCCAGAAGCCAAGAATCAAGAATCTGAACAATCTTTACAAAGCATTCATTATATGTTTATAAAATTCTTGTAAAACATTACACAGAAATGATTTATTTTGCTAATGTGTAAACAGTGGGACACAGAAGCATAAATTATACGGGCCTTCTTATGAAAAAAATTTCTTTATTTTAAAATGTCATTGGGACATTTTAAAATTTGGTGGGAGTCTGTCGCCATAGCCGCCACCATGGCCCCTACAACCACACTGTGTAGTGTCAACTATGTTCAACCCAAAAACTTAAAGTTCAGAAAGTATTGCAAAATTCATCTTCCCTAGGTGGCGAGGAACTTTTATTCTTCATAGGCATTGACCAGTAGATATTAATTCCTATATGTAAATGATACATTCCATAAATATCTTCTCTAATTTTCATATATTCATAGTATTCAGAAAACAGTAGCACAGTTGAGTGTGTGTATGTGCATCACGATTATTTGATTTGCTTTTCAATAGTTAAAAAAATAACTATTTTGCCACTAATGTTTGCAATTTCACTGTAGGAAAAAGTAAAATTCTTTCATAGAATTTTAAAATACATCCTTTGGAGGGAATACTTAATTTTTTATACAACAAGTTTCGAAAGTTATCAAATAAATGCCACAGCAGTTTAGCGAGGGGATGAATGCACTCTGTCCGTGTCTATCATTATGGGTTTAAAAATATAAATAACTTAACCTTGCAGAATTACCAAACCTAAAAGTGATGCAAGGCAAAAATCTAGCTAACCTGGTGTTCTAATAAATGAATGTTAAGATTGCTCATTTATATTTATTCTGGTATTGCTGCTATCCAAACCTGTAAGGCATAAAGCCCGTAAACGGAAATATCTATGTCTTATCTCAATATGCAGCAAACAGTCGTAGTTTTAACGAGTCTGATGTTCCTGGGATCTCGAAACAGCTACCAAACAAATAAGACAAGATACAGCCCATTTTACCTCTGCCTAGAGATCTGCATATTTCTGTATTCCTGGATTCTGACCTTATTCGTTTCAATCTAAATAAAAAAAACTTTGTTGGAAATATGTCGATATAACTTAAAGCGAGTCTGCCTGCGAAGTGAAATATGGTAGGTACAACGTTCTTGAAAACATAAAATATAATGCCATGTATGAAGAGGCACAGCTGACTATTCTGCAAAAGTGTAACTCACTTATATTATGTTGTACATAAATAAGTGTAAGGCAGTTAAGAATATCGTTCCCGAGAAGTACTAAAATGGACAGTGTGCTTTGCAGACTGCATTTACTCTTTTGATTGCCTATTCTTGGACTAAACCTAACTAGGCAAATAAATAAGTAGGTGATCTACTATCAGCAAGCTTAGAATCATGCTACACTGCAGACTGCAGTCGCTTTGATGGCGTATATTTAACAGGAAGACTCTCTTCCATACGCTAAAGTAACCAACATTTTTTAAAAGAAATACAACCCTCCTATTAGAAATGCACAGTACGTCATTGGATTCTGCCCTACATGCAAATATTTTTCAGCCAAAATTTTAACAATAAATGTACACCTAAACCCTTTTCGTATCTGTGTAGCTTCATCTCACTCACAGTTTAATATATCCTGGTCATGTAGGTAATATAATGGCCAAGATGCCAATTGTTTATTTTACCATTCTATGCCTCACCGAGAACTGATGTTCATGATCCCAGGAGGACTATGAGAACGCTCCAGTACTTGTGTGGCTGCAAGGAGGTCCTGGAGCATCCTCTCTCTACGGTCTCTTCATGGAGGTTGGACCATTCTCTGTGGCTGAAGATGGCACGTCCTTAATCAGGAACCCGTATTCATGGCACAAAAACCATTCCGTTATCTTTATCGACAATCCTGCTGGAACAGGTACGTCTTACGTCGTTATGGTCTCTATAGTAAACAATTGGATTTCCTCTGCAGTGTCGCATTCCTATAATCCTAAGATGAATAATTTTGTCCATTATGAGTTACTTTGTGGGCCTCACACAAACTCGCCCATAGCGAGAATTTTAAGAGAAGGGAGATTGGAGCGGTTCTTAACAGAATGGTCTTCAGAGCTGATGATGGTGAAGCGATATTAGAATTGAGCAGTGTGAGAATGTAAGGACAAAGGAAACCAGAGAAGAGGGATCATGTCACTTCTGGCTCACTTAGCACAAGAGTGGCCTAAGATTCATTTGGTGCAAGAGAGGACTAAGTGTCAAATTTTATTTGCAAATGAGATTAAATAATTGTTTGATTAATTTAATAATAAATCGATTATTTAAATAAATAAATAAAATTAATCGATTAATTAAATAATGTTTTGATATCAGTTTTTTGTATTAATTAATTCCTTGATATAAAAAACATTACTAATTTGTTGGTGCCGTACGGGTGACATTGGTGGAGGAGGATCGATGTGTTCTCTGTGAGGTCCTGGAGTAGATCGACCAGAGGAGTGGGCTGTAATTGTTTATATAGTAGTTAATGTTACTGTAAGAGTAGCATAAGGACTATTTTTTACATTTTATTTTTTTTATGTTGGTGGAGCACATTCATGCGGGGCGTACTGGCCCACTAGGGGAGTGAGGTATGGCTGGAGTGAGCCCACATTTGTCAATTCTGGCTAACTTCATTAGAATGACATGTAGTGGAGCAGGAGCACGCGGGTATGTTCTAGCTCACTACAATTTATGTTCAAATAGCTAAATGAAATAAGTACGAATCGTTAACCAAAAGACTAACCATGCGATTACCGAATGGAATGCAAGATTTACTTAAATTAAACAAATGGCCAGCAAATATAACATTACTCCACCCTCCTCCCCCTTCACCGCCCAACAAAAGTACACATACATGAATATAAATACATAATATACTGTCTCTCATCGACTTTCAAAACACACATCGAAATACAGATTAAACCAGATGAACTGATTGATTACAACATAAATTAAATGTAATAGATTACCACCCAAACAATATGAATGGTTGCACAATAATTGTAAATCCATTCCCCATCAATATAGATATGGATTATTAAATGAATAACACATCAAATATTATTTAAAACATTTTTATTTAGTATAAAAACAATTTACAAAATATTGTAATTCAATCTTGTAAGATCTTGATTCTTCACCCATGAGTAGTGTGCTTTTGAGAAATAACCCCCCCCCCCCCCATCAAACCAATTATATATATTTTTTCCTTTTAATGGTTTTAGCTACCAAATATTCATTTGGCGAAGAACCTTTTTGCAATTTATGTTTGTAAAAACTGCCTTTTATGGGCTGTCGGTCAAAGGTTTCTATTTAATACACTCTGGGAAATGAATTTCTAACTGAAATAATTTTAAATATTTCATAATACAAATTAACCATGTATTTCTTCTCAAAGATTCCTTTCTGCTTCGAGGTACATATAAATTTACCAACTTTGAACTTTGGTTTTCTTTCGTAGATTACTTTAACATTATTATATACAGTTTTCATCAAACTATTATCCGTAACCCTTTCAGGCACCATTTTGATAGTCCTATGATATCTGGAACTATAAAATTTATGTATTTAAGGCAAAACATCAACCAAATTATAGGTTCCCTTCGATGTGAAATGTTTGTATATTAGCTGTTTCAAACTCTTGTTAAATCTCTCGACAACACTGGCTTTAAGGCCTGAATACATTATGTAATGATTGATACCACAATCAGTCATTAGTGTCTGGAAAGAAACGTTAAATAACTCAGTTCCTTTATCGGTCTGGAGTGCATTTGGGGTACTTTCTCGCAAAATGATCTTCATTGCTTCGCTAACCTGTTTCCCTGTCTTAAACTTGACAGGTATATCCCAACCACATTTGGAATAAACATCTCTTACGGTTAAAATATATGTGTATCCCTTATTGTATTTCGAAAGCAATGTTGTTTCACACAAATCAGCTTGAAAATAATCATTTAAGCCTTTAGTAATAACACATATTCTAGGAATTTTTATCCTTCCAGGGGCGTGAAGCTCTTGAGCAATCTTACTGAAGTTCATTGGTAATATAACCATTTTCACTCAATCCTTAAATAATAGAAACAATTTCGTTTGTATGTGGATTATTCGCAGACTCTCTCGAAGCTATGAGAAATTTTAATATATCGACCAATTCATTAGGATTGTTCCAATATACAGGAGAAAACCGATCACCAACTTCAGTTTTATATATTTCACTTCCAGCAATATCGCTTAATAAATGTAGTTTTGGATGGTTTTCATCACAATAATAACTATTATCTGCATTCGTGCAATGAACAAGATCATAATATTTCTCCAAATCGATATCGGAATAACCATTCAGAACTTTTTAAAGAAATAATTCAAACAATCCTTCACTAACATTAGTTACAGAATCACCTACTTGAATTCTATTCTCAGGCAAAAACTTAATTACCGAATCTCCCAGAAGCCATATATTTCCATGACGATATACACCAAATACAGTATCGCATATAGGCGAAGATCGTTTTATAGCTAAATAACATTGTGTCAATTGAGACAGCTCTTTCTTATTTGAAGGTTCTTCCAATTTAATTCCCACTGGTGTTTTATTAAACGTATATTGGCACGGAATGTAATGTATCTATTCAACTTGTAACAGGTTTAAACATTTCTTCATTCAAAACATCCTGTTCCATTCGATCATTTTTAGCTTGTAAATATTTCGCCTTTACAGCAGATATGACTTTATGTAATTGTGAAGCAGAGTCAGACATTTTCTTTGTTTACATTACATTGCAACTACTTATATATGAATTATGTTGTTGGTTTTTAGTGGGTGTATTAGGTTGAATAGATTGTGCTTTTTTAATCTTACCGACTTTACACAAAAGTACGTCTAATTTACTCACAGCTTTAACCCTCAAATCGTTATTAAATAGTTTATTCGAGATTTAAAATCATCAATTTACTTTTTCAATTCCATTTGCATAGCTAAAGCAGATGTTTTACTGATCAATTCAACACATATATTGCATCATTTCATCCATTTGTGTATCAAATTTCTTTGTAATCGTAGTGCTTACCATTTCATTTTTTACATTTTTTGAATGTTCCAAATGTTTGTTTGTTCTAGTTTCTATATTTTGCAATGCAATCATCAAATTTGCAAATATTTCCGAAATATAACTAATATTAGCAGATACTTTTGTAATAGTTTCAATTATGTTTATTAATTTCTCTTGCATATAGGTCGATTGCAATTTAAATACGTTTAGTGTGATGGTATTTAAGTCTTCCACATAAAGTATATTTATTGCATCAGTATCTTTCACAGCCATATCCACATTACTTAATTTATGTCCATTCAAATCACAATTCCCATCGTGATTTCTCATTAAACAGGTATTGTAATGATTGCATTTTATACTGCTGTATCCAAACTTTGAAATACTCATTATTCTTCATTGGGAAGTAAAAAATTGCCAAATCCAGACTTGTATCTTTCTTTATATAGGGGAAGCATTGGTATGATTACCAGAAAACCATACTTGTTTTTCCAAGAGTAAAAACACATATTTTAAAACTTTGTAAATGTCGTATCGCCTATAACGTGATCATTGTCAATATGTTGTAAATTCATGTTGTCCATTTTAAACACAACTAACAGATTTGCATTATTGTGCAAATTATGTTTTGGAATACATGCATAACTTTGAGATAGACAAAAACAATCGACATTTGAATGTCTACCAAAACTAAAGTATTGTTGTAATTCACCCTGCAGTATGCACCAAACATCGTCAAATATAAATACATAATTGGGCAATGCTTCATTTGGTGGCACAAAATCTTCTTTATTTGTAAAAGGGAAATATCACATTTCTTTAAATAACGATAAAATAGTTGCTAATTGTTAATATTTATATTGTATTGTTTTAGAAAACACATATATTTTCAGACTTAAGTCCATTTGGATGTTCCAACAGCAACTTAATAACACATGTTTTTCCACGTGAAGGACCACTTATTGTACAACCTATATTTGGAGGTAAACGAATACCATGTTTATGTTCAAGCACATTTTATTTTGTATTTACAATTACCTATAGATCAAAATTTGTTTTATAACCTTCATTTATACAGTATTAGGTAATATACTAATGTAAAAACTATAAATGTAGGTCTATATATATGTTTGTGTTCAGTTGAAAACAAAATGGCCTGTACCAAATATAACCAAAAAGGACATGGAGTATTGAATACATTGATTAACAAATTACCATTAGAATTATATTTACCAAAATACGATTATTGCAGACCAAGAACTAAGCTTGCAAAATGTATGGAACAGAACGATCAAGGAATCAACGCTTAGGATAACACTTGTAAAGAACATGATATAGTATACGATCTAACAAACAATTTAAAAGAATTACATATAGTGGATACAAGCAGCAAATATAAGGAAGAATCTGCGTACATCAACAGGTGAAAACTAGATGCCTGGGTAGTTGACAAAGTTATGTGGGCGAAGGTTAAAAAAGGTATGGGTGTAAAATGGAAAACAAAATGAAAAACCAAGAAAGGTGGAATATTACATTCATATTTCCAGCATTATCAGCACTTGGAGCTTTAATGGGAGGCATTTCAGCTCTTGCTAAATCAAGTAACTCAAGTGGTAAAGGAATGCATCTTAATCTATATAAAGTCAGTCAAGGATGAAAAACCCCCAAACAATGAAAGAAACCCAGGAAGTCCTAAATAGTCTTCTAAAATGTGCATTAACAAACAAAGATATTAACTTATTTGTAAAGAAACTGGATATTCTCTATTTCTGAGGTGTGTATATTAGAGACAAATTACCAAAGAAACCAAACCTTTACGAATGTATGATTGTTAATTTAGATTCGAAACAAAATGAAAGAAGATATTGGGTTGCAGTAATTAAAAACATAAATCAATAATTATATTACAACAATTTTGGCGATTTACGTCCTCCAATTGAAATATGCAATTATTTGAAAAACATGTAATTAAGATACAATTTAAAAATGGAACAATTACCAAATACAATCAATTGTGGTAATTTAGGTTGATTTTTTACTATAAATAGGTTATATAAGTCGATGTATCAGTAAAACAGTTTAGTAATATGTCAATTACAGTGATATTAAGTGGAAGTTCGTCGCAATTATGGTCGTATATTTCCCAGCTTTGGAGTTAGATAAAGAATGACAAATAAGTCTAATCGAATTCATTACTAACAATAGCATACCAAACATTGATATAGTCAATCAATCATTTATGTTCAACAATGGTGAAAAACCACATAAGATCGTGATACTGGTAGGATCTTACCTGAAAATGTACAGTTCCGGTTATGTCGAAATCCAAACATGTTAACTAGTGTGATGTATAGTGATATCGATATCGATTTCACAGAAGACAATTTAATTGCAAATATGTTAGGTTATGAAAGGAGAGTGTATCCAGCCAATAAATTACACAGTTTGTCAAAATAGGTCAATATATTGTCGGTTAATGTATGCCATATAAATGTTAATACTGTAGGCAGATATTATCTGAATGGAAAACCGACAAATACAATACATGAATTCACATGTGCGGTGGCTCTGTTACAAAATAATTGAAAAACCGAATACATTGATATATCTTCCAGTAACAGTTAATCGAGTAGATGAATTAGTTGTTACAATTGTCGATCAAGATGGTAAACTGATTAATTTTAGAAACAAAGAAATTAATGTTCGATTACATTAAAATAGACTATATAAACATGTGCATTCTGTTTTTTTGCAATCAAAATGGATGTCGTGTAAAATAGTAAATGCACTTGTAAAGTAGGCACTTCATTTAAAAACTATGTTTCCAAAAAACCTATTATAAAAAAGTTGCTATGAAAATATGTAAACAGAAGCATAGAATGATCATTTAAAGCATGATACCTGTAAAGTTAACACAGGGCAATGAATTGTAATTAAAAGAATTAGCATATACCATTAATGGAAATGGAAGGCATACTTAATGTTGAAGAACCAATAAGTTATGATGATGCAATCACCAATGCGGAACTACATTTTATATGAGCCATTCCAAGCAGGACCATATACATTTCCATCAGAAATAAGGATTGCTATACAAAATCACGATATTTACACATTACCATCGAAATCAAGTTTAAGGTTTATAGGAATAATTAAAAAGACAGCCAGTGCAACTAATCCAGCAACTACAGGAACAGTGAGAAATGGATTGCTTCATTTATCGATAGAATTGCATATATGGCCAATGGTGTTGAAATCGACCAATCACGGGATGTTGGAATTACTTCCATGATAAAACAATATCTCTCGGAAACTATAAACAATCTTTGTACAGGGTTAATGGCTGGGTGGAGTGATGCTAATAATTTTACACAACAAATACATCCAGGTGGAAAATATGAAATTGTTATACCAGTAAGTATGGTTTTGTGTTTTGCTGAGGACTACAAACATGTAATAATAAATGCTAAAGAAGAATTAGTTATTCTATTCAGTAACATGCATTTGAATGCAATATACAACATGGCTAATAATGAGGAATGTGTAACATTTTGAACTAAACAGTGTCGAATGGCTAATGTCACATATTGAAACTAACACTCATGAACATGTAAAGTTTTTAAAATAAATCGAAAAAGGGAAGATACTAGATATTCCATCCAAGTCATGGGCTTTGGAGACATCTCCAGCACTACTGACATCACAAAACGTAATTTGGAATGTGAAATCAAGTTTTTCATCTGAGAAACCACAATTTGTCGTTATTTGTTTTAAAACAAATTGACAAAATAATTTAAGAGCTGATAGATCAGTATTCGATATTTGTGATATGAAAAATGTTAAACTGTATCTAAACAGTCAAACTTATCCCTATACCAATTTAAATGCAAACTTTGGAAATGGGGAATTCCTTATTTGCCACAACATGTAATCATAGTTCCAGGAAATATATTATAACAAAATGAGCTCACCGATCCTAGAACCTGAATCCTTTAAAACCAGAAGAACATTGTTTGTATTTGATGTAAGCAAACAACACAATTACCAATATTGTAATTGATTCACGAATTGAAATCATCACAAATACACCGATTCTGGGAAATATGCAAACTTATGCATTGATAATTCACAATAGATTGGCGAGTTACTATGTAAGAGATTAGCTGGTGAAGATAATGACTTGAGTCAGTAGACAGCAAGACATGGTATTAATAAGATGTTTTGCAATGTGCAAGGATTTCAATCCCCAGAAAAGTTTATAATTAAAGAATTGGCTATTACTGACATGGAAGAACACACAATGGTATTCAGCTTCAAACCACCATTCCACTGGAAATATCTAAGTCCTAAATACAAGAAAACAAATAGATGGATAGCCAAACACCACCAACGTTTGACCTGGAAAAGTGGGTGTATGGAGTATGAGAGTATTGAAAAGATTTTCAAACAATACTGAAATAATTGTGAAATATTGATTAAACAATAGAAAATTTGAAAGCAATTTAATACTTAAACGTACATTTCAAACAAATAATGTACTCCAATTGCTTCCTAGATTTTACCTATAAAAGGTCGGAACCTTTCAGTTCCATTCTAGACTTGGAAGAGTATGGATGCAGTGATGGGTTTGCTGTGTCGCTTCTGTGGAAAATAATTCACAGCTCTGAGGAACTTATGTCGACATGAAAGAATAACCTGCAAGATGAACTGTTCGACTGTGAGTTGTGAATGCAAATTCTATCAGAGGCAATTAATGCAGAGTGATGCTTTAAAGACACATTCTAAACTTGTACAATTGGTTCTCTGCAACTACAATCTACTCCATAGCTCCATGACTCTCTCGCTCCATATCTCTATAGCTCCATCGCTTCATAGCTCCATCGCTCCATAGCTCCATCACTCCATGGCTCCATCACTCCATAGCTCCATTGTTCCATAGCTCCATCGCTCCATTGTTCCATAGCTCCATCACTCCATAACTCTATGGCTCCACACCTTGCTCCACAATCAGCTCAACAGAGTCTAGCACAATTAGCTACTCCTACCTTCCCTCCTTCCACCCCTCCCCTACACCCACCCATCAATTGCTCCTCACTGTTCCTCAATCACTCCTCCCTCCCCTAAATTGCTCCTCACTACTCCCTTCCCTCCTCCTCCACAATTAGCTCTGCAATTGACTCCGCAGTCAGCAACACAGTTGAAATCTTCTGCTCTACCCACTGCATTTCCTTCAAAACATGACTATCTTAATTCAGGATTGGGAAGTAATACACTTTCCGGTTTGCCCCAGCTCAACTATGAAAAATTAAGCACAACTTTTGCAGGCAGTCTGACTGACACTAGGATATGTAATGACCAAACAGATACTGAGGTAGATTTTCAAATATTTTTTTAAAGGTGTAAGAAGCCTCCACTATATTTAACTACATCACCTAGGCCAATAACTCTTAGTGTAAATACATCCTGTAAGCATTTGAAATCCATCTGAGTAGGGGAACCCTCTACAGAAACTTTCTACTTTCAAACTCAAGCTCCCCCATTCTACATTCCCTAGAATTAATGACATTTATAAGTCTACCATAGTGCCTTACTTAACAACCAGACTTGAAGAATTTAGTGCTTGTGGAAGCAGGTGGACATTTCAACTAATATAAAAACTGGATGTGCATATCTTCCAGTATAGACCGTTCACCACTGGTCGGAAATAATCCAAGTTATTGCCTATAAGAAGATATGTAAACCAGCACTGTTCCAATACTAGCTTCACTCTCATAAGCTCTCAAGACCTCGGTTTCAAGATTCGGATAAATATCTTCACTTGTTCCAATACACTAAAAAAAAAATATTTTTTCTGGAACACTGCACTCTTTATCATAATAAATTCAGTTCAGCCACCTTCAATGGGTGAATCAAGTTTCCATCTGCCTCAATAATGCATGAATCTTCTAGCACACAGTGGCTTACATCTAATCTGACAATCAATGATCCAAAGATTCTCTGTGAATAAAACCATTTCACATATTTCAGAGAATAATGAGTTCATCTCCCTGCAACATTAACTAAAATATTAACACCAGCCTTGTTCCCAGATATGAACTTCACTACATCAGTTCATAGCACATTGCTTAAATGAATAAAGAAGATTGCTTGTATATGTAAATTAATATTCTAAGAAGAAATGTGCTTTTTCTATATGTAAATAAATATTATGTTTGTTTGAAAAAGTGGAATATAATAAATTATATTTCAAACTGAAAGTTTGTTTCATTTAACTCTAAACAGACTACATAACTTAAAGAAATGAGTTATGCAATATTTATGGAAAATAAAAAATATACTACTTTAGCAGTCTATGTTCATAACTCTACAAAATAATTGTGTGAGGAGTATGTATTTAATCATGGGTGTAACCTTTTTTACATATTTATCTTGGGCAAGCATATCAACCTAACACAAAAACATTACTAGGTATGTATTCCGTGATCAAAATATATAATTTTCATTAACTCAGCTTAATAACTGAAATAAAATTTTGTTCGATCGTAACAGAAACCAATACTGTTATAAATTATATTCATGCAAACAGATTTCACAGCAAAATCGTTAATATTTAATGCACTAAAGATTTGTGTAAACGAAGATTCGTTCACAGCACAAGAGAGTTTATTTCCACAATATGTGCTGAACCATGTTGGAGTATGTTTACATAACGGGGCAGGAACATAGCAATAGAAAGTCTCCTGGGTAGAGCCAAGTAGGTAGATGATGTGGGCGGCAAGACCAATGAGTGACGAGCAGTGCACAGACGGCATTGGCGAGGCGTGAATGTAAGACGAGATCGAGCTGGGACGTGCACAGCGAGGAGGAATAGTCGTGGAGAATGAAGTGGTTTACAGGAACAGCCGTTGAACACCAGCTGCCGAGGGCGTTGGTGAGGCGTGGATGCAAAAGGAATGTGGTTGGAGGGAGGGTGAAGTGAGCTGTGTGAAACGAGTGGAGTCGTGGGCGAACAGCAGGATAAAGGAAGGAGGGAGCAAGCTTGGGCACTTGGCCTCCTAGCACCACATATCTGACACCGTTCCCCTTCCTCTGTCCTTTTAGACAGCTACCATCCCATCCATGGTTCCCCTGCTCAGCTCGATGGCCTGTCCATGCATGCACACTTCCCTGTCATTCTATGTTCACCACATGCCCGGGAAGCCTGCGCTAAACACTGCTTCCTTTCCCCGCACACTGCAATAAACCATTCCTTCCACACCCGCACTAAGTGTTGCCCCAAGAATTATGGCGACACTTCCACCAAGAATTATGGCGACACTTCCCCCAAGAATTATGGCGGCGGCACTTCCCCCGCTCTCCGGCAACTCCACGACTCACGCGGTCGACTTATGTCGCCCGCATCATAACAGTTCACTTCCCAGCAGGGATTTCATAGACGGTCTTCATGCTTTGTAACAAGCTATCGGACTGTGTTTACAACACATTTAATACTTTCATTTTGATTAGCAAAAATGATTTGTTTAAGACAAAACTTTAAATATTTATGTGAATTACTCGACACCAGCAAAAAAATAAAACTAGTGTATGCTGTCAAAAGTTCTTTACACTGTCAAACTTTTCATAAATTTAATAACGATTTTCTTTTAGATATTATTAGGGAGGGGAATTAATATATTTCTATACATTTAAAACACTTTTTTAAATTAAAAAATTACTTAAATCTTTAACATTCTATACTTTTACAACTAAATAACATACTTAAAACTTCCCACCCCATTACACATCAAATAATTTCATTCATTAGAGTTACTCATTGTCAAATCGTTCATAATACATTCATCCATCACTTAAACAACTAATTCAGAACATAGACTTGGGCAGGGCTTTGCACTATCTAGACACACTGGGCATAGCCTGTCATAGTTCCCTAATCTTCTTCTGTGTTTCATCATTCACACCCAAACACATGACAGCCCACCTTTAAAACTCACAAAGTAACTAAATTACGCCTTTCCCCTGCACTCACACTCGCAGCCACACACCTACCCAACTAAATTTTCTCAGAGTACTTGGTATTTTATTCTAGATGGTTTTAACATCTTTTTGCGAGTATTTAACAGTGTAGAGAGGGCCTGAATTGAGATATTGTCTCGCCTTATGTCCTAAGTGAAATATTATTTTGGCCATACAGTATCTCCCTCAAAACTCTATTTAATTCCTCTAAAAATACACCAAGAACCCACACAGAATTTATTCAAACATCTTTCCCATCACGCATACTCCTAATTTTTAAAACTACTTAAAATTAAATTATATAGCAAAGCCACCCCATCACACATCAAAACATTCCATTTGTTAGAAGTATTCGAGGTCCATTCATCCATCACACAGATACCCTTCACTCGAACAGTGCATTCAGAGTAGTGAGTCTGGCAGGGCTAGTAGCCCTCCAAACTCACTTGGCATAGACTGGTTCAGTTCTTCTTTGTTTTTCACTGTTCCATCAAACAGACCCATGTTCACAACAACCTACCCTTAAACATCCTTAAAACTACATAAAACTAGTAAAAAATACATAAAACTAGTAAAAAAATACACGAAACTAATTTAAAATATGCAAAACTAACAAATTTGTAAATAAATTTTAAAAGTCAATCGATCTTAAGTAAAATCTAAAAGTTTTACCTATATCATATAAAAGTTTGAGCAAGTTTCATTCAAATTTAAGAAATTGCGAAGAAAGTGTGTGATGGGCTGGACCACATCGCCATAATCACACATTCGAATTATCATTAATTAACACTAACTTTACAGTGTACTGCACTCTGTTGGCTGGTATGTGTCGTCCAAGCCACTCCCTCCTACCCACTCCCCTCTTCCAGAGACAAGGCCAGGGAGGTAGGGTGTGACTGACGATCTATGTTCTCCTAGCACTAAATAAACTATTTTTTTTTAAAATGAAATTAAACCTAACTAAACTAAAGGGAACTAATTTTCAATTTGTGTGGATGTTCTAAAAAGTACTATCTGCAATATCTTTCACTGACAAAAGCGAGCAGTTCTAAGAAGAACTGGTTGCCAGCAGTAAACTTCAGTGCGCTGCAGTTCCTCTCTCCTCACCGAGTAGCCCCTTCACCGCAGGGCGGCGGTCAGTCGGGCGAAGCGCAGGAGCAGTCCCTAGCTCTCGGCGGTGGGATGAACACTGGTAGCCGCCGCTCCTGAGCGTGTATATATAAGCGGACACCCTCATCCCCTCTCCTGGGGACCCAACACAAACAAGGCAAATAGGCAGATTTGATAATAAAACGTAATTTTAGTAAAGTAACTATGATTTCCTTAGTGAATGAAATGATTTTAATGCGAAATTAAAAGATTTCTAATGAATTAAGCATGTTTTTATTTTCTCATTTACAGTTGTATTGAGTTGATACTTTATTGTAAAATATGCGTATTTATTCAGTTTTAGCAATTACATTTACATTTAATTTCGAATTTTCGTACGTATTTTACTATGCGATACAATTCCAGAACTTAATAGTTTTTGTAATGCAACATGAACTGTTATGAAATATCTATTAATTTTTATTATATAATGTGTAATTGTGTATCAAGCATTGCGTGCATTAGTGTTCCATATATTATTGTAAAATTGTGTAAGGAGTCTGAATTATATTACCCGGGAAACGAACCCATGTCTTACCTGGGAATCGAACCCAGCTTATAATAAATATGCCTTACCTGGGAATCGAACCCAGCTTATATTATCCATGACTTGCCCGGGATTCGAACCCAGAACCCACACTGTAGCATAATCTGACTTCGCCATGGGGGTTGGCGATGAAACACAACTATTTTTGTGTATTTGTATTGGAAAATTATTTATTAAGAAATATTACGTGCATGGAAGAGCTGTTTTTAATGGAGTTGGGTTGGGTCTATGTGAACAGGGTCGGGAATTGTGAAAAGTCACTCTTGCTTTTAGTTATACAAAACATTATTCACGCTATCCTCTGCGCAGTGGAACCTTGCCGGCACAGCAGAAGAACAGTGATGTACTTGGAACACTGGAAACTGCTTTCAGTGGAAACAAATCCATGAACTCTGCTCTCAGACTGAAATGCCAGGGTAGAGTTTCTTTGAAATAATATTATTTCCTGTAAACACTATTTTTAATGTAATGCAATATACTGAAATTTGTTAAGCATTTTAGGGAGTATTTCTTAATAGTATGTTGCTCGGTGCTATTTAGTGGCTTATCTCATTGTTGTGTGTGAGAGAGAGAGGGGGGGGGGGGGGTTCTCTTTTTAAAGTTGATTGAAGAACACCAGCGTGCTCTGTTCTCGAACATATCTTGTAATAAAATTTGTGGATAAGGGTTAACTCTGAAACCTTAAATGCAGTACTAAAAATGGTTTTGTTAGGGCTTTATGTAGAAGCTCTTTTAACATTACCCTGTAGAATTGGTATACAGTGTTTGTATCTTCTTGTTAAGGATAATATAACATTTTTATAACAGCTATTCGTTCACGCATGAATTCGCCTTAGCATTTTTCTTGAAATTGCGATCGACTATATTTTTACTCTTAAGACACAAGTTTGTATTTTCTAGTTAAATACTATCTATTCACTGATTACTCTCATAGTTATACGATTCGTTGTGGTTAATCTTCACTTATTTTCATATGATATTAAATTTTTCATCACTTGTTTACAAGAACCAATCACTTTTAGAAAGTTTAAGATATAATTAATCAGAGTAATAACCCAAAATCTTAGTTGGGCACATTTGTAAAACCATATTTAATTTTCGCGTATAAGAAGATTGGTTTAAAACTTTTAGAGTATATATACACGTTTAAAATGTTTATCTAATCATGTTAGCTATCAAAAATGTTTGGATAGAAATTTTTTTTAAAGACTGGAAAACGAATTTTTCAAATATTTAGTTTTGTTCATTGAACAACATTATATTTGTGTCGCTGTTCGGAATTATCTTGCATTGGTTTGTTTGTGGGATATTTTTTGGGTGAAAGTTTTAGAATGTTTTACATTACCAGAGTCTGAAATGTCTTTGGAGAACCAGCATTCCCAGGCAGGTGTGCAGCGAGTTTGCTCTCCGACAAAACCATGCTAGGCCTGTCTTGGAGACGTTAAATTTTGTGCTAAGCTCTTTGCTCTTGCTGCCAACACGTTGCAGGAGACAGGGTGAAACACCAATATGGGTGGTCTCGAGAGGCAGAGTCGTGTGAACTTGGGGTAGGCAGGTGTGTTGCATTGACTTTGCCAAAACGCATTAGAGCAGGTGGGGTGAGGGTGGTTCGGCGCTGGCAGATGAGATGAATGTCTGGTCGCGAAGAGTGTGAGAAGAGACAAGAGCCGGGCGAGAGCGAATGCTGTATTGTCGACTGCGTGGCATGGAGTTCTTGGAGGGGCCAAGGGGTGAGGGGAAATGTCGGCCATAATATTTTTGGGTTTGTGTTTTGCGAAGTCGTTCATGCTGGGAAAGGGGGTGGGGTGGTAAGGGGATGGTAGTTGATATGTGTCGGTCAGCTAGGGCAAGTTTGTGGATGGGATGAGGAGGGGGGAGAAAGAGCAGGATGATTTGAGCGCATACAATCGGGGGGAATTTGGAAGTATTCAGAACACTGCCTGGCCTTTAGAGGACGAAGCTCTGCTAACCCTCCCTTCACAAGTCCGACTCCCGGCCGGGCTAACCCTCGCACCACATAAACGGACAGACCACTGCTTTCTCCAGACGAGCATATACATTCTTTAGGTGGTCTCTTCCGCTAAACTCTCGTTTATAACAGGGTTGGTCATACAATTATTGATAAACATTATGCACCCCTATCATATATAGAGGTGTATAATTTAATTTTATGAAAACACGATAAATATACATACATTAATTTAAACTTGTTGAGAGAGATAAGCTTAAACGTAATTTTCATGCATGTGATTTAATTACTTTCTTAGTGTAATCAATTATTTTTGTGAGGCGTTCCTTGATGACTGTTTTGAGAGTCGATGAGGGAGGGAGTATGTATTTATATTCGTTTTGGAAGGGGGAGGGCATGTTAGGTAATTTCATATTAGCTGGGCATTTGTTTAACTTAAGTAAATTTTGTTTTCCATTTGGTAATCGCATGAGTAAAGTCTTTTGGTTAACGATTCGTACTTATTTCATTTAGCCATTTGAATTTAAATCGTAGTGGGCTCCTGCTCCATCTACATGTCATTCTAATGTAGTGAGCAAGAAGTGACACACATGGGCTCGCTCCATCCACACCTCACCCCCCTAATGGCCTAGAACGACCCCACGTGTATGCGCTCCACCAACAAATAAAAAATAAAAATAATAAAATAAAATGGCTTTTATATCACTCTTTCACCAACATTAATTACTACATAAACAATTACAGCCCACTCCTCTGGCCATGCGACTCCAGGACCTCACAGAGAATACATCGATCGTCCTCCGCCAATATCACCCTTATGATACCAATAAATTAATAATATTCTTTGATATCAAAGAATTATTAAAAATATTGATTTCGAAAATTCCTCATTTAATTAGTTGATCGATTAATTCATCTAATTAATTAACAAATTAATCAAACCATTATTTAATCTCATTTGCATATCATAATATGACACAGTCCACTCCTGAACCAGATGCGACTTAGGCTACTCTTGCACGAAGTGAGCCAAAAGTGACATGCTCCCTCTACTAACCAGGTTCGCCTAATTTAGGAGAAATTTACCAACTTGTGTATAATGTGTTAGTTATTATCTGTGACTAATTGAAAGTAACTCCATAATGATAAGCAGTACATACATATATTTATTTAATGTCAAAATTAAGCATTAAGACATGTTTTTGGATTGGAATATATTTTTTATATTTGCGTGTATAGGAAATAGAAAATGCAGGGAAAATAAAATGCCCAAAATTATAAGTACATACTAAATTATATATTACAAAATTAAAAAAATAAATGTTATTTTAAGTTATTTCTAAAGACCGTCAGAGGTGTTTCTGTGGTAAACCTTCAGACTTGCATTAAGGATAATGTAGATTTGAGTCCCGGTTAGGCCATCAATATTTCAGTTTTCCGTGATTTCCCGAAATCAATCCAAGTGAATGCTGGCTGGGATGGTTCATCGCCGTGGCCGATTCCTTCTTCACTTCGGCTTCTCTGATCATCTTCCTCCGTTTCACGTTTCTAGCTTTTGACGAGACGTTAAGATCTGAGTACCAACCAACCTATTCCTTAAATCCAACATTTAACCGTTCTCCAGCCAACAGATGGCTCAGAGACCACTATTATGTAATCAAGTCGTATAGTATTTGCACTTTCCATGCGTGGTCATGTGGCATCAATTCCAGTCAAACTATACCATTCAGTGGACAATTTTACCAGAAATAGTTTTAGTTGTCCTGTAAGATAGATCACACATACCAATGTTTCAATGGCAAGTCATGTAGGTAGGGCTTACAGCCTCGTTGACAGCGACATAAATTCAGAGCCAGAGCAAGTCACTCACAGAAGTAGGAACAGGGAAGGGATCTGCCATGGCCTACATGAAGGAACCATCCCAGCGTTCGCATGGAGTGATTTCGGGAAATCAGAAAGGATGTCCGGAACGAGATTCGAGTGCGTGGCCTCCCGAATGCGAGTCTTGTCGGTTGTCACTGCACCACCTTGTTCGGTGCATAGCTGCATGTTGAAGATATTCTGTTGCCTCACAGTTCTGAGTGGCCAGAAGCCAGTTTCTAGCGAGAGAATTCTCGCCTGTCCACAGCCCCGGTTTCCTAATAGGGGCTGTTTCATATTGCAACTCTCCTGTTGCTTTCCAATTCGCTTTATGCAGCACCCAACGAATATTCTTGGAACCAAATGGGATACCAGCTTCCTTCACAATGAAGCTTTCATGGTATCGGGAATAATTTGTAAGAATATTGAGCAGTTACAATGCAGTATCACACTTGGTGTTTGTCTGATTCCATACCCTGTCATATAGGATCATGTCATCCAGGGACAAGGTCGTTCGAAGAGGTACTGTCTGCTCCCTCCTTCTGTGTTGGAGGTGGGCGAATCATTGTTCTAATGCGATGGTATTGTAGTCACTTCAGTTTGTTTTACGTATTCCATCACATTTGTATATTATTCTCAAATACGTTTCCCTCTTTATGTGGAAATTATCATCTCAATGAATGCGTGTGCACAGGAACATGGTCTCGTGTGTGGCTTGGCTAAATTATAGATGTGCATATTGTAATATATTGTATACAGTAATAACTGCAAGACTTCTTTATGCAGGTTTCAGTTACACAAAGGGTGCAGGATACGTAACCAACCAGAATGAAGTAGGAGATCAGCTGTACAGTGCCCTGACACAGTTCTTAACGATGTTCCCGGAGCTGCAGAAGAACGACTTATTCATATGTGGAGAATCGTATGCTGGTGAGTAACATGCAGTATTTTCTACCTCTAGTGTCTAAAAAAGTTATGATTTTTAAAATACTGACTAGGCACAATTATTCTTTAATAATTTACTATTAAAATGGAATTCTGTGTTTACTTTACAGTAAGACAACTTTATAAAAATTTCTGAAGATTCTCATTCACTGTTTATTCAATCATGTGATCTGCACATTTTGTGTTTCTTGTAAATATGGATTGTATGACTAAACATTTCTGTAAGTTTTTTTCCCCATGTACCAAATGGCGAAGTTCTACCTTGCACTTATACACCCTACACTTTGAAGGTTACTTACCCCTGTTGCATTTATGCTCTTCAACATGAAGTCCACCGACATTCCTACCAAAGCACCCAATATGGCACTGAAATCAATCTCCACTTAATCTAAGAAAATTGTCTCTGTCACACTGACGAGAGTAATAGTTGCAAATCAATCACTATTGTGCTTGAACGCCACCAGTCAGACCTGGTGAGAAGTTGGGTGTAATTAGGAAACAGCGGATATAGCAACCATTTTTAAGCTGTTGATAAAATGGCATACTTATATTTTTCTCGAATTTCATCTAAATAAAACAACTAATTTCTTGATTTTCACCAGGTATAAATTCTGCTAATAGCAGAACTCCATAACAATGAATATAATAAAATCCAAACCAAAGCAACCTATACAGAAGTAAACATAATAAATCTTATAAGATGTTTTACTCTCAATATGCAGCACCACCTTTTTCTATCTCCCTGCCTTACTTTCTCGCTTCCTCTCAAGAAATCGTGATAGTTTCCTAGTAACCTCTTAACATTATAGTAGTGTCTGACCAGCCCATTCCGGTCAGTACGCCACTTTTGGGGCTGTAGGCTGTTCACGTTAAAGTGAGCACTTTTGAGGCTATAATTAGATTTTTTCAGACATTTATTATCTTTTAACGAAATTTTTAAATAAATATTGCCATGCAAGTAATAAAGACAGCGTGCATATTCCACCGCACTCGGAAGTTAACGACTCAGGCTAAAATATTATAAATTTACTTACTGTTATTCCAGATGAGAGATCTTTGAAAAGTGCTCACTTTACCATGGATAGCCTATAGCCGTAATTATAGGCTGTTCCAGGTTATTTGAACTCTTCTAAAATGAACCTTTGAAGAATGTCACTGCTTGTATCTGCGTACAATTTAACGAATACACTGAGCTGGCAAGCCTCTGGTAAAGTTAGTAGCCAACGAGGGGAAGTAGTCCCACGTCTTGTCATTGAAATGAAAATATCAGGCAAATGTTTGTGAATACTAACCGGATTTTCTTATTTTCTGTTTTAATGCGTATATGTGCGAGAATTATCAGATATCTCATATATTGACTTTTCTAATAATTTAAGAATTTCACTTGACTGACTCATAAATAAAGTACTGGGCCTATGGAAGTGTTAATTTTACGCACGGAGGAAGAATATTCCATGTGCACGCAAGTAGATCTTAAGCAGGGCTTTCGAAAGTGTTCATTTTACTGTGAACAGCCTTTACAAGAATTGGCACAAATTACCAAGACACATAATGTATATAATCTAATTTCATTGATATTTAAGATAACTGTATAAAAACACTTCTATTCAAGTAATGGCTTGCATGAATCAAGTTCACTATAACATTCAGGCAGGAAAAACTGACAGGAAACCTTGAATAAACAGGTATATATTTCTCAAAACTAAACAGGAACAGCTAGTCAAGAGTCAAATATATGAATTACTCCAAACATCCTGCATAACTACTCCTGCACATGTACACTTACTAACATCAGGACATCTAATTGTTCTCAAATAACATAGCTATATTCATTGTTACCAATGGTACGCCTATTTAATTCACCCCACCAGCATCATTTTTTTACTTATTCAATGTGTTTTGCTTTACAGGTAAATATATTCCTGCGCTTGGCCGCACAATTCATATGAATAACCCAAGTGCCAGTTTGCACATAAATCTAAAGGGTAAGTATTTTTAGTTTACTATAGCTTTGACAAAAAATTAAACTGTTATTACCTACCTCAAATACTTTTGTGAGGTGAGACTTAGTACTTAAGAACATTCATAATGGAACAATAGCTAGAAATAAATTCAATAAATATGTTAGAATTGTTTCTGTTATTAAACTGGTTATTTATGAAGGCATTACAATGCACATCAAACAAATAAAAATCCCCATATAAATATTACAAAAACTGTAACGAGAAAAGGCATATGATTCACCCAAAGTTATTGCATGTTTAAATGTGGCTTTATTATTATTAAGAATAGCTTTTATATTCAGTAATTTTATGTTAGTTTTAGACTGGAGTGGACACAGACGCAGTACATGATCACAAAACCACCCGAAGTAAGGTATAAAGAGAGCATTATGGCCCACTTAAGGTGTGGAAATGTTGACAGCCGCTATTTATTAGAGGAAGTAACAAACACCTGGGCAATATTGTAATACAGTTTATTGACTATCAGAGAATAAATATTAACAATAATCTTCTTTGCATTAAGCATTTATAAAAAAGAATTTTCCAAAAGTTAACCCCCGGGCCATATTCCCAACACATGTATATAATAATCACCTATTTGTGATTTTGTAGAAAGTGAAAGTTCTTGCATTGAAAGTAACATGAAGCATGGCGCAGGGGAAATTACTCAGGTATTAAAGTAACTAAGTATAAAGCACAACTTTGTATTGTTAAAAAGACTACTCAATGAAGAAAAAAAGTGCACAATTTCAAACTGCAAAAAGAAAAACACAAATTTAAAACTAAGTCATTATTTCACCACAATAATTCAAACTATCTTTATGAATTAAATCACAAATGACATGTAGGGCACACAAACAGTTCTTTGTCACAAGCTTACACACTCTTCATGGATGTGTTCGCCACAGACTGCACAGCGCCTCATGTCTTTCACCTCGTCCTTGCCGCACACAGTACAGTACCAGCTCTCGGCAGGTGTTGGTGTCGGTCTGTCGGTCTCTTCTTTGTTTCCCCCTGCTGCGATTGAAGTCATTAGAATTTTCGTTGGTGGCTTGTCTTTTGCGCCTATTGGTATTCTTCTTAGTTTCTTTCTCCTGCTTGCTGGTTTCGATATCCTGGAAGAGTCGTTTGCTCAACAGCAGCCCATGTGAGTTGATAGCAGGTTTCATGTTACAGGTTGTTTTCTTCTTCCTCAATGGCGTTGGAAACAGTTCAGTAAAGGATCTATGAGTAGATGATTTTGCTGACGAATCTGGGGTTTGTGACATTTCATGTCCTCCATCGTCGGAAGAATCTGGAGCATCTGCTGAAGGAGACATAACATCAGAGTAAGTTGATGTTGCTGGATTGCTAGGACGTTTACGAGATGTGGATGTCACTGTCACTTGCGTATGTCGGGAGAGCGGTAGTCTAGGCGAGCCTGAGGGGCCTGGCGTTGGGTTAGCGAAGGTTGACTCGGGAGGCATTTGTTCAGCTATGTCTTGTTCATCGGTGGCTGGTTCGAGTGGAGGCAGCTCAGTTGCTGCGCTTGGAGAAAAGGCTTTGTCAGGGATTATCAGAGGGTTGAAGGGATATATGCCTGTGGCCTTGAGACCACTTTTCATGTTTCCCTGAGACATGGACTTTTCTCAAGTGGGTATGAAAACGTACCCGAAATTCAGCTTTGAAATATCGTTTTCATCTTTATGAACATCGAAATACATTAGCTCATGCTGGTCCCAGTAAATTTCAAAGCTTCGGAAGCAGCCTTTATCTAATGGTTGCAATTCGTGCGTTGTGTTCGAAGGCAAATAATACAAAAGAATATCTTTCTATAGTCCTAGTGTGACTTTGCACCATCAAGTATTAACAGACATTTTCCACCAGGCTTGAATCAGTTGAAATGATTCAAAAACTCGACAAATATGTCAGCCATCATGCTACCTTTAGGAGTCATCCAAATATCTGCTCCAGTGGGCACATTTATTCCCCAAGCGGGGTTTCTTCTGACTCCTTTGAATAGGAGCATTGGGGGAATGACAGCCCATGTGGCATTAACACATGCTACAACTGAGATGCTCACATCATGCTCTTTAGCGACTACATGGACACGCTTGACTCCCTTTTTAGAAAACACAGTAGGTTCCTTATGAAGTTGCAATCTGTACCCTTTTTCAACCACGTTATAAATTTTCTCAGGAAAATCCATCAAATTATTGTCAAGAAGTGTTTTTTTTTTTTTCAGTTTATCAAAGTGATCTGTTACAATGAACCTTTTCAATTTCGCAGCACGTGCAGGGTTTAGTCTCTGCGCCTTCCTCTTTGCATCACCAGGGTCCCTTTTTAAAAAATCCTCCAACCACCAGCGACCAGCTTTCCCTTTAATGAACTTGTTGGGAATGCCATTATCACTACAGTATCGGAAAACATTCAGCTGGAGCACCTTAGAAGTTAATGGGTATCCGACATCGCATAAACGAAATATATGCGAGCATAGTTCTTTTTCTTGTTCTGCTGAAAGGGCTGGCTTACAACCCAACTTTGCTTTCTCATCACTTTCATCACAAAGATACCGGCGAAGGGTTCGCCTGGGTACACCATACCTGCGACATGCTTCACGAATGGGAAGTCCTTTTTCTTTCACCACAAGGATGTCCTAGGACAGGGCATCTTGGGTCCATAATCCTCGCTGCTTCGTTTCATCTTTTATTTTGGCCATGATGAATCCTGAAAAGAAAGAGAAAATAACAATACAGTAGCGGTTATTCTGGCATGTGTAATTAAGTCAGCCCATGAGTATGTAATATGGCCCATATGTACACTGTAAATTTTTTTGTAGATTTTACAAGAAAATCCGTGAAAACCCATTTACCAAAAGAATCCTTTGTAAAACTACAAAATTTTAGATTGTATTTGCGCAGATTTTACAAAGAAAATGTTAGTAACTTAATTTTACAAAATATTTGTTTGGCAACCGGGTATACAAGGATTCCTTTTGTAAATGTACAAAAAAATTTTTACAGTGCATGTAATATGGCCCATGTTTAAGTAATATGGCCCATACATAGGTAATATAGCCTACATGGGTCATATTAACCACACTGGCGATTTCGACAAACATCCTTCTCTGTAATTTACATGTAACATATACACAAATAACTATACATCCATTCGATTCTGCATTAAATAGTAACCCATTACCGAAAACAATTCAAACTAATATGTTTGTTAGATGCATTATTATAATGTAACTTACCAAGCGAAATATAAGAAGCTTTATTTATGCGATGGAGAACTGTCGAACAATAGAGGCTCAACACGACGAGGTGCAACTGCTGGCGCCATCTACCGCCTCGACGCTCCCTTGCATACCTCCCGAACAACATGTGACTGCCATCTCGCGACTGCCACACAAACTACGCTCGCAATAACAAGTGGGCCATATTGCCAGCCGGGCCATAATACCTTCAGGCACCTTATATAGGTCTTCTGTATAGCACAGTACCACAGCATCTAAGATTGGTGAAATAAAAATGCTCGTATACAGTTTTTTTAAAATTCTGGTGCACTCTCCCCTAGTTTGGGAGGATACACAATGGTGTACATCATAACCTTTAGAGGAAAGATATTGTCACCATGTCTATGCAATGAATGGTCCATCAGATTCTTAATTTTTCACAAATATTGAGAGAACACCATTGAACCATGTCGTTTGACCTATCATAATCATGTGTTATGCAGTCTTTCATTACAAATTATTTTCGTGTACTTTGTCTTTTTCGTCATTTAAGTAAATGAGAATTTTCCAAATTAAAATAGATAAAACTTTTACTAATGAACTTCAAGTTTTATAAGTTTCAATCAGTATGTATAAGGACTGTGACATGATGTTATGGCAATTTACGCATGATATGGTGACTTTTGGTGCTAAAATTCTGTTATTTTCGCAGGTATGGCTATAGGTGATGGTCTCGTGGATCCAGTGAATATGCTGGATTACAGTGATCTAGTCTATCAGTGGGGACTCATTGACAACAGAACTTGGGAGCTATTGAAAAATTATGATGATGTTGCTATACAGCAGATTGAAGGTGGAAAGTATAAACTAGCATTGAAGGTTAGTACAACGTTTTGATTGACGTTGCCTTAGTTCACAGGCCAGTTAAATAGATCAACAGTGATGCCGTGACTGGGTCAGTTACCCACCTTAATATTGTATCGATGACTTGAAGATAGCAATGCCCTTTTAAAACATACTTCCAAGCTTCAACGGGTTGAACTTTCTACCGGTTCCACAAAAGATCTTAGCTGCCCTCAGATACCTGAACAATTTTTCAACTGCGCATGTCGACACAGGAATGTCGCCACTGCACTGTCATAAGCCAGTACTGCAGAAAACAAATACAAATATCCTGTGCTAGTGCTCCATTTCTGACCGCTCTTTGCATCCGTTTTTTTTTTTCGATCATCCCTTGATTTACTTTCTGGCAACTACTGGAATGACGCCTTCTGTCCCCCGGACATTCTATTAAATTAACATGTAGCTGACGTCAATAATGCCATGCAAATCGGGCATCTAATATGCCTCACGATAAATCTTTGGTACCTGGTCTTCTCATTACCAAATAGATTCCTGGATTGATTGAACACAGAAGTTTCTCACGCCATTATCACGCGCCCAGTGAATGTTGTTTAAGTTTGAGCGAGCTTATCTAACTAAATGATAAATGTCAACCATGTATAATAATGATATCCAGTTAATCAGATTCATTAGTAAGCCTATTGTCACATCTTCGTCGCCACCCTCTCCCCCAACCTCAGTTCAGAGGCCATTCCGTATTATTTTCGCTTAAAAACACCAATAGCCAAATATGAATTTGCATGCAGTTATCTTCGTCGGTTGCTTCGCGAAACCAAATGACAGTTCCAGTTGTCTAGGATCACATAAAGATACGATTCTTACTTTCTTATATTTGCGTTTTATCTGGCAATAATGTCAATAATATTTTGACTTCTGACGTTTGCTGCTAGTTATTTCGTTGCCTAATTTTTTACTCATCGCTAGTAGTCGCTAGTTAGCGTTAAGGTGTGAAGCCTTATCACCCATTTATGTTTACATTCTTCCATGTCCTTTTCCTCTCGCTTGGACATCTAAGCCCAACCACCAGTAAAAGGTGGTATGAAGAATGTCGATCCATTCAATGACAAACGATTGGCCAGTTATATCTCTGGCTTTTTTGGTGGCCGTGTACGTGTTCGTCCATCTGGAGAAGAAAGGTACTTACGTCCACCAAAGGTGAATGTTTAGTGCTGGGTGGATAATGCTGCCGTAACATAAAGCATCCCTGCCGTAATAACAGCTGGCCACATTCCACTGTACCTCTTTGTATTACGCTGACGACTAGAGAGACCTGGCAATCAGCTGCTGTAATCGTACCAATGACCATGCTATTCTTAATGCCCGGTTATCGCTGCTTCAATCACGAGATGTCCCTCTGTTGGCCTCCCAAGTATTAAAAGTGAAACAAATGTCATATTAATAGAATAGCTATAATGTACTGTATAAAAATGTTTCCGGCATCTGTCGAAATTTCAAGCATTTTATATTACAGGTTTTTTGATTAGTACATTTATATTTCAGAACACTTTCATTTGTTTCATTATAATGTTTACTAATAATATGCTGAAATGATTCTACATCTGAAATTTGTTAGGCGAAATACTATCTGTGTACATCTGCAAAGTAATCCCGAAGTTATATTGATACTCCTAAAACACGTTCGGCATGGACTGTCAAAGACTTTTGTGACCTGTTTGCTGGTTACTATACTGATGGAGTAATTTATATTATACCTTTTGGATGGTATAGTCTGTTCGAGGTTTCTTCGCTATTTTTTAATCAAACCTTTGAAAAATCACCCCATGTATGACATGTTTGGTTGTTTTCTAAATATGTTATATAACACAAACATTTAATACTTCCGTTCACAAAAAAGTTCTTATTTTCTGCTGTTTTGAACCTTTACTTATATTATATTCGTAAATTATAATGTTACATTGACAATCAATACGAATTAAAACAGTGACAAAACAGGTGTGTTGGTAATGCCTAATAAGAAAATAACTTTATGCCAAAATTTATTAAATTGAGTGCGCGCGAATGCGGTGCGTTGTCTATTTCGTGTAACGTTCCAAACTCAGTTAAACTTTTTTTTTTTGCATTAGACGAAGGGCTATCCTGAAAGTACAATTTTAGCAGGGCTTCGAAATAGCTTGGAATAATATGAATGGCATGCTTCTCTAACGCTCAAGGAATGATAAATTATATTGAGAAGTTTTAGTCAACGCTTAAGATCGAAGTGTTGGACGCCAGTGGGGGAGGAGTGAGGTGAAGGTGGAGCAACGACGGAATGCAAGGGCGGATGAAAGGGGAATACCCTGACACAACCTGCTGACTTGCGGCATCGCCCGGCACGATTATTTAACGATGCTAATGGGCGAATAAAAAAAAGGGGTGGCACTTCAAAACAATATTTGTAGCATGCATAAAATCTTAACAGTACCCTTCTGTCATCTTGTGGAGTATGTTTCTTTTTCATAGGTAAACATATTGTGATGCTAGCAGACTCATCATTCCAAATGAATAAAGTGGGCTAAAAAGTGCTTCGAACCTCACAATAGCAAACAAGTCTGTTTTCTTTATTATAACCATGCATAAATCTACAAAGTGACATGCCACTAACGCGTAGCTTTTTTTTTTTTCATGTGTAGACATTGGATGACTATCTCCTGGAGACCATCACATTGAAGTCCGGAGTGGGTGCCTACAACCTGTTCACAGACAGCGATGAAATCGACAACCACTACGCCAAGTTATTCGATAAGGGGAGTGTTCGCTCGGCCTTGCACGTGGGAAAGCAGACGTATTACCCTTATAGCGACACTGCGTACAATCGCCTTGCAGACGACATCATGAAGTCTGTGCGTCCCTGGGTGGAGGAGCTGCTGGACGCGGGGTACCGCGTGGTGTTCTACAACGGCCAGCTGGACATCATCGTGGCATACCCCCTGACGGTGAGGATGATCGAGACTCTGCAGTTTAATGCAGCTGAGGAGTACAAGACGGCCAGGAGGAATGTCTGGAGGGTGAATGGTCGAGTGGCTGGCTACACCAAGACAGCGGGCAACATGACCGAGGTGATGGTGCGTGATGCAGGACACATGGTCCCTGCTGACCAACCAGCAGTAAGCTTCAACCTCATATACAGCATCACCAGGAACACACTGCGCTGAAGATTACACGTGAATCAGTATTGTACGCAAATATGAGCTCTACAAGTAATAAAGTCTTTCAAACACATTAATTAAATTGCTTGGTTTTCCAGTGCCTGTTTCTTAAACTTTGGGCTCTGTGCTAGTAGTATCGAAGCCATTATACCACATTGTATTTTTTAAAATTGAAAAATGGGTTATTTCCACAATTATAAAAACTAATTACTGTATGTTTTTTTTTTCGAACAGAATGACATGCTTATTGAATTGCAAGATCGTGATTGTACTTTTGTCTTTACTCATTTTCCCTCGCATATCTCAACATTTATGAAATTATAAGAATCTTAGTTTCATTTCTTCTTTTTCAGTAATCCACTGCTGACCAGAAATGTCTTATTGAATTTGTATTTATTATTATAGTAAAATGTTAAAAGCATTCTGCATATTAATTTCCGGAGGGCTGTGCTGTAAACAACGTTATAATAATTTATCTTTTATTTTACAAATGAGTAAATTTGATCAAACATTTATAAATAATCATATCAGTCAAAGAGAAAAGTATTTCTAAATAAATTAGTTATTGTTTAGTAGCATAATAGAGCATCCCCAAAGCCAGTTTATACGTTATTATAAAAAGCGACTGAACGCGACACATTCGGAATCTGAAAAATTTCTGGATAATCCCTTCATGTTTCCGTTATATTAAATTGAATATGGACACAATAAATATGGCAGGTTTAAAATAAACAATTCATTCTCAACTATCACTGAACGGTAAAAAGGGATTTAATGACCAGCGAAGAACTCCGAGTAATACACCAAACTTCAACTAGAATGCAATAAACATTCCAAAATAAAATTAGTCGATATGTGTACAATATAGTAGAGACAGTTGTTGTAAAGATCAAAATATTTTTACTTGTTTTTTTTTTTTTTTTTTACAATACAGTGTTAATAAACCTTGTATTGAAAACAGCGAAACAGTTTCTGAAAATTTTATATTTTCTCTGCATGGCAATGAGGAAACAGCAAACTCCTTCAACTATAGTGTCGATGAGGACTATTGAAATATTCCAGCAAATATAATGGAAACCTCAGGACACATTTGAATAGGAAAAATAATATATTTATGTTGCCTTTAGATAATATTCAAAACGAATCTTTGGACTGCATGTTGGAATTCCGTGAAGAAAAATCCTCGGGATTTATTTCGCGTGATTTGTGTATTTAAGTCGATTACAGGCGCATAGGTATATTCACCTCCTTACACTGACATATTGTAATGTTGCAGCCGTTAGAAAGAGCAGATGACTGTACTCCGCCCGGTTCACTCATTCGGCAAAAGCATAAGACGTAAATAATTGCACTATAAAAAAAAAAACAAGAACCAAATATCGAGAATTCTCCTCCGAGATTTATTGAAGTTTATGCAGTTTACATACTTTAAACAGCAGAGACACGAAACAGTTTGCGATACAGCGAGTCAAACGGATTGCGAGAACAGTGTCGCGCAATCCATCGATTAATTACATCACACAACCGTCAGAAATCGCGGCGACGCGGTCCCGCATGTTGGGCGGGCAGCTGTCTACTGCGAACTGCTAACTGCGACTGAGAAGTGCGAAGTGAGAAGTGCGAGTGTGAATGCGAAGTGGAAGCAGGAGCTAACTGCTAACAACTCTTCAGCGCTCCACTCCCATCATTCATGAATAAACATGTCCTAATAAAGGCATTGCGCAGCACTACTCTTATCGCGTCTCCTAATAACTACTTAGAAAGGCATCGCGCGGTACAAGGAGTCCCTTCGGACACAGGTGCGAACCCCGTTACAAGCACTTTCTCAAGCGAGCCGAACTGCGCCGTAAAAACAAACAACAATAAACGTTCTAACGGCCCTTATCGCTAATACCTGATTCTCAATCGCACTTCTCACTTCGCACTCTCACTTCTCACTGCACACTTCTCAGTTGCAGTTAGCAGTAGACAGCTGCCGGTCCAACAATATGGCTTTAGAAAAGACCTCATTACAAACACGCATGCTAACACTGCCAAAACGTCTAGAATACATTCCCTCGCAATAAAAATAACTAGATGTTTCTATAAAATCAGTATTAATGTATTATTGCAATATCGTCGGTGTTAATGAGAAGTATTAACCCAGACTGGGACTGCACATGACCACTGCACATGGCCACAAATTTCGGAAAAGCAACACACATTAGCGAGGATGGAGGCTTATTCAATAGGAGTACACCATCGTGGTCTCAGACGATGTTTAAAAATAATATGAAGATATTTCTAACATATTTCTGAGGTATACCCCAATTAAAACGTACAACTTGTTTAATTGTAATAACTAGTTATGAAACGACCATCATCTGTTGAACATGGTTAAACAGCATAATTAGTTTTATGATAAAATCATGCCAATTAACTGGAATACATTTATGGCGGTGGGATTTTCGCCTTTGAAATGGCACATTCTCAAATCCTGTGGTCACCATTACTGCTTGACGAATTTGCAGTGTGATCAGACTATTTCCTGCTGGACATTGAGTTGAATTCGAAATTTGATAGGATCTATATTACCTACTATGTTTAAGAAAAAAAAATAATAGAAAATAAACGACTAACACAATATATGGAGGAGAAACACAAATGCAATAAAAATGTGATAATATAAGCAAGAAATATGGAACTAGGAGACGACTATTCAGCTGGACGACGGGCGACAAACAAGCAACCAGGGCAGCACAACTATTACATTACGAACACAGCAAAACCACGAGCGAAACATGCACTGCAGTAAGTCAATATAAATACACAAATAAAAGGATAAAAAATGATAATGATCCAGTTTGACAACGAACGAAAAAAAAAAAAAAAAAAAAACTTCCCCATTATTTGTTCTAATCCAGCAGGAGTTGGAACATTGTACCTCAGAATCAAATTATCGTTACGTCCAAATTTTACATTTTTGGGTTACATGTAGTTTAAATATAACCGTCTCCATCTCATAGATCCAAACTATTTCATCTCCAATTTGGTGCATAGAACCAAAGATATAGAGGACTGTATGATCTCAAGTCCTTCCTTGCTAAGTGCCAAACTATCACAAGTCCACTTACGATACTCTGGCTCTATATAATCAAATTGAGAGTATGTCGTAGGACCAGATGAGATACTTTGGCTTTGAAGGTTTGTATCACTTGGCAATGAAGAAGCACACAACAAACCGTCCATGCTCCACGTTATTGTTGCTGTTGATTATATCGTATTGTGTGAACATGGTGTATTCGGTTTAATATTGGATGTTTTAGTGCAATATGAGTGAAAGACGAAGAAAAATATTGGAGCTAGCCCTGTGTGAAGATAGCTAAAATTGTTTCTCATTCTGCTTTCTGAACTTCAGCTCGTTGATTTCAAATGGCAGTGTTCCGTTCATGAACAGAAAGAAAACCTTGATGGGCGAAGAAGCCTCAATCTCAAAAATTGCCCACATAAAGGCCATAAAGGATAAAATTGGATCACTATTTCTATGAAACATCATTTGTCGGAGACTTCGAAGAAGTTGACATGAGAAAGAACCGGCGTCTTCAAGTGGTTTGACCTCATTTCTTACCTGCCATTGCCAATAACAAGAGGCGAAATACAATGACCTTCAGATACTCTTACAGTGGGTACCAGAGAGCATAGGGCATACTTCCAAAGCCTACCATTTACATGCAGTGCTGAAGAGTTCTCAGAGTGCAATACAAACAACAAACGCGTATTCCTCACATAATACTAAGATGGCATTTCTTTCTTAAATCTGATTCAGCGTTTTTTTGTGAATAAGACATTATTTATACTTCAACCTTTCTTTCAAAGGGATTTTCTTTAAGCTTCGTGTCCCGGTGAAAGGAATGCTAAAAGAAGCTTGTTGGTATTTACAGTTATATAATAGTAAGGATACATAATTTTAACATTATTTTCGATTCTAAATAAAAGATATTCGAATTCAAATAAGGTTATATATATATATATATGTACACTCTAAAAATTTTTTTGTTCTTTTACAAGAAAAATCCTTAGAAACCCAGTTGCCAAGAAAATTCTTTGCAAAACTACAAAGAGTTTTCTTGCAAAATCTGCAAAACATTTCTTTGTAATATTACAAATGGGAGCCTTGTATTATAACTGACGTTATTGAGAAGTGTAAATAAAATTACGTTTTATTATTCTAAAAAACAAATGTTATGAATTTGTAACAGAGAACTGAAAACAAATTTTAAATTTTATATTCCAAAAAAAAAATGATTCCTCGCCGACATAGGGATAAGAGCTCACACCCCTTGTAATATTAGCCTGCACATTTATTTTTACTGTAAATATACGTGCAATACATACAAAATAATATTTAAGCTATACGATTAAGAAGAATAGACACTCCTTTTGTTGAGTTAAGAGATTTGGACGCCTCTTAACAACGGAATATTAATAGTCGATTTAGGAGCTATGTATAGCTAGGAAACACTAATAAATAATGAATAATACGGTCACGTTTTATTGAAATTGTCGTTTTATTAGGATTATTTGAGTTGTTTTTTTTAAGTGTTTTACGTTATTCTCACTTGCAATATATTTCTTTATGTACCCATAGTTTCTGTACAAACAGCATTATACAGTTTTACGTTGTTGAGTGTCCAGTATAGTACAGACATTTCCTAGAGTCTAAGACAAACACAAACCTTGTAGTTTTACAAACGAGTAGTTTTACAAGAAAAATCTTTGTACTGTTACAAGCATTTGTAAATTTACAATAAATTTCTCAGTATAAATTACGAAATTTTTTTTTTAGAGTGTATGCATTGGTAATAAAAACAACGTGTTCTGTTCCATAACCAGAAATACTGTTAAATGCCAAAGTATCTTAAGTCCATCGGACTTCCATTTTATTGGCATTATAAAAACATTGCTAAATTGTTAGATGCAAACACTAAACTATTTAGTTAGTAATATTCAATTTATGCTATCACTGATGAAATATATTGTTGATAAATCTTAAATTATATAAGCAGGGAGCACTGAAAACTCAAGGCCATTGCATTATTGAGGTTCCTGTAAAAAGAGGTGGATGTGACTTACAGTAGCATGGCTCTCATAACAGTACGCAATATGTTAAATCGCCGTCACACAAACAGGATATCATGGAACTTGTAGGTTTTGGAACCTGCGTGGGTGCTAAATGCGACACCACCCAATAAATCCCCACTCTATTCAAAGACGATTTACATAAACAAGTACTTAAGCAGCAAGGACAATATTTTAAAATTTAGTTCTTACTGAATTTCGATCGATGGTATTTCATCTTTAAGTACGTTGTTTGAGATCGAGATTGAAATGCGTTATTATTTTTCGCAATAGACTAGTAAAAATATATTTTAAAGTGCGTTATTAAAATTATAATTTTGACATATATTGGTTAGAACAATCACTTTTGGTTATTGGTCAAACTTTAGATTTGGAAATTAGCATGTCCCTAGTTTACACATTTTTCTACAAATGAAAATGAATCATTAAGTAGGAGCAAGCAACTAAATTGTATACAGTTCGAATTGACCAAGAACGATGGAAATATTCACACGTTTTACTGCTCCAGTCTTTGTGCTTACGTTTTCAACTTAGGTCCCTTGCCAACGGCGTCGGCGTGCGCGAACAAGTACAGATTTAGTTGTCGCATATCTCAGCAGCTCGATCGAGTTGTTCTTTCTCCAAGCAACACTTGTGCAGGAAAATCGGCCGACGGTTGGCTATGCGCGAAGCTCGGAGCGATCGCAATCAAGTTTCGTATAAAAATACAGCAGTTGTGACAGTAATAAATTTTGTACACTGTCATTCACATATAATTTTTTTTTTTTTTACGTGAATGCATCTTTAAATTTCCAGCCATATTGGGAGGCAATTCAGAAAATCCGATGATAGCAAAATCGGGGGGTACAGTTTGGCGTTGCTGCTCCAAATCTATCGTCTACATAAATAATTCAATTACACCACTCGATTGCCAAAGGACCAAAGAATATGTTACGTCGAGTGAGGACAGCGAATTATCCCCGCGCGTGGGCGGCACCTCTCGTCAAGATCAGTCGATGGTGTGTATAAAAACATTTGTGCGGCGTGGCTGTGAGTTTAATGTAAAATAAAATAAGAAAACTTAACACAATTTCGGCCTACACTCGTCAAAAATCCAAGTCGAAATACAGAAATCGTGTACGGTTGGAAAGAGCATCTCAAAGGCAATCCAGTGATACCCATAAAACCCCACATGATCGAGCGAAGCGGTACCGGGGACGTAAAATAAACATCAAGGCGTCCGAGCGCGTCAATGTAGACGTATTCACGCAAAACAAACGGCCGTATCCCGAACACAGCAAAACCCAATTTTTTTTCCCCCCAGAAGCAACACTTCTCTTTCTAAACATTTTTTTTTTCGGAAAAGGGAGAAAAAAAAAACGTATGCATGCCTAACGAGTGATTTGTGTTCACCTGCCTGGTGTTTGTTACGCTGCTTTCCGAAGGAAAGAAATGCTTATTGAGATCACTTTTCTGCCTGTGTGTGTATGTGCACGTCTGTGTGTGTCTCCCCACTTTCAATTTTTCAACGCGTGAACCGAATTTCGCCAAACTCGGTACAACTATGTGAGGACACCTGACTTTTGTAATTTTCGAACACGCGGAGTGCTTACTTTCAAAATGGCGGCCATTAAAATTTAGTGTGATATGTAATATCTTGGAAACCATTCGAACATATTAATACAAAATTATGTGTGTTTACAGCACAAGGTGTAAGCATTGAATTTAGAAATTGATATTGTAGTTGGTCTGCCATTTTGGAAGATAGCACAATATTAAAAAAATAAGCATTTCCATTATATCTAGAAAAATACTTAACCAATTCCCGCTAAATTTCGCATGTTACTAATATTATGGTAGGCCATGTAAACGTATGTAATTGAAGTTTATGAGACACTTATTTTCAAAATGGTGACCATACAAATGTTTTAGGTTTATTTGGTAAAATTGCCATACCGTTCTACCAATTTCGACCAAATGTTTTATGCTCACTATATATATTACAAGCATTATATATGAACCACTTTTATCCGACATTTTGTAAGGTAGTACTGCATGAATTAATAAAGGTTTCATGCCATATTTCGGGGAAGTTTTTTTACCGATTTCTATCAAAAATGGGAAACAAGTAATACTGTACCAGGTGATGTAAACAAGTATGTTTAAAGTAGGTCAGAAACGTATTTAAAAATGGCTGCCATCTATCCATTCTAGCATATTATTGCCAGAAGTTATAAAATTCGGTGGGTTAAGTCAAGTTCTTTAGAGTGGAGGACTTAATTAAATTAATGTGTTAATTATAGTTTCTTAATTTTTTTTTTTTACGATAACTACAAAGAAAATACTCTTGACTCAATATTTCACAATAAATTGCTTTCACTTGCTATTTACAACCAACCAATTCATCAGTGGAATTTACAATTACTTCAAGAAAATTAATTTGATTAAATAACTTAAATCAGTCCCAATAAACAGCGTATCAAAACCTGTTAAATTATTTTGTATGTTATATATCCGTATTTGACAGTTCCGACATTAACAATGACGTACGTATCATATGATCATTCAGTCCCATCTTAGTTAAGTCCAGATTCTACCAGTCAAATATGTTCGAGAGATATCCAAGGGGCCCCCTCCCCCCTGCACAGTTGTCCACCACTCGTCGGATATGCCGCCCCCTCCTCCGTCCACGCCTCGCAGTCACTTGTCTGCCGCCGTCTCGCATCCTCCGCCATCGTCCGTACTCTCTGCTGGGGTCCTTCACTGCACCGCATTTCGCCCTATCGCCGCACTTTAGCCAGGTGGCCGTTACAAAGACAGCTGACACTCCAGCCGCGGTGATATCTATGGTGTCGTCGGCCATAGCTGAGAAATTTCTCCAAACGCCGCGTCGCGCCGAGGGTAATAGTTACCAGAATATTCTTCCTCATCTACCCAGGCCGTTGGCTCCTCTGGCAAGTGCGGCGAGGAGGGGCCGTCACGCCAGTCAGGTCCACTGGCAATCATCCCCAGCCCCGCCCGGTGTCGGAACAGTGAGCGGATCTGCCCGGAAGGGCGGGGGGAGGGGGGTAGGACAGAGCTCAGATGGGTCCTTCCCCTTCCTTTCCAAGAGCCATTTCCGCCCATAACCAGAGAAAAGCGCCAGCGCCCAATGCGCGAGTCCGCACATAACTGTATGATATATCGTCCAAAACATTTAATTAATTTGAGCATAACTTTGTATGCTGGCAGTGTATATTAATACCATTAAACGCGTCCGTACGAAGTCTCTTTTATCTACCATTTTGTAAAATAGTCTCACATTGCAAAATAAAATGATGTATCTCCGAAGAAAAAAAAAACCCGCAGATTTATGCTAACATTTTACATTAGGTCCGACATTGATTTTCAAAATGGCTGCTATAATTATTTTTATATGTTTGGCATATCTATTTAACAGTTTAAACAAATTCAGTCAAATGTTTATGCTGACGGATTCTATTCGAAACATCGTATATAGGCCCTCTTTTTTTTTAGGCAATTTTGTAAGATAAGCACCGTTTTCATGCCATTTAGGCTTTTAAGAACTTCATTAGAAATAATTTGCACCCATGTAGAGGAAAATAGGCTCATTGGTTATATGATTATCTTATTTTTTTCTTAGTATTTTACTAAAGCGAGTATTTAACTAATTGAATTGAGATGATGTGCCGTTTCTGAAACAAACATTTTAATTTAACCACTTATCCTTGAAAATTACTTTAAAAAATGTCCTGGACTTATACTTTGTAAGTGGTTAAGATCTAAATTATCTCTATTTTGAACTACTCTAACAGAGAATCTGTCATTGTTTCCCAGAACTAACAACTATACAGATTTCCGAGTGCATACATTCCCTTTGATCTGCAAATCGATCTTTTTACTACCACACTAGAGTAGCTGTTACAATGCCCGCATACTGTAACGTATTTTTTTCCCCGCTACTTATTAAGGTAAGGAGAAATATAATATTGTATTATATGCGTTCTGTACTAGAGCAGCAATTCTTCAAGTGTAACCCGCAGACCCCTGAGAATCCTTGATCTATAAGTCCCCGAGTGAAACTAATATATTTTACTTTTAATGAAAACGTCGTAATTATACAGTAACAGCGTAACATTTTTGATATTAAAAAATCTACTTTTTTTAAATTTTATTTTTGCAAGCTTAACACGAGATTGTAACAATTTATACAGTAAAAAATAAATAGATTGTATATACGAAAATATTTCCTTAGCCTGTATTAAAAAAAACAGTTGGGGTCCAGCAAAACGTACATTATATCACATCATAACATATCGAAATCACACTGTTTAAGCACCTCTCTCCTAGATGGATGACAGGCATGTGTAAAGACTTGAATGTATATTATGCAGCTCATAAAAATCTTAGCATATTTATGTATAAGAATCCAGGATTTTATATTGGATAAACGTTGTTTACATTTCATTTTGTACACCTAGTAGCACATAAAGTGGAAAAGAAAACAATACTCGTTTACATCATCACAGTATGAAACAAACAAGAGGCATAAACTGAAAAAACAACTTAACTTAATAAAAGGATGTTCATTAGGCGCAATATGAAAACAAAGGTCTTCTCAGATGCACCGATAAACTTCAATAACGTGTAGGACCTACACGATTCCTGATGCGCGCTTGTATCCGATGACGCATGTCAAAATCAAGATCACTAAGCATCACCTGAGGCAAATTGTCCCATTACACAATCGTGGCAGTGATTAAGGCGTGGATGGTCATTGGCGGTCGTGCACGGTTTGTAACCGTTCATTTGGGGAAGGACCACATATTCTCTATGCAGTTCATGTCAGCTGAATGAGCTGGTCAATACATTCGTCAGATCCCAGCAGGGGGAATGCTAAACTTTTTGCGAGCAGAGCATTTTTGATGTCCACCATTGCAGAGCTGTGTCGCAAAAATATAGCCAAACTATTACATAAAAACGAGCACACAAAAGAAAGTAAGTAGAAATTAAAAAAAAAAAATTAAGGTGATCTGTTGTCAACAACGCATAGAGAATTACGCATCCACATAATCACATGCGAGAACAAATAAAATTCTCAGAAGGGGTAGTTAACGAACAGGCTAATACACCCAAATTACCGGGGAAGAGACAGTGTAAAAAAATAATCCATGCGAACAAAGAGGCGTAGTAAATGAATGCACATAAAGTGGACAATACAGCGTAGCCGCCACGAACCCAGCAGTTTTCCTACCAAAAAAAAAAAAAACATTTTTGAAGTTTGTGTAGGTACATCGTAGTCTGTGGTAGCTCGTAAGTGAACTCTGAAAGGTAAATCAACAGTCTTCATGTTAACCCATTCAGACCTAGTGTACACATTTGTGTACATTACGCATGTGTATGTAATATTTGGCTTGTGCGGCACACTGAGAAACTCAGTGACCAATGGTCCTACCTGTGGGCAAATGATTCGCAAACCGTCTTACTGGTATAGGCTCTAATTGGCCCAAATAACTGTAGTCGAACATATAGCCTACGTTTCACTAGCTATGGCACCGAAACAAGTGTCACGTCGACTTAAGTACAGCGCGCATCATAATTTTCTTTGTTTGTAACACCTGAAACCGTAAATTAAAGTGGGTATGGAAGGATTAAATGAAGTGTGTTACATAGACTAGCATTAACAGAGAGTTACCTGAGATAAAATACTTCCTGCACATGTATATCTCGCATTTACTAATTCTGTATACATTATAAAGTTAACAAAGCAGTTGTGTCATATATATTTCACCTTTGTAGACTTTTGAACAATTTTCTGGGTTCTACTCCCGTTCTAGACATCCTAATTTCGGTTTTCCGCTGTTTCCCGAAATCACTCCAGGGGAATGGGATGTTACTGCAGGTCATGGCCGATTCCTTCCCCGTAACTCCTTCTCTGAACAACTTGCTCTGTCTGAGATGACCTCGCTGTCTGCGAGACGTTAAGCCATATTTACCTACCTACCTACCTACCTCCTGCTGCTAAAGATTTTGCATAATCATTCAGCGACTGACTTTTCACATTTATCTAAGTTTTTCACGTAACTTATGGAGGAGGAGAGTAGCGCTTCTTGTGTAGAATAGAAACAGCACTCCGCTGGGCAACCTGTTGGAACGGAAACAGCATCTCTCCAAGAAAAGTAATATTCGTACACACAACAGAAATTACTGACTCGAGTCGCCAGTCTTCTCCGAGATCAGTTATTAACGAGCCGGAAGTATTGCGAATCCACCCTGCGATAAGTTAAACGTCAAGCGCATCTGCATCCGAGTTTCTGCTTCTATTGTGAAAGCCACAGACATGTAACATGTGTGACATTTAGCACGTGTAGTGTGTGCTTTTGCTTCGGCAAACACAATAGAATTGAATTATTTAGGGAGAGCTGCTCATTTTTCTCTAAATTGTAGGAAACCTGAGTAGCTTCTAAATGTTACAAAGCAGAATTTTTTTTATCGTCCACGTTTGCGTAACTACATGAAGTGTGTGATAGGTCAAGTATTTTAAAATCAGCGTGTACCAGTTGCCCACAAGAGAAGTTTGTTGTCGGTGTCTTTTTATCTCAAAAAGTCTTATCAGGAATGTAGTTGCCGACTGCGAATTGAAATAAACGCCGAGAGCGACGTAGTTGTGTCGCGATGTCTCTAGGAGTGCTGTGCTTGTTACTGCTAGCTGAGGGCCGTGCGGCCGCCGTCAGGTACCCCGGCTTCCTGTCGAGGAGTCCTTCTGAAGAGCAGCCCCGGGTGTACCTGGGCGACGACGCGGGAGAGAAGTTGATCCTCAGCAGGTACATAGAGGCCGGGCAGGTAGAGGTGGCCAGGAACCTGTCCAGGGTGACGGGAGAGCCGTTCCCCCAGGACATTCCTAGTTACTCCGGCTTCTTCACCGTCAACACTACCTACGACTCCAACCTCTTCTTCTGGTTCTTCCCCGCCGAGGTAAGCCGCTCCCACACTCATAAAACATTCTTCGGAAACAGTTATCTTCATTTTTTATTTCAATACTGGTGAATGCTATCTAGATTATTAACATGTTTCATGGATATTGTAAAAAGCGGAATTCCGAATGCAATTTTTTTTTCGTTCAAGATTTTAAAATGGATAACATTTTATATCAATAATCATGTCCGTATTTTGAATAAAAAAATTTTCAAATCCGAAGTTTCAGCACAAATGTTTTAGTATAGTATACATATTATTCCCTATGCTGCGTCCGTGGTCGAGGTGTAACGTTCACGTTTTTCACTATTTCTACATTTTGTCAAGATAATTTATGTACTTTTCACACGTTTAAATTTGCGTACATTTAACACTTGTAATTTTCCGTATGTTGTGACACATATTATTTACTTAATTTTTGTCTATTTTCACATGGTTAGGATTGTAAATAATTAGATCTGCGAATGGCAATAATCATGTGTAAATGCATTTAGTTAGCTAGTTTTGTTTTTCTGCTTGTATTTTTAAGTTAAAATTATATATTTATTACTTTTTCACTGTCTCAACTGGTCGTTAATGTTTCAGGGATATTTTTATTACATTTCTACGAGACCTTAAATTCTATGGATTAGGAATTTACGCCGTTCTGGAGTGAGTCAGTTTAGATTTACGTAGCGAGCCATTCAATTAGTCAGCAGGTTTAAACCTTGCACCCCTATTGGCGGGAGAGTCCAGCATAGAGTAGGCAGGTCCATTTCGGTTAGAATATTGCTGTCTGCCGCCATATTCCGAAGCATCAAGCCGTTAGAACAGAAGTTGGACGAGGCCTAGGACTTTTAACTTAGATTCTAGGGTGTTCTGTTTTAACAGCTCGCTTTATTTTTTTTATTTATGTATTGACTTCGAGTAGAGTGTGAAAGAGCTCCTCCGTTTTATTACTAAGCAGCTGTTTGGTAAATAGTCAGGTAGTTAGACGTCGCTACGTTCGTGAGCCGTGAGCTCCTACACTTTTTATTGTTGCATCCTGAGCCTACAAGATTTGATCCTGTCCCGTTTACTCCAAATTAAATGGTATTTTTCTTCGAGATCAACTCAACAGTAACGTAAGAAATACAGTATTCAATTTTGTTACGTTTCCAGTACAGACAAGATGGCGCTTGTTTTAGACGTTTAAACCCGACGCCATGTTGGCTAGGCGTCCGTAGTTTAATCCAGCAGATATTTATTAACCACAAGAAACCTTAGTGAGATCTTTAGTGTTCTAACGGCAGCAGCTAAGCCAGAGACATAAGTTTAGTAGAGTTTGAACTGAGACATTTTTCATTTAAGAGAGGATTTTTACAGTGTAAGTGTGTTACGTCAGATTTCATATATGCTAACGACCGTTACGCCCGGCCACTCCCTAGCGGCAGTGTAGGTTCTAAATATCTTTTCTTTGATTTTGTCAGTGGCATTCAGGGTTGTTTGATTGTTTCATTTTCCAGCAATGATTTTTAAGTTTACACATATTTGAATATTTTTATTGAATAAAAGGATAATTGCTGGAAATTACATTGTGTATGACGTATTTTCGTATTCTCATATCTATATGAGTTCTTGGTTTGGATCCTCTCCTAATATACGTAAACTTAATCTGAAAGAACGCAAAGTAGGTAAGAGTCTTTGCATGCCAGAATAGTTTTCAGCTGATTGGCAAACTGTGGTTTGTCGAGGTGTGTAACAAGGCGAGTTGGGTACACAGAGAACGTCTGGAGTCGGAGTCCGCCTGGCTTCTAGCGGACTTGTTACTGAGCTGCATGACCAGACTACTAATATCCCATGCCAAATTTTATAAATATAGACAACAAACTGATGAATGCGATGCGATGCGATGCGAGAGGGAGGTGCATGAGATAAGAAATTAACCACATATGTACGCAGGTAGAAGTTCATACACATGTCACGTTGGTCAATGGAATATAATCTTAAACATCATTTCAGCTATTCAACCTTGCTTAATTTAAGTTGGCGCCCTTTACCGAGTAATATCACGTGGCAGTACACCAGTTCATTTCCCCTCGCCGTCAACGTTCAGAAATTCAGCCACTCTCCCCACATTAAATTAAATTAATATATGAAGTACAGCATTACACGCACTGGAGGTGCGGTAATATATTGATACTGTGTTTACTCCAGACATAAAGGGCTGTTTCACATTCCATATTTGGCGCCACGTGGTAGCCTAGGGTGTGTGTTACATTGTATGTTTCATTACCGGGGCGATAAATATTTCTTAAGGGTTAATATTTTGTGAGTTCTAATCGTGGGTAAACTATGGATGAGATCATATACATACACGTATACAGTCAGTTTCTGGGTGTACATTAAAATGTCACAATAAAAACAATACTGTTCACATTTTCGATTTTGAAGTCTTATTATGACCGGTGTTGTTTTAATGGGGCTGTTATTATTACTAATTCTGCTTAGGAATACAATAATGTGCCAGTTGCAGAACTTAGTTAATTTTTGAACGAAAAAAATTCGGACAATCAACCAATTTCGGGTAACCATTAGCTTTAATTTTTCAGATCATTGTGATGATAGTAACGTGAACTATATTGTTTGAAATAGATAAATTAGGCATTGGAAAAAAAATTACTAGGATAATTCTTTGCCACAAGAATACAGTAGGGACGAGAATAATTATGTGACGGGGGGAAATCCGGACCTTACAACGGAGCACCTGTGAATGTAAGGGTCACCTGCCATATAGATGCTAGCCTGTCACGCTGCATAGCGTTCGATAATGTTCTTGAGGAGACGGTTCACCTCATTCATACCACCAGTCGTGTTTATGGGCACTTAGACCCTTATAACTCAAGCCGAAAAAATCAGAACCATTTCAGTGTCCGTCGTTGGGGGTGACTGATAAGCATGCATAGCCGCACTCATAATCCGATCCGATAGAAATGACAGTCCAGCTGGGTTGCCGATATGAAACGTCAGTTTTACTGGGGTTGCACGATTTATTATAAGGCAGTTTTTGTAAACCACAGCAAAAATCGCCTCATCATGGAATTATTGACAATTTTTACGAGGTATCGTATAAAGGGCGATACCCAATTAGACCGAGAAATTTTGGAAGGCGATTCCCGACGACAAGATATGACAAAAACATTTATGCGACTTATAGCCTAAGAGGTATACCCTCGTGAAAGTACCTTTTTTTTTACAATGAATGAAAATCCACTGTAGGTGGGACATTATTGTATTATATATTATTTAATGAAGTTATGCAAGTACGCAATTATTTAATACCGACAGCAATCCCTGTCACAGTAAAACAGGGCACTACTTTGTTTGTGTTATAAGACAGGGGTTCGGTACGCATTATCGCATACATGTATGTGTGTGTGTATACATATATATATAATTACAAGCAATTGTGGACATTTATGTTTACGTTTTTGGCTATAAATAGCGTATATAAGCAATTGTAATAATAAAAATCATTAGTTGTATGTCAGTTACGTTGATATTAAGTGCAAATTAGTCGCAATGGTGTATGGTATAATTCCCTGCATTGGAGTTTATATATATATATATATATATATATATATATATATATAATATATATATATATATATATATACACACATGTATAGGAAACATCTGGACAAACTCGGGCACGTGATTCGTGACCAGAAAAGAGGATGATTGATATAGGACACCCATGGTCCATCTCAAATAATAATAAGGGCTGTAGCAGCCCCTAAAGGCGGTGGGCAACGAGGATATTACGTGGGATATAAGGCAAAGTACTTACGTTAGAAGAATACAAATTGTTAAACAGAGAAAGTAAATCAAGATCTTGGATACACGGTAGGTATGGTCTGTCGTACACGCCTCCATCGTGTAAATAATAGGGGTTGGCACCATTTTATTGCATTCAAAAAGGACACCGTGAGGTTAAATTGATTGTTGACACCGTGAGATGAAGCAGGACGACGTAAGTAGCAAATAAGTCCCCCTTGTTGCAACTCTCTGTAGGACCCACCGTTTCTTATTAAATCGCAAACGAACGGTACAGTGGTAGCAATAACATGGCCTAGTGAGTAGGCAACGCGTCGCGCACCCGGGAGAAATCAGCGGGGAGTCCCAGCCGAATGCGCGAAGAGAGTGCGGCAGCACGTAAAATTGAGGTATTGTGAGCCGATGAGAGTGATTGATGTGAGTATGGAGTTGCGCCAGAATGGAAGGGCGGGGTAAACGGGAGAACCCCGAGAAAACCCACCGACCAGCGGCATCGTGCGGCATGACGCTCACATACGAAAGTCCAGGGGGTGACCCGGCCGGGAATTGAACCTGGTTCGCCATGGGTCAGTAGTGTGTACAGTTGTAAACAATTATCGTTTACATCCTGTATATATATATATATATATATATATATATATATATATATATATATATATATATATATATATATATATATATATATACACACACACACTGTACTAGCACTGGTCCATTATCACCGTATTCCGCACCCCTTGCTCTAATACCGTAAGCGCTAGGCTTACAGGATGAATCATATCGTGTGTTGTTAACTTACAGCTGTACTACAGGTCCACTGCCCCATGCTACCGGCTTGAATTAATCACGTTTGCTCATTGTTTCTTGGCGTTTCTGCGATGCTTTCCATTGCAAATGCTGTATCACTGAATTCCTCTTTTTACGTATTTTCAGATGCCGTTGAAATAAATGCATTTTTTCCAGTTAAAAAATCACGTGTGGTTCAATTTCTCTGTTCATACATGTGTTACGAATAGTCACTTTGTGGAAAATTACTCGTCCCGGTATGTACTATCATTTAGCGGAAACCGTATGTTATGATCTGCAACCATTGCGGAAATTGTGGGGGTGTCCACATTAGGTGGACCATACTCTATATGTATATGTATGTATGAATGTATATATATATATATATATATATATATATATATATATATATATATATATATATATATATATAATACAATATAACAAATTGACGATACATAAACTGTGACTTCGGGAACAATAAATACACAGTAAATAAATAAGAAATTATAATGATTCAATGATTAAATACGGGATATAAATTATTAAACATACGAGATGGGAGATTAAAGAAAACGTGGGTAAAATAAGGAAGAAACAGTAAAACATGTGAGACGTGGCAACCGCTGGATGTGCCCATATTAACGTGCAAAGCAGATTTTTTTTTACCAACTATTTCATTCAGCATTAAAAAAATTCTCACAAAGAAGGAGCAGTCCCATCTATTACATAAATAAAATAAGCACAAGATACAGAACATTTGTACCGCGAAACTAGACCCAAAAGGGCAGTGGTGGCTGAGCAGTTAGACTGCTCGACTCCCACCAAGGCGAACCGGGTCAGTCATCGGCCGGATAGTCGAACGATTTAGGAAAGTCTGGCGCTAAGGATTCCGGATTAGGCGCCAAGCGCCGGCCGGCCGTCAAGTTGTGACGTCACTCAACCGCCACGTATGATGTCAGTCACCTCGACCTTGATCACCGACCTTGAATCTGTGCCCATGATCTTGGATGACCTTAATATTAAATAATTTAAACCAAATTGAATAAAAATTATAAAATCCCAAAAGTGTAAAAAAAAATTAAGACAATTAAAAAATAATTAAAATATAATTTAAAGATGTACGTGTACGAGGTCCGGGTTCGATCATTGGTAGATCGAATTATCTCGCCACACGACCGATCCTCGCCAGGTCAACCAGTTTCCATCTCGTCAACCATGTTACATGTCGATGACATTGACCCATGACCTTTGACCTTAACACAAACAATTCCAAAACATTCCAAAAAAAATTCCAACAAATTCCCAAAATACTATCGACTAAGAAACAAGACCCTTGACCCAAGACTCAAGACTGAAAACTCTTGGCTCAAGAATCAAGATTCATGACTCAATACTCTTGACCCAAGACACTTAACCCAAGACTGAAGACCCTTGACCCTTGACCCAAGACTGACTTCTCAAAATTCAATACTCAAGACCCTTGACCCGAGACTCAAGACTCAAACTCAAGGCCCAAGACACAAGACTCAATACTTAAGACTCAAGACCCAAGAATCAAGACCCTTGACCCAAGACCCTTAACCAGAAAATAAAAAAAAATTAAAAATTGAAGTTTCGAATATTTGAACATAATTTGGCCCAGAGCCAAAGTCGAAATTATGCTATATCATTTTGGTCTTTCAGCTAACATGTTATGATGTCACACAACTGCCATATTGAATACAAGTTACCTTGAATTCGACCTTTAGCTATTACCCTGAGACCTTGTATGACCTTAAACCCAAAAATCACAAAATACTAAAAAAATAAACAAAATTATAAACTTCCGAAAATTCTTAAAAATATATTTAAGAAATTACTAAGAAATTATTGTTAAAAAATGTATTTAAAATCATAGATTTCTGGTAGTTGCCTGAGCACCACATCCAACAACTCTTTGGTTAATTAGTCGGTTCCCGTCCAAACCCTACACCAGTATTTCTCATTGGTTGATTAGCCTACTTGTGCTCGCTTCATCCTCAAAAGTGGTTTTCGTTGGTTGATTACTTACTCTCATTCGACCCGCGACCAATGTTTCTCGTTGGTTAATTAGTCGACATGCCTCCGCCTCCTTTGCCTTTGCTCTTTCCATCGTCCGCAGACATATTGTTTTTTTGTTTGTAATTTGTTTTAGTTTTTAATACCTAGGTGATGCTAGTGTATTAATTATCGATATAGTCGCCAAAGATGCTGTCGATTTAGCCGCCATGTTGGTTGTCGACCTTGACGCGAGCCAATGACATTGAACTCGAAAAATCGAGAAAAATCGCAGGCCATGCAATTGTCAATTACTAGCTGGTCACATCAAGGGCCATGCCGACAAGCAATACTAATTAAAGACTGACTGCACATAAGACCGACTCAACTCAAGACTTAATTCCCCCCAAAACCAACTCCACCCAAGGCCTATTCCAACCAAGACTGGCTCCATCCAAGTCTATCTCCACTCAACACTAACCCCGTCCAAAATTGGTTCCTGACGAGACTGACTTTGCCCAAGACTAACTTCTGACGAGGCCAGTTCCTACAAAACAGGATAGACTAAGCGACAATACCAATCTACCATACCACTAACTTATACAATCAAACGATGATGGAAAATCTCGAAAATGTCTCCTAATAAGAGTCTTTATAGCTGACCTCTTCGAAAAAAATCCTTGCAGAATCTATGCAAAACATTTCTGCCAGAGTCGCCCATACCAAAGAGCTATACTAACTTACCAAGCTCACTTACCAGACCAACTGACTAGGCCAACCGACTAGTTTCGAAACATTCCTCAAAAATATTACCCTAATTTCATTCGTTCGCCATATAGAAATCATCCATTTTAAAAGACCCGAGTAAGGCATAATACTTTAGATCGAACCATAGCATTCCTCCTGCATGCACTCACATAAATCTTATCTAAAACAGACTCTCTCAATTTATTGTTTAATAATCCTTTCAGAGAAGCAAAAAGGACTGTATGAGAAATTAAACGGACGTTAGTATGTATACGTAAATTTAATTTATTTACTTGTTAGATGTATTGATTCTATCCTTCTAATTATTTTGTACATTCTATATGTAAATATCTTAGATATTACAGATTGTCAATAATCTTTTGTCTGTTATAATCAAGATTCTTCATTTAATCGAATATTGTAGATGTCTCAACAATGCGTGAGAGATCCCCTTGTTTTTGGAGGTAAATCAAATATCTAAGTCTATCAAAAAGTTCATTCAGGTCTTCGGGAAATATGCAAGGAGCGTTATTGACACCTCCTGCGTTCTCACACTACTTGTCGAAGGTAACTCGTTGGTGAAATGTGTGGGAACTTAGAGAGACGCATCATCCTTCTCATCAGATACTTCATCAACACTGTCTTCATAGTCATTATCATCAATACTGTGTTCATGATCGTCTTCACCTCCTGTTTACTTTTCTTGTTAGAGATCGCATAGCCATCATAAGCATTTCATAGTCTAGAATTGTTTATTCTGATGATCGTCGATCATACGCGAACATATTGAAATTGTACATTCCACACAAACTTATTCTACCAACCTCATCGGTCTCTCATTCCGCTATTAGCATTAACTGCCCAATCATAATCGTCTGTGGAATCAGTACGGGGTATTGACATCACTTGCTGACTTTCAAAAGACGAAACCTTGAAGTTTCTGATGTGGTTCTTCAATATACATCCTTGCATAAACAGCATGTGCCCATTGTTGCAATAATTCATCACGCGAAAAAGACTCTTCGTACAGGTGGTTCTTTCATGTCGCCGAGCAAGGCAGCTTTTGCTGACGATCTTTCCACAGTAGCAACACTGTTTTATATATAATTCTCCAGCAGTGAGAGAATATACATACATAGAAGTAAGCTCTACAGTACATTTCGTACAATCATTGGCTTGTATCAATCATCTTCATGAAAAAACTGAAGTCCTTTCCACAGTGGCAATTTTAACCATGTACAGCTAGGTTCAGGAAAGAATAAATGTTGGGCGTAATTTTAACTGTACACGATTTGTTGTAAACTGGCTACTGGCTGAACACTTGGCGAATAAATCAAATAATCAAACTGAAATTCATGTTCCCAGAAGGATTATGAGAACGCTCCAGTCATTTTGTGGCTGCAAGGAGGTCCTGGGGCGTCCTCCCTCTACGGTCTCTTCATGGAGGTTGGACCGTTCTTCGTGGCTGAAGATGGCGCGTCCTTAATCAGGAACCCTTATTCCTGGCACAAGAACCACTCCATCATCTTCATCGACAGTCCTGCTGGAACAGGTACGGCTTGCATGCTGTAATATTCCTCTACAGTATCGTGCCACGAAAATACTGAAATTGGTTATCTATTGAATTAAAGGCTGTTCGCGGTCAAGTGTGAGAGCTTTTGAAATGAACCTTTGAAAAATGTCACTGCGTCTACCTGCATATCATTTAACGGGTAGACTGACTGACACGCGCCCAATAAAGTTGGTAAAGTCGGAGAGAAGATAATTCCACGCTTCAATACTGAATTAAACTGATTGATTTAAATTTGTAAATACCAATTTTTTTTTCGGTTTTTGAATGCATATAAGTGTAAGAATTGGCTAATTCGTAAAATATCTATTTTGCTAATAGTTTTATAGTTTCTTTTGATCGAGTGACTCATGAATAGAGTGACTAGACTCAAGACTATGATTATTTCACATGTATTGGAAGAATACACAATGTTTCATACAAGTAGAACTTAACAAAGGCTGATTTGATATCTGCCACATTTGGCGTGTGATTATATAATCGATAAACACCCATATGTTACACACTTTGTTGGTTAATAACGCATCCCATGATTTCTTAATGACGAACGAGTTTATCATCTGCCAAATATTTATGGATGAGAGATATCAAATCAGGCTATCACTAGCCACGGATTTCTTTCTCCATTAACGTCAGGCGAGTATGATCAGTGGCTGTGATTGATGTATGATCTCATTCCCTAGAAAGTGCACTGTATTAAATTACTCGAGTGAATGCAAATTGTTTCTAATAGAACAAATTTCCAATTTATAGTATTTCTATTTGCTAAATTATATATTTTTATTATTTTTTATGGTTTTACATGCAGGACCGATTTCGATTATTTTACTCTATTCCTAGCTTCCGTTACTGCTCGTATGAAGAACTGGAGCAGTTGAAAACGTCAGCAATATCTTAAATAGTTTAAATAAGCTATTTTTTTCTTTTCGGAATGCTGCTGATGTGTCACATTCTCTTAATGCATGTATGAAAAGATTGCTTCTGCTCAATTCCAGGCCTTGTAAATCCTTGGATGGATAGGGCCTTCCTTCAGTCTTGCCATGGCTTGCCTTCGCCAGTAATACTTCTCGTTTGGCTGGGGTTAAAGCTCTCAGCGTAACCATCATATCAACGTCCTCGTCAAAAAGTACTACCGTTTCTCTGACCCTGGATCTGTTTCTAGAAGTTGTATGAATTAATGTGTCAGCATAGCCAGATGATCCTAGAAATCCAAACCCATTGCCCCGAAATCTGGCTGATAGCATGGGAATCACTATCGATTTATTGTTTTCGTTCGACAGAAAGTAGTCCTGCTTTATAAGTGTATCAGTGAGTGAACAGATATGGGTAGCTGTTATCATCGAGGTCTTGAGAGCCGATGAGGGTGAAGCGAGGCGAGTGTGGAACAGCGCCGGAATGCAAGGGTGGGGGAAACGGGAGATCCCCGACAAAACCCGCCTGACTAGCGGCATCGTCCTGCACGATGCCCTCATGCAAAAATACGGGGGTGACAGCGCCGGGAATCGAACCAGGTTCACCTTGGCGGGAGGCGAGTAGTCTAACCACTACACCACCGTGACCCCGGATCTGCTTTACTATGATCTCTGTTTACTCACCAAAGTGTATGCATACTGACATTTTAACTGAATATCTTTGGCTCTGTTCAACTACTTTTGTGCTGTTATCTGTGCTGGTGTAACCATCAAACACAGTTTAAAATTTTCCTTCATTTTACGGGAAAGTGATGGTAAAAATTTATCCAGAAGTGTCCGTAAACTCTCCGTAAAATTACGGACTCACTAATTTTCAGAAACAGGCTTTCCGTAAATTTTACGGAACCTCTCCGTTAATTTCCAAGTTAGTTTTTTGTACTTTCCGTTTAAATTAAAAAGAGATAATGGAAATGTCTTTAATTTCCGTTATGTGGGTGTTCTACCTTGTATAAAAATGATATTAAAAAAGTTAAAATATTTTTTACTTAAGAGATGTTTGAACCCGAGTCAAAAAATTTCCAGTCCATGACTATAACCATTTACCTACAACTCTCACTTGAAAATTGTGATATAACTTTTGTATTTGTAATCGAAATACAAAAGCCAAAATTCAGTTTCTATTGAATTTAGTGTATTTTTAGTGTTGCCAAATGTTACAGACGCCTGATGCTATTTTTTTTTATGTTTGAAAGAATAGGTCGTAGTCGCGTGGATAACCTTAACTGGCAAAGAAACGATAATTTTCTTGTTACAGTGGCGAAGAAAGCTTCGTGTAGAATCAGCATTGTTCGTCCCCCTTAAATTGAAGCCAAAGGGAATACGGAAACTTTCCGTATTTTGTATTTACAGACTTAACTGTTTTTCGTCATTACGGATTGCCATTCTGTATATACGCAGTACATTTCCGTAAAACATTCCGTAAATATACGGAGATTCTTAACAGTGGCACCAACAACTCTTACCTGAAAAAGTCTGAGTATATAATTGACGTAACTTTGGCAAATCGACAAAATTGTGGAAACCCTTGGCCACGTGTCTTTAAGTCGCGTTTGCCCAGGTTGGCATAGTATTTTGTTGCTTCTAACATGTCGTACACATGGCAGATTAATACTTTTGCGCATCTCGGCTTCATCAAGGATGGCTAACGGAAATTTACCTAACTGATGCTGCAAATATTTCTTCAGGTCATCGTCAGTTTGCTTATGGGCTATTCACTGTTACTTCGCCCTTCCCTGAAGCCCTGCCTAAGTTCTACCTTCGGGTACCAATAACGTATCCTCTCGCTACATGTAAACAAAAACACTGCCATGTGACTTCTACGTCTCCAACTATCAAATGCTTTATTTACTGTTTTCAGATGTTCGGAGAATGCTACCATATTTCAAAAGTGTTACGTAACAAGCGCGATTTAAGCCTATGACAGTGTTTAGGTCAGCTTAGTGACCTTTTTTTTTAAAAAAAAACATGGCTGTATTTTTTTTTTACATATTGTTAACATATTCATTCTATTCATTATAAAGTACGTTATAGGTGTTCATGATAAAGTGAGCAATCTTGAACACAATCACTGCCCGTAACTGAGCATACTTTAACGTAAGCAATGACCGCGATACACACAGTTCAGTTATTAGCGAGCTAGGAGAAGTAGTGACATGTTTTAACGTCTTACTAGAAGTGAAATTAAAAACTGTTGACATCTGCAATTCAGTTTCTTTTTGCTGTATGCAAATAACAATAAACTGTGGCGTGGTTCTAAAACACACACATGTTTCTAAAGGCTGTTCGCGAGAAAATGGGCACTTTCGAAATCAGCCTTGGGGGAAAAAGTCACTGCCCTTACCAGCGTATATTTTAATCGGGCGCACTGAGTGACATGCGCCCAGTAAAATTGGTAACGCTGGAGGGAAAGTAGTTCCATGCCTTAACGCGGAATTAAAATTGTTAGGTAAACAGTTGTGATAACATTGAGGGTTAGTTGGAGCTGCGCGACCAAGGTGAAGAAGCGAGGGAGCAATAAGGGCGACACGAACACGCACGCCTAGTGTCTCATCGCTCCTACGCGCAAGGCGTGCAGTGTTTCCGTCGTGACGCTGCACTGTGCAAATTAGATCTGTAATAGTGGGGTTTTACACGCAACGAAAGCCCACGGATTAAACTACGTCCGTATATCTGTGCTTTTCTCTTGCCGTTTAAGGAAACTGCACAGGTAAGCTTTCAAAATGCGATATTTGACCATCTTTACGTGTTTTTTTCCCAAGAATATACTAAATATGACAAAAGTAAAATAATACGGACATAGATAATTATTTTTTTTTATCTTTTCTGACAAAACGTCGTATTCGCAGAACATTTATTTACCGAGATACGATAATTCGCGCGGACAACTATTTCACAAAAAAAGTGCAGTTCCATATAACTATTACTTTCGCTTTCTGTTTTTTTTTTTATGCATCGAAGTGTAAAAAATGAGTAGATTCGTAACATAGTTACTTTTCTAATAATTTCACAGTTTCGCTTGACCGACGTATGAATAAAGGGACGGGGCCCATGGTAATTTCAATTTTACGCAAGGCGGAAGAATACACAACGCGCATACAAGTAGATCTTAAGCAGGGCTCTGAAAAGTGCTCATTTTTACCGTGAACGGCGTATAACTGTTCCACGTCATCATCTGGCTGGCGTGACGTTCAAGTTAGCGGGTTCGTTGTTTTGTTTTGGAATTTTGTCCGGGTGCGCGCTTGTGTGTCAACAAGCCAGCGGTTTAGGACCAACGCGATTTAAAATATTTGTTTGCACCTTCTACAATAAAGTATTCACGAATGCAATAAAATATTTTTATACATTTTCTGAGTGAAGTAACTATGGTTGTTATTGTTCTTTGCTGTATTTCACGTAGTTTATTGTCCTATAAATTCTTGAAATTTCGCGATATATACTGAACTGGAAAAAGCGCTGCTTAGTGGAATTGAAGCCAGTTTGAATTTTAACCCTCTAAGTAACTTCGGATGAATGTGTTTTGTTATATTAATCACGTGCGTTCCAATTATGAAAGCTTAAATAAATGTGTGTGCGTGTTGTTTAGTATTTAGGCGATTCCCAGCTTACAATCGTAGAGTTAGCACTTCTGGTCGAGGTCACTCATTTTGAAACAGTAACGACATGATAATGTTTTATACTGCACGCGAAACATTCCTTGTGTGTTAGGAATACGTTTAAAACATTACCACAACGTCTGTCCGAATGGCTTAATTTGTATGAGTAGATATATCAAACAGTAAGTACTAATTTCGTCGGTTTATATCAGGGCACGCATTTACATTTCATATAAAAAAAAAAAGCTTTGTTTTCGTAAGCAAAGCAATAGGCCTCAGCAAACGTTAGTGTTATTTGATTAAAATATTGCGTGGCTAGACGAATTTTCACGAAACTTGTCACAAGTGACAAATATTACTGTGTAAGTATGCTGTAAAAATTTGGATCAATTATATTCAGCCATTGAGTTTCGTGACAATTGTTATATATATATATATATATATATATATATATATATATATATATATATATATATATATATAATGTAATAGCAATGCCCGCGATTTGCTTGTGAGACGTCTTGTATAGGCTGTTCACGGTAAAGTGAGCACTATTTAAGACACTGCTAAATTTTTCTGTCATTTTTTAAGTAAAGAATACTATTTGACTAATAAACGCTCTGCATACATTACATCACTCTCATAAATTTACGCGTGAGGCTGCGATAAAATATAATTAGACTATCAGTGGTTAATGGCTGTTGTGAAGGCCTTAAAAAGTGCTCACTTTGCCGTGAACGGCCTATATTAAGATATTGAGTTGTGGGGTTGTGACGCCCTTCCCAAGGGCGGGGCAAGCGGGACTTATACGCAGCCCTTGAAGAACAAATCCACAAGAGGATAAGAAAAATATCAAGTCTATTTAAAGATTCCTGGTTAAAAAGACAGACAAACACATGAGTTTCTTGGCATAACAAGTATGATTTATTTGTATAAATGATTCAAACCTTACGCAGGACTATGGGAAACATTCATAATTTATTATTTATATATATTCCCAGTCTTCCAAAAAAAAAAATTGACACTGATTAAATATCATATGGGCTCAGAATAGTTATACAATGGTATCATTTTCAAATAATAAAATACAAATGCCCATTATAAACTGTACTAGAATTCCACATACAAGTGGTGCTTGAACACAATTCCAAGTGTAATCTTATGTCTCTCTTGTGTCACTTAATGCAAATCCATGTGACTACTGTACTCCTACTCCAGTTTTAAGGGTATCATAATAAAACATTAAAGATAAAGATGCCTGGGTGATGTGTCGCTTTCAGAACAAATAGAAAAACATGCTCTCAAATCCTTTTAAAAGCCAACACGACCATATCTTCATGTTTCACATTTTCTTGGAAATTTTCTGAATACATGAACATTTTACATTTTTCTTTAATAGTGGCTAGATGCAAAGTCTAAAATTGGAGTATTTCCTGATTCCTAATGTAAGCATACTCTTTGGTACTGTAATCACAATACTGACACTGACAATAGAGTCAATATTTTAGTACAGTCCCACAAAGACACACATGACTCTAGTTTTCCCATTTTATTACACCTTAATAATTTTCGGCTGTCTTTAAAAACATGGATGATAACTTTGATCAGCCGATAGCTCATAGAGAAATTTTCTGTCTTGGAATTCGGAAATTCCTAAGACTTTTCTACCTGCCATGACGCAGAATACGTCATCTTGACAATGGCCAGACGGGCCAGAAATATTATTTCTTTTACAACACTATTTTTTTGTACTTAAGTGCGAGCTGAACGTCCAGGAGTGCTGGTCTCTGCCCACGCGACCAAACTCCTGGCGTTATATAGAAAACTTTTACCCCTCCCACGGAGGGAGCAACGAGAGTCCGGCCAATCAGAGCCCAATAAACTCTCGGAAATATTTATATTATTCCAAATGATAAGTGAGCATCCACTTCCGGCGCCACAGTTCCATGCCACGTGGTTGAAGATCCGGCCACACAACAACCGCGATGGCAGAGCGGTCTGTCGCGGGAGGATATAACTACCTCCTACACTTGGCTGCCAATCTACTTCACTTCGAGCACGTGCAACAGCTGGAAGTTATGTCCGACCGCTGGGAGACATTTTGTTGCCGCACGTACGCAGGCCTGCTAGGGGCAGGCTTTTCGTCGCAGACCATCGCGTGCGTGTGCAATTCGAGTATCTAAAGTCACCAAGTAAGTTATCTCAATAATTGTGGATAGATAGCAACACGCACATTTCGTGTTATGCTGACTATAGGTCGCGTGCTGCACATATTGTCTTCCTCGTCGCGCCGATGTCGAAGCGGGCAGGCATAACGGGAGTGGAGGAACATAGTTTTATCAGGCGCGTGCATCAAGTTGTTTATGGAATATGATTATACTGCTAAATATTGTAAAAAACATAATTCTTAGCTTATTTAAAGTTCGATTGAAGTACGTTTTCCTGCCAATTTCGGCCATTGCTTTCCAACTGCTTTAGCATCACAGCCCATGACTCTGGAATCGCCTACGAATCCAGTAGCTATTCCCATAATGTGTCTCTTACAGATAATGGTAGATGGCTGCCAAATCAAAGTGAGAGTTTAGCATTGTCTGTGGAAACGCTAGCTTCACGTTTCTAAGAATTTGTGCCAATGTGATTATGTATCACTCAGTGGCTGGTAGAGTACGATAAGCAAGTGTAGGTTACTACACAATCTATTTTTGTCTGTGTTCACAGCACAGTCACTCCACAAACAGGACAAAGGTCCCCATAAATAATTTAAGCGCATGCCTAGGAAAAATCATTTTACAAATTTCAAGGGCTGCCACAAATAAAAAAATTTTTTTTTTTCTTTTCTTATTTTCACATTTTCTTTTTAAACTACAAATACAGTTTCTTGTACGAGTTTATAGACGTCTTGAAGTATCGCTTGGCATTTCCTTTCAGTATGAGCTATCTCAATTCTGTACTACGTTATTTTTCATTATTTTTACATCTCTAAAACAGTGAAATTGTGATTTTGGCATGTATTTATGCGAATACTATGCTCCAAAAGGTTATTTTTCGTGTGAAAATAATTACTGACAATGTCTATAAGTTGGACAGTGTGTGTTTGTGTGGTACAGATATAAAATAAATAGCTACTTTCGTGGGCGACGCCCCTAGACAATAATGTGTACTTGCGTGCGTACTCGACGTAAGTAACAGGTGAAACACTACACTTTAGAACAGTTTAGTTCCATTCGGTATTTTAACTTAAATTTCGGTTTTAGGCGGTGTACTAACCCAAATTTCTGTGTTATTTAGGTTTCGTCGCAATTCACCACTTTGTCTTGCTTCTACTTATACGTGTTCATCAATTAACACCTCAACATTGTCGCCTTAATTTCCAGCCTTGTCAGCAGTAAACAGTGTGAGATGCTAAAGACTGACGATGTACTGCATTTAGCGACGAATAACACATGTTTAGCCATTGACGACCACTATGCCTGATTTTAGGAGATAGCAAGTAAGCACTACAATGACTGCCTCAGTGAACAGAAGTACACATATCATACTGCTGTCATGGTTAAAAGACGCCAAACTTTCGCCACGACGGCTGGATGTCACCGCGATGACGGGCCTGCGACGTTAACAGAAAAGTATATATATATATATATATATATATATATATATATAATCATAAATTGAGCTTCTACTAAAACTTTATATAGACAATATATTATTTCTTTAACAATTTATACTAATAGAAACAGGGAGAAAAGACAATGTAAAAATAATCCCATACAAGTAAGGGAAAATTAATTATATTGAATAATAAAATTATATTAAAACATATCCTGGGGTATTTGTATTGCTCAAGGTTTTTGCTACCTATATCCTCTGACAGATATTAATCGAAACCTCAACATTATAATCCTCGTCACTTACTGATAGGTGGGCGCGAACCATGAGACCCTATAGCGATAAGCCGGTACCCTATCCAGTTTTTCTTCCGTTTTTCTTCATTTGGCGCTGTTGTGACATTTGACGTTGACGAAGCTCTAGTGAGACCGACTTGCTGACAACTTCCCAGTGCGACAAGCGAACTGAAAATCTGCCGCGTCGGAGGCACCTCGACACGAACCCGGGACCCTACCCGTGAGCTATGAAAGCAGGGCATCCATTGCACCACGACTACAACGTGACAGCGTCAGCGAATATTAGCGTGCTAGAAGATTGTCTGAAGAGATGCACGCGTCGTAAGGTAATTAACCCATCCATGTATGGGATTTTTCGCTACCATGTACGTGAATTTTACTCCAGAGTACGGTAAGTTTACCTTACCTGTAAGGAAAACTATTTTCCCCTTACAAGTTTGCGAATATATTACCTTACACTTGGCAGGTAATTTTCACATTATTTTTTACAGTGTACGTATATTGGTAATGCCATGGCAAGAAATAGTTCTTATGGAGAATATTACTAAACTGAGTGCCCACGAATGCAGTGCGTTGTCCTTTTGGTGTAATTTAATGGCTTTGTTTGCATGGGGCGGAGGAATAGTCTGAAATTATAATTTAAGCAGGACTTCAGAAAAGTTGCAAGTAACCGCAAATGGACCTTACATGGTACATGGTTTGTTGTTAGACTCCTCGGGTAACACAAATGACTGTAAAGTCTAACTTCTTGTTGAATGGATATTGAGACGCATTTGCATTTTTTATATTATGATATAAACACTAGGCTTCGATCAGAAAATTAGTATCTGCACCAGCCAGATTTTCAGTGTAAATTTCGAATTCTTGAATTAAGATTCAATAAATTTCATTACACTGTATAGTGAAATATATTGTCCACATAGCTGTTAAAACTTCTACATTCTCCTGGAATGTTATTTCTGCTGCAGATACTTATTCAGAGCAAAAATTCTTGACATTTAAATTTTTTTCCATAATTGCTTCGACTTCTTTGAACAATAGTCGCGACAGAAATATAATTGTCTTACATTAATTTATGTCATTATTACATAAATGTGTGTATAGGTAAATATATTAGAATCTAGGCATGTATACATTCATAAACTTTTATACTCATAAACTGTTGCTGATGATTTGACTTGTCAGAAATTTACATCTCTCAATAAATTCTGTTATGGTTAGTGGCTACAGTTTTTATAAAATTTATACTCAACTCTTTTTGTTCATGTAGGATTTAGTTACACGAGTAATGCAGGCTACGTAACCAACCAGAATGAAGTAGGAGAGCAGCTGCACAGTGCGATGGTGCAGTTCTTCACTATGTTCCCAGAGCTGCAAAAGAACCATTTCTTCATATGTGGAGAATCGTATGCTGGTGAGTAACATACCACGTTTTTGTTGCTGCGGCATCTAAAAAATTATCATTTTTGATTATAATAAGATGAGATATCGCAACTGTATTTATTTTATGTTTTGCAATTAAACCGTAGTTGAGCATTCCCTTTAATAAATGCTGACCGCTGTGCAGTTTGAGGTGATCAAAATAATTTATTAAAATTGCGAATTGAATTTTGTGAGTTTTCAGGTGAGTTAAAAATATTTCTTATTTATTATAAATATTAAATCAAATAGATTATATGAATTTTAAAAAACCTCGGTTTCTCTGCCATCTGACAAATGACCTCCGTTGGTTACCTTACCAGAGGGGTACAAAAGTAACACTCTAATGAATTACTTTAATAACTAGGACGTAAACTTAGAGATAGACTAGCCGTTTAGTATCAATGGCCCTTTAATTATCGTCTCTATAAAAGATACAATTATCGTTAACTTAACATCAAAAGCTATAAGTTGTGTAATAAGGAATGCTAGTTAATTAATTACAATGCAACGACTCTACAATATTGATAAAGCTTGTTCACAATAAAGTGCATGTAGAAAAACAGCTTATCTGCTCTCAGTATGCCTCTTTCTTCTAAGAAACTGGGGTATATTCTAAGTACCCTCTGCCAACCTATGAAATTCAGTGTGTCACTTTTGAGAACAATGGTGTGACCTGTGGCAAGAATCACCACTGACCTAACACATATACGGAGTTTTAATATAGGATTCTTGATGTGTGTGATTATGAACACTTAATCTTTTAGCAGTTCAGAATAAAACGTAATAAAGTTGTCACGTCTGAAACATGTTATGTAAAAATGACGCCGAACACACTTCCAGCTGGAAGTGAATGTTGCAGCTAGGTACAGACAGGAGGCGCTGCTGCAGTGTGCTATAACATCATCATGAAAGAAAGACCAAGGCATCACAATTAGACGAGGCATCCTCCTTTCCTCTACCTCGAATATGCTCCAACAAAAATAAAATTAGGTTGTCGGAATTTGACTTCTGTAATGTTCCCAGATAATGGTCTACATCATCAACCAATGGCGACAGAATCAACGTAGTTAATTAAAGTGATAATGAACGCCACTTTTCATGCAGACCTACTCACAAGGGAAATTTTAAAAGGAGTTTAATTTATCCAACTTCATATTTTTAAATAAAATAATTTTCACCGGAGAGTTCATAGATGTAACATTTCAACATTAATTGTAGTAATATGTTAACCATTTCACCAGTGATCCACATCTTTTCACTGCGCTCTATTTCAAAAACCACATGCATTATTTTGCTGGTAATTTCTACAGATGATGATGATAACGGAAATACAATGAAAGGTTAGTGTGCATGGACTCACAGACTGTACTTCTAGTTCATTTAAAACACCTCTAATATTTCAGGCTGTGTAGACCTGCAGAAACACTGGGTCAACTTGAGCACATTCCCACAAACGTTATGGGACATGTAAAAATACACTCATTTGCAAAAGAATTGATCGCCATGAACGAATCGCGCAAGTGCAACGAAGATTGCCACACAATATCGTCATGGCCCAACATGTGTCCCATTTGTGTTCAATGCGGTTTGCTTGCGCGGATCTGCCGCTAGGTGGCATACATCTCCCTCCATCTTTCATAGCTGCAAGACACCTAATAAGTTCTTAGTAACAATGTGAGCCACAGGGAAAAGAGCATCACCGAGAATGAGTGATTTTCTGCCAGGAACGGGCAACTTGCGGATTGGCGACGGTGGTGGTGTTCAGCGACGAATCACGGTTCTTTCTGGATACAGACGACCACCGAACTCGAGTCTGGAGACGTCCTGATGACTGTCGTGATCCATGCTTCATTGTATAGAGGTTCACCGTCCCAACGAGAGGTGTCATGGTGTGGGGTGCCATTTTATACGATTCCTGCATTCCACTGGTGGTGATTGAAGCAACCCCGATGGCGCGGCGATTCATCAAAGAAATTCTGTGACCACGGTGTCTGCTCTATATGTCAGAGTAATATAATTAATACACTGAACAACAACAGAATGCTTATAGGCGACTTCGCCATGCAGTACTTGCTCTTGAGAGCTATACGTACTTCTATACTTACTCACATACTTGGACTCTCAATACAAAATAATAATCCACTCAAGGATGGTAACGAGGGGGTAGCAATTACTTCTATAAAATTAAGGTAGGCGACACAAGTTTTTATAAAACACTACAGATTTATTCACTCAATTATACACAATCTGGATACCGAATTATCGTTTAATTAACACAATGAAAAACTCTACACAATACTTTAATTTGATCACTAATTTAATTACTGGTTCCTCTCAAAGGAGTCCCTAGCCTTAAGTGAGCTGATCGCGCTAGTGACTATAAGTACCGCCTTAAGGATTCTCTCGGCCTAGACCTGTGCCGTAGCATATGAGTCGTCTTACCACCTAGTATTATGTCGAACGGGCAGAAGCTCCTCTATTCCCAGTTCTCGATGGCGGATGTTGTGCAGTCTTCAGTGGTCTCGCCCCTGGATCGCAGCCCTCTGCTATTCTGCGCCACGACACCTCCGTCGGGCGGCAGCAGCCTCGGAAGCTCGTCGTCGGTGAGAGCGACAAAGGGTGAGGGCGACGCTTAGTCTGCCTCTTATATATGCATGGTGTTTAGTAAACTATCTTGTCGCCTGTTTACTGGAGTGTCTTAGAATTTGGGGCGGCTGTGGTCACTACAACGTGCTCTCCCCTTCTTGGTGCAGCTTGACAACACCATTTTCCAGGAGGATAATGCCGAGCCTCACACAGCATGGGTATCTCTCGCCGGCATTCACAATGTCAACATTATTCCTTGTCCAGCAAAGACCTCAGATCTCTCATCTATCGAAAATGTTTGGGATCAGATTCAGATTGGAAGGAAACTTCGGCCAGCGGCAACTACTGTGAATTTGGAGGGTCAGTTACACCAGCTGTGGCAGGATCTTCTTCAGGAAAATATCCGACTTATGTATGCCTTCACACCCGACCATAACACCGCCCGTCTCTGTTATATGGGTGGTCCAACACCATACTAATTTCATCCTGGAAGTGTTGGTCCCCTGCAAAACATGCTTGATGTGGCACAATATTTTGTGGTTTCCTGTATACATACTAACATATCCTATGTCTGTACCCACTTACATGCCTGAGCGATGGCAAATTTAGTGTGATAAATTTTATTTGAAAGTGAGTGTAGATTAAATATCCAAAGTCCTCCAACCATTCTCCAGCATATTTCAAGGCCAATAGCCAGTTTTGAATACACCCAGGATGCAAATTTACGCTAGCAGATTATTTTCCCATAACAAGGTGCCCTCTGTTATTAGCAGCGTAGTTATTATTTTCCTCATGACGATTGTTGTTAATTTTTAATGTTATTGGTATGTTCTACAGGCAAATATATTCCTGCTTTGGGCCACACCATTCATACAAAGAATCCAAAAGCTAAGTTGAAGATAAATCTGAAAGGTAAATATTTATATTTTACTTCATTCAATTTAGAAAACTGTAGGATGTAGTATTTATATGTATAAAAGGCTAAAAATCTTATGACAGAATAACCACCAGAAAAAAAAAACACAAATAATTTTTGCCGGTTTTGTTGTGACTTGGTTAAATTTTACTATAATTCAAGAGCATAATATTTGGAAAAGATGCCACAAATCCAAAATAGTATTAATAGTTATATTATAAATTTAGAAGTTTTTGGATTCAGTTGCTGGTTTTCGTTGTCTTCGTATTTAGTTGGGTTCGCGTGTCCACTAAGGAATTTATTTTATTTTTTGATTAGAATAGGGAAAGTGATATCTTCACTCAGGTAAACACATAAACAATGTACAACCTGCCCGAGCAGGCGTAAATGTACAACACAAGGAGGAAGCACTTGTGATAACCCCAAACGACCTCCCAAAGGCCACTTGGATCAAAGTTTTGGCAAAACAAGTTGTAAAATAAATTCAAAGACAGAACAGTAGAAAACAATTTTGAGGTAGTATAATGACTTACAGAGTAACCAGAAAAGTATTGACATAGGAAATAACATACATACGATTTCTTCTATACTCTTATTTCATTGTTTACCATGTTTAACTTCAAACGTGGTTTGAGAATTTTGTTCTTTTTTAGGTTTTGAGAAACACACAAGCAGCATTACCAATATTTAAACATTATGGTGATGACAAATAATTTATACTGCAGGAGAAATAAGTTGTACAGTGGCGATTTTGGTATACTAACCAGAGTGTAAATAACTTAATTTAACGAACTACCGGTGCACCGAACATAAATAAAAAAAACTCGACACAGAGGTTGCATTAGAAAATCATACCGGTACACTTTTACTTTAGCACTTTTTAAAGCGACGATCGAATTTCATTTTTCATCTTGGTTCTACATTTTTAGAAATTTCGAAATTTTCTCATAATCAAATGTTTTAAGTTTAGATAAGAATTTAGTACACCACCAAAAGAGAAAAAATGTTTTAATTAGGAGTTCATTTATACGAGATATTCCATCATTCGCTACATATACAGTCCATCCATTTTTCTGAAGCCCTACTAAAGTTCTACTTCCAAGATATTCCTCAGCCTAATGCAAACAAAGGTTGACAGATTCTAGAATATTACACCGAAGGGACAATGCACCACATTCGTGCGCACTCAGAGTTGCATAAGAATTTCTTCTTACTAGGTATTGCCAACACCCCTATTTTCTCCCTGTTTTTATTCATAGTCATTATAAATTTCAATTTATCAAAAAAAAATCTGGTACTTTTATGTTAAAACAGGTATAAAACGTTTGTGGTACAGGGCACGTTTAGGAAACAACTAAACACGTCAGATATGGGTAATCTTTCAAATGTATGACTCAAAAATGTGAATAAACCGCCATTAGTCTATAATCTGATCTTTTCATTGCCACAAAGTGTTAGGTATCTGCACTATAATGTTGGGCTCGAAAGCTTCTATGTCATCGATGTCCACAACGGAGTTACATGCCCAGGAACAGCATCATAGGAAGCAGGCAGAGTTGCGAACCGCTAGACTAAAATAACACAAAATATATAAAAAAAAAAAAAAAACTAATTTGTGCACAGCACAACAGGGAAAATAAAAAGTTTAAACCACTTACTTATAGCAGAGAGTAAACTGATTCAACTCATCATCGCAACAGATTTATCAGCAACAAGAACAGTTAATGTGCATTGCACCATGATGAAGGGTGAAGAAATAAAAAGGAAGTAGACTCATTCCAAAACAGCGTGGGAACCCTCGCTCTAGGTGGGCATATAGAAGGTATCGGTATTTGATACATACATATTTAGACACTGCTATACACAAATTAATGACTATATAGTCATTAAATATTTGTAACACGAAATTTACAGATGAAGTACAATATTTTTCTCGTCCAAAATTATTAAGTGAATTAAACGTCAGTATACATCCAGTAAAGTTAAGAGTTTTTATAATATAAAGTGTCAGTAACACTGTCTAAACCAAGGAGAAAAACTAAATACGAATTAGGGTAGCAAAGGATTTTCGTTAAATACAACGAATGATCGAAGGAATTGGAGAAGCGTAAGCTTTGCCACAAAGTGTCCCAAAGAACACAAAAGGGGAAAACAGTAAAGGTGCCATAAAACTGGCATAACGCCCTTCATATCAAATCATATTTCTATTTTAAAGACATTTGTATGATTTTTTTACACAACAGAACACTAAATAACTTTAATTCCCAAAGTTATTACAACTCGTGAAGACATTTGTAGCGTAAAGAATACTAGGAAAACAAAATCCGTTTCCATGTAGGTAATAAACCTTTATCTGGAACAAGTTAACGTGTCTTCAGTAAATATTCCATAGCAAATATAACATAAAACTTAAAAAAAAAATCCTAGTATAGCTACCATTCCGTGTTTTGTAGCAAATAAGAGGCAAAGTCATTAAAACTTGTGGTTAAAGTTACAATTTTGATAGCTCCACAGATATATGAAAATATATGTTTCTTTAGTTACAATTTTTTTACCACTAGAGGTTAATTTTCAGTTATTTCAATAAAAATAATTTTTTGTGATCCAAATGTAACCAATAAATAGATCGAATCTTGTTCTTTCTTTCGTTTACTCAGTGTGTCTAAGAGCTGTTACTTTGTAAACTAGTAATTAAAGCCTGATATGAGCAACTAGTACCAACTATCTCTTACTTCGTAGGTATGGCTATAGGCGATGGTCTCGTGGATCCAGTGAATATGCTGGGCTACAGTGATCTGGTGTATCAGTGGGGACTCATTGACAACAGCACATGGAAACTAATGCAAAAATATGAAGGTGTGGCCGCACGACATATCGCAGCAGGAAAATATAAACTTGCTGTACAGGTTGGTATAATACTAATTCAAACTCATATGATTGTTATCATCCAAATTCGCAGATAAGTTTCTTTCAGAACATACTCATCGGCTTATTAAGTTTTGGCCTTTCCTTCAGTTTGTGGGCCCTAGTTCCCCTCAGGCAAGTGCATGTGCGACTGTTTAGTATAAAGTATCAACACAAGCCATTACAGCAGCCATATTCAGTAAACCTGTATTCATATTTCGTAGTCAACAGATTGTACTAACAGCTGATAGTGTGCAGTAGTATTTTAAGTGGTGAAATGCACGAATGTCATCAGACAACCGGCTGGGATGACATCTGGTTCCTTCTGACATTAACTGATGTTCAATTTCTCCATTTGTAAATCTTCCTTGTAAATTTCTAAGGTATTAATATTGGTCCTAATCTGTGGTGATCATACCTCCAAATAGTTCCAACATAGGCAGGAACGACATTACTGAGGTTGTTAACCCCACTTTGCCAAAGCTGCTTCACCTCGATGTCTCTGCAAGCACTGAAACTGTTTATTTTGCTGCTGTATAGTCACTCTCAGTTAATCAGGTGCTGGTATAAGCCTGCAGCTACTCTGCTGTTTTCCCCCAAATCTCAGTTCTGTGGCGTAGGAGACAATATGACTTTCAACTCAATAAATTCCCTCACAAGACCAGATAATACACCCAATCGTCCAGTCTCTTCCACATTTACCATAACATTTATTATCTTACCACTGTAGCGATAATAATGGGTAGAATGAAAAATTGGCGGGGATGTACTTCATCGCAGGACTTTACAAAGTTCTGCAGTGGAATGCATCCGTAAAAATTTTTTTAATTCAGTTAACTTTCCTAATTGCAATAACCATCCCAGTTATTATTTTGATAACTCTTCATTCCGAGTTCATTTTTCCAGGATTTTGGCAGTGCAGTAACCAGTCCAAAAACAAAGAAAAGAATTTCTACACAGTAAAACTTTATGGCATAATCGGGAATCGAGCTTGATACCACTGGACCAAATGGTCGGACATATTCAGCATAATTTTTTATAATCTCCTTGCTTCCAACTGTATGAGACGGGACGATCTGTTGGCCCCACTAGAGGCTCTCTCTTCTCTCTGGTGTCCGATCAAAGGGTTGGACTTGTGCTGGCAGTGGTTTATCCTGTATGGTGGGGGAGATCTGGAGAGATTCCCACTCTCGATGATAGATCAGGCGGTGAGCAGGCATACTGCTCCGTTGGTGCCCTGGAAAGGCACTAGGGGTTGGATAGTCTCTGGCGAGATTTCATGATTGGTGTCTGAGGGCAAAGGTCTCAGAATCTGGAGGAAGGGAGACTTCTGATGTGACTGTGCATCAGTGTTTGGACTTTTTGCGCTAGTCAACGCAGGCATTAGTCAGGGTTTCCTGCACTGAGAGGATGCGATCCCTCTCCCCAGCCTTGTGGGAGGCCGATGCGCGGTAGGGCCGCGTGGCTAAGAGCACCGCATTAAAATATAAAATCAGGGACCGAGAGGTCTTTGTTAACACTGTATGTACGGGAGGATTCACACACATATTGGCTAACCTCTGGGCGCTGGAGATGTATGTTGGAAGCAACAGGACCAGCTAGGACCAGCCAGGACCAGCCAGTAATGGGTTGAAGACATGAGCTCCCCCACAGGTTCTTCTGGGGGGAGGGGGGCAGGTTAGGCCGTACAACCAGCCTTTAATGGATGTAAGGCATGGGTCTGTCATACTGGTGGGCCGGGGGTAGGATGGGGTACTACCATCCTGTTGTGGGTGTAAGGCTTTGCCCGGTGGGTTTTTTGTTGACTATGGGAAGCGCACTCCCTCCTCGCACTGTTCGCAGTCGCCATGTGTGCCATTTGCTAAAGCCTGGTTGGGATATGGTTGACTACGGGAAGCCTATCTACAGTCCGGTCCAGCTTTTGGCGGATTCGTCGGGATACTTAAGGCCCCGTGGGAGTGATATTTACCGAATAGGAAACTTGCTCCCTGTGTCTGCTCCTTGAGGCCTGGCTGGTAACCAGGTGGTTTCAACAAGAGGTGGCTGGTCTGATAAGTGTCAGAGCTATTGCCAGTTCTAGTAACAGAGAGTAAACTGAAGTGTGAACCTGGAAAGGGGGAATAAAGGGTTTCTTATAGCCTCTCCTCGCCTTAGCTCAGGGGCCCAAAAGCTGAATTACAATGCAAATAGATTCAAGTATATTATATTCAAATATCTGTGATGGTGGTAGATGGGGTTTTCTCCAAATATAGAGAGTATGTCCAAATTTTGGCAAAAGCCAGGTGGCATCTGTTCGAAATTCTAGCATGACATTTGCAATTAAAATGGAACACCCCGGAATTGCCAAAGGCTAAGAAGGGTTACGAAGTACTAATTATTTTTAATGTTACATGTACTAGTCACAATTCCATTTTTCTTCGTTATAAAAAATGTAGAATGCTGATGCTGCCTACTAGGCAAGAGTGAAGCCTCCTCACTCGCTCTTTTGGCCCTCATTCTTACACTTTTCCTCTCTTTCGGATGCCAGCTCATACCAGCTGAAAGTTTCGGGAATGTGGTAGAGACCACCATGTCCCACTCCAAGACGAAAACTGACCTGCTGTAAATATTACTTACTAATAGCTGTTGTCCTGTTTTTTCATCCGAGGTGGAGATCGCAGTAGTGCTATTAAATGAATGTTTCTATTTGTTCTAATTTGTTACAAGAATCATAATTTCTTTTAGTACTATATTGACTTCGTAATACCACTGCGATACATTTATCGTTGGGAATAAAAGTTGTTCCCCAAGATTTTCAAATGAATTAGTGTTTTGTTGATACTAGAAAAAGGGCACTTGTGTTGTCCATTAAAAAATTTTATCTGAACTGAGTCCCAGTTCAAAAGCTAACTTGAATAGGGATGCTAACCACCAAAATAAAAATTAAAAAAAAGAAGAATTATTGAACAGGTGCTCTTTTTTGTAATGTTAGGATGTGCCTAGTTACAGTATCGTCTAAGGTGTCTTGTTCAATAATGGGTTTACTTTATTTTTACAATTTCCTTTATTACAGACATCACAATATTCTGATGCAATTATGTATCATTACTTTTTTTTATCAAACCTAAATTCAGCAACAAGAGTACATATTAATTTGTAGAGTGCAAGCATACAAAAATAAGAGTTCTAATTTACCTGGCTATAACTGTGTCCTCCAGAATCGCACAAACATAAGGGTTAATTAATTTATCACAGAAGACTCATCAGAATTTTGATTACCTAATCAATAATAACTTTCTCGCACCTTAAAAACTCAGAGGTCTGTTTCCTAGCATGCATAAGCAGAACAATGCTACGTAAAATGGTGAAAAAACTTAACACGTAGTGTTCCTTTTTCTTATGCAGACAGTGAATGACTACTTATTGGGGACAATCGGATCGAAGGCCAGTGTGGGTGCCTACAACCTGCTAACAGACAGCGATGCCATCGACAACCACTACGCCAAGCTGTTCGAGAGCGGTAGTGTGCGCTCTGCCATGCATGTGGGGAAGCAGAAGTACTACCCATCCAGCGGAACAGTGTACGACCGCCTGGTGGAGGACATCATGAAGTCTGTGCGTCCCTGGGTGGAGGAGCTGCTGGACGCAGGGTACCGCGTGGTGTTCTACAACGGCCAGCTGGACATCATTGTTGCGTACTCTCTAACGGTCAATATGGTCGAGAATCTAAAGTTCAATGCAGCAGAAGAGTACAAGACGGTTAGGAGGAATGTCTGGAGGGTGAATGGCCGAGTGGCTGGCTACACCAAAACAGCAGGCAACATGACCGAGGTGATGGTGCGTGATGCAGGACACATGGTCCCTGCTGACCAACCAGCAGTCGGCTTCCATCTCATATACAGCATCACCAGGAATACGCTGCGGTGAAGAGTACATCCATGCCGATATCTGAATGTGAATATGTGCTGTACAAGTAATAAAGTCATTGATACAAGTGTTGTAAATCATTTGGTTAACAGTTGGCATCTTGGGTCATTGATCTCTTGCGTTGATCGTGTTGTACTTAATAAAGAGGCAAAAAAATTAATTCTTAAAAATAATAGTTTATAATCTGGCAATAAGAGAAAATTAACTAATGAATATCAATTTTAAGTTTCATAAAGAGACATTATTTCATGGCCGGGAAAGTTTGGCAATATTAAGACCAAGTCACTGACCCATTAGTGATCATAGCACTCAAACAAATTTGAAAACTATCTTTGTAACATTTTTTTTTTGCCATTTAAATTATTTTCTTACTGTGGTGTTTTTAATTTTCAAATCATGAAACAATAACACACACACACACACACACACACACACACACACACACACACACCTCTCTCTCTCTCTCTCTCTCTCTCTCTCTCTCTCTCTCTCTCTCTCTATATATATATATATATATATATATATATATATATATATATATATATATATATATATATATATATATATATAAACAATTTATGAGAAGGAAATAATTAAACTCTCCAAACACCAACTAAAGACTATGTGCCATGCAAAGGAGGCCAATGTAGTAAACTACGAGTCACCTGAAATGTCGATAAAGAGTGGTCTTTGAGCGAAGAGCATGGAATACTTTCCCAGTTAGGTGAATAAAATTGGCCTTGCTGAGTGTCTTGCGATTATGCCCTGAGTTCTGCCCAAGTGAATACATTGGTGTGCTTCTAGGATAGTATTTAAAATTAACAGAAGTGAAATGTAGCTGTTCCAACATTCTGCAATCTGTTAAAGGCTCGTCGAGCAGACGGACAGCAGCAACAGCCACGCACACCACAGAAACGGTTCGAGACATTGTGTCTCGATCTCATGGGGCCATATCCCCGGACAACTGCTGACAAAAGATTTATCGTTGTCGTGACTGATAATTTTTCAAAATGGGTAGAATCATGTCCCCTTAGCAGTGCACGCATGACCAATATCGCAAAAGTGTTGAACGAGGACTTCTTTCCGCAGTGGGGTTTTCCCAAGAACTTACTTACAGATAACAGGAGCCAGTTCACAGGTAAGAAGTGGCATGAGCTGTGTACCCGGTGAGGGGTATGCCATCTTACAACGGCTGTGTACCATCCGAGGACCAACTCCAGGAGCGGTATAATCAAGAGCTGAAAGTACAGCTGCGCCTCCGTATGGGTGACCATTATGCAACCTGGGCACAACACCTGCCAGCAGTATTGTATACTTTTCGTCAACATGTCAACGCCGCCACTGGAAAAATGCCTGCCGAAGTCCTAACCGGGAGAAATCTGCGATTGCCAGGCGAACGAAACTACCCATGTGCAGTTAGCAGCAGCGAAACAGCGAGCAGTGCAACCAATCGCCGTGTGCGACGAGAACGAGAACAGCAAATGCAGAGACATGAGCGATATGCAAGACAGTAGTTGCCAACGACCACGCGACTACCACCGGTGCTAAGATTCGGCCAAGAAGTTTATGTATGACCGTACCCACAGTCCGTAGCCCGTATAGACTTCTGCGAGGGCCTTGCGGCGAAGTGGAGTGGGCCGCACCGGATTACTGCACTGCAGAGTCACACCACATACACGGCCCGTATCGGCAGGGGGAGGGGGAGGGTGCACCAGGACGACATCGGGCAGTAGCCGGATTACATCAATGATGAGGTAGATCCCGAGGCCCCTCCCCATAACGGCATCAATGATGCCGAGTAGGGAAAAGCAGGAGGAGAAGAGGAAGGTACATCGGCACCCCTAGGTGATGCAGGAGGAGGAGTTGAGCAGGAAGAGGACGACGTGAGAGAATTATTCGGTCTCACCTCTGATGGCCTCGTCAGAGACGACCTCTCCTGGGAAGGGAATGACATAGAAAATGTCGCCGGACCTCCGGAGGAGAGGGAGAAGCAAGTACCGAAGACCCGTCGTTGTCCGGCACCACCATGATTGACAGATAGTGACAGAGTGCTTCACCAGGTGTATTCGACGGCGCAGCACCTACGAGCGCCTCCACCGACCTAATGGAACCCGTTGTTGCGACAGCATCTCAAACGGGATCACCACAGTAGGATGTGCCATAAATGGTGGAGACAGCAAGCAGCATGGAGGAGATAGCAAGCAACGAAGAGGAGAGGGACGCACGCAAGCAAAAAGAGGCAGTTCATCCCAGTCGCCCCCGGAAACTGAGCTAGAGAAAGAGCAGGAGGAGCAGGGAAGACATCACGAGTGCTAGCAGCGATGGTGGGAGTGAGGGCAGAGGGTCCGTTGCCTCACTCCACCTACGGCGGCCACGGCGGCGCATACGCCCATCACAGCAGTGTCGTAAGTGTGGGTGTGCCCCAGCCACCAACGGCACTGTCAACCGCGACACCCACCACCAACACCTAGCACCGCAGGAAAGTATGGCTCCGTAGGGATGGGCCTACTTTCTGCGCCCTCGGAGGACCTCGAGGACATCCCAGTGCTGCAGGTAATGGTGTCGGTTTTATAAGCTGTCTCTAAGGGGATGGGGGTTTGATGTTCACTCGTTCCCCTACCCTTTAGCCCGTTTGTCCAGCCGACCGTGGCCTCGACATCACAACACGCAGGTGCATTCTGCGACTGATCACAGCAAAGTGTAAGTGCAGTGCGATGCAACGAGAGTGCGATGGTGCAGTGCACGTGCAGGAGAGCAGGCAGTGCAGCGTCACGTATGCGGGCAAGACCCAGTTGTAAACAAATGCTCCAGCGGAGTGATACACAAACCAAAAATGCTCCAACTTGATATTAGCAAGGGAATATGAACATGCAACCACCAACACTGTCACATGTTTACATTTCAAAGTAAACACTACCTTTTCTTTCCAAGTTTTTGTAGTTATTACAGAGTTTTGCTATGTTACATTTTTGCTCACCCCTATCAGTGCTGTGGCCACACCATTTCATGCAATGTTTTGATCATGTAGAGCAAGTATGTCATTAAGAGAATATTCCATCAAGTGTTATGTTTGTATTTAGTTTTTAGGCAGAGTTCCTTTAATGCACATTAGCAAGTAGAGCCCTCCACTGCGTGTGGGCCCGCTCCAGCCCGCCCTCGTGCCACGGCGGAAAGGCAGTCAGCAAGGAGCACCCAGAAGGGCAGGTTGGCGTGAACGCATCGTGTTTTTCCCGCGCTCGGGCGGCACTCATCTTTTTGAAACAGTCATGTTACGCCAACAGTAAGTAATTTTTCCGGAACCGTTTTTGTTTAGCCGCCCGAGATACTGCGCCTCGCCTCCCCGAGGTTTGCATCGCCCGGGGAGTATTTCAGATTTTTATTGCACACGTCAATCACATATTAGCGCTATGCTAATTTTCGCGGTGTATCTTCGGCCCCGAAGTAAAAGGGGGCAAGTTTGTAAGTTGTATCCTGGAGGAACGTGTAAAGATACGTCGAATTAAGAGTTTATGGAACTGGCGTAAGCCTTTTATTCGACTGCCGCAATGCACTTCAGGGCACGGGTCCTTAATTCCAGACATTTTTACCTTCAGTGTTTATGAAATTTTTCAAGTGTAATTTTTTTGTGCAACACGTAAAGTATAGCTTGTATGGGCGTGTGGTTGGCCCCAACATTCCACAGCGTAGGGAGTTTCTTAAAATGGAACAACTTCGCAGGTCATCATGGCACTAAAGTGACCTACAACAAGCAGGTTCAGCACGGCGGGAATGGTGTGCCCGGATGATCGTCCTGCAGCACCCTGAGAAGACTTCATCTTGTGCTCTACACGACCTCCAATTGACGCCGCCACGGCGACGTCTGGCACCTACAGGGTAACTTTGCTCCAAAATTCCCCTTAACCGCTTTCTAAAACCTCATTACCACCTTTCTCACCCATTCAACTCCCATAAACACACGCCAGAATCAGTACCGCATGCACCACATCAGCACCACACTTAGCACCACACCTAGCACTGCACTTAGCACTCCATTCACCATACTTCGCCATTGGCTGATGAACAACTTTGACTTTATACTGAACAATTCAGCACCACAGCAAGCATACACAATGTTTCTCAATTGGTCGTACTTTTTCATCGATGCTGTCTTCATGGTCATCTTCACATCTTGTTTTGTATTATATATATTAAATATGTCTTCCTCAGTAGCAGGTGTTATACGGTCATCAGTGTTTAGAGCCGACGACCATTTATTTTGAAGTTCGTTGATTTCATGCAAAAATCTTGCAAGTGTACATTCCACATAATATGATGTGCTACACTCATTCCATTTTTAGGTTTAACAGCCCCTTCATCATCGCCTGTCGAATCGGCAACCTTCGATGCAGCGAGAGGTATTGCCAGCAACACTTGCTGACTTCCAGTAGATGAATCCTTGTATATCGTGTATCGCCTTGCATAAACTGCATAAGACCAATGCAGTAATACTCCATCCGTTAAAATATCTCTCCGTACAGACCGTCCTCTAATGCCGATGATCGTTTTGATCATAGGCGAAAACCTGATCGCAGAATCGGCATTGGCGACAACCAGTTAGCGATGATGCAATTCGCTGCTCCATGATCGTTGAGGTCAAAGGCAGCCCTTCTTATTCACAATTCATCTTCGTGGTATGGGAGCAATCTGAGACATTTCAAATACTCGTTTGCCCAAGAAGAAAACATGTAGGTACAAAATATATCATACATATAATTATGTATATTCCTATCTTACATAATTCCATATGTATTATTTTAATACAATTGTAGGTGTATATATAATTATATATAGAAATATAGATTTAAAAAATTTTTTCTATACATAGTTATGTGTATTCCTAACTTATATAGACTACAGTATGTGCGTGTTTTCAGAAAGTTTCCCAGACTCGTGGTTTTATTGCGATCCTTGTATATTATGAATGTTTATAATATAATCGGTTTTATGCTGGTGTATGGAGTTTATTGTATTGTGTAATTATTCGATCATGAGACGACTACACATTCGCCTGCATTCCTGCCTGGGTGTTTACAGGGCCGGATTTCCTTGTAGCCGCATGTAGGCCCACAAAAACGTGCCGACCCTCCAGTAAAACTATTTTATTTTTCCTACCTCATATTTGTTTGTTATTTTAATATCCATGGAGAGCATACGAGGTGCGATATTTTAGTTTGAACGAACACGTAAATGTATTGTTAATAAATAACAAAATTTAAAAAATTATACTGACAACCAGAACTGCAAATATTATGAAAATGATTGCAATGAAAAAAAAAAACTGACATGGTATCATTCAATAGTAAGGACAATATTTAGAAATTTAATTTGCGTTCCATGAAAGAAAAAAACTTAAACTTAAACCTAGTAAGATAACTCATGTCTTATCCGAAGCTCTTCTTTCTGGCCTTCCTTTGGGAAAAGGAATTGATAATATCCTCAAAGTTCAAATCACGCGGCATCTGCCCCTCGATATTCAGCAATGCCACAGCCGATAACATGTCTTCTCCCATGGTCGACCTCAGGTAGTTTTTCACAAGTCGTAGAGTAGAGAAAGAGCATTCGCCTGAACAATTGGTTACTGGAGCACTGAGAATCATTCTGAGTGCTATGTTTACATTGGGATAGACATCAACAAAACCTTCTTGGTTTAAAGATTTACTTACCTTTGTTAGGTTAACATTTCCCTCATCGTCAGGTGTTTGTGGCTTCACATGCACTCTAAGGTGAATGATTCTTCTACAATGGATGCTTCAAGATCACTATTGAAGTAAGAGGCCAATTAACATGCAGCAGAGAAATCTGTGCTGGTTCATATGTGCTGAGGTGTCCCTAAAAAGCCAAACCTCTCTTGAAGCTCATTGTAATGTGCACTTCGCACTTGCAGTTCTGATCTTAGTGTATCCATATTTACATTATATGTACCAACACGAAAATTATCTAACCCAGCCTTAAAAGTTATTTCTCCAGCCCTAGTCTCATCAGGCCTCAGAGTGCGCTTCTTTTTACTTCACTCGTAAGATCTGTAAATTTCTATTCTGCTCAACGACTTCGCAAGGCATTCATAGTGGTCGAACATTTCTGTTTCTCTTAAATTTGTTACGAAGTCAGACAGCGAATTTTACGTTTTCAAAGCCTGCCCCAAATCTGTGTTTATTGATTGCAGTTTGGCACTAACAGCATTAAACCTTAGATGGATTGCAGTCCAGAAGACTGCCATAAATGCAGTAATCTCCACTGAGATTCCAAAACTGTATGCACCGCTCCTCACCTAACCAATATCCTTATTGACCAACACCATGGCACTAGTTGCTAGCCTCCAACACATTAGACAAACATCAAAGTAACAATTAGCTTATAAGTTTAAAAAGTCTTTCGTAATAATTTTGCAGTGAAATGATGGTTTTGCATCATGCAATTTAATAAGCTGGCGGGCTGACGGTTGACACACCAGGGCGATGTCGAAGCAAAGGCAGTCAACTAGGGACATGAAGGCGGCCTGGTATTTTTCCATGCATAATGAGACGTTCCTGTATCATCCAACGCCCCTGAAGAACACCATCTCCAAAGAAACCATGGGTGAGTAGCCAGGAGTCCATCCAAAATGGCCAGTAGGTTGGTTAGACTGAGGCATTTTACCTTTTATGCAGTCGGTTTGTGAACATTTTGATTTCATAATTTTTATTTTAGAAATACTATATATCCTGGTATAAGTCCCATTCTAGCACCAACTAAAGTTATTATTTTTATTGTTTGGTAAGATATGCTATTTCTATAATTGGATATACATTGTAGCTTATTACAGTAATTTTCAGGAGAAAGAGATCCCATGGTTTTTCATACAAGCTCACTAAGCACAAAAAGATTATTTGAGAAATTGTAACTTAGATTCCTAACATTTAAAACTGTGAGGCTGTATATTCAGATGTTTTAACAGAAATTACAGGTAAATTATTGTAAATCCTTATTGGTATGCATTTTGGAATTAGGTATGATTGTGCTGCTATATTCATTTACATCATATAGATATTTTATAATTTTTCTTATTTTCAATGAGAAACTGTGAAACTCAGAAGGCTCTTAATTAATTTCGATATAGTCTACCCTCAACTATTATTAATTTTTTTTTGCTGTTTTATTATTAGTTGTTACAGTTGTTTATTATTGTTTCACCTGTAGAATACTCATTTTCGTAGCTCTATGAGGTTAATCAAATGATATATATATATATATATATATATATATATATATATATATATATATATATATATATATATATATAATTTGTCTTCACATTATACTGAAACCTATAGATTCTGTTCCGATATTGAATATTTAACTGTTAAGGTTATGCCTGCTTTATGTTAGCAAGACCAGTAAAGATGGTAATACTCAGACAGCTACTTTAATAATTTTTTATATAATTTTTTTTGTAACTGCTATTGACCTGTTGTGCATTAATACTCTATTTTTCTCCATATTGTTAATACTTAACTTAGTTTTTGGTGCTATTGTTGAATATTCTGGTTTACTAATAGGTGTATTTGTGCTGGTGGTAATTTCCTGGCAACAGCGAGCTGTGTAAGCTAAGTGTAAGTTGCATTTCTAGTTTTAATGCCTTATACTGTAGAATTCCTGGTTTGTGTTAACTTATGCTGAATTGCTAAAATATACAATACTTTGATAAAACTATCATTTTCTCTAAGCAACACATGCATGTTTAAGTTAACTATTTGCATTATTAATTTAACATGTTGACTGTCATTGTCTATAAGTGCTTAATGATTTAATTTTTTTTTGTTGAAACTGTTTAGTGGCACTGTTATTAAATTTGCTTTGGTTCTGAATAAATATTCAGCATTAATTTAAACTTCTGGTATTTTAATTTTTTAACTTTGGTACATTATTCCTACATTTTCATTTTCCTGAAGCCCAATTTAGTAGGAACCTCTCCCCTCTGTGATAGAGTAGCACATATAAAGTGGATTAGTTTTAAGTATATTGTTTTGTTGACCATTCACTCGGTGTTAAGGGCTAAAACAGTAGATCCCATTGTAAAACTAGTTCATAAAGTAGTCTCCCATGCTCTGAACACACCTCGTCACTGACTTAACTGACATGAAGCACTTCCAGTGCACAACTCTTGATTTGGCAAAGATAATGGTGCTCTACCCAGCAGTGTCTTTCAGTGAATTCTAAATTATTCCATTGAGAGTCAATTTAGAGCTATTTTTGAATCTGAGCTACAAGTCAACTAGTTTTTTTAAATTTTTTCAGGGCTTCCGAATAGCCCAAGTTTTTCTTGAATAATCCTGTGGTGGATAACTCCCCCCCCCCCCCACTTTTTTTCCATTATCCCCCCCCCCCGCCGTAACAGTATGGTAGTTGCGCTTCTAGAATGGCTCAGGTCTGTGCTTGTAACGAGGATAAAGTGTTTGCAAACCTGAAACGAAATGCGGTTAGGAACTCAGCTCACTGCATGTCGTAGTGTTTCACTGATCTCCACTATATCCATGAGTCACCTAACAGCAGTTCACCCAAACAGTTTTACAAGCAGCATCTTTGTCTTTGTGGTCTTCACCTTCCCTCCTCGGGTATATACTGATATCACTGGTAACCAGAGGGCGTCAAGGCAGAGGTACAAATGAGCTGTGTCAGATGATTGCTGCATGCCCAACAAGACTGTAGGGTCTCGTACTGTTTCCGCCATTGGGAGGATTTGTCTTTAGTTATTCGTCAATAGTGATGAAAGTTCCTATTTATTTAAATATTAATTTTCAAAGAAGAAGTCCTTTAACATGGAGCAAATACTTTTACTAGATTATATCTAACTTAATTGTTTTTAAAATGTGTTAGAAGTATACAAGCATCTCAAAGCACTTGTTTACTAATCAGTGTTCTTATCTTGAATCCAATCCATGCCACCTTTGCTTGTCGTTTTGGCATAAAAATAGACCTATGTTGGAAGACAGAGGATGGTTGTACGTTGCTGTACGCAGATAGCGAGTTCGCTCTACCCCATATCCTCTCTGCAGTTGAAACACAAAGAGAAAATACTGTACTGTGCACCTCGCAGCCAGTACTTTATTTCCTCTACGGAAGAATATTTGTAAAAATTTTTGTTATTTTATGATGACCAACTTAACAGTTTTTTTTGTATAGATCGTCCTGTGACCATACTATTAGGGGTATTTCTTGTGTTTTGCGAGATGGATAGTAGATTGCTGTTAATGGCTGCACCGCTGCGCCGGTGCTCGGTGCAGTAGCCAAATGGATTCGGAGTCGTACAATCCAAAACAAGCAAGGTAAAATGAAGTAGAGTTTTATTTTTATAAATGAAAACTGACTCTTGGTCGAGCCATTTGTATTGATACCACTTGTTAATGTATGTCATTCCCAGTAAGTGAAGTTCTTAATGAATGCATGTTAAAAAGTACGAGCGTAACATGAGTAGTACCTCCAGGTCGTACACGTATTGTATACGAATAAAATACGCATTGAGGGAATACACCAATGCATAGTGCTGGGGAGAGGTTAGTTTAGGGCCTAGTTTCAGATTCCCCCAAAATGTCATCAAGTATGAAAAGAATGACAGTATCTGTATGGTTTCGTTCTCGTGTCCCCCCCCCCATCATCAAACTATGTTTCTGTGATGCCAGGAAGAGAGATGTCATTTTTGGACCAGTCTGCAGGATTTGTTGAAGGATGATAAACAGGCTTGCCTAGGCCCTTCCTAATTACCAATTCGACCAGTATGTTTGCGTCGCCTGAGTGTTGCTGTTATAAACAAGTGAAACTAACCTTTGAACAAGAGAGTGTGGTTGGTAGAGAGGAAGCACAGGAAGAAGTCTTTTGCTCCCTTCTCTCTCGACCCAGAAAACCAACACACACTATCGTTACCGAGCTTCTGTTTACACCAGTAGGAATACTGGGTGAGCACGCATAGTGTGATTCTACTCCTGTGGATGATGCAGTCGGATGCCGGATTGCCCAGCATGTTTGCTCCCTGGTTTCCGTGCGTGGGAATCATGCCGGATGATGCCACTGGTGGGTGGGCATTAACAATTTGCCCCATTCTTACATCCCAGCACTATGCCGTTTCCCAAATCGTTCCACCCTCCTTGGCTTTCAAGCACTTGTTAAGAGCTGTCCACATTATTTTGCTACACCAAGAATGTAAAATTTTAAAAATTTATGTAGGATAATTCTCAAGGATATGGACTTTTCAAAAAAAAAAAAAATTCTCTGAAAGAGGTGTAATTCCACTACTAATTACACAGAACACGAATTTACTAGGCTCGTCAACATTTGACCAATAGAAACCCCAAAAACTATAGTGGGGAGGGCTATGAAGATCAGGGAAATTGAGGGGTAAAAAAATACAACATAGGTACATTTTCATTATAAACTTTTACCCCTCAATTTACCTTCAGTTCACAGCCCTCCCCACTATAGTATTTCTAAATTGTATTGGTAACATTGTCAATTTAGATCACGTTCAGTTCAATCTTTTTGCAATTAAAAATGTTTTTATGGGACAATATTACAGTAATATTACAAATACAGTAGTACAAAAATATGTCAAATTGCAAAACACACATTACGTCTCAGTGCAAATAGGCTACACACGACAATCATTATTGAGGAAACTCCAAGCTTCGCTGATGCGTGGCACTTTGCGCCACCACCTAAAAAAAATTGCTGACACGCCTTGAATCATTGTTTTTTTGATTTACTCCCCTGCTGGTGCTGGGACTCTGGCTCGGTGTGCAAAGTTTGGCTACACTTGTACAGTATTTTTGCAATTTGACATATTCGTGGATAAATATTATATTAATATATGTACATGTTTCACTTGTTTTACGCCATAATTTCCCTGATCTTCACAGACCTCCCCACTATCTTTTTTGGGGTTTCTATTGGTCAAATGTTGGTATCCGTAGTGAATTTGTGTATTGTTTAATTAATAGGGTGGAAATATACCACTTTCCGAGATTTTATTTTCGGAAAAGGCCTCTATGCTTAAGAATTACTTAAATAATTGTGTTACTCACCTAATACATTATACCTACTAGGTTGCATACACAATACAACACAATCCGTACCATATTCGACAATGCTCCGACCCACTTTCATTACTGAACAAATATTATAATTTAAATAACTCAGTGTATATATTAGCACACATACACACAATTATTTGATTTGATACGTCTACCTGAATTAATTGCATTCAAAACCCGCTTTCATGCACTGTTCGAAATGCCTCGCAACCGTTTAAATCCGCCATTACTTCTGAGAATTGCCATGACGTCTGCGAGTCAAAAACGCTACTGCTCTTCACCCATTGGTCACCAAATACAATGGCAACGCACATTCCGCGACCCAATATAAATATATTCAACGTAAATTAGATGTGTTTTATTGCATAAACATTGCAATCTCGATAAACCTCCTCACTATCACATTTTATTTATTTTTACAAAATTTACTTGAAGCCCCTCAAAAATCCCTAGTAATTATGATTACTTATCTAACATATCCAGGTATTATTTTTCTGATTTTCGAAAAAGCCCCTACTTAAGAGTTACCGCACTTTATTATTTGCTGTACGTGCTACGTTTCACGGTAATTGGAGGGAAATTGTGGAATGAAAATGTACAGAATTACAGTACTAAAAATAAATTAATTTAGTACGGGAAGCGCAGCCAGAGCGAAGTTACACACTCCTGATGACTGGCTTTCAAGCTGGGTCTCGTAGGTGCCCTTCATCCCCAGACACAACATGAAATGAGACCCTAGGGTGGATCATTGCTGGAATGCAAGGACGAGGGGAAACTGCAGCATTCAGAGAAAACCCCTCAAGGATCGAACCCAGATCATTGTCGTGGGAAGTGAGCGCCATGGCTACTGTGCCTCTGCTGCGCCTAGTACTGCAAATACAGAAGGACAAGAAACCTGTATAATACATAGACACAAATTGCTTCAGAAATGTGGAATCAAATAAATCCCCATATGCTTCCTGGCAATTTACCTGCTCGATGCAATCTTTTCAGGTAGCCAACATGTGAAGAAAGTAAACATGTATTTAGTCTTAACAGGTAAATCGGGCTTGCCTCCACACTCCGCTGTCATTCTGGTAAATAGAGTGGGGCAGATTTGTGTGAATTCGCTTTTCTGGAGCTGGTTGGTGGTCGGTACAAAATCCTAACGGTTGCAAATTTCTAATAAGCAAAATATGAAACCTACTACCATCACAAACATCAGCAATAAAAACATGGAAGTAGTCTTGTGTGCAAGAGGAAACGGTAGAAACATTGTGTTGTTACGTAGAATAAATGGCACATTCAACCCAAATAGGTGTTGCTTTGCGTTTGTACACTGCAATTAAAGAACCAGTTGTTAATTTACAAATAGAAACCACACACAACTTATTTCCAATCTTTGTGACTGGCCAAAAATTCTTCTGATTGTTACATTGTGCTTATTTTATTACTACACTGTAATACAAAAATCGGAAATGTCGCACTTAAATTTAATGGCTCTCGACTCCTGAGCCAGTTGAACTTCTGCATAATATTTAAATGCAGCACTTCATTTGTCAATATTCGAAACAATCCACAATGCCCACACCGCAGACCCAAAAATCTGCATCTGTACTAACTGTAAAACATATTGAAATTGCTGCACTAATTTGCTTCTTGCACCTTGCTTTTGTTTGCATTACTTTGGCATTAGGGAATGAAAGTAACATGATGCATCATGTAAACAACATGTTGTAACACTTGGTAGGGTACTAACACAACATGCCAGCGATTTTTCAACTCTGTCAGTTTTGCAAAAGCCATTCATACCACTGAGACATATTTTACGAAGCCTGCAATTTTTCATAGTTCCTGTAATAGCCAGTAAATTTAATATTTTATTTTATTTATTTATTTATTTTTTTAATTTTGCAGAAAATTACGATTTGAATCTTGTGAACATATACATTTACGTTCGTGTTCAAAGGCATCAATGAGCCCATGCATTGCAAACAGTCGAGCAATAAAATGCTCGTAGCACCTAACTAAAGTCAAAATCATCAGTTGCACTCTTGGATGCCAGCGAGCATGTTTGGCAGTGTGTGAGGTGTGGTTGAGTTCACAGGTTCCTTATTTTGCTGTGCTTGTTCAGGGTGTTGCTGAAATTCCATTTTGGAATTCCCTGACTTTTTCGAGTTTTCCAGGCAGAATTTTTTGTTTTCTCTGACCTATTTTTAGGACCGAAACGTTCCAATACCATATTTTTTCACTTCTGGCGGAACAAATATGCTACCAGTGAAGTTGAATTTAATTACACTGCAACAGACCAAGCAAGCAGGACGAACATTTTGTTCAGTCCATTTACATTTCTCATGATTCACGCTATTGATTTTACACGAGTGCCCATTATCAACACACAAATACTTTAATTTGTACATATAGGCAGTTTGTCACTTGGCATAGTTGTATTATTTACAGTTTAAAAAATTAAGAATTTAAATTTCAAAATGTGTATGCTTATAATTACATTGTTCTGTATTGACATAGCTAATTACTTCTGCATAGTGGCAATTATTTACATTTTCCCTGACATTTCCCTGAATTTTTCTTGTCATGTGAAATTCTCTGACATTTCTCTGTTTTCCCTGTGGGTGGACAGCCTGTAGTTAAACAGTATAGCATCTCAAAAATTGTTACGACAAAATCTAGGCTATATTGATAACTTTAAATGTTTACTATTAAAATTAACTTACTGCAATACTGTTATAAATTTTGCCTGCTTTGTAATACTGATTCAAAAACTAAAACTTTAATTTTCCAATGATAAAGTTGATGTATGTGCCAGTGATTGACTTAAAAGTGACTGTACGGTCATGGTGAAATTCAGTAGCGTAAACGTTGTGTGACTATGTTAGTGGTGGACACAGTTCGTTGACAGTGAGAAGGTAGTAGTGCAGATGTTCGCAGTTGTAGAGATACCTGTACAACGGAACGTGAACGCGGTGGTCCAATACTGGCCGATATTAGGCAAAATTAGCCATTTTCTGTCTGTACCACAGAATATTGTGCCGCCCATCCCTCCCGATGTCCTGTATCTTTTTTTTTTAATCACATGCCATGCCAAAAAAAAAATTATGTAAATTGCTCTGCGCCTTATATTTAATAGTTCCGACAAGTGTACAATTGGCCTCGGTCAATTCGACCATTATCGTGTGTGTTGCCTCACCTTGCGCGACAACACTAGCCTCCCCTCCCCCCCCCTGCTGTGGTCACTGGTTCAATCCCAGGCCTTGATGAGCGAGGGTTTAGACCATTTAGAGTGCAGAGGATTTGGTCAATGCTTAACACTGCGGTCTGGAAAGTCGGAGGGTGAAAGGAGGTGAAGTTGGAACAACAGTGGAATGCAAAAGTAAGGGAAATTAGGGTGCCCCGAGAAAACTCTCCAGACCACGAGCAACGTCCACCACGTTTCACGCATGCAAAAAATCGTGGGTGACTAACCCCTGCAGGAAATCAAACCTGTTTCAACTTGGTGGGAGGCCAGTAGTCTTGACTACCACATCACCGTGGCCATTTTGGACAAGGATTCTCATGTTTGGAGTGGGGGAAGTTTTCCATGGTACTCGTGTTACTTCCCCTATATTTATTCCACCTCTGCCCCACCCCCATTTTGTGGCTCGCGCAGTCCATTCTTTGAGGTGGCCGGAATGACTGTTGTATTCCTTATTTTGGGCAGTTGGCTGACATGCGCTATCCTCGTTTCATCCATGCTGATCCTGCATGAAGACGGTAATGAACAAATTTATGTTCTATAAATGCAATTGCCAATATCTTGCCAGTAACAGAGTGAGCTGATGCACTGGACTCACATTCGGGAGGACCCAGGTTTGATTCCTTGTCCAGCCATCCTGATTTTGGTTTTCCACGGTTTCCCGAAATCACTCCAGGCGAATGCTGGGATGGATCCCAAACTAAGGCCATTGCCGATTCCTTCCCAATCCTGCTTCCCTGTGCAACTTGCACCATCTCTAATGACCTCGCTGTCGACGAGACGTTAAGCCCACTTACCTACCTACCCACCTTTTCAGTATGTGGGTAAACATATTTTTGCAGACTGATGAAACACACACTGTGCTAGTAAACTAGGTGCCTGATTGCACAAGTAGAACACTAGCTGAAACACGTATTGTAGAGGAGAGCTCATGTTGAGAAAGAAGTACAAGGCTCCAAAACATTGCTGAGAATTTGTCACTTGATATGTGGGGTCATTCTGTTGTAACAAATGTTACAGCTGCACACAATTTACCAAGTTCTAGAGGATAGTTAACTCACGAGATTCTACAAAAAAAAAAAACTAATTTCTTGTGTTGGAAAATATTTTGTTCTTTGATCGAATGTAATATAACAAACATTACAAGAAAGTACGTACATTCTCAAATGTGGATTCTTTTTTTTTTTTATCTCGGTTTAACTAGCAGTTCAGTGAAATGGAAAAAATTACATTGTTGTCGTAGAATTAATAGAGAACTTTTGTGTAAAATTATTTTTCCTTTATGATGTACATGAACAAACAGGAAATAATGTAATTCAGCTTGTACATTCACTCAACTTGTACTGCAAGGGGTTTTTTAAAATTGTACTTTCCTTACTTCCTTAGGTTTAAGTAACAATAAATATTTTTTTCTTACTTTATTAACTACACGAGTATTAAAGAAGTTACAGTTGTTACAACAGTGAAATAACAGTTGACTTTATAACATAAGGTTTTTACTTTGCTTGCTAGGTACAACAAATAGTGTCTCCGTGTTAAAAAAAAAAGTTTATTAAATAAATATATGTAGTCCACAAACACAATTATTTTTATTACCGTATAGATACAATTTACTCATTTTGTCTCTCTTTTCATGGAATGGCCCGTGTGTTAACCTAGCAGATGAGGGCTAACAGGAACAGAGTATTATTATTTTGAGTAATCCCAGGATAAAAATAACATGCTTTAAATATTTGCTCATGTTTCATTTTTGTGTTTCTCAAGGGAACAGAAGGTAAGGCGAGACAGGAGACGGAAGGACAACAGGAGACCAGATGATGCGCCAAGCAATGTGGAACGTGAAAGCATGTCTGCCCCGAAGGGCAAGCGAGAACCGAGTGGCAGGTTCCGAGAGCGCAAGCCAGCGCCAGCGCCAGTTGCCGAGCCAAAGAAACCTGCGAACGAAGAGACTTCTGCTGAGAATAAAGGTATGTTTGCTTCTGTGGGGATTCACAACCAAATGTACTAGTATTTAGGGTTTGTATTACCACCTCTAAATAAACTTGTGGATAAAATTTATTGTTTATACAACTTATATGTACATATTAACATTTGTGGAAAATTTTTATTTCACTGCAGGTTTTTGTAGGTAGGCTGTTCATTGCTTTATCCTTCCATTAACATCAAGGTAATTTCTTTTAGACAATAGTAGAAAATATAACACAAACGTTTTGTGCGATAAGACTAAAATTTTGGCATAATGTCCTTACCAAGGTTTGTGGTGTGAACATCTCTGAAATAAACTGAATTATAATACATACATCCTAATAAAATCCATTTCTTTTATGAACTATTGTGCAACTTGATAAATTGATTATGCTCAAGTCTCCTTTCAGAACTGTAATATTTTTTTTATGTGGTCAGGTTGATGTTCATATCGCGTTTGTTAAACAAATCTGTCTCCATACTCGATTCTCAGAAAGGTAATCTCCAGTTATGAAATATGAGAAACATCGCAGATGTTGCTTTTGGCTGGTGGGTTCTCTTGGGATATTTCCGATGTCCCATATTCATGCATTCCATCACTGCTCTATATCCATTATACTTCATCCTCATGCAGCATTGCTGCAAATAAAATTAGGTAGTTGGAATTAAAGTGTAAATCATCCTTGTTGCCTTTGGTATAATGTAAGAATGTGTCTCCAAAATTTGACACTTTAAATATAATTTGTTCACTGAAAATTAATAAGTTTTGAAATTTTTGAAAAATATCTGTGACATTTAAGGCCAGACTTCACCATGCATGGGCGTGTAGGGAATCAAAGGCTAAATTCCGACAAAGATCTCTATCATTTTTTGTTATAGTATTTTCAACTAAGGTTTTTTTGTTTAAGATTGAACAATACACATTTGTAAACCATTCAAATTTTAAATGCATTTTTTATTATTTATAAAATGTCACAATTTTATAAGTAATGAAAATGAACATTTGAAATTAAAAAATTAAAATTTGGGAGGTTTATAAATCTGGATGAGTTCTATCTGTAACAAAAAATCTTTAGTTGAAAATACTACCACAAAAAAGGACAGAGAGATATTTGTCGAAATTTAGCCGTTGATTCCCTATATGCCCATACATGGTGAAGCCTGGCCTTAATGATATATGCTACAACCCAGCTACAGAAAGTGGACAGAGTTGTATCATACAAAAAAAAAAGTTTATGTGTACGGGTATTTTTATTTGGAACTAAAGTCATCGCCCGGCCAAAGCGCAAGACAACTTTCCGTAATGTACTCCATGGCAACAGGTATTCACATTTCCTAGACTCACTTCCATGTGTGAATGACTCTGTTACTGTAACGAGGGACTGAGAAACAGTGCACCGTCCGTGGTTAAGGAGTGGCTCACTCATGGAAAGCCGTGTCACCCGGTGGCATCTGTCTTTATATTGATGACATAGAATGGAAACTTTGTATCTCACACTTTTGGCGAAAATTATTTTTTGATGATTTTGTTTGGAAACTTTGTATCTCACATTTTACAATGCTCAAATGGAAAGAAGTTTCTATTGTTTATTTATTTGTAGGTCTGCAAAATTAGATATGAGGTTTCAGAACCAAAAGTATTAAAAAATTGTTTTTGCCCAAGATGTGAGATGAGGTTTGTGAGCAGAAGTGGTGTAGCCACGTAGGAGAAGCCCAAGTCTTCAAGTCTTCCTTTATCTCTCTCTTCCTCGTGCTACAGAATATCCAATCCTGCTACACTTGTCACTCGTCCTACACCATGCTGAAGAGGCACTCAATTTGACCTCACAGTTTGCTGCTCGATACATCCAGGTTTGATTCTTAGCGCTTGACTGTCACAGGTATGTCAAGTGGACTGTGTAACTGTGTGTCTTACGTTTTGATTCGTGCAGAACCACCGGAGCTGCCAGACTTTTCCAACCTGAAGCGAGAGACTGACGAAATTGCTGCCCTGACCAGCAAGAAGTACTCCAAGCGGCAGATCTTCAGCAACTGGGCCAAGTATGAGAACGCTCCAGAAGTTCACAGCGAGGAGGAGGACAACAGCAGGCAAATAGATTTCGAAAGCCTCGTCCATCTGCCAGCAACAGGTGGGTGCCCTGATTGATTTTGAGTTTTGACAAGCACAGCCCATTTGTATCCAGAAGCATTTCCAAATTGATTTTTAAAGTTTAGGGGTGCTGTTTGAGTATGAATATTGATAGTAGTTTAGCAAAAATTCTACATTTACAAGCTAGAAAAGAAGGGAGGATTGATACAATTGACACAGACAGTGATGTGTAAATGCATGTCATTTTAACAACAGCCCAAAAATTAAGCATTGTTATTGAGGGTAAGAAGTGAGTTGACATTGTCATGGACTGCACATCTAGTGAGTTACAATTTTTTGGCTTGTATTTAGTCTATCTCCGTGAGTGAATGTGTATTTGTCATACATGTACAAGACAGAATTTTTGTTCGCAGTATAAAGTATTTAAAAAATAACTTGACATACTTAGACAAGAAGTCATTATTTTGCTTCAATTATAAGCTCTGAAGCACGTCGGTTTGAGGTAAAACTGAACTTCTAAGCCATCCGGTACAAGGGGAGACCGCCCCACCTTGCACCTGTAGTGTTGGCAATGTACCAGACCGTTTAGGTCGGTGGATGAGGGTTTGAACCTCATTTGCCAGAGCATGACCGCCACGCGTGAGATGTACCCTAATCACAACTACTGTAATTCATCTACGGAGCCATCAGGAGGTTCGTGCACAAGTCTCGGGCTAGCAATAAGTGAGTTCTATCCACATTGTCTGGAGAGTGAACGAGATGCGGTATCATGGGGCGAACGAGATGTCTGTGACTTATGGATTGTAACCGCAATTAATAAATTTATCTTTAGGTTACGCTCGTACACTGAGTATAAACGAGAGGTTTGGGTGGTCTTCAAATACCTGGACGCAAACATCGCAGAAAGCATGCCCAGAAGGGGCTATTCCTTCTTGGGCAAGGTGCCATTATATTTCGTGGGACGTGTGAGGTTACGTATGGGGACAGAATCAGGAACACTGAACAACACTATACTCCGATGCTGTACCTGTTGTCTCACATGTGGTGGAGCTCTCCTCCGCTCTGCTGGTGTGTCTGGGGTGGCCGGTACTGGCTACGGTGGAGTGCTGCTCGTTGAAAGGAAGGGAAGGTTTGGAGGTATGGTGGTGTACTCTGGAGCTAGTACGGTTGGTGCAATACCAAATACGCCAGTGTCACACTGTAGTAATAATAAGTATTCAAGTGGCAAGCAGCTGGGTAGCCTCATGGGCGAAGAGAAAAGTGATTGATTATTCTGACATTCAGTATTATTTGAATTGCAATTAATTTTCTCCTCAAGGAGTCGCAAGTTACGTTTGATCCGGTTTCTCACACCGGTCTTGTAATTCTTTGGCTTGAGGCCGATCTAATACAAGAATGTTGATATAATAAAATACCAACTCTGTATATGTGCCGTGAAGCAGGGTATGATTAGCGGTCTTAACAGTGTACATCTGTATATCCAACTAGACCCAACGAGTATAGCACCTTAATTTCCCCTTGCCTTTTTTCAGCCCATGGTGTTAAACAGCAGATCACGTAGGCAGCTGAAGTATCAGGGTGTATTGGTTTCCTAGTAAAGGGCTCCCCTGAAGATTGACCAGTGCAACACCCTGAGTGATGCCTTGGCCGAACGCATCTGCTACCCCATTGTCCACTCCCTTTATGTGCAGCACAGTATTTTTAAAACACGTGATTCACACTAGCCAACAAGCCAGACGTCCAATTGGTTGACAAAAAGCAGTTGAGCGTCTGGTTATCTGTGTGCAAGGTGAACTCCGCACCTTCCAGATAATTTTTATACTTCTCCATGCCATATATGGCGGCCAGCACCTCCTTCTCATAGGCTGAGTACCTCTGCTCAGCTGGACTAAGGAGTCGACTAGCGTAAGAAATAGGTGCTAGACTCCCTTCTATCTCCTGACACAGGACAGCCCCCAAAGACTTGGAGCTAGCATCAACTTGCCAAATGAACTGCTGATCAAAACGTGGCAGTTGGAGAATAGGAGGAGTAGCAATTTTTTTTTCTTTCAGCAAGCAAGAGGCATGCTTCTGTGAATCTTCCCAAACAAACTCCACCCCTTTCCTCTTTAAGGCATTTAGAGGCTCAGCTATTATAGCAAAATTTGGTATGAACTTAGAGTAAAATCTAGGTAAACCAAGGAATCGGCGAACACTACGCAGGTTCTTAGGGACGGGAAAATTTACAACAGGACTAATCTTTTCAGGGTACATAAAATGTCCCTTCTGAAATAACAAAACCAAGATATCTTATGTAGGGTTTCACCCACTTCACCTTGTCTGGATTCACTGGCAACCCAGCCTCCCTTAAAGCTATTAAAAACAACCTCAGATGTTCTAAATGCTCCTCAAAGGAATTACTGTAAACACACTCATCATTGATGTAAGTGAACAGAAAATTATACTGATATTTACCTAAAACCTGGAAAAGCACACTAGACATCGCCTGTGGGCCACAATTCGCACCCATCGGAAGTCTCTTCCATTGAAACTGCCCCTGTGAGGTGACAAATGCCAAAACTCCTCGAGTGTCTGGATGCGGAGCTACTTGTAAAAAGGCAGAATTAAGGTCAAAAATGGAGAATTACCAAGCCTTCCCCACATGCTGAAAAACACTCTCTATTGTGGGCAATGGATAAGGACCCACAAAGATCTGCTTATTTACCTTCCTATGATCGCATATAAGGTGATAATCCCCAGGTGTTTTCTTAGGAATAAAAAATGCTGGACCAGAGAAATTACTTTCTGAGGGTTCAACCACATCATCCTGCTGTAATTCTTGGAGGTTTTTCCTGAAAATCCTTAATTTAGGGGGTGCTACTCGATACGATGCTGATGATACAGGCTCCTGATTCTTTAACCTGAACTCTATGGGTTGTTTACTATAATGCCCCGATTTGTTGGTTATGACGTCACTAAATTCCTGATGCAATAACTGTAAACTTATATCATGATTATTTTCCCCTTACTGAACTGTTTTTACTGACAGATCAAAAGTATGAAACCTTTTCGACATTACTTCTATTAATTGAGAACTACAAAAAGAAAACTTTTAACTCTTTCTTGGCAACGTCTAAAGCAGCTTGTGTTTTACCAAAAATATATATTCCAAGTAAAAGGTCATGCGAAAGACCAGACAAAATCCTAAACGTAAATTACCAGGAAAAATGTGAAATCTTAATCTTAAATATCGCTACGCCATATGAGGTAATCATACCACCATTGCCATGGCAAACCCTATTTCTTCCCCCTTACATACCCTAATGAGACCTTTGGGTAGTGACCTGAGCAAGAAATTACAAAAATCGTGATCAATCAGTGAGCACGATGCTCCTGAATCCAATAGTGCAGCAATCACAACCTGCCTTGCTATTGCTACTAGGATGTACAGTAAACCATGCTGGCACTCAAACATCACCACCTGTACTGCAGGCTCTCCCATAACCGTACTTTTACCTGCTGGACAATTGCTTTCAATGTGCTCTTTCTGGGGGCAACTGAAACAGGTTTACTCCTCAAATGGCTCATCTTTCCTGGGATTTAACTTCCCCACCTTGAATTCCCTTTGTCGTCCCTGCACAGGTTGGGTCTGAGAATACCACGATCTTGTTTGTACGTTCTGATTTCTAACTGCATCACCTAGGTATCACAGCTAACGCTTCCTGTTTATGATAGCAATCCTTAGCAAGATGGTTGTTTAATCCACAAATAATACAAAATGTAGTTACCTTACTCCCACCCTTTTTCTTATCCAGAGACTTAGCCTCGGGTACCACATCTACTATACAATCTTTAAGGGTCCTTTGAACTTCAGTCGCTAACTTTAGCAATTCATTCAGTGTTACGGGTTTGTTGGCAAAAAAAAAAAAATACGACTAAACCTTGGGTGGAGATTATGAAAAATAATTTGCGTAAAATGATCTTCATGAGGATACCTTACCACCTGTACTATTCCCAAAATATGCTTCACAAACTCTTGCGTAGTCTGATCGGGTGCCTGCCTATATTCCCATAATTTCAAACAAAATTTGGCAATCTCCATTTCACTTGAACAGTCTTTCAAAAATGCCTTAATCAGCTGGGTCACCTCCCAATTTTCCTCCCTAGCCAGTCCAAAGACTGATTGTAAATGATCAGGAACTGAAAATAATGCAATCGCGTACAGAACCTGTCGCTGGCACAATTGAAGTTTAATAACCGAATTAAACTTGTCAAAGAAATCTACCACTGCTTCAATGCTCAGTTTGCCTAATTTGGGTATTTTTGCTATCAACTCTGCAGGCACATGCTTCAACAGTTTATAAATTGGAGGTACAACCGAATTCCCCGTGCCGACCTCATGGCTCGCCTCCTTTCTCACCAGGGCCCAAGCTTTCACCCTCAAGTCCTCTATCCCATCGCTCTCCTTGACCACAACCCCATCCTCTCCCACCATTTGCAAGGGGGCCGCTTTTGAGAGTTTCTGTATCCAAACAGTAGACATGGTTGAAATTAGTACAAGCCCTATTAGAAATCCTACTTCTTTTACCATAACCTATCACATATATGGTCATGCAATATATGAAATACCACACTTCAATATTTCTCCTGCTTCAAAATTCACACACTCAAAACACGCTGCACATAAGCAGAGTGCAAGCAGCTTCTGACCGTGCTACATCCTAAGCCAAGGGCGTTGCAAGGCTGGCCTTGCATAAAGACATAGCAAAACCAACAGAGAACCAAATGGCAAAAGCCATACAAAGAACCATTTATCTGTACAGTGTAAGGGTGAGTTGACTAATGAAAACGACTTATAACAGAAACAAGGAAGTGTGGCAATTGTCTTTTTATTTTTATTATCTTTTCGTTTGTTATCAATTTTACATAAGGAAAAGCTAACATGAACTTTCCTGCCCCTAAATTCCAAATTAATTAAAATATACATAAAACACCAATTTACAATATAAAAAAGAGTGAAATGGAAATATTTCTCAGGCACATAAATTTGGTGTTGCCCAACTAGTACTTTGATTTTTCACACTAAAATATGGGTAGTGTTTATGCAAATAATTGGCCATTTAGGAATACAGAAGGCCATCACAAGATACACTGGGCAAGCTACCTCAAAATGCAATTGTTACAAAATGGTGGATAAAATTTTGTTGTGCCGACATTTACTCTGAACTTTAGAGAATTATGTTTGTTCCTACACAAGGAAACCAAGATGGTAACACCTATTACTTTACTTGTCATGAATCAATATTATGTGAATATTGTAACCTCAAAATTTTACACTGTATTTTTCCCATATACATCATCTGCTCGCGATCCCAAGTGGATAGGAGCAACTGCTGAACAATTTCCAGCCTTAACTCCTGCGAGCAAATACTACTTTGTTTACAAACTTTGTAAAGTTTTTAATTAATTAACAAATGGTAAATACTACAAAGTCACGAGCATTAACTACAATAGCCATACCAGGCATGACTTGGTTACAAGAAGTTAACAGCACAACCTCAATAAGGCGTGACTTGGTTGCAAAGGTTTAAGACCAAAAACTTTCATAATTATGATCTGTGTTACAAAGTTCATGACCAAAATTTCCTGCATTAATGACCTGGTCACAGACTTTTATAAGGATTTGCAAACTGGTTACAGAAGGTAACATTACCCATTATAAAATCTCATATGAGAGACCAACATTTCGCGATTATTTAAAATGTCTTAAAAATTCGGCCATCACGGCCCTCACCTAACATCCAAATGACGTAAAGGTCCTACAGCTTGAAGAGCCTACATTTATGTATCAAATCCGGAATACTACTTATCTTGTAGACGTATGCCCTCTCGAGACTGCTGACTGACCCCGAATGAAGCATGTACAGGGATTAAATACCCAGTTCCTCCACATGGCGCCACCAATCACAGCAATGATGCATTATTTTCCTCAGAAAGTAACGTGATACCAAGAATTAAGTGGTGTTTTGAATACTTCTTATAGGGGTCGTAAGATTCACGACCAATGGTGGTTGACGTTACCAAATAAGGTGAACCGACGCAGCGGTCACCTCTTCCCCTTAAGGGGGTCTGAATAATTGAGAAATAAACCTCTAATAACGTTGAAATACGCCATCGCACTTCCGGCATTTTGACCAGGTTAAAGTAACTTGCGTACACAAACGTCACCATTTGTACTGTGCGCGCACAGGTCGCAAGTAGTCAGCAGTGCCCGCCACCGATGATGCTGCCATCAGGTGGTGAACCGTCCAAACGTCCTACCGCTTCACAGTTGTCTGCCATGGCTGTGAGTTGCTGCACGTGAAAAGATAACATGTACATTGATACACCTTTTTCCGTTACCCAAGGTCCTGCAGTGTCTTTTTAAGGTAACTTGAAAATGCTGAGAACATTGCAGGCTAGTTATTCAATAGATTTAAACCATTTTTAAAGTTTTTAATACCAGAACCAGTGTGTTTAAATGTACGTGCCTGTCTGGCATTGCACCATATAAAATGTCAGGTGAACAAAATGCAGTAATTATTCAAATGGGTGATTATGGCATTGTGGTCAAGCCCGCTAATTAACTAGTTTATTATTAGTGTCATTTAATGATAATCCGAGGGTGATTGGCAACATGGTCCAGCCTGTCACAATGTATGGAAGATCTGAACACATTCTGTTAAGTTTGTTGATTTTGATTTGTCCACACAGCTTACACTAAGAATTATTTTTGTCATTAGCGTTTATTGAAGTCTAAGTAGGTGACCTTTTTTTTGTCTAGAGGAAGGTGAAAGAAGAAAGATGTGGTGTATTTGTCAAGGAACTGGAGACCTAGGATTTAGCTGTTATTAGGTATATGCATGTGAATGTAACTGGTGGTTTTGATGGCAATCTAGTTTCTTATATTTGCACACTTACTACTTACCTATTAAAAACAGTTTATTTTGTTGTTTACTGTAAAATATTTTTATAGTAGAACTGACTATCTGCAGTATTCAACATGAAAGTCCACATTCCATTAAAAAAAAATTTCTTATTCATCTTGTGGAGCTGCAGTGGTGTAGTGGTTAGACTATGTACTCTCCTCCCACCAGTGTGAACTGGGTTCAATTCCCGCCGGGGTTGCCCCTGGATTTTTGCAGGTCAGAATCATGCTGGATGTTGCAGCTTGTTGGCGGGTTTCCTCTGGGATCTCTTGTTTCCCCATCCTTGCATTCCGGTTGCTTCACCCTCATCTGCTCTCAAGACCTCGATGTTACGAGGCACTTCAGTCAGTTGAAACATTTTTAAGTTGATGATTTTTTTTTATGTGCAGCTGGTGGACATTTCAAGTTCAAGAGTGAGCGTAGCTGGGATGTGAACCGCTCGTCATTGTATGCAGAATACTTCTCGGTGAATGTAGAGTCTCTGGCGCAAGGGCTGTCCTGCATCCCTGTCTATGATAAACTGGAGCTGCCCAAGAGCCTGTTGTCGGTGAGTGTATTCACAACTTGGGAAGCAGTTTACTTGAGCTGGTTGTGGCTCCCGGTGGCTCAGGGTGGGGTCCTCCTGACGCGACTACCATAATCACATTTTTCCTCATTCCTCATCGTACTAGGTCTCATCTTGAAGATGTGTTTTAGGAAAACACTTTAAACTTACTTAAGCTATTGAAATATGATGGTTTTTTAAATTTTCAATTACATTAGAGTACTTATTAATAAAGTTGTTCCGATACCGATACTAAATATCAATTTTGCCTGCAACTTAAAATTAAGTTATTGCTTATCATTGTTGGAGATACAGCATTGGCTGATATTTTAGAAAACATAACTAGCGTCCTAAAAATTTGTAGATGTGAAATAACAGGGATAAAGTGTTAGGTTACATTATGCATGATGAATGTTTTTGCAGTATATGTGACAAATTTTTACCAATGCACTAAAAAAGCAGTAAGTTTAAAAAAGAAAGTGTTGTTACAAAAGACGGAGCAGATAATAAAGGATGGGGGCTTCAAAAAAATGGTTTTTATTTCTAAAATTCAGAGTACATCTTTTAGTACTAAAGATTAGGTTTGTTATCAAGAAATTTTCCATGTCATTAGTTTTACACATTCTCCCATCACTGTTGCTGGTAGTGTTTGCCACTCTGTACTTTTCTAAACACTATTCTAAAAAAATATTCTGGTCTAGAATGAAACTTAAAATTTAGTACGTTACTACGTAAGTACAAAGTTTGTGGTGCTTCCTGTAGTATAATATAAAAAAAAAACTAACCTGTGTGCACATTTATTTATGTAGTTACTTTATTCAGTGTGACACATGCCACTTATACCAGTTACCATAAACGATTACGACTCATCTGACTGCAACTCTAGTCTACACTTTTACACTCGTGAGATTTAAACCCCTTGCCATTTCGTACATGGAAGTACCGGTCTGCCACAATCCTGGAGGGCGGCCGGACACATGGATACGAGGGGTTGCGAAAGACAGCGGTGCGTCCCCCCCACCCCCACGCTGAGAGTCTACAAGCCATCAGCCGCCTTGGGCCATGCACGAGCGCCACCGAGGATATGCGAAGGCCGAGAGATGACCCAGAGGGTACTACCACCACTCCGGCCTCGCACCTGAGGGACGTCACACGCCCTCCCCCACAGCTGCCGTGATACCTGCTGCCTCGCTATATAAGGCTGTGCGCTGCGGCCCTCGCCGCTGTTGTTCCTGCAGTCTTCTCTGAGCACCTGGGTGCTGGAGTCTACTGCGAGCCTTTCAACAGCCCTTCCAGAGGCTGTCGCCAACGACTTAACAGTCTTCAGCAGCCACCAGAGGCTGCCACCATTGACTTAACCATTATAACTCTGCAGCCCCGCTACCAGACGCTCCAGCAATGCCAACAACTACCAGAAGATTTCCGTACATAATACATTCCACTCGTAATTCTTTCTTTGTCTCCTACACAGACAACCCCTATATAAGGTTAGGTTTGTAGTTAATTAATCTTCGACAGTTTTTCAGGTTACTTCCCCACTTAACTTAGGACCGTGTCACCTACACCTTGATTCTGTAGGATTACTTCCAACCACCGGTCTGCCTGGCAGGAGAGCATGCGTCACCATGTTTAATAAGTCTTTAATAAACATGGCTTTGTTTCTCATACCCTCGAGTCTCATTCATAGGATAAGCTGTCAACAATTACTGAGAGAACCTCAAATTGAGCACCGCCGACCGGCGCCGGGAGAGTATTTTTATTTCCGCAATTAGCTACAACTGGAGACTCCCCCTCAGGTGGCTCCAAGTGAAAACAAACCCATTAGATGGCCAGCTATTCTATTCCTACCACGTATACAGGTACTGGAGGAATAGAATAGACAAGCCATGACCACTAGCAACACTTCTCAATCCGGGAGAGACTGTACATCCGAGTTCTATCCCTACCAGAGCACCTGGGTGCTGGCGGGAGTATTTGCTTAGGTGTTACATCCTGGTCTTTGTTTGGAGACTCACACCCAGTGATAGTCTTGGCAACCCACACGGCTCCAATGCTTCTGATCAGCCCACAACAAATGGGGATCTTCTGAAGTACCGGAGCTCGCGTTAGCAAGACTGTTGCCAGGCAAAACTAAGTTAGGGATACCTGTGTCCTTGGTGCTTATTTCAAGTTCTCTTTAAATACACCACTCTATGCCATTCAAGGTGAGGCACTGCGCCAGTAGAGAGGAGCAAAGAGTTGCGCGCTTTGCTGCCAGACACCTGGCTTTTCTAACCTCGCTTCCAGCTAGCTGACGAGCCAAATGAGATTGTGCCATCCTACTTCGTTCATCGGCACCAGTTACGACGACTGCCGTAAACCCCGCTCTTTTCCCGCCAGCACCTCTACTACGCACACACCCGGCTTGTCATCCTGTGGTAAGATGCTTACTGAGCAAAACCGAGGACCGGGTAGGTGTGTCGAACAGTAACTTCTGGAGCAGGGCATCAGAGGACTGGAATGGCAAGTTCTACGTCATGTCGTGCTCTTGCTACCACTCCAGCTGAAGATGAGCGACGTAATCGATATTCCGCCACTCATCGCCCGCAAACCACTAAGGCACCAACCCTTAGCACCTCCCACCCGTCACCGACTACAGCTGATTCCGAGGCAAGTCACAAGCCAGACCCCTCCAAGGGGCTAGAGAACCGTAAAATTAAGAATGTTGTTCCTGCTCGTAAAGCCACGTGCCTGACTGTGATAGCTATATCCAGCCATAATTAAGTCTTACATCAAACCTGCATGCACAACCGACCTAAGTGCAACTAAAGTCACACAACCTTGATCCAGCCTCAACTGTCGTACACACGTCAAGTGCGACCTCTTTTTGGCTCTCTACAAAGAACCAGAAAAAAATTATAAAATTTAAGTGTGTGTAAAAAGAAGAGGGGAATGAAATGGGACCAAATACTTTTATATAGTTGTAAAGTTCAGCAGAGTTGAAAACCCAAGGATGTTATAAATGACTTTTTCTGTATGTTTTATGTAAATTTATCTTGGAACACATGGCAGCCCCGCCCTTGATTCCAAAAATGGTCTGGTTGGTGTAGTTAAAGAGGTGGTATTTAATTTTTGAGTCTCTTCTGACGTAAATATCTAAAGGTGTTTGGTGCTTGACACTGAGCAATAACAATTTGCTGAGATCATTTACACCATTCTTGATGTTCTAACTTTTCACTTACAAGTTTTGTGTTGAGGGTTATACAGTCAGAGTAATTAACACTGTAACCTCCTTTTAATACTTTTAAGAACTTTCAAAAATTTTGTAAATTTCCTGTCCCTCCAATTGAGTAAATATTTTTGTATTTTTATTATGCTGTTGATGATACTGAACGAGTTTGACATTGTCTAAAACTTTTGTCTTAGGAGTGAAGATATTACAATGTTATTTTTTTCAGGCAGAAGAACTGGAGAGGATAGAGTACTTTGCAAAGCAGAGCTCCGCCCGCTACAATGTTACCAAAGCTTCGCTGAAGGAAGGCACCTACGCACAGGATGCCAACAGTCACATCAACAAGATACTCAACATCCTGTCATACAAGGAGAACCAGGGGAGCCACAAGACAGACCCCTCCATGTACGAGAATGTAGATGAGGATGATCAGCTGGAAAACAAAAGCTTGGTTCAGTTCTCATTCGAGACAAACTCTGCGGAGCCGGGCAGTGCCAGCGTGGAGGTTTGCATTCCTGCAACAAGGAGTTTGTCGTCGCGAAACAGCACACCCAGCAAGGAAATGGAACCACCTGTCCAGGCGAATATTACACCTGTTGTTACTAAGGACCTTGATGAACCACCCAAAATCATTACATCTCATAGCCAGAGTAATGGAACTGTTGCAAGTGTTTTGCCCGAGCAGATCCATGTCTGCAGTGATATTAAGGAAGAGAGAATGGAAATTATACCTTCGACCAATGCAGTTGAAGAAAAAGTTACGCAGAGCAGGGATGACTATGCAAAGGTACCACATGATGCTGCAACAGTTTGGGAGGAAGAGAAAGTGGCAATTGAAGAACCAGTAATTTTGGAGCAGAGATCAGGACGAGGGAAAAAGGGATCCGCTAAAGGAAAACATAAGAAAGATGAGAAAAAAGGAAAAATTGAAGAAGAAAATAATTTTGTAAAAAAAAAAGGGGTGGTTGCGGAGTCTGCGGAAGTCGTCAGCAACAGCTGCACAAGGACAGTAGAGAAGATGGTGGTTGCCGAAGCAATTAAACTGCCTATTGGAAGAACTGTTGCTCAACTTGTGGTGGAAGATGAAACTAAGAATAGTGGTGTGAAATCTTCTGAAGACTTTGAGAAACCCAGGACGCAAGGAAAGGTTATTGAAAAAGAGAGTGTGAAACCTAAGGTACTAGAAAAGGTTGTCGAAAGGGAGACTGCAAAACCTAAACTACAAGGAAAGGTTGTCGAACAGGAGAGTGAAAGACCTGAACTACAAGAAAAGGTTGTAGAAAAGAAGAGTAAGAAATCTCCGAAAATACAGGGAAATAGTCATGAAGAGGAGAGTGAGAAAACAAATATACAAGGAAAGACTGTTGATGAAGAGAGTAACAAACCTCTGCAGCAAGAATCCAAAAAGATAAAGGCAGATACTAAAAAGAAGAACTCTCGTGTTGATGATGAACTGGACTTTCTGCTGTCGCTGAAGAAGCCAGTGGAGGACGTGAAGCCAAAGATTACGCCGCCAAGCCAAGTGGTGAGATCTGCCATCGATGGTAAGTGTACATGTGTTTTAGTTTTTGCTTACATCAATGTCTCAGTGACATTCGGCTCTGATAGTTCTTGAAAGCTAGGTTCAGATAGCATCACATTCAACCCTCGTAAAAATACCTCTCCGAATAATGTGGGATCTTTCAGCTTGTTAAATTTAACTGGGTACTGCGTGGGAGACATATATCTAAAGGCTGTTCATGATAAAATGAGCACTTTTGAAATCAACCTTAAAATAATGTCACTGCTCCTGCCTGTATATATTTTAGCAGGTGCAAATAAGTGACATGCGCCCAGTAAAGTTGGTGACAATGTTTGGAAAGTAGTTCCATATTTTAATATGGAATAAAAGTGTTAGGGAACCATTTGTGATCATTTTAATTATTTCTTACGTTTTCTGTTTTTTTAACACCTTAGAGTGTAAAAATTATAAGATTTATAAAATGTTTACTTTTATAATAATTTAACAGTTTCACTTGACCGACGCATGAATAAAGTGATGAGGCCCATGGCAATGTTAATTTTACGTATGGGGGAAGAATACACAACCTGCATACAAGTAGATCTTAAGCAGGTCTTTTGAAAGTTCTGACTTTACTGTGAACCAAATATTACTCCCCTAATTTTGAAAAATGTAAATAATTAGATAACATATTTTAGTAACATTATGTCACACACAAATATATTTTACCTTTATATCAATTGCAGTGGTTCTGATTAAGATGGTATTTAATTGCAGCATTCATGTAAAGCAATAATAAATTACAGCCTTTTGTTGTGCTAAAGTGCTTTTGTAAAAGTTGACATTCAATTGTGTTATTTTCATGCAGTCGTGTTGTAGGTATCATGAAATTGCTGGTGTTTATTGTACTATGGCATTGCCCCTTAGTTAGGTTGTACAGCTAGTTAGATAGGAAGTTACTTCCCAGCTGAAAAGTTGCAAATATGGAGAGTGTTTACATTTTGTAAAGAACTTGAACAGCTTTTGCGTTGTTCTACATTCCTTTAATTTCCTTCGTTCTTGTCACCACACGTCCAGAAGATTTAGAACTTTGTTTCCTTTTCAGCTGTTATCCTCCCAATGTCACTTCCTGTTGGTGTTCTTGACGTTATCGTTGCTTGACTTTTTTTTGTATTAAACCTCGTACCATACTATCTAACACCTCTTATCACGGATTGAGGGGTTCTTGCACTTTGAAGCCCTTGCTACACTCTGCAATGCAGGGCGACACAAGGAAATTACTTTCACAAAACACAGTGACCTAAGTCGCTCTGAAGATGACTAAAACTTTTGAGAGTAGAAAATGCTTAATTCATTAACACTATAAAGAACACTTACAAATTGATGAGAGAATTAATTTACATTTTAATAAACAGCCAAACTACTACAATATTCATGCATTAAAATTTTATAAACCCTTTTATAAAACAGTACTTCTCTTTACACGATACTACAAGTGTATAATACTGACTGGAATAATTTAATTAGAAAATTCTCTTACATATTATTATAAAACATTAGTGAGGGTTCTGACCATCTAACTACAATACAGACTTGACCCATAAAACTTTAAAATGGTAGATTCTTGGGCATTTAAAACCATTTAATAATCTCACTATTGTAGTATTTTCTTTCTTTGCAGGCTGAGGTAAAAATACAACACTTAAAACAGCCTTAAAAATTTCAAAATTATCATGTCACAGCATGAATTTTACAGAAAGATTACTAAGTCTCGTTAAGGAAGTCTGACCTACATGTAATATTTGTCTGCTCGGACATTTTTAAATTATTTGTCTTTAATTGCCTGTGATACTAAAACTTACTGTGCATTAAAAGTTTTAAACAACCTCTTTAGGGAAAATCAATATATTTTGCAACAGTTATGATATGCTCCCTTGGAACGTAAATGACAATTAATTCCACTGTCATTATTTACTTTACGTGTCCTAATGTTTACGCTAGGTGATATTAAATACCAAGGCTGAAACATTTATCAAGTTTCACTAAGTGCCTTACTGCCATATGAAATATTCTACATTTTAATATTCTGAATATTATCTTGAATATCCATCAAAGTCCAATCTTTAGACGACTGAATAAAGTTCTACCAGCAATAAGGACATCAAGAAGTTCATTTCTACCTTTTGATCCGATGGGCCGTACGTACACGTAGTTTTTACTTAACATGTTAGTCCAGTTCCCAGCAGCCGAGTCTCTGATGACCAGTTGGTTGCTGGGTTATATATACCACTTTTGGTGAGGGATTTGGCCCCACCACTTTACAACATTTATTAATTGTTAAGCATGAAGTATTTTTCAACAATGAAGATTAGAGGACTTCCGCTCCATCCTTATTTCAGTTGACGCATGCCACACTGCTGTGAGCGTGCCTGCACACTCTACGGGCGACTTTGCCTCACAAACGAGAATGCAAGAGCACGGGGCAAGTCACAAACAGTGGCAGACTACTCTTCATATGCCTACTGAACTGAACCCATGCTTTGGACATCTTTGGACATGGAAATAATTAACACATTGATGGATGCCAACATGCTGCGCGGTGCGGATGTGCACTCTACGGACGACTTCGCCCCATCTACGAGCCACCCGTGCTCAGGGGAGAAATACATAAGTGGCAGATCAAATTATATGTATTGAGTTAGGTAAGCCCATGCACTGGGTAGCGAAATACATAATTGTAAATTACGTTCGTAATTACAATCTACTTTGCCCGTACAAATTTATGCATGCAAAAGGCATCCCTGCGAAATAAATGAAAAAGATTTGTGAATTTCTACTATTTGTCGCTTAGCCCTGGAAGAAGTGTGTGCAACACCGAGAGATGGCAGCACCCCCGTGGCCTTGTGATGTCACTACCAGCCCGCCTTGGAGACAGGGGTTTTAATTTGTTGTCGCCTCCACATGGGGCGATAAGAAATGAGCGGCGCTCCTGCACCCCCAATAACACTCCCAGCATGTAAGGCAAGGCTACACCCCCCTTGCTCTGAAGAACTGCTGATGTGAGAAAAATTAGTATAAATAGAAGTCTTATCATCGGTAGATACGTGGGACTCGTCGACCGAAGAGGACGCGAGCCTTCCTCAGTCTGCAAAGACTTCCTTTACCATAGTCTGCTTAATACTCTTCCTCACATCAGTCTGCTTAAGACTTTCCTACCAAGTCCAACCAAGGACCCTCGAGTCTGCTCAAAGACTCTCCTCAGCTTGAAGCAAGGCTCTCTTCAGTCTGCGAGGATGCTCTCTCCTCTCCGCGACCTGCAACACGGCGCACTCCACTGAAGACCTGCCTCCTTCAACCACTTGAGGACAGCTACTCCATCGTAAGGTAAACCTCACCCTAACCCCGGTATCCCTTACCCCAGTCAACTTCCCGTGACCAAGTAGTAACGTGCCTGCACGTCGTAGTTTACTTCTCTGAGTAACTTCCAGTAGGTGAGCATGGAGTAAAGATTATGTTGCTACATCCGAGGTATGTTTTCTAGCCGCTGTAAAGTTGCATATTAATTAATTCAACATAGACAGTGACCATCTGTAAGAATGTAGCTTCCGAACAGTGAAAAAATTATAAGAATCGGCTTTGTAGTTTTCGAGATTAGCCGTTGCATATAAACAAATTAAGAAACTCACATTACCTCTTTATTATACTATTAGTATAGATATTGATGTTTGCCAATACCAGTAGTTTGAACTTAACGGAGATGAAAACTTTAATTTCTTCCCCTTTCTCACCCAAACAGTGTTATGGACAATATTTTTCCAACTCAACTAGAAAATAATGATTTCTAAAAGTTTCCGTAAATGACAGGATCCTGCACAAAATCATGGAATAATGTAGTAACAAAAGATAGAGTTTGACGTTATTAGTTTTATTTATGGGGGTGTATTATCTGAATCAGATCAGATTTCATTTGCCATAGAGGATATCTAAAATATTGAGTGAATTTATGTATCAGACCATTAGTGGTGGTTGCACCCTCTGGTGGAAGTTTAATGCGGCCTGTCACAGCCAGATTTAAATCAGTTGCAAAATTAGCACTGAAGATGCTATATACCAACTTTTCCTGTATAGGCTTGCCCCTAGGCCTCCATTTTTAAATTTAGGACATGAAGTGATTCCATACGTGGTAGTCTTTAATGTTACCAGCTTGTCATTTACTAACAGTGTGTGTAGATGCTAACTAGTATTTATAAGTTAATTGACTGTGCATTGTCTGCAGAGGACGAAGCAGATAGTGCTTTGCCGCTGGTCGCAAAGAAGGACACTGAAGAGGATCTCGAAGACTGGCTGGACTCCATGCTGGAGGACTGATGTCCATCGCCACTCCAGTTGGGTTTCCCAGTGCTGGCGGCTTTCGACTTCTCATGGGAACAAGTGTTTGTTTGCATAAATGCAACACTTCTTGTACATTTTCATGGTTTAAGTTTTTGGTTAACATTAGCCCTTTCACAAATATTTTTATTGTTATTACATAAAAACTTGAATTTCTTTTCAAAATTTAAAATTTTTTTGTGTTAACCAATTTTGTACCCTTTAATATATCAACAATCAATTTGTGAGTTGTGATTGTGCCACATTTATTGTAACAAATGTAATGTAGTGTCTTGAAACCCAGAATCACGTGATTCTCAAAGAAAGCTTGCGTGGCTGCTCAGATTTTCGGGAAAGTTCTAAGGTTTTTTTTAGTGTCACAATATGATATTAAATACTACGTAATACAGAAACATAATTGCTGCACAGTAAGTGATACTCTAAAGTTGTTTGTAGCATGGAACCATGTTTTTATACTATAGGTTTAAAACAATTTACACCACATGCATGTTAAAGTACGATAGATTTTATTGATGAAATATAACAGTGTAGAACTCAAAAGTCAAAAAACGTAACAATAATATTCTTCCTGTCAAAACTACTACACTATCTACCAAAAATTAACTGGGCACCTGTCCACAGTGTTTGCTCGGTGGTTGCCACTGCGTTAGAATATCGTAGGGCCTCCTCTTGCGGCTATAACAGCAGCCACCCTGTCTGGCATGCTCTCTACGAGTGTTTGCAGGACATCCACGGGGATTCGTCGCCATTCCTCTTGCAACCATTCCATGAGTTGAACAGTGGACTTTGGCTGCGCCTAACGAGCCCTCGCCCGGCGATCCAATTCGTCCCAAAGATGTTCTATAGGGTTGAGGTTGGGGCTCTGTCCAATCGGCGAACATCGTTGTCGGTGCACTACTGTATAGTAGCCCTTGAAACACGGCACCTGGCATTGTCATCCTGGAAGTAACACGGGTCCATTCCGTAAAAACGCCACAATGTTGGGAGCATTTCATTATCCAGAATGTTACAATAGGCCTCTGTGTTCATGCTACCAGGGACTAACACCAGCGGTCCTACACCGAAGGCCGTGAAACACAAGTCAACTGGCGTACTGAATTACCTATCTTCACGGGTGTCCAATTACTTTTTGGTAGATAGTGTATATTAAATTAAAATATATTTTAAGATTGAACATAGTAAAGTAACCAGGTAGTCACAACACAAGTAGTGGTGGAGGATGTTCTCCCCTCCAGTATCGCAAGTAAGGTAGGTGTGCAGTGTCGATGGCGTACATGGGATGGGATTCAGAATCAGTAATCATCTGTGGTCACACGCCAAACAGTAATGAGCTGTTATTTGTAGCAACACAGCAGTTAGTAATCAACTTTTTTTTTTGCATTTTGTCAAAGCAGCTTGAGCATATTGCAGCGAGCGAGGTAGTGGACTTCATGTGCAGAGTAGCCTTCCTTTTGTGCTATCCAAATTTGAAGGATGCCAGCATATGTGAAGAAATCTGTGACTGCATTGCTTTTCCTTGTGTTCCAATGTCAGAAAGGTGTTAGGTATCTGTTGCTTGTAATTAGGTACATCCACTTTTTTGCTAAAAGTCTTCCTGTCTAGGTTTATTTCAAAACACTTCAGCTCAGATCCACTTTCGCTATTAGATGGTTTTAACTGGTGCACGTCTTAAGTGCCTGCCTGTTAATGATCGACGTTAAGTATCTAAATCTCAGATGTTCAGTATCAGAGTATCTTGATTCTGATTGGCCCAGTCTAATACATGTCTGTCCATAAAAACACGTGGCCAAACCAAGGAAAATTTGTTGCAGATGTGAACATAGGATATTGTAATTCAGGCTGTTTGGAATTATTTTAGAAAATTTGGTGTCCATGTCAGTTTCCTGAGGTGGTGTTCTCACTCACTTTCTTGTTTGTCAGGAGCCCAATTATGTTACCATTGCTAGTTGGGCATAGCATAGATTATGATATTATGATAAGCAGGTAACAGCTATACTTTATGCCATAACAACTTCCACCGAACTTACTGTTTCCACAGTGTATATCAGCTATTGATAGCAAAGAAGTGAATGAGAGTCAAGCCAGATACTGGAATGTTAGAATGTTGATTCATGCCTCTGCACTCTTATAGCTGCACACACATACATGTGCACGCATGTGCACACGCGCACAACTCGAAATTCAATTTTTACTGCATCAATCAAACAAATATTTCTGTGGCATTGTGGAAAATTACATGTTCCGATCATTAAACAGCAAATTATTTACGAGAAAGTATAAATATGAACTGTACTCACCAATGCATACAAGTCGATATGCAGTACAAAAATGCACCAGTAATACAAATAGATTGTAGAAATAAATTTTTAACAATTTTTTTTTTCTCCGCTGTGTTTAGTGATATTTATGTAATTGACCACTTCCGAAATAACCTCGTGTTGATTTAATCACAAACTCATTCTTTGTTGCAAAAAAGAAAATAAATAACAACAATGGACGTCTAATACTACACATTGTGTATTTACAGAGCACGAAATAAAAAAAAAACACAAAAATTTTTTGGGATAATAGTACATATGTACATGAAATATGTACTGTAAAATTTTATTAGATGTTTAGGAATCAATATTGCAATGTTGGAAATATATCCAATTGTAATTTTGGTTGATAGGCACCTTGTCTTCTGATTCTAAGGCATTGGACTTGATTAAAAAAAGAAGAATACTAAATTGTAGTTTTTATATCCATGTATTGTGTCATAGTTTTGTCTTTCAGGCAGCGACATTTACAAATACTGTACAGGATTTGTACAACTTCGGAACAAAAAAAAATTATTTCCAAACGTTTTGCTTCTAAATCTAATGTATGTTGCCCATTCATCCTGTATCAGTCGTCCTCTACAATCTGTATATCCGATAGTGTTCTTGGACGACATGTTTTTAAGGTCAGAGGATGGACATTGCTTTGTTGACATTGTGCTTTGTGCTTATCTCTGCCGTGAGAAAGCCATATTTTGAATAGTCATTTCTCGGGCAACATAATTTTAAAAATATCTATACCTGGCTTTTCACACACACATCTTAATCGATGAAGTTAAAACTATACTTTTCCTTGAAACACATGCTCCTCTAACAGGACCAACATGATAAATTATTTTCGCTCTGACACACATTGAGGCTCTAGTGTTACTGTGACTACCATTAAGGACCATAAGGTCAGTTGATTTGTGTTAGTCCAAGTGTACTTATTACTTTCTGGACAATATTGCAGGGAAATGTTTTACATACAAAATTGTTAAATTAACATTTAAGTTTTCATAGCACTGCGACTTGACTACACACAACTATGCATATGGCTCTAGTTATACTGATATTTTTATTGCCCTGTAAGCAATTACCAAAAAATTAAGAACTTTAAGGGCCCTTAGAATTAATGTTGGAAACCAGGGACTCTTTAAGGACTTGTAAGAACTTTACAAACCCTACTGTTCTGTAGCAGTAAACTAACTTGTAATATGTAAATTGTAATGGAATCTATGGAATCTGGAAGATATTTGCAATTGTAATTAATATTTGTGATTTGCTAATTACTTCATGCAAGTGTTTGGCTAAAGTGATCCATGAACATGTTATGAATTGTGTACATATTTGTAATCACAATGGTGCTGCATTATATATTTCCCATAGCTATTTTGTATGTGCGTTTTCCTGACGTGATTTTTCTTTTGTGCTAATTTTATTCTAGCAGTTTTATAAAAATGTTTGTATAGTGGAATGTATGTGCGTTTTATTTATATGAATGCAAGTTGCATTAAAAGAAAAAAAAAAAACAAATTTTGCATTTATATTGCTTTTCATGCCTTGTCCATCTTATTCTGTTGATGCTTGTATACATGACTTAAGATTATCCTGTTTTGTTGTCTCGCTTCAACATGATCTGTTTCACTTCCATGCCGTCGTGTCCAAATAGGAGCTCTATGCAAGTGGCAGTGCCATGAAATGATGCTGTTTTTTTTTTTTTTCAAACGCACCCAATTAATAAATGATAAAACTAATTATTAAAATTGTAATGTAATGAGTTAAACACAGTGTATTGATATGCATCATCTGCCAGTTCAGTAAACTTTGTGGGGGAAAGTTTCACACGTAACACGTTTCCGCGTATTGGACATGCACACTCTACTTTTTGACTTCGTGACATCACTGAGCACCAGTGTTCATATGGGCAAGTCATATGCCATGGTACAAGGAAACGCGTGCTTACAGGGCCCGTCGACTGCACGTCACAAGCGACTACAGACACGTGGCCAGAAATTGTGCTGTTCACTCCAAAAGCCATCACACGGTCACATTATCCCCAGCGGGGGATTTAATTGTTTGGGGAGCCATCGACACACTCTTGGAAGGCAAGCCAGTTCCACAGATTGCTACAGGTGGGCAGCACTCATTCCACTGGAGCGCCACAGCCTTCAGAGCCTCCGCAGAGGTGATAAGATGTCACCTCTGACACGTGATAAGAACAGGAAGAACGAATGAGCTACCCTTTGCAGAGAGAGGCTAACCACCCCCGGGTCCCTCTGTTAGCCTACAAGCTTGGAGAATTAGTATAAAAGGAGGAGCTATTATTTGGCTAAGGGCAGTTGCTGTGCCTTCCAGCTTGCACAAGGCCAAGGGCATCAGTAGGGTTAAGTTATAGCCGATCCTTCTCTCCCAGTCTACAAAGGCTGGAGATCTTTCTAAAAAAGGGCAATATCACCAGGCCTTCTGCGTACGTGCCCCAAAAAGCCTGCAACGTCTCCAGGGCAAGTGGTCAGTGTCCCTTCACTCGACAGTCTGTGCAGGCCAGTGTCTCATTAAAAAAGGTACTGACCACTAGACCTCTCAGCAACCGCGCTCCGGAAGACAGTTCCTGAAGATGCTTTTCTACAACCACCAGCAGCCACCCCGAGGACACTGCCATTGCTGGCCAACTACAACCAGAGGCCTCCAAAGATGTCCCCCGTACTTCTACCTGGTAATTAGTTCAGTATCATCCGTGGTAGCATGTCATGCTGGTGTCCCTACTGGACCTCTATTTAGAGTAAAATTACCTGTGCGGTAATTCTAACCAGATTCCTTCAGAACACACTTTGAATAAACTTAGGTTCTCTTAATTAATGCTAAAATCACTCGTATATCACATTCAGCTTTCTCACTGGCTGTCTTCACCTGCAGTAAATTTTAGCTTCATTTTAATGTGTTTGAAGTTAGCGAAGCATCGCATTGCTTTCTTTGAGTATCAGTAAATGTGTAGTCAATTAAATCTGAGAGAACCTTTGCACCCTTTAAATAAAATTGTTTGTCATTTGATATAAGCCCTCATTTCAGATTCTGTAATAAACTGCTGCCAAGGTAAAACTGGTATCCATGTAAAAACCCTAATAGTAGGGGAAACAGTAAGAGGCAAACCAAGATACTGCCAACAGGTAGATCTTTGGCTGCGCCCAAATCACTAGTAACTATAATCCCGTAATGCTGGGTTACACCGTTCGAGTTCAGAGCTGGACTGGAGATCGAGACGAAGCTCATTTCGAACCGCCGAAATTGGCAGTTCCAAATCTCGATTCGAGATCAGCAGCTGTCGTCGACAAATGTTGTTTGAAAATACGCCAACAGATAGAACTATGTTCAATTGTTTTCTTGGGAAATCAAAACATTATACACACTTGAATATTATTCAGTAAAATTCGTACAACAATAATTCACTTAAAACATATCGAACATCTAGTTCTATCTATAGTGAAAAATATGCCTACTTCAGTGACATATATTATGAACAAATAGCAAAATTTGTCTCATACGCAATCTCGATCTTTCACTTTGGAACCAAGATTGACGAATCGGAGATCCAGAATCATGAAATTTCGTTGGTGCAAAACATTTACATTGGAACCAAGATCAAACTGGATTCTGGTTCGGAACTAGGTTAATTCGAACTCGGATCGGGGAAGATGTTGGTGCAACTGGGCATAAGAGCAACGACCAGACCGGGCAATGAGTTCGACTCCCAGCTTGCAAAGGCCGGAGGAGAGTTAGCAGTGCTCAGACCTGATTGATCTCTGGATGGTTGCTCACCGACGATCCAGGAGTCTATCCCACCTTAAGTTCAGTCCCAGCTTGAGAAGGCCGGACGCTAGAAATGGAGGGTGAACTTGCTGAGCTCTGGAAGTACACTGGGTTAGGACCATTTTGTAAATACCAGTTTTCCTTTGCTCGAACTTGCTATGATGTATTGCCAGGTTGGGTGTTCGAACCTATGCCCAGCTTGTGAAGGCCAGAGTAGATACACAACACTCAGAGTGGACCGATCTCTAGTGGGTATAGCTCCCAGGATCTCAGGTTTTCCAGCTACCCAATCTTCCAGTCCCAGCATGCGAAGACCGGACTTGGGAACACTGGGTATTTCCTTGGGTTCTGAAAGTTGCTTACTCGGCAGAAGTTCATGTATTGAATCAAAAGCCCTCGGCAGAATTTTAATGCCTTGCGCAAGAAAAGACAGTTTGTACAAACAACGGATCGACAAAGGCCCTACAGGATACTATCAAAGAGCTAAGTCTTAGAATCAGTGGAATCCCACACTACTACTAGTGACACTCCGCAAACTTGTACAGACACAATTTATTCATTCGGCTCGCTAGTACTAGTAGCCACGGACGAATATCGGATTCGAGATAATGCGTCAGGGAGGAGAAAAACTGCTAGGAATAGATTGACAGTGGCATAGGTTTGATTTGCCTGTATCTCCTACTCCAATTGTACCTGCAGAAGTACAATTAGTCTCTCCTCGCCCTGCCCAGAAAGCAGCTGTGTCTCAACCCATGTGCAGGGTAAGCATAGCGGCTGGAAAGATTATCTATGTCGCCTCCAGCATCAGATAACCAAACACAGAAAGGTTGTCTCAATAACTCCTGACTTTGTCCCTACACGTCAGCCAACCAGGCCGACCCTCTCCAGAAGTGGTAACCATCTAGTTCCTTTTTCACCCATGTTCCCCATAATATTTGGAAGCCCTAATAGTAATCAAAACTAAAGCCTCCTACGAAAATGCTTTTCAAATTAAGTTTATCCTGGGGTTTAACTCCCCTACTCCAAAGCCAAGGAGGACAAAGACATAACTTTTTCCAATCTGGGAAAACCTCTGACCCAGCCTGACAATTTCCACTTATTTAGCTCTCTCAATTTTATCTAGTGATTAGTATAATCAAAGGGTGAGTTAACTCTCCACCAACGAACTGTCGTCGGGAAAGCTGTAGCGTCTGACCCACAGCAAACAAAAAAATAATGCATCAAGTGTTGAACAATGTGGGGTGTAAGCTACAAGTTTGCTTAGCCATGGCAGTTTTAGACGAAGCCAGTCCCATCCCACATGCTTAGGGTAGTGCTTATGCTAAGTGCACCACGTGGTGCACGATCTAGGGGTCTTAACGACAATAGTTCGACTAGGTCGTAAGGACTCTGTACCCATACAGCACACTTGGTTGCAAAAACATTGCTGCAACATTGTATTGTTCCATTTTGGTTGCAAGGCTATTCTTTGTGACAATATTTCCAATGTCACCAATGTTGCAGTCAAATGAATGAGTCATTTTTGGCCTTTTGTAACGTTGCTGCAACGGAAATATTGATGATGTACTCTAAAGTCACAAACGAAAAGTATTTCATTAAATACTTGAAGAAATATTTCGTTTATAATAATTAATATATTTAATTTATATTTATATAAGTTTTGCATTTGTACCCATAAACAATTTATACCCGCGTTAATTAGTTGCAAATTTTACTTGTGGCTTACTTTCCGTAAGCTGCTTCGCCTCTGCCATGGCCAATGCCACCGCCATACTTATTTATATTTTCGTTTCTTCATTACAATTGATTACAGTCTTGTATGTTTGTTGATTACAGTGTTGGACATAGAAAATTTGAGAATGGTGCTGGATAGATTATGTGTTATAAATAACTAGGTAATGTTGAAAAACTGGTTATTATCACAAACAAATTTAATGGTTATGTTTTTTGTGGTGCCATGTGCGTTTGTGACGAAATAATGATGTAATGGTTTGTTAATTTTGAAAACTAGTATCCAACCATTCGTTTGTAGTATTAATGTCTGCCACTACTCAGTACTTACAGTAACATGATTAAATATCTATTAGTTTTACTCCAGTGCACATAGATGTAGGTTGTAAAATCATTAGGCCTGCTGTAGCATTTATTTTTAAAGGTTAGAGGTGTACATCTAGTAGCTGCAATTGTGTGAATTGTACACATTTACACTTGCGGAATTGTATATCGCCTTTATGAAAAATAAGAATTCTTTATATTTTCAGAGAATTTGTAACCCGTCGTGCACCAAACTAGACCATTCTGTAGGCGAGCCCGTTTAAAAACGGCTTTAATTATATTTTCAGCTTGTTTGCATCTTTTATGCTGCATGTAAGTATAAATATTACCAAGTGTTTTGCTTTTCAGACACGCATTGACGCCGTCGGGTGAGACACGAGACGAACAATGACACAAACACTTACTGGTAATTTGGGCGCCAGCAGTGCTTCCCAATCACCACACTATTGAGACTCGAGGGTTCTCAGTGATGATGTGGGTTCTGTGTGTCCATCTCACCTGTGCGTACTTATAAACACGCAGGCAATACTAAACTCTTACTAAACACATTTATCACTCGAAAACCACATGCGGTTAAGAAACTGTCACTACAAATGAAAGAGGTAAGTTCACTGTGAGACTTGTTTTTATTGATATTGTGCATACAAATCAACAAGCCATGAAATTAATGATACACTCGGTAGTGTCTAGCTAACTCTGCTTGGGTGCTCCCCAGCCCGCAATTAATCTAGCCCACGCCTAGATGGATGATCTCACCGCGGTGTATGAAAACACAATCATCACAAGGGAAGAGAGTCGACAGCCGCTAGGGTGGACTGACGATTTTTCCCTGACGATAGGACACAGTGAATTACAAAATGAAACCCTGGTGATACATTAACATGTGTGATTACTTGGCATCACTAACACAAACTCGTCAGGGTTCGCCCTCTAACACGTGGGTAGTGTGATGATGGCATATACACAGAGCCGGCTAGGACAGAAATAATTCCACCGTACACGAATTATAAAATTACATAAACCCTCAAAAGATACACGAAACAAGATGGGACACGAGATGAGTTTTCACAATGAACACACACATGTGTAAAAACAAGTTTATATGGCGCGGATGCTGCTGTATGAAGTTCGTAGCGGACCACACGGTGCAGGTGAAATTGCAATATTTCTTTGTAGAAACTGCAAATAAAATTCAGACAGTTGAGAAAATTATTCTCTTCACGTTTTATGTGATTACGGGATTGTACATTAACATGACCGCGTGGTCGAGTACAAAAAGCATCAATTTACTTGAAATTACATGGAACCCTCATAAAAACCCTGAATAAAATATTGCACATCCGATGTTACATAAATAAGCTCTCAAAGCGCAATGATGGCGTATACAAATACTCGGCATTGGTCAGCCATGTGGTTATACGTGATGTTGCCGTAAAATATTCAAACATGGGAAATACCCTCAAATGCATACATAAAAATAAAGCACTTAAAATGGCACATAGTAATAATGCAGACATTACAATGAAACGCCATTAACATAGGCAGATGGCACTGGATTCAAGTTGTGCGTGTCGTGTGACCTCTCCGACATATTTCTACTCCTTCTCCTCGATTAAGTTAAAAATGCCACAGGGGCGAAATAAATTAGTTAAGAGGAAGCATAATGCTGGGAAAATGTCAGGCAAAAATGAATGCAAGCAAAGGTTAACCGGTAAACTAACTTGACTATGGAAACCTACATCACTGAACAAAAGTTGTAGCGCGTACGTGACAGTGTCTTCCCTCGCCAGACTGTCCAGAGAGAAGCATCGCATGGGTCTACCATGGCCGCCTATGGGGTTCACACAAGCGAAAGTGCTATGCATGTAGAGTAAAATATTTTATTATTGAAAATAAAATGCCGTAAATTAAATTAAATATTCTTATGAATTTTTCATATTATTTCAGTGTCTCTTTATGACGGGGTTCATGCCAGAATATACGTGTTCTTAATGTTGGTGCCGCAGACACTTTAAATTTTTTAATCAAATAATTCAAAATTAGTACAAACACTTAAAAACATTTTAAGACATGATAAACCCTGCAAATACAAATATAAAACTCATTTTACACTGAAAACACATTTATGTGAAAGTTCAGTGATGCGACTATGGTGATTGTCGTCATGGGCTCTAGCACCGCTGGCTGTCAGCCGGCGTCAGTTTACATTGTACTCTCGGAAAATTAATTTATTTTGTTCACTCTATAAGTAAACTAGTGATAAATGTTACAAATATCTGCAAGTTAACCTCACTATATCCGGATGTGTAGGGCCTGCTTTGATTCTTTAAAATGAGTCACTGCTGTATTTTTTTCGGGAAACCTTCAAGTAAATTAAAAATTCTGCTGATAATAAATAGCATCTGCATAAATAGTTGTTTACTCTTAGTTATTTCGTCATGAACAACTGTTGGGAGTTTCTAAGCATATGAAGCTTAGGACGTTTCTGAATCCCCAAAAATTGCATAATACTTGCTCATACTTGTCGCCGGAAGTGACATCATCACATGTATACTAGCGCTGTTCAAATTCCCAGTATAGTACACACAGGGAGATTTGGTAAGTATTTGAAATTGTGTACTTGCTGGGCATACTTGGGTACTTCGACAGTCGCCATATTGTATTTTAGGTGTGAAAATTGACCTGTATATTTTGTGGTTATAAAGTTTGCATGTTTTAAAAGTTAATAAGTATTTACAAAATGTCGTTCTGTTTTGTGCATAAATAATTGTCAGTTTGGTAAATGTGCTTCAAATTATGAATAAAATTCCGAGGGATTTGTAGACGTCTAGCATATTTCCCAGGTGTATGCTTACATATAATATTACATTTGCAATCAACATTTTCTAGTTATTACAGACTCCATTGAATTGCATATCTCTTTCTTTTGTTATCAATGTTTACATTTTAAACCCATTGTAAGGAACGTTGAGGGACGAGGAAAGAACAAATCCCATAACAACTGTCCTAATTTGTTTACAATCTTCCAATGACGCGATAAAGCAATATCCCAAGACTATTGGTGTTTTATGAATACTTGTGAAATCGATACAAGCTGAACAGATAAATATAACCACGGGATACCGAGGTACAGGACTTTATATATTTCTGCAATTTGTTTTTCTTTTTGTAGAATTTGTACTCAAAGTGTACGATGACCAAACACAGACATAATATTGGCATATTTGTATTAGTTTTCGTTCAAAACAATACACGCCTGTTGTCTTGCTGCTCTGACAAGCAACCATTAGACGTCATCTGCTTCCCCCTAGCCCGTTTGCCCGCCGTCACTGGAAGTCGCAGCAGCTACCAGCACTCTACCGGGAGCTGGTGCGCACCGGTTGGTGAGTCCACCGCAGCGGTCGAGCCACGAAGACCTATGTTACGAGTGCGGCCGCAGGGGCCAAAAGAGAGCGCTTTTGACGTGAGCGGAGTAGGCAATTGTGGGTGCCGAACAGGCCATTTGCGCCCGCGCGCACGTGTCTTAAAAGAAGACCCTGCAAAATTAGGCGTAAGTAAAAGGAGCTTTATCTAAGGAACGCTCAAGGACGTATGTCCACGCAACTCTAAGTTAAGGAGCTCTATATTGTTTAGATGCCCCTGTGGGCTTTAGTTACTGTATTTTCTCTTTCCCATTTTTTGCCATTTTCACGTGTTTCATCCTCATTTCATTTCACAGAGTGAAATATGTCCATTAAAGGGTTTTCCATGCTAACAGTAATTGTTTTTGTCACATTTACAAGATTTAAAGTAACGTGGATATGTTCTCAGGGATTTAGCGTGTGTAAGAAAATAGTTCGCGTGGCTGGCCTGCCCGCCAAACCTCGGCCGGCACGCCATGTGTAAAAGTAAGACTGTGACATCTCGAGGAGTGCGACGTGCGGATTGATGTGGTAGCGTTTCGCGCGCTTTGGCAGCACTTCGTTTTTGTTCTCCAATCACTTCACAGCAATAGACATTAATTAACCGGAACCTTCGAAATTCGTAGCCGACCAAGAACTACCACTCCTCCCTTCGCATGGAATAGCATCGCCCGGGAAGACTTCAGTTTTCATGTAAAATTTTTGCTGCCTTCGGGCATTTTGTGCAGTGTCTCCCTGCCGGCGGGTTACGTCCGGCAACGTGTGTAAACTGCATCCTAGAGGAACCTTAATAAAACCCAATGATCTAACGTAAATGGTGTGCGTTCTCATTCGGGTTGCCAACGGGCCATAGGGGCGTGGGCCCCACACCTTATCTCGCAATTCATTAAGGGTCGTACATCAGTGTACATAGTCTTTTTAAGGTTTTTATCTACGTACAACTTAATATGGGCGTGTGAGCTGTCCTAAGTTCTCACTGCGCAGGTTTTCAGTATTGCAATTGTTTCTGCATCAATCACGACGGTAGGAGCACCGGGAGGACACCGCCCGTAGGTCGTCGGCACACGACCCCGGGAGAAGAAGAGTTGGCTCTGCTGAGCAAGTTGGTATTTCGCTTCCAAATACCTGGCGCCTATCATCTACAAGCCGAAGAGTTGGTGAGAATCTGCGGAGCATTTACCTGTCCCGCTCCCAACCTTTAATGAACACCACTTTGCCTTACTACCTTGCCGTCACAGTGTACGACAATATTACTATGTCGCCTTTCATTTCCATCCTGGAAATAATACACGCCCACTAATGCTCCTATTAATTACTCATTCCCGGCTAAAGCCATGTTTCAGCACTTAAACTATAGACTGTTCACCATAAAGTGAGCACTTTTGAAAGCCCCCTCATTTGGAAAAATATTTAATAAATATATTTTATTTTAACCTTCGACGTTAACTTTCGAGTGAGGTTGAATATACACACTGTGTTTATTACTGACATCGCAACAGGTATTTAAAAAAGATGATTAAAGGATAAAACATGGCTGAAATAAAAAAGTAACTAGGGCGTCAAAAGTGCTCATTTTACCGCGAACGGCTTATAGTAAGATGCCAATGTACAAAGCCATGACAAAAATAATTAAATATTTATAAGGGTATGTGAGTCTACTGAAAATACGTAACCATGGAATTAGTAACGTATATATAACACCATATTGCACCGAATTTTTCTGTTGTCACATAGATTCTAATATTTGCATCAGAATGTGCGACCAGTCTAACATGAAAAGCTGATGACATGTCCGAATATCTTCAACAAGTACGCGACTAGTACCAAATCACTGCTAGTACGAAAATGTACTCAACAAATATGCACTGTGAATTCAGAAACTTCCTCAATTTCTCCCTTCATAAGCAAATAATGCTACAGATAAAATTAATTATTTCACTTTCTAACCTGTAAAAACGCAGATATCATGACATAGCTAGTGTGAAATTATAAAAAATATTTTGAAACAATCGTATGATCTATGGAAATGGTTTGTCATTTCCTAATAATCACTGAACATAAAAAAAAAAAAAAAAAAAAAAAAAAAAAAAAAAAAAATATATAAAAAAAATCTCTTTAAGTGTTATAATTTCACTCTACTAATTACACGTAACACGAATTTACAAGTTGCATAATCATATAAGCAATAGAACCCCCAACAATGATAGTGGGGATGGCTATGGTGTTAAAAGGAATTGAGGGGTAAAACGAATAAAAAATATGTACATTTACATTATAAAATTTTAATCCGCAATTTCCCTTCCATGTTATATTCTTCCCTACTATCGTATTTGTAACTTTGTAATATTGACAATTTGGTATTCTTCAGTAGTTACACCTTTTTGCACTTAAAACATTTTCGTGATACAATATTACAATTATAGGCTGTTCACGGTAAAGTGAGCACTTTTTAAGGCCCTTATAAATTTTTCCTTCCCTCCAATTTCCAGCTTCCTGCTGCTTTTTAATATATACATTGAAATGCGACCAATAAACACAGTGTATACATTTCACCACCGTCAAAATTTAATGCCTGAGGCTGCAATAAGATATATTTATTAGTGGTCAATGCCTGTTGGGAGGGCCTTAAAAAGTGCTCACTGTATCGTGAACAGCCTACATATCACTATTATCACAAAAATACGTTAAATTGCAAAAACACCTAACGGAACAATGCCTAAATTGACAATATTACCAATACAAGTTCAGTGAAATTTGGTTACGTACTCACCATTTGACGGCCCTCAAATCTCAGCACGCATCATAATTTCACCGTTTCCCTTTGCATATAATTACACAGAAACACTCGTATTTCTCCACAACTCGTTCAGAAACGCACCCGCCAATGCAACTGTGACGTAAGCAATAGATAAACCGTTGAAGAGCTCGTGAATATCGATCGGCAGTGCTGTTATAGGAGAATACAATGTTATGGTACTCTGACACTGCATTATGGTACATTTCTTACCATTACTATTTAATCATCGTACACAAAGCAAAATAATTATACAACTACCATGAAAATGGTACGTCTAAATTATTGATCATGGTCTACTGTATTCTAAAATGGCATTTTACAGAACCTTTTAGGAACACTGTCTCAGAATGCGGTTGTAGGCCTAATTCTTAAGAATGGGGCTTTTTCGAAAATAGGAAAAATAATACCTGGATGTTAGATATGATTGTTAGTAATCATAATTACTAGGAATTTTGGAGGGGCTTCAAGCAGTTTCCAGTAAAAAAAAATATATATATATAATGTGATAGGACTGCTGTATTTATGCTACAAAATACGTATAATTTATGTAGAATACATTTATATAGGGTCGCTGAATTGTTTTGCATGTAAGAATACCGTTTGCAACAAATATTTAACGTGTAAAACATTATTTAGTGGCATATTTATAGTGCGGCGCTGAGGTTCATAGCCCTCCGCACTATCGTTTTTTGGGGTTTCTATTGGTCAAATGTCGATGCCACTAGTAAATTTGTGTTCTGTGTAATTATTAGAGTGGGAGAGATTTGTTTTAAATTTTTTCCAGAAAAGCCCCTATTCTTAAGAATTACCTAATATCTGATAACACAGCGTATGTTAACATCTGAGACACATTACACGCAACCCCGAAAGCACTCTTGGCTTTCAATGGCCTCATTCCACTTGGTACTTTCAAAGACTCTAAACTGAAAATATAAATAAAAAACATTGTTTTTCTTTAGAAAAGGTTGTGTGAGAGAGAAGCAGTGGGAGGGAGAGAAAATGTAAATTATTTATTTCTCCTTGTACCCTATTGTGCTCTACTGTCCGACTACATAACAACAACAACTTATATTTTCAATTAGTCTTTGATATATTAAATTCAATTCATATGTGTTGTGGCTCTAGGGCCCAGACCTTTATGTAAAGGGAGTCAGATAAAGAACGCGGGAAGCAATTATATGTACGGCGCCGCCCTCATGAATGGACGGAGGGGAAGGTAGGGGAAATGGCGCATGCGCAGGCAACAAGGGCGTCACTCACGCCATTCGAAACAAAAAAAAAAAAAAAAACCTGAATGTGGTATTCATTCAAAGAACTCAGCTTATCCTAGAGATCCGATGACTGGCTACACATTGGATACAATTAACATTTCAATTACCATTGTGCTTACCGGGATAGTAGGAAATGCATACCTGAGAAAGCTTCTCACTGAAACAGATCCAAACAACATTGCCCTGTTTGCTTTATAGAGAATTTCACACTTTCATTTGGAAATTTGCGTGGCGGATATATAAAGCACTTCTCAATCCATGCATAAGCAAGAATACTAGGAAATATACTCAATGTTTCAATAGAATACTTAGTTTTACTGAACGTAGGCGAGTGCGGATACAAGACCGAGTACGTTGGAATAAAATGCACAAAAAAAAAAAGAAAATACCTTTACTCAGATTAAAATTAATAAGAAATGTACTATAATATTATTTCTTTGTGAAAATCAATTTAAAATAAATGAATCTGTGTTTCTGTAAGGAATCGCTGTCCAGATAACAGCGGTTTGTAATTTTGTGAATGTATTCTCATTAAACCAGAGAGGTACAAACACATCAACTTAGCGAACAAATTTATACGTATGTGGCATTTTAATCTGGCTCGGCTTAACACTCTCCCAAACCAGTAAAGGGTCGCAGTTTCATTGCTTGGCGATGCTTCAGGGGTAGGACTGCACAGGAATACGGGACCCTATCCTTTTACCACTTGGATTAAATGTTTGTTTACAAATAAAACCCTAGATCGTTGTGATTCTGCCAATTAAATTTAACTGCTCAGTTCATTTAGAGTAGTATCTTATCTGGTTCGGCGAATGACTAAACTGGAAGTTACCCGATTACCACATGCGTCGGCCGCTGGGTCCCGAAGCACACGTGGGTCTGTGTCGGTCAGCAGTTTGTTTTCACTCGAACCACAATTAAAGGACCAGTGTTCTTAACTCGCACGAAAAGTGCCCTACTACTGAAAACAATATCTGCCAATTAAAAATCAACTTATTTTCAGCCGGCAGACATAATTTTTCGTGTGGACTACTGCGGCGACTTTTTAATGAATGCTGACTCTTTCAATGATGGTGGCAGAGAGAACGAGTAGGAACCTTTCTAGCCGATTCAAAATTAGCATAGCGGAAATCCTATGACGTCGCATTCAGCTGCATATTTAAATAATTACGAAAAATGTTCGTAAGAAGAAAACTTTAAAATAAAATCTGTTCTTTGTAAGATGGTTTTAAAAAAACATTACTGAGTTCATACATGAAATAAAACTGCCAGGTAATAAAATATCTCATAACCAAACATTAATTAATAAGTTTAATCAATTATTATTTGGTATGTAAAGTAAAGAAGCTCTGCTAGGATCAGGGCTGCAAAATTAAGTGTTTTTAAGTTTCAAAACAGAAACGTAAAATAAAATAATAAAAAAAAAACACAGGTTAAACACAAATATGACAACAATATGCAAACAAACCTAAAATCTGTCATTCTATCACAGTACTGACTGGTAACATACCAAAAAGAACGCCTTCAGTAAAAATCCCCTTTCAGTAAATTTCAGTAGTGGAACCACGTGGAACAGCCATCAGCAGAGTTTCTAGCAGGAATAGCGGCATCTGCTAGGCGAGGTAAAGCAGTGGTAGGCCTAAACATGTTCTCAACAGGGATGGATTTTTTTTTCTATCCATTGTTGTCTTATTCAAACTCATATTGATTATGAGATCGAAGAATGTGAAAATATACTTTTCACCTGCGTGGTATGCAGATAACAACAATGTAACCTGTTCGTTATCCATTGCCGCCATGTTGCGTCATCTCATTTTACTGAAACTGCCTGACCTCCTTCACGTCAGCAGAAGTACAGCCTCCAACACTGACTCCATAATGCTATTCGTCAGTTAATTATCAGCAGTATCTACGATAATGTGTTTGAAAGTTATCTACTTTTGCATTTAACTTCAGTTCATGTATCTTATTTATTAACATCAACAAATTTGGATATGCATCTAGTTAGTATAATGAAAAATTTGCATTAATTTTTGTGTAGTCTATTTGCTGTAGTTTTCATCTGGGCTCACTCATAATGCTTGTTCAATTTAACATGTGTGCTGTGAAGCTGTATTTTATGATAAAACAAATTCTTGGTTAGGATTCACTCTTCATCTCATGTGCTCATAGCAAAAATAAACATTGGGGGGAAAAATCGATTTTTTTACTTCGTAGTTTATTTTTATTAATTTGTTAAATCATATGACCCACAACTTACTGCCTATATGAGAACACGTACTGTGTGTTTCATTAAGTAGCTCCTAGCTAAGAAACCCATATGGAAATGAATACTGTAACGATGAAACACTTACTCCTTAAGGGCGACTTAAAGTTCGATGTCAGCATGCTTTCATTGTAATCAAGTCACAGTAAAATCCAGATACAACATACTTCACTTTATTATTCCATTACAAAACCCTTATGTGTTAGAAGTGTTAAGTAAAATTAGAATGATTTATATCAACTTATATTGGAATTAACCTAAGCTGTTTTTCCCCCAGGAAACTTTCCACTGAACAATTGGAGGAGGTGTGGGCCGATTCTAAAAATATATTATAGTATTAACGCGCTGCGCCTCCAGAGGTGCTGGTGGTGTGTTCGTGTCCCGCCTGAGAGCAGGTGGGGAACAGGAACTGATGATGTGCCCAGCGCCATGTTCGGTGTAGAGAACGATTGTTGATGGGGGTCGTACGGCCGAAGGCCTATGGCGACTCTGGACACGCGGTCAATATGAAGGAGAGCTGAGTGAATTTGTCCGTTATACTACGTAAAGGTAAAATATTACCTGTGGCTGAAGCTGTCGGCCACTTCGCACGCCTATATTACCACTGAAGTTACCCTGTTTAAGAAAGGAATGCCCCGTAAATTCAAAACACACTGAAATACACTTGTGAATTTGAAGGCTGCTATTAAGACGCAGTACTCGATGAACTCAGGAGAGTTAAATGCAATAAAACACGTATAATTATGGTATGACTTTTATTACCGTAAAGGTACAACGGAATGCTACTGCACTTGTTAATGCGTACATTAGTTAAGCGGACCCGACACTCTGGACCTGCCGGTGGTCGCTACCGCTGGAAAATAAGGCGTGGACCCTAGATTGCAATTACGTCCCGCGCGTGAAGTCAGGGTATGTTACGTCAGGATGCAGGGAGACCTCTCCTCGGCTAAATAAAAGTACTAAAAGGTTCTTGAATTACGTGAACTATGGATATGATGAAAAATGCAGCCTATATTGAACTGCCGAGCTTACCGCCTGCCCAGCCGGTTGTCTCGAGTGCTGAAGTCTGACTAACGACATGGCGTCGGTTTCTCCGCACGTCCGGCGAATCAGGCGCCAAAATGAAAACAAGAAAATAACTGAACTTAACGAATAACATGATAAATGAAATTGATGTTGTACATAATTAAGATTGCTATACTAAAACACATGGTGACATACTCCTGAACGCCGTAGCCCCAGATATGGCTAAGAATGTGACGTCACGAGAATGTCGCCGCACTTGAAGGGTGATATTAAATGAAATGATGCCTCAGGGGACTGATTCTCGATAGATGATTACATGTACACTCTTATAATTAACATTTTAGAATCGGCGTGTGTCGTTATGTAATTCATTTCAGGAATGTGTGTGGATGTGACGACACATGGATTTCGTAACTAAGGGCATGTAACTATGGAATGTTATCGACTATCTATGCTGGAGCGGGCGGTTTCCCTAGTGAGTTATGGGATAATCACCATGAATTAGGCTTAAAAACGCTCCTATTAATGCTGCTAAGGAACCGCTCGCCACTTCACACTTCCTGCGGGAATTTGATTCCCTGTCTTTTGAAACCACTAGGAGCCACGTCGCACTCCGGATTCGGCCACGGGGCCCATCGACATCACGCAGATCGGAAAGTCGTGGGAATAAGCGGCACCGCATACCCCAGTGTTCCCTCCAATGGCTGTTACGTCTAATGGTAATGGATTCACGGGACATACTCGTTTCGGTCACATATCCATTCATCACGAGAGTTACCACTTGTGGCGAATGTTAAATACTATGATCTGCAGCCACGAGTTACAGGGCGGCAAGAAAAGTGCAATGCCATTGTTGTCGACTGCACTGATCCATACCGCAACCTAATGTCGATCGGTCGAGTGTTGTTGTGTGGTTGATGCATCTGCGATGGAACAAACGGGCACAAGGGTTATGTGGACGTCAGGAACACGTCAAACGCCCCCCTCTCTGGTGACCGTTTAGTCCTCGCAGACCCACAAGGGACTGCCACAGAGATGGGTGCAACAGGATGTCGGTGGTCGCAGCTAGTTTCAGGGCCTCAGGTTGTAAGGCCCACGATGATGCTGTGCTGAGCTGCCTGCCGATGCTCCAGGGCGATGAACCTGCTGATGGCGAAGTGCTGCTACCCATGATCGCAAAATGTTGTTGTTCCCATCGCAAGTGGTGCACGCCTGCCAATGTTGATGCTGACGCTTGGAGCGGCGGGGAGGGGTTGAGATTCGCTCTTCCGTCGACTCGTCGCTGCTGCTGATGCTGTCGCTGCTCTTCGGACCCCGCGATGCTCCTTCTTCTGGCGATGGGTAAGGTATGATGTCCCTTGCTGGACTTGATGCTCCTTCTGATGAACTTTCCCCTGCACTCTTGATGTGGTTCTCCAATGCGAGGTCAGCCGGTCTCATAGTCTTCGTTGGCGTCGTGGCAAAGTTTGGTGGCCAGCTTCCCTGTGGGCTGATCGGGCCCGCAGTTGCCCCCACTGACTCGCTTTGTGCGATGTCTTCCGAAGACAGTGTCTCTACACTGGGTGTCGTGACACTCTGGTCTGGCTCACTTCGGTTTGCAGTGCCTGCGATGTTGATGTTATGTGTTTGAGATGGTGTGACCTGTCCCTCTTGCTCCTCTTCTTCCCCTGCCAGCCTTATGGGCATATGATTACCGGGTGTGGCAGTGGGAAAAGGGTGCCGAAGAGCACTTCCATCTGTGCACGAGCTTGCCTCCGCCTCGCCATTGGGCATTTCTGTTACCTGCTCTTGGCCATTGGGCCCTTCCTCTTGCTCAGGAGTTTCTGTGCTGGGTCCTTGTATGGCTAGGCGAAGGTCGTCGCGGTGTACGGCCACCTTGCGCCTGCTGCTGACCTTGATGAGGTAAGTTGTATACCCCAGTGCTTTTACAACAACATGTGGTCTGCTCCACTTAGGGGCAAACCCTGCTCAAAATTTGCAGTTTGCGCTGCTCGGCCTGTGCCTGTGGACATAAACATGTTGTCCAGGCCTGAGCCTCTTTATTGGGCGGGTTGTTGCTGGTACCCATTGTCCTATGTACGTCTACTGGTGAATGAATGCGTTTTCCAGATCTTGCTCCCGGTGCTGTCGCCTGCTTGCTGTGCTTTCTGTTGCGTCGCTTTTTGCCTGTCGAATTCTGAATTCTCCAGGGAGGGGCAGCTCCCTTCCCTGCAGAATGGCGGCTGGTGATTGAACTGTGGCTATGTTCAACCTCTGTATGATTGTGAACAATGCCGCGGGCAGATGCTCAGCTTAATTTGCGGAGTTTGTTCCTACCTGCAGGCGCAACTGAGTCTTGAGGTCTTGATTCCTCCTCTCAGTTGGGTTGGCCCGCGGGTGGTACATGGCCATTGTACGATGCTGGACTACCCACCTGGACACAATTCTCTCCAATACTTCCCTGTAAGTTGAGTACCATTGTCGGTTAAGAGGGTGCACGGGTAGCCCCATCGGGGGTAGAATTCGGTCTCAAGTACACAGGCTATGTTGCGTGCCCATGCACTGGAAACTGGGTATGCTTCTGTCCACCTTGAAAACGAGTCACTTACTACAAGATTGAACCTCTTGCCATTAGGGGTCCAGATATGGCCCAATCAGGTCCAGCGAAATGGACTCGAATGGCTCCTGTGGCTTCCATGGTTTTTGTTGTGTTACTCCAGCTGTTCTCCTACTCTTGCAGAGGTTACACTCTGGTAACGCCGGGCCAATGGAAATGGTTCTGCACATTTCTTGTGGTTTGTGATGCGCCTGGGCGGCCTGCAAATCGTGCATCGTGTGCATGATGTAGCACCTGTGCTCGTGACTTTTAGGCTCGTACAACTTCCATGTTGCTTCAGAGCGACACAGTCGTGTCTCAACGTCCGTGCCGTTTATTTGCCACCACTCCTGTTGACCCTGTATGATGGAGGTGATACGATGTTGGGTGTCTGTACACTGTAGTTGTGCTGTTAAAATGCTGTCCTGCAAGTTGTCAATCTCGAGTTCGGCTTCCTCGGGAGCCTCGATGACGGCATAGCTCACACAGCCCTCGCCAGTTGTTGGGTGGTTGGCTGTAGTAGGGGGAAGTAGGTCATTCCAGTCTTCTTGGTCCACCACTACCGTTTCGCCTGGTACGTGTGAGAGCTCGTCTGCTAACTGATTCTCAGCTCCCGTTACATACTCCACTTCGAAATCGTACGCTTGGAGGAGGAGTGCCCTGCGTGCCAATTTACTCCTGGCCTCTTTCATGGTGTGATGCCAGAGTAAGCAGCAGTTTTTGGTTCGTGGTGTGAACAGTTGGTACTCTAGGTATGCCCTGTACCATTTAACGGCCCAAACTATGGCCAGACACTCTCGCTCGTTCATGTCGTACCTACATTCAGTTGCCCCCAACTTTGCACTACTGCATTCAATTATGCGTTTCTCTTGGTTATGTCCAATCTAGAGAACTTCTCCCAAGCCCTTTTCACTTGCGTCTGTTTGAAGATATAAATGGTGACTTGGGTTGTGTCGAGCCAATGTCTTGTACTCCCTGAACTTGCTCTAGATCTCTTGAAAACTTGCTTCATGTTTCACTGTCCATACGTACTTTATGTTGGGTGACAACATGTCAGTGAGTAAAATCCTTTATGTTTTCCCGCAGCTAGTTCACTAACCCGAAGAATTTCCTCAGTTGTTTCTTTGTGCGCGGCTCCTCAGAGTCGTTAATGAGGGCCAATTGCTCTGCTGTTGGCGGGCTTCTGTGTTCATTGACCATGTGTCCAAGAAACTGTATGCATGGGGGGCCAATGTGATACTTGTGGTTCTCACACGACAACTTATTGATGGCTAGTCTCTCCAAAACTAATGACAGGTGTTAGATGTGGTCATCCCAGGTTTCGGACCAGAGGACCATGTCATCCAGGTACGCGAGGGCATAATCTCCAATGTACCCATCGAGCACCTGGACCAATATCGTTTGAAAAGTTGCCAGTGCGCACTTCAAGCCGAAGGGAATTGCGCAGAAGTGGAACCTTCTCCCATCTGGGGCTGTGAACGCCACTTTGTGATGGTCTGCTGGTTTTATTGACACCCGCCAGTACCCGCTGCGCAGGTCCAGTGATGTTATGACCTTAGCCTTGCCCAAGCTATGCAATGCATCCTTGACACTTATGTAGGAGGGCGGAACACTCAGTGTGATTTAGTTGATTGCTCTGAAATCCACACAGAAGAAGCACGTCCTGTTCTTGGGTGCCAAGGGGTGATTGTGCTCTTGTAGTGGTTGCGAGTGGGTTCAATCACACCCTCAGTTAGCATTTCTTCAATCTGCTCTTTGATGATGGTGCATTGATGCGGCTGGTAACTTCTGGGTCCAGAGTAGATCGGCTGGTCATGCTCCAAAGAATACAATGCTCGATTACGGCTGTTCGACGGAGTGGGTCTCCTGCCGCAAATACTTCCCGTCGTTCATCCAGTATGCGTTGCACCATCACCCTGTATTCCAGAGGGACCACATGATCAAGTTCATCGAGTTATACTCTGGGCTCATTACCAGTGGGTCGGGATTCGTTGTCGTACACCGTTCGCCTTTCCTTCAGGCCTAAATGGATCCTACGGGCGGCTGGCTCAACAATGGCATTTTGTTCGCTGAGCCAGGGGATACCCAAGATGTCATCCTCCCGTAGGTCCACAGACACGAGGGCTGTGGTGATGGTGTCCACATCTCTAATTCGGATTGTAATCAGTGTCTCCCCCATTGATTCCCCTACGGTCTGCTTTGTTTCGAGGTGTAGTACCTGTGTACTCGGTGCAATCTCGTTTGTGTCCACGAATCCAACACGCACTAAATTATGACTTGCTGCTGTATCTATTAATGCATAGCATGGTTGCTGATTAAAATGAACTGCAATTCTAATCATTCGATTTGGTTTTTTCACTGATCTGCTGTATGCTTGGTTGCTGATTTCAGATTCCTGCCTGCCCTACTTGTTGAGGAAACTATGTATTGCGGGGGTCCTTTGCCCTGGGGTAGTGAGCGTCCGGCTCGCCTACCCCAACTGTCCGTTTCCCGTCGGTGGTTTGTTGTTGTTCTGTGGTTGGTTTCGTTTTGGGCACTGACTGTGCAAATGCATTCTGCCTTCAACCTTGCAATATTGACACGCAAATGGGAGCTCACGCGGGCCTCCTACCATGCCCGTGGTTGCTGCTGTCCGTGCTGCCATCCTGGGTTCGGAGTATGTTCTTGTCCGGAACGCACCTGCTCCTACTACCTTGTTCGCTGCCGGTTGCTCCTCTGTCCGCTCCTTCTGCTCTGCGTCTTTTCTCCGGCGCGAATGTGGTACACGTCACCCTCTCTGTTCGCGGCATCTTATTCTCGGCTGGCTTGGTCCAGCAATGCGGCAGAGCGCATGAAGTCCTCTGTGCTGCTGTGAATTAACGGTGCCGTTGCTAGCCTGTTTTCTGCTGATCTCAAGCTCGCTCATGTGTGGATGAAAGTTCTTGATTCACCCTATACTACTCGTTGCAAATGCGGTCAGGGATTCATCTGCTTTTTGCACTTCTAGCACAGTCCTGCTCTGTTCTTGCAATGAGGAGTAGGTATTGCCAAATCGACTTTGAAAGCTGTTACGAAATTCTACCCACTCAATACCGCAATGACTGATAGTTTTCCACCAATTACTCGCCTCCCCGATCAATTGTGTCCCTATACAATTTGGCCACTCTTGTTGGCACATTCTGTATCTCTCAAAACACGTTGTGCAGTCGTTTAGAAAAGCCTGCGGGTCCTCACTTGGTAGGCCTGAAAACGTTGGTAATATTTGAAATCGAGCCGGAGTTGTACCAGCTTCTACGGCTCTTATGATTGCTGTAAATAATTCTGGACTATTATGATCGTTTTGTTGTGGGTACGTAACACGCATGGGCTGTGACGTCTGCTTCTGCGGTTCTTCTGCTCCTCTGGGTAGGGGCGTTGAATGTGCCAGTGGGTTTTGGTACACACTGGCCCATTCCATAATGTTCCCGCTCACAGTGATGTGCATTAGACAATTCCGCCTCTGCTACTGACTTGACCTCTGACCGCGGCGATGGGAATGCGAATTGCCGGCGGCGGAATCTCCCGGCGGCTCGGTTTGCCATGCCTTGCCCCGGTCAGACGTTGCCAGTGCGTTTTGCGTCCACACGACTCACACCTCACGTTTTCTTGTGACCCTTGCCTGCAAATTTCCTGTTGACACTGCTCATGTGCTTGTAAATGTTCTATTTCCGACTGCTTTGGAAATCTCGTCAGTTCGGAGAATAATGCGTTCGCACGTTTCACAGAGAATACGGCCTTGTTGTTCCGTGGTGGACTTTTCAGTCCGGCTGAAACATTCCGGATGAAAACCACGTGCACCTGTACACAAATTACGGTTCCGTTTCCCCTTCCTGCACACTTAATTTGTTTCGCACACCTGCCATCCTGCCAATGCGTAATTACATCTATCGTGGAATTGAAATCGATTAAGTGTGGTTGTTGACATTGACAAACAAATTGGCTTGGCAAAACTTGCTCATCTCGCGTGGGTTGTACTTTGCCACAGTAGGCACACAAAATTGCTGGTGTACTACCTGAGGTACAACTCCACGTTTCGCCCACTCGGGCTCTGTTTGCGGTGGTAGTGTTGACGTCGCCTTCGACTAAGGAGGGTGCGTCTCTGCTTCTTCTGGCTGAATACGACTATTAGCGACTATTAACATTTTAGCTCGTGGCATACACCCTGTACTCTGTGATCGGCCTGGAAACAGGTCATCTTGAGCCTAGCCCCTAGTGGGTCAGCGATCACTCTGTATAGCACCGATCTAGATACTTTTTTAACAATAGTTTCTCGCAGTTTGCAAACAACACAGCATCGAGAGTCGCTCCACACCGAGCCTACCCCTCCCCCACCACCCTCACGGGTCATGGCGGCGGGCGGGGAACCGACGACGCCAACAATGTCCACGTCAACAATGTCCACACCAACTTCCTCCCGATCGTCAACACCGGCCGCAGGAAATTACACCTCTGACATGGAAACCGACTACCAATTAGTCAAACGTAAAGCTGACAGAACAACCACGAAGGAGAACAAGCGTCTCCATTCTGTGTCGTCCGAGGCACATACAAATGCCATACCTATACAAAATAGGTTTTCCCCGCTTAAGGAGGTAACGGACAAAACCTCAGCATTTGATCGTCCCGGCTCTTCAAGCATCTCCACCCACAAAACACAAACGGCTGCACCACAAACACGTCAGAAAAAACAAAACCAGTATAGATTAGTGGTTCCTGACGCCACAAAATACAACCTACTTATCCAGAAACTGCGAGCCATTAGTAGGGATGGGTTCTCCCTTCTCCCCACAGCTCGCGGAACACAAATCCTGACCAAAAACATTAACTTTTTCACAGCTGCTCGCACAATGCTAGAAGCGAACTACATATATTACTTTACTTTCTGTCAAGCTGCCGAGCTCCCACAGAAAGTCGTTTTTGACCTCCACACCACAACCGACATTGCGGACATCAAGTCGGACCTGGAATGTGCCGGATACTCAATCCAGCACATTTATCAATTTAAAAAACGTATCCAAGATGAAACAGACCCCACGAAATTCACGTTGGAGCCGCAACGTTTTTTCTGCGTCACGGCGGCGCAGAACACTTCTCTCCCTCCTCTGCACTCTGTCACGAGGATAAACATGACAATAGTTCATCCCCGCCAATACCAGAAACGGCCGACAGACGTGGCACAATGCCGCAACTGTCTAGCTTTAGGACACACAAAAAATCATTGCTCCATGCCGACAAAATGCCCTCACTGCGCCGGCCCTCACCCCGAGAGTGCTTGCGCAACAATCAAAAACAACTCCACGCCTACATGCAGTAACTGCGCGGGCGAACACACAGCCCTATCAAAAGCCTGCCCCAAGTTCCTGGACTTGGTGCAGAAAAGAACTACTGCTGCCGCTACAAAAATCGCGACAAAAACCGCAAAACAACCTCCTGCCCCGTCCAGGTTTCCAGTCAGGACATTACAGCCTGGCAAAACTTATTCGCAGGCACTCTCTGCGAATATACACAAACCAGCTCCCACTCTTGACACCCCTGCGATGCCAAACACACAACCGCAGTCCCGCCCTCGCCAGCGAAATTCGCCAGGGGAGATGCGAAACGTAATGCGGGATTTCCATGAACTCATGGAATTCCTTAGAGCATGCGACTTCGCCTCGCTCATGGCTCATTTCTACCCCTACATACAAAAACTCCGCAACATCACAGAAAAACATGAGAGAACCTGGCTACTTCTCGAAGCCATGGCGTCATTTGCGGCCCCCTAGCCTGTCAACTAGACCCGCATTTGCCATTTTCCCCTACTTTGTACTGGAGCGACTCCGAAACACTGTACATTTACTATATTCACTCTGACGAGCGAAATTAAACGCAATAATACCGCCCGTTAAAAAAAAAAAAAAAAAAAAAAAAAAAGGCCCCGAAACTGGCCGGAGTTTTCCGATCGGTCCGGGACAAACAACTACCTTGTGGCAGGACCGCTTGGCGCTAGCATCACGCCAGCCATATCGCTCTCGGACTTCTCCGAGTTTTAACTAACTTTTAGCCGCTCGTCACGGTACATTCAGACATGCACTCACACACCAATTAGATTATTTAATTGAATATAACATATGACATATTAAGTAATTACAAAACTGAACCAATAACACTGATTTAAATTTTCGCGAAACTTAAATTCACCACATCATATACATATAATTATTTTAATTATATAAACCCTTGCCACTCCAGTCATGGGAAAGCTACTTTTATCGAATATTTAACTTCATTTGGCTATTAACCTCCGCTTTTTATACCAAACTGTCGCTAGCTCTCTCACAGGGAGCTCGTGACAGTAATTCACAAGTCCTGAACTTTAAAATTCCGCGCTGATAAAATCAATTAACTTCTCCAAGCTCTTTTATCCCGTACAGGCAGGGAAAAAGAGAGTAAAAATCAGTTATGGAAACAGCTCCCAGGCGCTGGGAATCCTGTACAATAATGTTGCTTGGCAGCTTGAAGTAATTTTGATGGGTGCGGAGGGGGGCGGGGGTTAGCTTCTCCTCGCCTCCGCAAGCTAACTGATAACCAACTGGGTGGCCAAGGTCCCTCACAAGGGACCGATCTACCCCCGCGCTGAGGGAGTAGCGTCCCAGTGATGTAAAATGGCGGTTGCGGTGGTTATTCTTTTGCGAATCTTCAAATTCCCTACTGACGAACATCTTCCACCGCCCCTGCGTTTTAGAGTACATCGTGTTGTTTTTCAATGATAACTTGAAATTTAGTTTATAATGGACGGAAATTTTTTTGCCAATATGTTTTTTTCTACTAATATTCCGATTAAAATAGAGAAACGGTGTAACTATATTCGGATTACTTTGGTTTCTTATGAGTGAGTGAAGAGATATGGGGGCTCTTAACATCGAGGTCTTGAGAGCCGATGTGTGTGATTGAGGTGAGTATGGAGCAGCGCCGGATTGAAAGGGCAGGGGGAAACGGAAGATCCCTGAGAATAACCCGCCGACCAGCGGCATCGTCTGGCACGATTCCCACGAAGGAAAATACACGAGCAACTTCACCGGGTAACGAAGCCGGTTCATATGGTTTTTGAAAAAAAAAAAAAAAAAAGAGGGGAGGGGGAGGATAACACAAAAGGCGCTAAGCGAACCCCTGGCCCACTATACTCGGACATGTTTATCAAATGTTAAATGCTTAACAATAGCTCATATCAGTTACAACATAACAAAATTTAACCTTATATCTCGAAGCACTCAGTGACATAATGTAAAATACTCGGTGGCACATAGAAAACTGTAGTGAAGCATTAAAACATATAAGAGTCGCATAGAAAATTATGGAGTCACACCTATACAGCACAGAATAATTTAGTCCCTTGCTGAGCACAATATGTAAAGTATTGGGTTGGTAATTCTTTTATTTCCTTTTTTTACAATCTTTTTATGTGTAACTATTTGATAATATTGAATAGATTTCCTATACCTTAAAATTATTTTTTATTTCTTACTGTTATGCCTTCCGTAAGAAATAAAATTAATCGATCCCTTTTGTGATTGTTAAGCTGCCACTGACTATCCATTAGAAGCAGTTTGTATCGGTTGCTTTAACGTGAGGTCATTTTGACTATTTCAGATTCAGAGCGCAGCTATCTAAAGGCGCTTTCACACGATCGAAATTCACTTCAAAATTTCTTCAAACGCATTTATTAAATTCTTTGAATGTGGCCGTTTCGTCTTTCAAGATAATGAATGACTGAGTTCCTTCAAATAATTCAAGAGTTGCACTCCAAGTTATTAAAACAGTATAAATATAATATGCAGTGTCTTAATACAATAATTTTTACGCTTTTAAACTACAAAAAAAATCCATGCAAAGTAAAAAAAAAATGTTTCTTTTGATGTCACTTTAACACTTATTGAATACAGCTGCATGTGTGACAGGTTATTCCAATCTCTGAAGTAATAATTCAATTTTTATTGAATTCGATCCGTTGAAGTAAAGATTGTTCACCACAAAGTGAACATTTTTAAAAATGAACCTCAGAAAAAAGTCACTCCCCCTGAACATATATATTTTAACGGGCGCACTGTGTGACATTTGCCCAGTAAAGTTGGGAACGATGGATGGAAAGTAGTTCCATATCTTAAGGTCGAATAAAAAGTGTTAGGTAACAATTTGTGAAAAGTTAAATTTATTTTTGTCGCATTCAGTGTTTTTTTAATGCATCGAAGTGTGAAAACGAGCAGATTTGTAGGGTATAATATTCACTTTCCTAAACATTTCACATTTTTACTTGACCGTCGCATGAATAAATTGATGAGGAGGATTCCATTGTTAATTTTATATAAGGCGGAAGAATACATAAGGTGCATACAAGTAGATCTTAAGCAGGTATTTCAAAAGTGCTCATTTTACCGTGAACAGCCTATAAATGAGAACACTTCCTGTATTCAACACGTTGAGATCAATTATTTGAATTCAATAAAATATTTGATCGTGTGAACGTGTTGCAGGTAAAACTCATGAAGGAAAATCACGAACCTCTCTTGATGGCGTCTGGAGACATCCGCAGTACGGCGGGAACGAGCCGACATTCGCGCGGAAGAAGAACTGCTGACTACGGAATAGCTGCCCCGGGGCTCGCGCTCGGAAACTAAGACCGCGGTCCTCAGCCGACGAAGGTGCCGGGGAAGACGAGAAGAAACCAGATGAGTCGCCAACGAAGGACGACGGGCTGGGGCAGTCCAAGCCCATGATCCACACGACGGTGGTCCACGTGCGGAAGGACGGCACGAGCTGCGTGTGGTCGTCCACCAACAAGCTGGGCGACGAACCCGGGGCAGTCACCCAGTTCGGGAGTGACGATCCGGGTCAGCTGTCGGCTCTGAACGCCGGCAGCTGGGTCTCCAACCCTCGCGACAAAGGATCTCCTCAAGTTGCACCCTTCAACCACGTGGTGGACGCCACCCAACAGAGTGCTGGGCCCCTAGGTCTCGGCTACTGACGACTCCCGTTTCGCTCTCCTGCTCACAGAGGCCGCCGCTTCAAACATCGATGTGGTGTGAGAAGTTGCTCTGCGGGGAGGGAGATCCGAAAGAGATCCTTGGAACTGGTCCAAGGAAGACCACGCCGGTGGAACACGCTGCTGAGGATGGCTTCCCCGCTCTAACCTACTATACTGTAGGGCGTGTTTATGGAGTAGCTTGACTATAACAACATCCCAGTAATTAATTGGCATGCACAGAGTCCTGATTTGATCCCGATATGACGTCTGTGGGATATTTTGGAACGCCGACTTCATGATGGACCACAACAACCCACCTTGACAACTCTTCTCATTTCGGCGCTCGGCGAGGAATGGGTTGCCATTCCCAGGAAAACTTCTGCCACCTGATTGAATGTATACCTGCGAGAATGCAGCCTGTCCTCATTGTTGAAAGCAGCCCATACTTGTACTTCATATTCAGTAGGGTGTCCGGATACTTTTGATCACGTGTTGTAAAAATAAAAACGTGCGCCGGTAATGCCTCGCATGAAATACTTCTCATGCATTTTGGTACTACACTTAGTGCGCAAAGACGCGGAGTAACAGCTTGAAAGTAGAACTTGTGCAAGGTGACTAATTTTAACAGTTCCAGTGAGAATTTATTTACCGAACAGAAGGAAAAGAACATGAATGAATCGACGTCTAACAAAGATATTCGACATCACAATCGAATGTCATCTTCTGTCGGAGAAGAGAAAGGCAGCAAAACATCAAGATCACCGAACTACCCCTGTCACTTGTGCAATAAAAACATGAAGATTAACACGACATGATGCAAGGTTTGTTTTCGTTGGCTTTACAAAGGATGTGAACGCTTGGTTCCTCATGAAGATCTCGAGGCATTGTTAACTTTCGGGTGAACTTCTTGTGAATAGATCATTTGTTTGTGATTGAACGTGACGAAATAACTTTCGACTGTCAATTTTTTTACTGTTCTATTTTAGAAGGCCCGTAAGGGTTTTATTGTAAGGGTAATAATTTTTTTGTGATTATAGTTATATTTATAAATCATTAACATCCAATTTAAGGTTGACTGTGATACGTAAAGTACATTACATGTCATCTGAATTCTTATTGTCCGTGTTTCTGTTTCCATGTTAGACTGATGACAATCTGCACCTCTCATATTGCCATCTCTGTACACCTTTATGTTCAGAAGTGTGGCGAATAAATATTCGCGTGGAACGTCAACATATTCATTGTCACTAGCCCGAATAATAGCGTCAATAACGAACTTTAACAGTAAACTTTATTACTTTAAAAAGGAGTATCGTGCCCATATTTGGAACACCTGTTCTTATTTCTTTCTTAAGACTACAACTCTTTCACATTACATAAAATAATGGCTTCTTGTGCAAGCATTGTTATCTCACACTATTATTACTTGGTTTGACGGTAAGTATACATCCCATAACACAGAATTTTTCCGAACACTTATCACTTCACAACGGCTGGGATTTCTTAAGGGTGCCCATATTTGGTCGACCTAACTTAAGATACTTAAAAACCGCAATGATCAGGATGAACACAGAGCCGGTATTTAATAACATCTTTCACTCAAAAGTTGGTTAAAAAAATTTTTAATGTCGTGAATAAAAAAAAAAAATTGAAATACAGGTGTTATAAGTGGTAAAATACATTTGTGGCGGCACAAAAAGTTTCTGATAAGCGCTCATGTCTGAAGAATGTTCACGTTTATTGCCTACTTCTTTGTGCATACAAATTAAATGTAAATTTTTGTAGGCTTGTTCAGTATCGTTCAGTAATGTTATTATTTTTAAATAAGCACTTCTACTTGAAATCCGAAGAGCTTCGCCTCTTCGGTTTGTCTTTTAAACTTAATCTTCTCTCTCGATTCTCGTCGTAGAAATCTAGACGCTTTCCTAAACTCCACACTTTGTAATCCATGAAGGTACCCATGAAGGACAGCGCTGCGAACACAAAACACCAAACATAATTCAGTCAGTACTTCCTTTGATATCACACACATCATCACGCCACATGTTTATAGCTGCATCGTGGTTTATTTAGAACTTTTCAAATATACTTTATAAATAATTACCTTTCTTGAAACCTTACACTGTACAGACAGACGTGTTTGAAGGGAAAATTATTCTATTTTGCGACGTCCAAATCAAAAGAACAGGAGTGGTGGCCTCCAGAATATTTAATATTTTATATTCTTACGTAATGTCATCCAACTTGCAAGTACTGTACCCTCGCATAAGATATTATATTAGATTACACAGTTTTTGCGTCGTAGCATGTCAAAATCACAAATATAGAATTTTTGGAATGTGCGAATAATATAAAATACAGAAAAGTTAACACGGGTGACCAAGAGGACGTTTCTGATTCATTTTGAAGTATGGTCAGTAAAATTAATTTTACAAACTACTAAAAAAAAATCTTCCAAATAAAAAGTATGTAAACATTTAATGGTTTTTAGAAATTAATAAAAATTACGAATCTTTTCAAACACATAATTTTAAATATTTTTTGGTATCTTATTTCAAAGTTAATTATCACTTTTCGTTCAGTTTGTTGGTTTTTATGATTTGTACACCCCAAAAAACACAAAACTCGTGATTTTATCGTGTCAATTTTTATTCAAGAAAATAGTTTTTGTAGGTAGTGTTATAATCCATTTACGGTTATTTCACACTCTTTGAAACACTGCTACAATTCTACTTCCATGATATTCCTCCGCCTCGTACAAACTAAGCTTAAATATGTCTAGAAAATTACACCAAAGGACAACGCACTGAGTTCGTGCGCACTCAGTTGTAATTATATTTTGCATGATAACAATTCCTTACTAGGCGCTACCACTTTCTGTTTTCTTACTTTATATATATTTGTATATATATATATATATATATCTTTATACATATTTACATATTTATTAAAAAATGAAACACTATAAGTTATAAATAATATATTGCTCAAACTACAATTTAAGGAAAAATGATATCATTTCATGTTAACAGAGGTATAATACGCTTGTGATACATGGCATATTTAGAAAATAACTGAACACATTATACATGGGGTGATTTTTCAAAGGTTTGATTCAAAAAGTGTGAAGAAACCGCGATTAGGCTATATAAGTCAAGCAGTATTTCGCACGAATTCATAATAATGAATGGTTTGGTGGTCAGCACCCTCAATGTTAAAAAATGTGTTTGTCAGTGAAACCGGTTTATTTCGAATTCATCCCCACTAGAACGAAAAACACCTTAATCGTAGCAAATAAATATTACAGTTTACATAGTCACATCGCCGCAATGATGCCACAAGCATATCAATTTTAGAAACTCCCACTTTGAATATAGTTTTCTGATAACATTTTGTATTTTTCCGCCATACTTGTAACTAAAATTGCCACGATACGCTATCAATTTGTTCTACTTGCATCGGTGAAAAGAAACTGCCATATGCAACATCTAAAAAAAATATTCATTGTCCTTAAATGTTGATGTAAACTTCTAATATGACGTAAAGACATGGGACAAATGTTCGTACATATCTACCAACTTTGCTTATATCATAGCAGTAAGTATTTACTTTATATTAAGTGCACTTATTTAAAGTGATTTATTTAAAGATTGTTTCTGAAATTCCATATGTACCGCTAACCAGCTCTAGTTATTTGCCAACATTAATTTTGACATTAGGTGGAAGGATACACAATTCGCAGGAAGTAGAACAAAATTGAGGTTTTTGAAAGTAACCAATTAGCCCTGAAAGAACTACAGACTCACTAAATTTTACAAGCTGCAAAGGAAAACAAAATATATCCAGAGCTGAGTGAGTTGAGTTGAGAGATTTAGGTGGCTCCTAACAACGAAGTTTTTGAGAGTCAATGAAAGAGAAATGAGGTGAGAATGGAGCAGCGCTGGAATGCAAGGGAGGGATAAACGGGAGATCCTCGAGAAAACCCGCCGAAAATTGAAGCGACCCAGCCGGGGATTGAACCCGCATAGCCTTGATGGGAGGCGAGCAGTCTAACCGCTCCACAACCGCGGTCTCCTAATATATACAAAGGCAGATCCAGAGGGGGATGATAAAGGAACTGGATCCACATTTCTTGTGAGCTGTAGTTCAGACGGGATAAAATAAAATTAGTGTTTATAAATGTAGCATATTGTCAAGAATGTAATATCAGTAGAGAAAATAAGTGAAGTAGTAGGTGATATGATAATGTTCATACATACATTTATTCGATGAATTCCGAATTTTATATTAAAAATTATATCTTCATGCACGTGTTCTTATACGCACGCGATGGAAACGCCACGGGTAGCGCCAGCAGAAATTGACAATTTTGTTCGCCTTTAACACTGGTCTGCATTGTAAGTTTGTAGCTTCATGCGTGACTTTGTTAACTGAACATGAGTTCTAAAATATGTTAAAACAATAAATTAAAAAAAAATGCATACTTGTAGAAATGAATTCTTGAAGACATCTACTGCAGGCATGATCAAAACATACATTTAGAATTGCTATTAATATACTAATAGTTCAATAAGACAGAGTGAGCTTATTATTACCCATTTTGTAGCCCCTTCCCCATTAATTGGTTACTAGATCCGCCACTTAGTTTGTACAAAGTCCCGCAAGATATGAATGTAGTGTGTTTGGTACCCATGCATCCAAGACACCTGTATTTGGGAATTAGCATTTATCATAACAGGTATGAAAAATGAACACAATGCATACTGTTTCATTTGAAAAATCAGCCACGCAGTGCGCTCAGAAGAAATGTGGTCAGCGGTAGCCCACTATGGGGATTGGGTCAGCACGAGCAGCAATGCGAAAGCATAATATATCGGCCAAAAAAAAAACCTGCAAGTTGGGACGTATTAATTAGGTATTGCTGACACCGAAGGATGGCAATCAGCTGACAATTATAACTCCGGCCACGCCAAGCTATCAGCGAATAGGAATGAGTTGCAACGTACTTACACGTGGTCGGTAGGTGAGGGGGGAGGGGGCGAGAAGAGTGGCCTGATGATCCGAACCAAGAGAGAGAGTCTACGTGGGGCGTCAGCGACGCGAGGCGGACACAAGACGGCAGGGCTCCGACCTCCGGCGCTTCAGGGATGAGTTGTTTAAGGGGAAAGAGAGAAGTTCCTGCCCAGTCCTCTCCTTACCTGCTCCCGAGGACTAGCTATTAAAGAGTATTGATAGCCCTAACAATTCTTTTAAATACCCTTTACCTCCTGCCATTCTTTAAGTTGGTGTGTCGTCTTAAGTAGCATCTACAACAATACGCAGTGATTTAAAATTTCACGAGACCTACAGACCTAATTCCTGACATTTGAACAAGCTATAACCTTGTTTGTCGTTGGTGACCTCAATGCTCGTATAAGACAGGATCCTCATACGCTTTGCGCATTACTACATGGCGGAAAACTAAGGTTAGAGTTAGTACGCTGATTCAAAAGACGGGACCTGCGTGAATTAAGCGAACTCTGGAACCACTTGCGTCCCAACATATGGAGTGAGTATTGCCAGAGATTCAGGAAGTGAACTGTCACCTGCGCAGCCTCCTCACGATATTGGTGTACGGATAACAGTGACTCAGTTTAACACTAAAACAAATCTCGGGCGCCGTGAGTGAAGACTAGGTCTTTTTTAATTAAGGAGCGAATTACTTATATGTCTCTCGTTAAAGTGAGTGAGACTATTTGTAGACCCAATGCTGGTGAGTTCACGACGTACTAACAAGGAATGGAGGATCATTTTGGTAATTGAGCAGTACTTCGTATAGACTTGCCCAACCCTGCCCTGTGCAATGGTTCAATACCTGCAATTTTCGTATTATTTCTGAGGACATTTTATACGTTAAGTGCACTTAAACATTGGACAGTATTAATTTTAACACGCTTTGGGTAAAGCTGCGCCAATGACTAAACACTGTGTATTTATGTGAGCGAATCAGGTGCATTACAGACAGAGTAAACATCTTATGAATAAAGGACGTCAATTAGGGTATACACATTAATGTGAAGTGCATCTTGATGCCAGATGATTATGCGAATTTAGCAGGTTCTCTAGCAGTATACGCCACTACTTAACCTATGAATTATAAAGTTCTTTTTAGCGGAAGATTTTCTTTCGTTATGTGTATTTCTTTATTGGCCATGTGACTTCGTCGTTTTTGGCTGGGCCAATCAGGAACACGTTACACCGGCACTAACCGCATGTGGTTTGCCATCAGACACCTAAGGCGCGTAGCAGTTAGAATCATCCAATCACGTACGTGGATTTGAGATAAAGTTTTTCGAAAAACAACTAGATAGGAAATGTTTTCGCGAAAATCGGGTATCCTTATCCGTCACAGGTTCCTTATGAGTGTACATCACACACGGGCCGACATGCACAAGAAGTGGGACACCTTATTGAAGTACAAATAATGAAAGTCTCTATTTTCGCAAACGATAAATGTAACTGGAATAAAAAATTACCAATAATCATATCCAAACTATAAACAGACAATGGTCAGGATTCGGACAAAAAGAAAAGAAAGAACACTCGATGCAAAATGTGGCAGCGGATTTGTTTGTTCGTTTTTTTTTTTTTGTAACTTTCAAAATGTCCGTTGAAAGCTAGTTGGGAATATACGACGCCTGTGCAGAGACCCGACAGACGATATGCTTGCGGATTGCAATGCTATTTCTGATAGATGAGTGGGTGACAAATTGATTTCTTTGGAAGACCTTAAATAAAGGAAGATTGTACTATTTTGATAATTATGCTAGCATCTCTGTAACCATTCTGCCACGACATTACTATACGGTAAACATATATGAATGTGCATGTGCATACATGCAACCCGTGCATTTTAACATCCAAGTGGAAGCATTACAAGTTTGAACAACTATATATATGGTGCGTAAATAGTTTAAAAGAAACTCTGTATTGCGGTGTAATGCCTCAAATAACCGCTACTTTTTCCTGTCACAGCTATCTTAGTTTAATTTTGTAATGTGTATGTTCTTGCTCAAATCACAGTCACATTCAATGCAGGAGGTGTCAGACTAGAATCTAACAGATCTGTGCAACGTGCATTAGCTTTCATGGGATATGGAAGCAGAAGACCCACCAGAGTATCCCTGTTAACAGCACGACACTGGGCACAATGCCTCACTTGGACTCTTGATGTTTCTAATTTGACCCTGGAGATCTGGAAACATATGGCCTGGTCCAGCTCTAATTCATATTATTAATTGAAAGTTATTTTATCATTAGAAAACCTATTTCAGTGCAATAATGATTGTAAGACATTCTGTTTTCATTTACAAATGTATTTTTAACTCGGCCGTTCTACATAGAGGAATTTGTTGTTATGTTGCTATGGCTACACAAGTCGTATGTGTAAGATATGCTGTAGTAATTTTTCTGGTTAGATCAGCTGAGCCATGTACCATAATGCAGACTGCCGACAGGGCGAGGACGCGCGGCACTGAAGAGGAATTAATTAGTCAGCATGCGCTACCTACGGAGGCTACAATTAAAGTCAAGTTAGAGCTACCACGATGTACGTGTGATACAGTAAAAACTGTAGATACGTCCTCAGGCTCGAGAGTATTGTGAATGAAGACTAAGGACAACGACCAGTGGAACCAGCCTCAGAAGATACCACGAGATGTTACAGCAATTCAAGATTTTTAAGCTAAGCATTCTGAATTTTGACGTAGAGACTACGTCCGTAAAGTAATTTATAATTTTGAGAAGTTAATTTGGCTTATTTTTACACCATCTTTGACCTTCAACTAATTAAAGTTGCTCTGCCTAATTGCCAACGAAACCCTGAAATGGCGTCTGATGTTCTCTGAATTGAGTTGGTGTGATGAAACTATTTATTTATTTAATTTGTTAATTTTTGTAATAACTTAGAGAATTGGAAGATACGTAATTATATTTTGAATTTTAAATAAGAGACACATACAAGAAGGCTACATTCATAGTTACGGCCACACAAATCAAAGTAAATTTTGAAACGAGTAACAAGCTGCTGCAGATATGAATTTATTTGATGATGTTCAGACCAAAATATTGATTTTAAATTAAATAAATTTTATTTCTACTCTTCTCTCTGTGAGTAATTGTTGGTCTGTAACTAGTGGTAGTTTCAAATTTTGTGTTTCTTCCTCGTGCGTCCTGTATATTTTTTGTTGACTACGGAGTCTGGCCACATGTGTTCCTGACATACAAATCTGTGGTAAGATTTACCTCCTGTTTCGGTGTTACGTTTGCTGCAAAGTCATTTCTGTTCTGTGTTAGGGAAATATCAATATAACTTTTTTTCACCTATATTGATGATGTATGTGTACACAACAAGATCTTTAAAGAGGATCTTGACCATCTAAGAAATGTTTTGTTTGCTTTGAGGGATGCCGATTGACTGTGAACCCTGAGAATGTGACTTGGGCAAATATCTATGTGATATATCTAGGGTTTGTTATTTCTGAAGGAAAATTGCTCATGGATCTGGAGAAGATCAGACTGGTTGTAAATTTTCCCTTGCCCAAAAAATTTATGGAGGTCCGGAGAGTTCTGGGGTTAGTTGTGTTTTATTCCAAATTCAGTCCTGTCTTTGCTAGTTTGGCCGAAACTTTGAATGCTTTAAAACGAAGGGGGGGGGGGGGGGAGTAGATTTCATCTGGGGCGAGTCCCAGAATCATGCTTTCAGCTCTTAAAGGAGAAAATTGCCACTCCACCGGATTTGCATTTGCCGAATTTTGGAAATCCCTTCACACTCTTGGCATGTTAATATTTATTTCTCTTGAAAGTGAAAAACTATTTCTTGATATTTTTTTGATACTTATAATATGTACTACAGAAAAAGTTTAAATGTGGAAATATACGACGTTACTAACTCAATTATTTCTCAGTTCTACGACATTTCATTCCGAAAGGATAATAAAGACTTAGTAATTAAACTGTTTTTTTTCCTTGTTACAGGTTCAAGTAATTTTATATGCACAAGTAATATACTGCAATATATGCATCGTTGTAAATCTGACCCGTAACAGATATAATTATGCTTTATGGATTTCTGGCGTGTAATTTTTTGGGCAGATATTTCAACAACTGGTTAGTCATGGGTTGTTGCAAACTTCACGAAAGTATATTTTACGTAGCAGGAAAAAAAATTGAAAGTCTCATACATTACAAATTTACTTTAACTGAAATGTAAATTACAACTAGGCCTACAATATAAAATTACACAGAACTTAAGGAATATCAAGTTTTTAAGACATATATGCACAAATAATACATTACAATGATTTTATTTAGTATCTCGTCACTAAACAATTTGCTGCCATCCACGGCCAACAAAAATGTTCGAATTCAATGTGTTTTTTTCTCCCCAATGTAGCAAGTCTTCGAACATTTCGAAATACGCTCATTACATCATGTCCACTATAAAGTTCGAATTTTGAAATCAATAGATGAAACAAATATAATGAAATATTCTTTGGGGAACACTGCAAATTCCAAAATATAAAAACTTATAAAGAAAAGACTTTAATTATGGTGCAAAATATTCTGTTTTTTGTAATGCAAGTATTTATTTGAAGTTGTTCAATGAATTGAAAATATAACATCTGAACAGATAAAGATAAAACCAATATATTCAAATTTATGAGTACAAGAAACAAAATTTATATCGTACTCTTATGGTTACACCAAATCAGCTACGATTTCGACTACAGTTAATTAACTTGTTGCCTTAAAAATAATATTTAATATAAAAAGTACTATATTATTTGAATATGTGCATATTTTATTATGAAAAGGGTTACACACAAATATATTGTTTTGAAAAAAAGTTTCAATTCAACACTTATGCACATGAAAATCGAAAACAGCATAATTTTGTAGTTGTACAAAATACAAAATATTAAGAAGAATTAATATAAGTACAAATGTCGATTCTTCCACTAAGTGTTTTACTTAAGAAAACTTAAATGTACATTTAAAGCCATGAACTCACACACTGCTGAAATATACCAAACAAACCAGGATTATTAATATAACATATGATAGTAAATATATTATTCTAACGATAGACCCGTGTGACAGGGCCTATGGCAAATACCATAAGTGGCAATAAAAACACTTCTTCATACTCGGTGTACAAATCGTGTATATATCACTCACGAAGTTAGCCCATTTTGTCACACATTAATTCCTGCGTTCTAGTGTTGCAATCACGTACTTTTAAGGTATGCGCTATACTTATGCTAAACATGTTTCTTGCAATCATTGAACAACGAGCTAAATGCTCGATGGTATTGGCGTTAACCATTCATTGCGAAGAGACGTAGATAATTCTACAAATTAGAGTGGCCACAAAGAAAAACTCTCAGAGAACCAGACACTAGTGTCTTGTTAAGTACAGCACTGGTAATAAGTATCATTCAAGTGCAACATGCCCACGTTCGTGGATGCACTGACTGAAGAGGTAAATATTTAGCCGGTACCATACACAACGAAGCTCAATGATGAATTATCTTCTCTATGACGGATGACTAGTGATCCTTGAATTCCGCAAATTATATCGGTAATAAAGTAGGGGTAAGGGAAATTCACTCCTAACCTCTCCTGTACCTATTACCACCCCCACCATTCCTGTCTCTCTCCCCAGCCTACCGTTTCGTGATAGGACTTGCAATCTGACAGAGTACAATCTTTAATGGGGAAGTTGTACCCGAACTAAGGGATTTTGAAAACTTAAGAGCTTTTAAGGGGAGTCCATTTTTTAGTTCCAAATATTTCCGGAAGTGTTAAACCTACAGACTTTCGATTTGGCAACTATTACCAGACTATTTTAGGCCTGCATGTATCTCCAAATTATTTGTTTCCATGTAAGAACCGCTTCCATTATATATATATACACATTCATATAAACAAATTTCCATGATCAAAGTTTTAAACAGTGGGTTAGTACTACCACCCTTAAAGGATAGAAGGGTGAAACTAAATCTGTGCTCACCTTTGGTCCTTCCTCAGTCGGACCTTTCCTCCCGTGCTAGGGACTTGCTATGTAGAATAGGACCATTCTTACAGGCATTTTGAACCTACAATTTTCTAATTTGGCAGCCTTTTTAAGCCCATCAGTTCCCATCGTCTCGTGTTCTGATTTTTGTCATAATTACTTACTTCCAGAACGAATACTCATATTTCATGACTGGATCACATTAGTTCGGTTACGCTGTGTAATTGTTTTCAGCCGGCAATTAATGGGAGGAAATTTGACAACATCACACGGAACAAAATCGAGTAAAAAGAAACTTTTAGCAATCGGTCCAGACAATGGGTAAATAGTTGTGGCCTATTCATGTAAAGAACTGAAAAGTCTAGGCTGCTGACAAAATAAGTCGCGAAATACACGCACTTCTAGAAGATGTCTGATTCTCTAGGTCATCAGTGATTCGAATTGGTCCCTGCAGAAAGGGCCTAAGTCAACCAGACATAGTTTTGAGATAACTAAAAAAAACTGATTTACTATTAAACTATCATGTCACAAAATGTGGGAAAAATCATACAAAATAAAGGTATAAATGTGTGTGATTCTGCATAGGTAAAATCATTTCAATAATATCACATTGACTTCCATGATTTTTCAAAATATCTTCACTGAGGCCCTTTCTGCTCAATTAGGTAATTTTAGATTATCAAATGACTTGAAATGCCATAATTACTAGAATTTATGACAATAACATGAACATTATTACAAAAATTGCACTTCACACTGTATACAAATTACCGAACAAACATGAAGTCAGTAAGGATTAAAACATTCTACTGTGAGACATTCTCATTTCCATCATGTAATGTAATTTTCTACTCGTTTTCATCGTGTGATTTCGTAGCAGAAGGCCACTGAACGATGCTCTTGTAAAAGTCTTGATGTTCGCCAGACAAAAAGCGAAGGAGTTTATGTAAATAGTTGATTTTTGCCATTTTCAGAGGAATCTTTCCTGATAGGTAGGCTTGTTCCGTAGGGAAGTGTGGTACTAGTTTCCTGGGTTGTGAAAGATGGAATGTATGGCTCACTATTCCATTTATAAACTCTCGTGATACAATGGTACCTCTTACCTCAGTATTGTAGGACAAATGAATCGTGTTGCTAATATCATAGTGAATTTTTTTGTCTCGTTGCACTCTTTTGCAAGACGTTTCTTCTGAGATACAATTCTTCTAATAGTACGGCTGCTACCATATCATGAAATCTAGAATGTCTGCAGAAGTAATTTCTTTGTCAGTAAATTTGTGTGTATTGCTGGATGCTATTATTAATTCTGTGAGTCCATGCACACTGAGAAATCTGTCATGGCGTTTGATGTATCTCTTAATAATACCAAAATATCGCTCGCATGGCCCGAAGGAATGGTCTGTTATGGGGAAGAAGTGTTAAATTTTGTTGAACTGCTGGGTGATAATCATTGCCAAAAGTAGTCTGGATAATGAATGGTTCTTATTTTTCCCACTGCCGTTGTCCGAGTACAAATGTATTTCAGTAATCTCTGGAGGGACATCTTTCAAGTTGTCACAAAAAAAAAAAAAAAAACTTCATTTGTTCCCCTTTTAGCGATGCCTTCATGGTAGATATAAATTTTGGTAGTGTCGTTAGTTATATTATGAATACCAAATACACTGACAGTTAAGTGCCGCAAGTAGAATGTCTCCTGAACAGGAACCTGTGGCAACTGTATGTTTTGCATGTAGTCAAAATATATTCCTAACACATGAGGCTGGTTTGTCGATTCAGCGTCTGCTTTCATTTGATTATAACATTTCTTGGATTGCCTGTTGTGAACCAAAAGCCCTGCTGCTGCACACATTTTAGCCACACCGTTGGGATGAGTACTTCGTAATTTCAACTTTAATTCCTCTCATAGACAGCAACAACCTATTTGGGGACGTCCAAACGATAAACTGGAATTATCTTTGAAGAATTTGGCATAGAACTGATAGGTAACCTTTGTGTTTGGATGCTTGTCCTTGAATAACTGATACATTACTGTCAAATTGAGCCTGGCATCTAAATATTTTTATCCCATAATAATGACTTTCATTTACAGGGAAACTTTCAATGTGCTCCTTAATAAGAACCCTTGTCTGTGGTGGAATAACATTTGCACTGGAATTATTTCCATGCATATCTTTGGGACTTTTCACCAGGACACTTAGGCTCCTTAATCGTTTTACTCGCGTAATTGTTATGGAATGTAGAGATAGAAAAGCTTGAAGACATACCTCAATCCTTTTTTGACCCATAACTGTGTTGTACTTAAATGATTTTACATTTTTTCGTGCATCTTCTCCTTTACGAAGACGGCATTGCTTGACATTGTGAAGTCTACGAGCGACTGAATAAATATGTCCTGTTGATCTTTTGTTGATAGATCATGTAGCCAGGTCAGGATGTAGTGCTGGTTCCTTGAAACAGTCCTTCCTCTTACAACCAGAAAAAAATTTCAAAACATTTTGGTTACGTAGACAGTGAAAATTTAACAGTAAAATACTCAACTATATAATAATAATATAATACATCAAGACATTGTGTATTTACTACTTAAAATCAAACTAAGCAATTATTACCTGCAAGGTGCTCCTGTTTGTTTGGCTGGCACGAGTTTCCCCTTGTTATTTGCATATTCTTCGCCCTTGACTTTTGCTAACTTAGTTATACTTCTTGCTCATGAAGAAGGATTACTCTTCGTTTGTTCCCCTTGTGCAGGGCTTTCTTCCATTCTATACTATAAAATACCAAAAAGGCTAATAATACAATCGTAAAAAACTGAATGATGTACACTCCTGCAGACTATAGGCAAACATAATCTCGCTTAACTCTCGGCTGTTAATTTGGCGCAAAACAGTAATGGCAACATTCATGAGCGTGAACAACACTTCCCTGCAGAAAGGTCTTCAGTCATTGACCGCGGACCATTCTGCATGGAACTATCTCATTTTGTAGTCGGTTATTCGGCTTTCTAGTCACTTGACTGAGCCCCTATTTATTGTAAAAACATGTAAACAATATATGAAACCATGAATATGGGGTTACTCGTTCTCGATGTTTTCATGTCTGATGCCGTTTCTGCAGGGACCGATACATTTGTATCAACATCGCCAAACACGAAGCACAAATCCAACAGCTCAGTCATTCTGACAATGAAACAAGTACAACGTAAGCTCAAGAACATCAAAAAACCAAAAATATAATCTTATTGGCAACAACGGATATGGAAAATAAATTGATCACTAAAATTTTCCCGAAATTTTTTTGTTAAATCTAGTAGCTAAGGTTTCGTAGTTAAAGACAGAAGAAAAATAGTTGTTGAATGCAACAGACTTTATTGTACCTTTAACATGTTTTACGGTTTAAGGAAAAAAACTTACTAGGATCCTCAATTGCAGAATGCTTTAGCAAACTGGTGACCCCAATGAGAAAAAAAATTTAATGACCTTTCGCAGAAAACTTTACATTATGGAATGTAAAATAAATTACATACAAGTTTACAACTGTGGTGGCACCAATAGCATTTAAATATTGCATTCTTGTAGCATAGTTTATAAATGAAAATAATTATTGGACAAAACCCTTTTTCGTCATGATTTTTGTAAGTGTGCTGGAAACAGTGTTCAGTACACTACTACTAAAAAAAAAAAATTACTTAAAATATACGATCAATTATCCAACACACGGCAATTAGAGAAACATAAAATCTAATTGTCATCGATTACACCAACTTCTTTTACACAGTCAAAATTAACATAAACGCCAAGAAAATTCTCACCAACCACAGCTGGACTATCGCACAACGAACTTACGGCCCTGCTACTAGTATACTTATGGTATGGACTGATGGCTACAGCTGGTTTGTGGTTTTCTGTGATTCGAGATACTGCAACGACTCAGCTGATAGGCCTCAGCTTCATTAATTCACTTCAGATGGCAACAAGAATTCTCCTTTTCTTGCGCTATCAGAGTATTTCCGTCCTGCACAAACAACGCACACGGTAATGGTAACTGGCATACACTTTGAATACCATCATTGGCTGTTCACGGTAAAGTGAGCACTTTTGAAACTAACCCTAAAATAAAGGTCACTGCCCCTACCTGCATATATTATAACGGGGGCACTTGGTGGCATATGCCCAGTAAAGTTGGTAACGATGGATGGAAAATAGTTCTATATCTGAAAGTTAAATCAAAAGTGTTAACCATTTGTAACAACTTTAATTATTTCTTTTGCTTAGAACTTTTTTAATGTATGGAAATGTAAAAAGGGCAGATTGGTGAAATATTTACTTTTTTAATAAATGTGAAGTTTCACTTAATCGACGCACGTATAAAGTGATGAGCCCATGGCAGTGTCAATTTTACATGATGCGGCATAGTACACAACGTGCATGCAAGTAGATCTTAAGCAGGTATTTTTAAAGTGATAATTTTACCGTGAAAGGTATTTAGTGTCAATTATGCAACTTACAGAGATGCCTTGATATATAATTAACAAATATGAGGTTACACACGCACAAAGGCAAGCAAAAAATTACAACTAGCAAAAATTGCGCCCCAGCTAAATTTCAAAAGTTCTTTAAGTAAGGCAAATAATTTTTTTAGTAAATGTTTATATGAACATCTAAAAATATGTTCAACTACTCATTGAAAATAGTTTATCTCGCAGCATATACCAGTATTTTAAAATCTTGGAGCTTAACTCGAAAAAATAAGTGGCGTGGGTCCTGTGCATTTGACTGAAGTCTGACAAACTGTCACTAAATGCTAAAGGTCGGTGAAGTCCATTAAGTAATCAGTTTATGCAACTGTATTTATACAGAGTCGTCATGTAACGTAGTAAGTCTTCCACTGAATTGCAAATGTCGGTAGGAATAATTTGAGAAGTTCAAAGAATGCACTGACTAGCCTTACTCTGGCCTCGACATTATCAAATTAGATATTCGAAATTATCTTCTTGGTTGGAAACTGCTGATAAGACTTCCGATGTACAACCAAAAGGAGCACAGCACAAAACCATTTAAAGACATACAAACACAAAGTATAAGTGGAAGACAAAAAGTTCACCGAAACTACATGGGCGTTTAGAAGTTTCGTTTTATTTACAAGCTCTACTTGAGGTTACATGAAACATTCAATTTCTGAAGGCAGCAGCTGGCCTACTCACCAGAACATTGATGTTGTCAGGCTCTTGATACTTTGTTGACTGATGCTTCTGCACGGTGATGTGTCTATTATTTATACAATGTGGCTATAATTCCCACTTGACATCGTTTTATTTCAGACTACTCTCTTCGCACTCCCATGCATTTACTGCCATACTAGTTTTATTTTTCATATCCAGAACGCTCCCTCCTGTATTCCGTCAGAATTATTCTGCAAGTAAGGAAAACAATATTATGAACCAAGTCTGTATCAAATCAGGGAAAGTATTTGACTTCCAAGAATTTCAGAATAACTCCACCCTTTTTTCCATTTTATAATGGCAGAAGTTTGTGTTGCCCATCACTAGACAACTTTATATTTTTAGTCCACCCATATTGAATGAACCAACCACATGGCAGCGGTTTACGAAACCAAAGTAATTTCATGAATACTATATTTATTTTAGTACAGCAAATGAGACAAGGAAAATATGTGCAGTAGAAATTATTCAACAATCATTTATTATAAATTAGACATCTTACCCCGCATTTGTTATCCTCTAAAATTCAAATACATTTTCACTTGTGCTCTTATACTACAAACATGCCCGCCTTAGTTCCTTAATGAATTGCTCTAATTAAGAACTCTCGTCAGTGTATCACCACGAGCTTATGCAATTTTATTAATAAACCGAAGTTCACTTTTTTTTGCCATTACTCAAGTAGTCCTACAGCCATCTTTAATTTGCAGCCACACTTCAGTAATAGTATCCCTAGGTTTTCCACTTAGTTCCCGGTAATACAGTCACCTACCTTTCATTCTAAACACTTGCGATTCTATCTTTTCCACTTTCGCTTGGTCGGATCGGTTTTGGGCCATACCATGAATCCAGAAGAGGAATTTTATCGCAAATGTTGCCAAGACTACTATTTTAACACCGGTCTATAATCTACCCTAAGAATATTTAAGCCAGTTAGAATAACAACATAAACATGCTCTGTATTGGAAAAAATGTATATTCACGGGGTAAACCGGGCTTCGAATGGATATAGACTGTTCATGGTAAAGTGAGCACATTTGAAAGTCCTGATTATGATCTACTTGTGTGCACGTTATGTATTCTTCTGCCTTATGTAACATTAACATTGCCATGGGTCTCATCCCTTTATTCATGCGTCGATCAAGTGAAACTGTAAGAATTTTAGGAAAGTAAATATTATACAATTCTGCTCATTTTCACACTTCGATGCACCAAAAAACAGAAAATCAAAGAAATAATTCAAGTTATCACAAATGGTTACCTAACAATTTTTATTCGATGTTCAGATATGGAACTATTTTCCATCCATTGTTACCAACTTTACTGTCCAAATGTCACTCAGTGCGCCCATTAAAATATATGCGTTCAGGGGCAGTGACTCTTTTTCTAAGGTTCACTTCAAAAGTGCTCACTTTACCTTGAACAGCCATTAACATATTATTATAACAATTTCTGGCAGTTTCACCTTAATAAATGTACTCTGCGTTGCATAACCATTTATTTACTGACAGTCATAGTAATATACTATAAAAGAAATATTATGGTGTTATTATTATCTATGTCTGCATTTTCCCTAGCACAACTCTTTCACTTGAATACAGACATTCTAAAATTTTACAGCAGCTGTTTACACGGAATTAGCCCCACTCCTCTGTCAACATGAGGAGCAGATCTGTGGTGTTTTATGAGAGTTTGGCATCACTTCCGACCGGCTCCTCAACCAATCCTAAAGAAATTAAACGAGACGGAAACTAGGATTTATTGCTGATATGTCGTGTTCATCCATTATCGAGTCCTCGAACAATTAAATTATGGTTTTTTCTTTGTGAAAGTGCTCACCGTAATTCTGAAACTGAAACTGGCTATCACCACATGGTTTCCATAGAGTAGGTGGTGCTGAATTGCCTGAAAGTACCTCCCAAGCCTTGAAATACGTGCATACGGGCTAAGTAAAATCAGTAGAGCAAACTATACAATAAAAAAAGGAGAAAATACCAACCCATTTGCTGAATATCTCAGTGATGATTAAAGCCCTGGAAGTGATTCGTGAGAGACATGATGAACTTCGCCATATTGGAAGAATATTTCTGTTCGAAGAGTAAATCAATCCAGTGAAATTCACGAAAATATTAGTGACCAATAAAAGTGGCACGCTCCTAAAAAAAAAAGAAAAAAAAAACCCAATAATTTCTGCTATCATTCTAAGTTGAACTCGCCTATGCTAGGTCATACGAGCTTGACACTATAGGCTAGTATTATCAAAGAGCGGCTACATAACAAACCTTATTTGGTAATTATATTTCTTTCGAGCATTAGGTTACTGCTAGAAGAAATTTTTTACCTGACCTTTACCTTAGCTAGATTTTCTGTTGAAGGCAAAGTAACATTAGTTCCCCTATACACGAAAGTGTAGTGTGCAGGATTTTCTTCTACTACATTTTCTACTATCTATTTTTAAATATATGCATGGTCAACGACGGTGTAGATAAAGAATATCGAAAACTCAAGGATTGTAGTTGAAGAAAGAGAATGTTTAATTCACTGGTGGAACTCATGATATAATCGACCCATCATATGCTTCTTAATCGATTCTAAAATATCAGAGCATGAAACGTAGAATGTATCTAATGTAATCTATTTATCGATATGTACTTACTTCGTTTATTTGACTAAAGTTTTTTAAAAGGTGGAATGTTGTACCTTATAACGGCGGTATATTTACCCGATTTTCATCATATATAGTAATGAAAGGCGTTCTTCGTTATTATTGGTCTTTTATAAACAAAAATTTCGAAAAATCGACCGACAAACTTTGGAAAAAAATAAAAATAAATAAATACATAAATATATATATATATATTAATATATATATATATATATATATATATATATATATATATATATATATATATATATATATATATATATATATATTACTTGAGTGCACTACTCCGCTTACCTGTATTACAATTTCAATACTTGAAACTCGTAATAAAACATTTTTTAAAATTGATTATACTGGATACTTTCATGATTGCATTACCATCACACGAGATTTTTGTAACGTGGGACCTAAATATATTACTGTGTACATTCTCGCCAGTGCAACAGTGCTTCTTGCATTAGAAAAATAAAATGATTTTCTCTGAAGTCAAACAAAAATCTTTTGGTATCTATTTAAGTGGATATACTCACAGTGAAGTAGTAAATTTAATATGTAATATATTACTAACGAATGTATGATTCATGAGTATGTCTGTTATTTAATTATATCTAATTTACTTTTCGTTTAATAGTACTCTGCAACTCTACCGCTTCCGTGTATACACAGCAGTAATTCACGCAATACATATGAAGTTCTTTCTTAACTGATATGTAGGACCTCAAATATCTCTTGAAGTTGCACAAAATTGTCGTAAATGTATGATGCAAATAATTTATTGTATCCTGGATTTATTCCATGCTAAGCCAAAGGAGAAACTAGCAAAAGTATTTTCTGCATGAAAATACGTTGTAATTAAATTCACAATTTGTCTTGTAGCTATTAATCTTCCCATGACAAACAGCTTGACTAGTTTGTTGACATTGGCTATGGATCACAAGCTGTAAACCAACCATTCAATTTCATATGTGACGAAATATTTTATGAATTTAGTTTCCAATGACAACTAATTTCCCTGCATAACACACAAACAAGGGGTTTAAAAAACTGAATTACGAACTCCTAGATCTTGTAAAGAGGAACGAATTTATAACATTCTGAATATGACTCATGCCACGAAACATATTGTTCTTTAACTATAACGAAAGTAATTCAGTCGTTTAAATCTCCTCCTGCTGGGTAAAAGTTAATTCCAAGCCTAACAAAACTTTTTCCAATAATTTAATTAGTGTATTATTAGTTTGGTGTTCCTGTGGCTTGTTCGGCACTGTATTCTGGTCCATTAAGAGATATATTAGTTGTGGAACCGACGAAATTCGTTGCGAATATTGTAACTGCAAAGCATGGTCTGCTACACTCACTGGTATATGTTGAATTATTTGTGTATTGGCTGATTTATTGGAAGCATATCTTCCTCGGATTTTACAAGACTCTTGAAAATAAGATTCTTTATGTATGCTAAAGGAAAAAAAGCGAGTGGCATTAAGGTAGTTGACACAAATAAGGCCATGCTTTTAATAACGCCACCTATCTATATCTCGAAAAGATGGAAAGCGCCAGAGATGGCAGCACTTACTTGACCGCAATAGAGGAGTATCTGGTGGTTGTATTTAGAACTTATTGCAATTGCTCCTTGTAGACCATCTTGAGAGCGATGTTTATTAGACGCGTCTGTTATATTTAGTATCCACCTCTGTGAAAATTAGTGGTAAGTAGAATTTAAAAATACTTATTTATATGTGTTCTTACACTGCAATTAGCGCTCTCCAAGCATATGGGATAGTATTTCATAAATGTAATAATGTAATGCTGTAAATAATAATCAGTTAGCATGTAATTTCCCCGATTAACGCCATGTGTGGCATTATTAGAATCTTTGGTAGCCTTGTTAGGGGCATGGTGTGCTCGTATTAAATACATCCAAACTATTTACACTTTTAAACTTTTGGGTAATATATCAAAGAGCTTATATTAGCTGTGATGTATTTAGCATTGTGTAAATACTTTTTTTTAAAGATTTTCTGGTGACACTTATTTTATTGTTGATATTTTAAAGATAAATTAATGTCAGCTAGGCACATTCAATTTGACCAGTGCCAGTGTTGTTAAAGTAGCACATGATAATAACCAATATGGGAAATGTCACGAAACTAATATGATTATGTTACGTTTTGATTACAGATAAATATGGTCCCTGTGCAGTCAATAATGCGGAGAGCTCAGTGGACAAGTGAGTAAATTAATGCAGCTATAGTAGTCATCCGCTGTGGGCGTTCCATCAAAGGTGTGCCATCTGAATGTGGTATTCCTCGAAGATCATTACATAATCATGTGATATCAGGTAGGACACACAGAAAATTGGGACGATCTCCTGTCTTGACTTTAGGACAATATATATAGTTAAGTCGAAGGTTCTTTCGGCTAGCAGACGTTGGCGTGCCCATCACTAGTAATGTTCTAAAGATAAGTGATTATTCATTCTGCAAATAAAATAAGATTACTAACCCATTTAACCCACTGAATCGCAAAGCTGGAAGCTGGTGGTTGGAATTATTTCTGAAAAGACACCCAGATGTAGCGAAAAGCAGAACGCAACATCTCAATCCCCGAAGAGCTTCGAAACTTAATTGTTACATTGTCAAAGATTACTTTGCTAAACTCAGAGATGTAATGCTAGATTGTGATGTAGCTGATAAACTTAATTTGATATGCAATGTAGACGAAAAGGTTTGTAAATTGTCTCTATACCATAAACAACAGATTTTTGCTCGTAAAGATGTTAAAAGGGTTCACATTATAGCCTCGGAGCATGCAGAAAATATTACTGTTGTAACGCTTGGGGGTGCTATAGGACAGTTTGTGTCACCAATGATTTTATTCAGAGGCAAACGACTGAAACCTGAATGGGAAGAGAACTTGCCACAAGGATCCAATGCTGTAATGACACCTGAAGTGAGCATGACATGTGAAACTTTCTCACAGTGGATTAACCACTTTACTATGTACAAAGCCAGTGGTGATAGAACACTGGTCATCTTTGATGGCGCTTCCTCGCTTCTAGATGCGAATATTGTTTCAGCAGAGGACAGACATAACATGACACTGTTTTGTTTGCCTAGCAACACTACCCATGAGCTGCAACCCTTAGACAAATCAGTGTTGAAGTCTTTCGAATCATTTCGGGACAACGAAGTCTTGACATTTTGGATGAATCATCCAGATCGATAAATAAATCGCAGCACATTTGGAAAAATATTTTACACAGCACTGCTGAGGTCTATAACTCCAACAAACATAATCTCAGGATTTAAAGCAGCAGGGATTTACCCAGATCCAGTCAGTGTCTCAGTAGACACCTCAGAAGTGCATGAGAGACAGATAGATTCTTCTGCATCATCAAACTCAGAATCAGAAGATGAACCCTCAGTTCCCATATCAAATGTGCCTTTGCAGAATTTTTCTTCTCAGTCAGCTGTGTCCGAACCTCCTGTTATAAATGTGTCTACTGGAGTTCGTGAACTGACTGAAACCCTTAATTATACTACAACAAACACCCTTATACAGAATACTATCGACTCTATCAACATTTCTGGTCGAACACTCTGCACAATCCTAGCCACACCAAAGGTGAAATTGTCCCCAGCATGCCTAAAAATGTTTTTGTGCCCATGGCACAAGGCAATTCTTAAGTTTATAATAACTTACAGAAGTTGTTCGAAATATAAATTTGAACATTTTTGAAAAAGCATTTAAGCTTAAATTTACCTTTATTTGGGTCAACCGCTTTATATTCGATGATCACGGAGGCCAATCTATTTGAACAACTAGCGGTAGCACTCCTATGAATGTTTGAAAGAGACGATCTCGAATGGAAAGAACAAAGTGTGAAATTGCACCTTCTGTGGAATACACAACTTGATGAATGTTTAAAGCTTCATATTCCAAAAACCGGTCATTTCCGGTCATGGGCCCCAGATTAAGATATTATCTACTTAGATATTTTTACAAGCCCTAGGAGTTTGGGATAAGACTTTTGTAACACCCTGTCCGAAAACAGAAAAGGCCAGAATCAGCCTGCTCCTAATACTAACCTACTCGCTCGGCATTTGACATGCGAATGGGAAACTGGCGGCAACTAACCGTATCTCTAAACGTTGCTGCCACATGTTGGGACCGTATCACCATCCGGCCCCACCAAGCCGCCACATCCGAACGATAAACAACTTCCCGTTACAACCAAGTAATGCACTATTGCAGCTGATAACAACATCCTGTTACATGCAACACATACAAGTGAAAACATGTAGGTCAACATAAACATTTAATCCACAAACTTAACAAACATAATTACTTTTTTCGGGTATGTTAAAGGGATCACTTCGAGAGGAAAAGAGGGGGAATGAATTGAACTCTTATTGTATGTTTTGTCAAAATAATGGCATTTATTTTTTTTTCTATTCACGATGTTGGTCGTTTCCCTAAGGAAGCTCTATAAATTTTCGCTATTAAATTTAATAATACGATTTCTGAAGGGTGCACTTTTGAGTATCTAGTGTGATGTCCTTGATGTGTATTTATATCACTACGTATATTTAATAGCATAAAATAAATGTTCAAATGTTCCGCCCTCAATACACACCTCTTTTACATATAAAGGAAGTATATATAAAATACGAAAAAAAAACGCCACAGTACATTTTGAACCTATAAAACATTTATGTACAAAAAATAAAATACGTAACACATAATCATGGATTGAAAAACAATTCCACATGATCTGATCCCTTTAACAAAAAAGTAATTATGTTCTTAAGTTTGTGGATCAAATATTAATGTTGGCCAACATGTTTGCACTTGTGTGTGTTGTAAAGTAACAGGATGTTGTTATCAGTTGCGATAGTGCATTGCACTTGGGTTCTAACTGGAGTTGTTTTATCGCCCAGCAGTTGCAGCTTGGAGGGGTTCTGAAGTACATCCGATGATAAGGTCCCAGCATGTAACGGCAACAAATAGAGGTACGGTTCGCTGCCGCCCAGTTTCCCATTTGCATGTTAAATACCGAGATATTAGGTTAGTAGTAGGAGCGGGCTGATCCTGGACTTTACTGTTTTCAGTTTTTTTTGTGGTCTTACCTTGTTTTGATGTATGTATTTGTGTTGTATTAATATTTAAATTAGTTTATGCATATTATAATATTTTTTCGATTGTTAACAGTATTGATTATGTGTTTTAGCAGATTTCATCCTGACATGAATCGGAGGCGAATTAGTTATTCTGGTTATTACCCATGGAAGGTTTATTGTAATATTGTTTCTTTTACTAACAATGTGAATAATGCTGGTAGGTCTTGGCCAGTGAAGATCATTGATATAGAAGAGAGTTATATTTCACATTCCATTGCCTTTTTTAATGATCGTGGGTGTAAAATATATAAAAACTTACATAATTTGGAATTGAAGCCATTGAGACACGCACGTCTAAAATATGTACTTGGTCTCTATAGTCTCCCTAAGCCCCCATTCTATCAGTGTTACAACCTGGTCTACTTCAATATGATTGATCGTCATAAGTTGTGTATTGTTCTGACCCCTCTAAGGGGGTATTAGTTTTCTCCATAGAATTCAATGTATTTTTATGCTACCAGATTGTTCGATAACATGTGGGAGTTGTTGTACCCCCTCCAGGACTAATGTTGTCATATTGCCTTGGTTCGCTTGATTAGTGGATGATTTGTGAGACCCCTATATTCGGTCAATGGTCGTTTTTGTATTTATATGGCCTGCAAATCAAAGAAATTTATCAGACACTTGGAATCGAGAAAGGGCTTCCCATGAAGAAACAGGTCAGGTAGCGTGGTTATTTGTTTTTTGGTAATGTAATACCTTTCATAATGCAGTAACGTCACTTTAATGTTTTTAGTAATTTATTTTGCAGTCAGGATAATTTTTAAAACAGAGCAATTTAATGATGCCTACTCAAACTTGTTGGAATCAAGCTTCTTTTTTCCATAACAAAGTCAATGTTTGGTGAAATGCTTGGAACCAACTTCTTACTTGAAATATAATGTTAATTGTCTAACTTTAAAGAAAATCTTGCTTGTGCTAGTTGTCTGCCACTTTGGTAAATTAAATAGGGGCAGTAATAGTTTTGTTAAGTTCACCATTTTGGTAGGAAATTAAAAAAATTAATTTGGCTTCGGCCAGTGTAAAATTTTCCTATTTTCGTTGCAATAATATATGGATTTGCAGGTGCGAATGACAAATAATCTCACTAAGTTAACCTAAAAATATTACAGACCTGTTGTAGTGGCCACAATCACCTGAATTGTCCAGGAGGAAAACCCAATGCCGGGTGATAATGATGTTGTTTTATTGAGATATTTAAATTTGTGTAATTGAAGTAATGGTAGAAAAGATAGGGACAGGTTTTTATTGGTAGTAAAACCATGGCAAGTGGAATTTGTGTTTTTAGGGAAAGTTGGATTCGTGCATATATTTTCTTTAATGCATGAATATGCACAAATGGCTCAACACTCTACCTGATGTTAAGTGTAATCCGATATTGTGTTTAAAGAGTAAAAAAACTTTGAGGATATGCAAAGTTACTATAAAAGAGTAAATTGATGGTGCCACGTGAACTTAATTTTCCTGAACGAGTATTAGAGTTGGGTCCAGCTGACATACACCAATATATGATTAAATTTAGATACCCATGTGTTATAACATTTATGTAAAAGGGTAAAGTGGCTTCAGAGATAAAGCAATGAGTACATTTAATGATGTCACATATGTTTGCCACTTGTTCTTTAAGAATTTTTGTACTTCAGAGTTTAAGCAATGAGTACATTTTGTGATGCCATGTATGTTTTCCATGTGCATTTAAAGATTTTTTTGTACTTCAGAGTTAAAGCATTGAGTACATTTTATGATGCCATGTATGTTTGCCATGTGCACTTTACGATTATTTGTAAATTAATAGTAAAAGCATTGAGTACATTTTGTGATGCCATGTGGATATAAGATTTTCTATATACAATAATAACATTGTGTAATTTGATTGATATGTGAAAATATAATACACAGTATAGAATAAAATGCAATTATTGAAAGTTAGTTTTTCATCTGTGTAGAATAGCATTAACCTTGTATATTTTTCAGGTTATTTTCACTGTGTTTTTCTATGAACGATTACAATTTTTCGCCTCCGTAGGTTTCATTTAATATTTCTTATGCTAAAACAAATATTGTTTGATAGTATTGTTTTCAAATTTATGTCCTTGAGGTGTCCTGGGCGATTACCCGGACCTCACCGTTTATAAAAGTACCAATACAGTGCAGGTCACAGTAATTTTAGTTTTCTTTGTTTCTGAATTTGTTGGGAAATTCATATAAGATGTTATCTATGTACTTCCCTTATGTCAGAATATGTCATATAAATAAATAAATAAATATATATATATATATATATATATATATATATATATATATATATATATATATATATATATATATATATATATATATACACTTACACACAGTTTGAAGGCGACAAAAAATCAACAAATTTTTTTATATGAAAACATTAAAAACCTATTCATTAAGCTCCTATTTTTTAGGTCTTAAGCTTTCATTATATGAACAGAATAAAACTATGTTATCACATGTGGTATTGAGTGGAGTAGATAGATTTTGGTGGCTCTTAACATCGAGGTCTTGAGAGCCTAAGAGAGTGAACAATGATGAATATGTAGCAGCGTTGGAATGAAAGGGCGAATTAAGGTTGAAAAGTGATGTATGCTTTGTAATTTCCCGAATTCTGAATTCACCTTCAAATCATTACCTTCAAATCATTATAAGTCAAGGCAAATGCAGAATAAAGAAACATTAAATTTAAATTTATATCCTTACAATTAATTGCTGCTACTGTACTCGTGCACCATTGTTACTAGCAAAACAAACAAAATGATCTCACCTTATATCCAGCGATGGTGTAGGTTAAAGACTGCAGAAAAACATCAAATGGATATGTTGACATCAGGCATACGCTGTTGCGGTGCATTACACTTCGCTGGCGATAATCATCAGCCTCACGACACATTCGCGGTAGTGACACATTGTGGCTGACTGGCGAAAAACATAGGTTTCACGACGCATTCGCTGTTGTGATGAATTGTGGCTGACCGGCAATAAACACCGGTTTCAGAACATGTCCGAAATTGTGGTGTGTTGCGACTGACCAGCGATGAATATCGATCTCACTACGCGGTCGCTGTTGTGGTGAATTGTGGCTGACCGACGAAGGGACCTGCTCTACTCCTGCTGGGTCACACGCAGGGTCATATTCATTGCATATTGTGCAAAGTAGACGGATAAATTATAAGTCTATTATTCAAAGGCCTTTATATGTACGGCATATAGCTGTGGCCTGGGAGATTCCTTAATGTGAATAAAGCAACCACAATGCCAGAAAAAAAGATAATAGCAAACGAAAAGATCCGGAAGGGCCGCATGGATATGAAGGCCCCAAGAACTATTACATTTGTATTTTGCAGTGCATTATGGCTGACGGGGATTAAATATCATTCTAATGGCAACTCTCTGTTCTAGTGTCAATCGATGGCATTTGGAGGGCCAACAATTCCTGATTAATGCGTTCACTCTTTGTGCTCATCTGGATTGCGACATATCTTTGTACTGTAAGGGGAGGGTGATTGATCCGAATATGGTTTGAACACAAATGTTCAGGCTCACAGTGGTTGAGATCGTATGGATTCGAACTATTAAAACAAATCAATTTGTTGCACTGATGATTATGTTCTACTTTGCAGTGCTCTTTTTGTTTCATGGTAAACTCATTTTTTTCCACTGCCATGTTGAGGAATGAATTTCAGGCAGTTTTTTTGGACATATTAAAAACCACATCACAGCTACACGATTTGAGCGATATTAAAAACTGGTACATTAAATAGGAAATAAAATGCACAAAATGTACACGACAGTCTGTATCTTAGCAGCAAGGAGTTTATTTTCGAAACTATGTAGACTGTGTAACAGTTTCTATAAATTACGCTAGAGTAAGTACTTACAAAACTTATAAAGCTCAGTTTCTTTAATTTATTTCTGAATTGTGTCCGGAATTGTATTAGTAAATATCGAAATTGAGCTTCTCTTGAATTAAATACGTCCTAATTACACAAAAATGTAGAAAAATTATAATAGGTACTACAGATAAGTTACGGATATTTTTTATCCTGGGTGTCGATGCATGATTGAACTTACTGTTATGTAGAAATATTAATTGCAAAATTGTGCAAATAGAAAATAATTTCATAATTGAGAAATATTTTTAATAAATATGAAAATTCTCACTTACTTGCAGCTGTTAAATTAAAATACAACAAGAACTTGGTTTTGTCGTAAATCGAGCAGTTTCCTCTCGAGCTACAACTTGTATCCCACACCAGACACGCGTAATCTGTAAACAAGAAAATTTGCTTATTAGCAAGTTTCGTATTGGCTGCCTGCTGCGATAAAGATAGATGGGAAGAACCACAGAGGAAGAAGACTGAATGCAAGGGCAGAGAAAAAGGGAGATCCCTGAGAAAACCCCTTGAACAGCAGCATTGTCCGGCAAGATTCCCACATGTGAAAATCTAACCTAACCCGGTTAGCCTGCTACATGAGCCAAATTATCAATGCAATGAAATGTAGCCAAATCCTTGGATTGATAGCATATATATATATATATATATATATATATATATTGAGAGAGAGAGAGAGAGAGAGAGAGGGAGACTGGTGTGCACGTATTATTCTCACTCTCCAAAAGCACACGTGACCACGTGTACTAGAACGACTTTGAACCACGTGTTCTAGGGTCGAGTCCGAGATAAAACGTAAATGTATGCCTCGTTACAAAAAGTGAATCTCCACAGGACGATCCAAAACTCACCATAAATTTGAAAGTTTCATATTATCTTATGTGTCACAAAAGTCCCTGTTAAAATAATATATCGATTAGTCTTGTGTTTTTGGGAACATGACACTTGTAACGCTGCATTTGTGGTACGTGTGATCGGATTCCTGTTCAAAGGTTGTATGACATCCAAGTTTATTGGGTACAACGCATGTATGGTGACTTTTGAATAGCCCTTTTAGAGCAGTACTAAGCTACCTTCTGAATAATCCTCAGCAAATAGCGGAAAGCATAGACTAAATGACGGAAACATCAAAAAGCAACAGGTTATTTTTTTCCAAAGGGGAATAACCATATTTTGTTTACTTCATCGTATAATACAAGATAAAATAATTTAGGCAATGAGAAAGATATGCAGAAGAATACTCACCTAGGAGCTTTGTAATTTGTTTAGATCAGAAGAATAATATTTGTGATATTTGCGTTATAATGTGCTAAGATTTATATATTTATGTTCGAGAAGGAAAAATTTTAAAATTGCTAAATATCGTTCTGTTGAAGTAAGTACTTCTATTGTGGCATAATGAGTGCTTCGCTGGAAAACTATGTTTGTAGATGGAAATTAATGCACGAGATCACAATAGAAAATTGCTTAGGTATAGTTTCCTACTTTAAAAAGTATTTAGACGATATTAAAAACAACACGTGTGATGTCTATCCCTATATTAGAATTATTGAGTGGCTTCTGAGTGCAGAAAATATAAAATCCGCATATTTTTTCGTCCTTAATGCGAATGAACCAGGCACTGATAGGAATCACAATATTCAGTCACCTAATAGTCATGTGTAGCACCCGGCTGCTGTATTACATTTTACTATCTTACAAAACGTCACAAGAAGTTTGCATGTAAAGTGAGTGAAGAGATTTGAGCGGCTATTAATAGCGAAGTCTTGAGAGCCGATGGAGGTAAGTGAGGTGAGATGGAGCAGTGCCGGAATGAAAGGGCGGGGAAAACGGAAGATCCTCGAGAAAACCCGCCGACCAATGGCATCGTCCGGCACGCGATTCCCACATGCGAAAATCCGGAGTGACCTGGTCGGGGATTGAGCCAGGATCGCCTTGGTGGGAGGCGAGCAGGCTAACCGCTCAACCACCGCGGCCCATTTGCACGTAAAGAATACGTGAAAAAAGATGAATCGTTATCTTCAAAAGGAAACAGACTTTTTTTCTAAGGGATCCGATGATTATATATAACTCTGTTCTGTAAAAATGTGTTTATGCTTGCACAAAGAATTCTTCTGAAAACAGTTGCGAAATACGTTTTCATAACACTACAAATAAAATAGTTTAAATGTCTTAAAACCTGAAAGTGAAATGTGTAAAACTAATGCTGATGTTTATCGAGCAAGTGTTGTAGACTTCAAGTTTTTCTAAACATTGTGCTGCATAAAGGATTTCGTATGTTGTAAACATACGATACTTCAGGTGTAGACTTACAAGCAAGTATTTGAAAATTAGTTCCAAAGAATTATCTGTAACAAGTACATCATTTTTTATTACTGTGTTCTGTAATTATTTGGTAATGGCAATTTGTTCCATTAAAATAACACGGAAAAAAGGTAATTTTCATGCAGAGCGCTGGTAAAAAACTTCACATGACTTGTCAGTTTTCATCGTATTATTAAAATGAACTCACCAACTATAATACCGAAAATTATTGGTCCAGGAAGCAATCCGAAAAGGGTAACCAGCAATATATTGAAACCCTGGGCGAAAGACTTGTCCTTTTGCTCCACGCACCTGCAGACAGACACGAGATACAAATCAATAGTTGGTAAATTAAATAGAAGCCACAAGTCTACACGTCAGGTATAATTACGCTTCTGAAATGAACTGGGTTTCTTGAAGGTGTCATTTAATGGCTTGCAAATGTTTTCATTTTCTGTCTCAATATTTTAGTGTTCTTCGATTCTTGTCTGGCAATGCGAAGCAACGCTCGTTGAGGTGTCAAACAAAAACTTCCTAAACTAATTATGTTACGTAATAAATGCAGGAATTATTCTTAATTCTATCCCAGTACACGTTTTGCTGCCAACTTCCATCCACTCATCTTCCGAGCGCATCCAACAATTATATGCTGACATTTTATGCTGCTTTGAAAATATTAACGAGTTTTTCCTAAAATAAGGGATGCTTATGTTGAACGGACTAGAGCTCTATAGGCTGTATACCGTAAAATCAACACTTTTGAAAGACCTGTTTAAGATCTACTTGTATTCACATTGTGTATCCCCCCTCGCCAGTCATATGTAACATTAACATTGTTATAGGCCTCATCACTTTACTCAGGGGGTCAGTAAAGTAAATAGTTAAAATATTCGAAAAGTACATATTTTACTTTCTGTTAGTTCTTACGCTTATATTCATTAAAAAACCAGAAACCAAAATAAACAATTCCAGTATTCCCAAATGTTTCATGAATCATTTAATTCAGCATTAAGATGTGGACCTACTTTCCTCCTATCGTTACCTACCTCACTGGGCGCATGACAGTCAGCGTTTCCATCAAAGTACGCGTAGGAAGGGGCCGTAATATTTTTCAAAAGTTGCTTTCTAAAGTGCCAAATAAACCATATAAGAGGCATAGGAACCCTGGGCTCAATGTCCAAGGAATCTAATAAAGATGACCCAGCAGTGGTTTATCATTGTGTTCTACAGTGTCAAAGTGAACCCTGACCTACATACAACTTTAAAAAAATGACAAAAAGGACGACGCGAGATCACACACAAATTACTACTTTACTATAAAAAAAAAAACACAAAAAGCACAGAACGAAAGATAATAGGCTATATCTATTCTTTATACATAAAATGTGTTAAAAAGACTAATAACAGAAACTCTAAGTTTATCTAATACATCCTTTTAAACTAACGCACGATTTCGTTACTCTGAACAAAATAGCCTCAAAGAAATGAAGGGCAGAATGGGGTGAGGGTTTTCAGTTTGTCGTGGTTTTAATTTTTTATATAACATATGCTCTATCTGCATGATTGTATATTATATTCCTAGTTCTAACAATTTATTATAACTATAATATAATTAATGCAATAACATTTTTATATTTCTCATGGTATTAGGAACTGGGGACCAAAAAGTTTTTCCTCGTAAAGAGTGGAGTGGAGATATTCTGATTCTCTTAACATCGATGTCTTGAAAGCCAATCTCCTGTAACCGAAGTACCTTTGTGGAGCTAATCCCTTATCCAAATCAACCCATCAAATGACTTTCTTTGCTATACAGACCGGAAGTCGATGAGGATGCTGCCGATGCGGCCGAAGCCGGTCAGCAGATGTATGCAGAGGCCGGATATGACGTAGATGTAGAGGCTGGTTGTGCAGGAGACAGGACATGGTCCGTTGGAGACCACCAGGCTAGCGTCTCCTAGGAACCTCTGCTGCGCGCTGAAGAAGCTGCTACTGGACGCCGCCGAAGAGGCGTTGCCCCACACATCAGGGATACACTTGCAGTTGGTGAAAAACTGCAAGGCAAAAACACGCGTGTAGCAGGCGAGGTATTAACCTGCTGTGTCCCTGTGTATGTTATTGTGGACTTATTGCACACAGGAACCAGTTATTGTAGCACTGTATAGGCTATTCACAAAAATGTGAGCTTTTTGAAGTCCTCTCATTTGGAATAATAGTCAATAAATATATTTTAATTTAGCGCTAAACGTTAATTTTCGAGACCGGTGAAATATATGCACTGTGTTTATTACTTACTAGCAGCCTACTATAGCTTCGCTCAGTTTTTATGGAGTTATTGAAATACATACCTATATATGCGACAACCCATGACTACCTGCGACTAGCCATGACTACCTGCGACTACCCATGACTACCTACGCTACCCATGACTACCTCCGACAACCCGTGACTACCTGCGACTAGCCATGACTACCTGCGACTACCCGTGACTCCCGGCGACTACCCGTGACTACCTGCGACTACCCGTGACTACCTGCGACTACCTACGACTACCCGTGACTATCTGTTACTACCCGGGACTACCTGCATCAACCTGCGACTACCTTGGACAACTTCAATTTACCTTTAATGGCTTTTTGTAGAGCATGCTTAGAAAGCATCCAAGTAGCTCATTTTTTTCCGACTTGGTTTACAATTTTTGAAATTTCTCAAAGAATTAAAAAAAAAATTAAACAATGCCAATGTTCATCTGGAAGAATGTAGCTTTCTAACAGCAAATGAATTTTAAGAATCAGCCGTGAAGTTTCCGTGATTAGCTGTTACATATAAATAAACAAACTCACAATAGCTCTTTATAATATTAGCATAGGCATGTCATTTTTTTTAAGTGGTGGAAGTATAAAAAATATCTGATAGTAAAAACGTAATTAGAGAGTCAAATGTGCTCACTTTACCGTGAACAGCTTATACACAACAAGGATTAGTGCCCAGTGCATGCATTTACTTTTCTGTTTTACATTATTGGTGGACTTCGGCTCACGCCACTGTCGTCGAGCGCAAAGGATTAAGTAAGAAAATCTAATAAGATTAACAAATAAAACTATAGTCTATTCACACTTTCTCAGAACATTTTAAATCCAATCCTTGAAAAATCACCCTATGTATGACGTGAGTAGAGAGATAATGTTTCTTCTGGGGAGAACGGGATCTGAAAAGGAGCCAGGCGCCGGGGGCTGCCATGATGTGACATGGCCCCTTGTGGCCATGTTGGAAGCCAGTTTCACCTTAACATTTAACCTTGAAGTTGGCATAGACCCTCGTAACCTTTGACCTCAAAAATCCATAATAAAAAAGATACAAAATCCAATAAATAATAGAAATAAAAAAATTATATTTATTTTTAAAACATTAAAAAATTTACAAAAAGTTATTATTCAAAAGTAAAAAAAAATGATTGCTAGAGGCCCCTCTCACCATTCATGTATGACCAATTAGTCGGCTGCCAGCAACCCGTCACCCATACCCAGTCCACCATCTTAGTAGGCTTTATGGCCGCTCTCCACTGCATTCTACCACCATATCGGTAGGTGTCATGGCTGCTATCTTTGTAGGCTCTCGCCTTAATTCGACCGCCACATTGGTAGGCATCATGACCACCATTTTGGAAGGCTGTCACCTTCATTTGTCCACCATCTTGTTTGGCATGACGACCCCCCATCTGCAATGATGTTTCTTTCGTTCGTAATTTGTTTATATGTTACTGCCATTTGTATTAGAGTTAATGTCTCACCATCGACCAATTACTTATACTCGTTCGACCACTAATAGAGAACTCTCGCCAATTGCTATTGGCTGTTTAGTTGGTGGGTATTCATCCCCTCCAATCAGTCAGATTAGTTCTATTTCCACCCCTATATTTCTCATTGGCTAATTACACACCTTCGTTTCGACCAATCAGTTGCGTTAGCTCCATCCCGCTAATGCTTCTCATTGGATAATTATTGGCATTCGTTCGAAATTATTGGCATTCGTTCGATCACCTCCAATGATTCTCATTGGCTAATTTTTTTGGCGGCTTCGGAAACCGTCGTTCCGGCCAATAAGATGGCTCTGTTTGAACAATTACTCTCCCCCACCATTGCCCAAATTCATTCATCCAATTAGTCATGTCCTTTACATCCCTGACAGTGTTTCCCATTGACTAATTACTCATGTGAAAACCTCTCCGATTGGTCGATTTCTCATGCGTTTTCAAAAATTTGGTTTCCACAAATCTGTGACATTCTTTAATCGCAGAAACTATAGAATCACTGGGAGCCCTCTTCGGGAAAGCAGTCATTATTACCTCGCTCTTACAGATGCATGCATGGTGCCCGAGTTGTCATAAAATCCTTTCGACCATTTTGGTATTTGGAAGGGTGTGCTTGCGTAGTGACTTGGACAAATGGGATGAGTTGCCGTACCTACCGAAAGAATCTACTGGTCTACGCACTTCACGAAATTTCGACTGCATCCAAGTACTTTCCGGTCTACCTACAGCTGGACGAAGACATACGGGACTACCTTTCATGCAATAAGTTTTTCGAGGCATGCACCACGCCAGTACTCGACATGACACATCGCAGGGGCTGGTATAAGGTCTGCCGAGCAGCCCTCGCGACACCCGTCCGCACAGAATATGCCTTCGCAACTTCTGCATCCGTAGAAGATGTCATACTCATTGAAGATGGTGTCTTTCAACTTGCAAACAGTACCTGTAGAAGACACACACCCTCGCTGGTATGCACTGCCAAGGGACGAGGAAAGGGACCGAGAACATATGTGCCTGCAGACCTCGACAAAGTGTTAAATGACTTTGTAAAAAAATTATTGTGATGGTGTAAAAGTTCAGCGAGCGAAACCCTTTGATATTGCAACATAAGAAGGTGTATTCTAGACGGAAAGCTCAGTTTTCTGGTAGAAGTCGTGAAGAGTGGATCGTCTCAATCAGTTAATTTACTTGGCCTACTCCATGGACAGCCTTCCAGCAGCGCCATTGATTACAACAATGTCTTCGACGGTTCCGGTAGTTCCTTTACCTGTGACTGCAGCAGCCGCACAACTGGCAGGACATCTGGTTCTTTGGCAGTACCATTTTCAACATAGCTAGCTCCATCGACTGATGAATCCACGCGGAGTAAACTTATTCCTGCAGCAACTGCAACATGGTGTCCTCACACCAACACATTGCACTTAGTCATGAAATTCATGGATGTACGAAGAATCCAAACCGGATAAGGTGTCTTTGCTTAAAATGTAGGTTGGTATTCAACCGTAATGACCGTTTCTGCAAACATATAAGGTCGCGTAAGGTTGAACTGCGAGGCTCATCGATTCTTCAGTGTCAATCTTGGAAGAAAGAGATCCTGCAAACGTCATTATTGCTGTGATGGACTTCAATAACCATCGTTTCTCTGTTCCTTCCCCGCCTACATCATATATGTACGCACTACCAAAGTCGGTTCCTGCACCATTGGACGAGTCGAAACCACCTGTGACCAGCACTATACTTCCGGCCTATCGGTGTCGCTCTTGCTGCATGAAGTTTGCATTGAAATTTGTCGTGCGTCGTCATGAAGTTCACGAGTGCACAAAAGCTTGGTTTCTCTTATACCTAGGAAGAGTTGATGTGAATCCCAAAAAGACCCGACTCTAGTAGATGCAGATCTTACCCAATAAAATGTAATTTAGGTTTAATTGCGAATCTCATTTATTCCTTGTTTGTCATAAATAAAGTTTGGAAATTAAATTACAAAAAGCATTTATGAAACAAATAATTTTATAACATGCTATAGTGCATTAATTATCTTTAAAATGAAAAAAAACTTTTTTTATAATCAGTTATAAAGTTTTCAATAATGAATTATCGATTTCATAACTAAAGCATGTGGGTATTCTGTCGAGAGGAAAAAAATAATTTTTAAGAATAGGAATAAAAAAAATATCAGGTTCTTTTTTATGTCTATAAATATGAGTGTTGCCGCCTCATCTGGTGGCTGAATCGAGAAATTATCACTACGTATGTATTGAAAATAGAATCCAACATGGAGGGCGCTGACAGTACAGCCTATACTCCCGAAAATCTTAAACAAATATGGCTGCTGTCTGGTGGGCAAATTAATACACTAGCACCACCTAGGTGTTAAAAACATATGAAAACCAACATGGTGGTCGAACGAAGGTATGAGCCCACCAAGATGGTGTCCGCGATACCTACCAATATGGCGGTAGAATGAAGGTGAGGGCCTACCAATATGGCGGTCGTGACGTCTACCAATATGGCACTCGAACGCATGTTTGAGTTTACCAAGATGCTGGTCATGACGCCTACCAAGATGGGTGACTGGGTAATGGTGAGAGGAGTGGAGGCTAGCCGACCAGTAAGTAGACCATGAAGGAAGAATGGAAACCTGTAAACTTGTAATAATTTAAATAACATTTAAATATTACATTTTTCGTATATTAAAAAATAATTTCTTAATCATTATTTATACATTATTAAATTTTTCTAAAAATCCTTTTAGATTTTTTATGATTCTTTGGGTCGAAGGTCACCGGGATCAAGGTAAAAGGTCAAATGTCAAGGTCAAGATAACTGGCTTCCAAGATGGCAGGTGGGAGACGTCCCAACATGGTGGCTAGCCGGCACCCTGCTCCTATCCCAGATACGTTTGTCCCCGAAGGAACATAATTCTTCTACTAACGTGTTTGGTACTTTTCTATACATGCCACATATTACAAGAGGTTTATACATGTGTTCATATAAAAGTACCCTGTTTTAACCTAAATCAAACTTTTGCTTATATTCAATAGATTAAATATATTATTTCAACTATATTTAATATGAGAAACTTGGGAGAAAAAAGCTGTGTTAGTAAAAAAGAGTAATACATAGTTCTTACGTAAAATAATATTACATCGAGTGCCCAAGAATCCGGTGGGTTTTATCTTTTGTGTTATTTCCTATACTAAGTTAGGCTTTGTGTGTATGGGGCGGAGGAATATCCTGGAAGTAGAGCATTAGCAGGGCTTGAGAAAAGTTTGGAGTGAGCGTGAACAGCCTATATTATATCATGCAAGTGGTACAAACATGTCCGAAACTAACTAAATGGTGGCTTACCGTTTTGGAGATGTTACTATCCAGGTAAGTGTCTTGGCATCCGATATGGCAAGGCGAGTAGAATGTTATGTCTCTTTCCGCAAAACAAACAGGTTGATACTTCATACCTTTGCAACCACAGTTGTAATTGCAATCGTTCATGAAGTCAGTCCTGAAAAAAAAAGTGCGTGAATGAGAAGTAGCCAATGACAGAAAATAATATGCGCATGCAGTAGGCGCTTTCGATATTATGAGAAAATCATACCACATGGGTATTGGATGATGGGCATCGTGGTTTACTCAGATGACTCTTTTAACAATAGCATATTCGTGAGGGGAGAGCGCTTAATTTAATGTCTCTGATTTTTAATTGGTAGCGAGTTTGAAATCTTCCTACGTTTATAAGCAAAGGCGTGTTTCAGCATAACGTTCTTAACTTTTGAATGAATGGGTGTTACTGGATGTAATTCCAACAGAGATCTTTAAGGAAACGCTAATTTGGGCCTATTTTACATATTCATCTTCAGGACAGCAATCACGTTAATGCCGTGGATGTGATGCCTTTATATGTAAGATCACGTTTCTGTTTGGAGAGTAGGCCTAGGCTTATTCTTAGGGATTTTTTTTTTTTTTTTTTAGATTATACTGATCGATGTTAAATCAGCAAAACTGAGGTGTTCAAATATAACAATCCCTAGAGGAAAGCATTTTTTAAATAATGTAATGAATGATATAGGCTGTTCCCGATAAAGTGAGCACTGTTGAGGCCCTAGTTACTTATTAATTTCAGTAATTTTTTTATCCTCTAACCGCCTTCCAAAATAAACATTTCCATGTAAGTAGTAAACACAGTGTGTATATTCCACCACACTCGAGAATCTACGTCTAAGGCTAAAATAAAATATATTGATTGACTATTGTTCCAAAAGAGAGGGCTTTCAAAATTGCTCACTTTACCGTGAAAATGCCTACATAAATAAATTGTGTGGTGCTTAAACAAAAAACTCTCTAATTAAATAAATGCATTTTTTGTAAAACATATGAAACCAGGTTACACCTGGAAGTCGAAGAGTTTGGATATAAAAATATTCACACATAAATCGAAATCTGGAGCATTTACATGACACCGTTATATTATTGTAGATATTGGGGCTGTGCCTAACAGTGAGCACCAGTGAGTGGGACGAGGTGTGGATGGAGCTGTATCGGAATGACATAATTAATGAAAAGAAAATATAGCATTGAAGCCTAGCGACCAACAGCTACATGCACACTCTTTTTCTCACCTATGAAAAATCTAAAGTAGCCTTCTGGTCATTGAATCCAGTTTATCACCGCACAAAAAATAACATGTTTGAAATCTGTAAAACTATGTGGGGATGTAGATGTTGACTGCCAGACCAATACATTGATTAATACACAAATTTACCCCTTCTTAATGTGATTTCATTTCCATCTGTTTTGACAGTTATACCTGGCAGAATGTTTAAGAAAATTATGTTTCGTAGTCATGTGTCTAAAACAGATTATGTGTTGCTGGAACAGGTGAAATACATGGTATAATATAAATAAACCACACGAGAGTATGAAACAAAAAATATATATATATTTTCAAACAATCCATATAAATATAATAGATTTTCATTTCTTAAAAGGAGCATGAGATTGGTGATTGCCATCCAATCTTCCCATGTCTTTATGCCGTGTAGCCAAAGTCTTGCTGTATTAACGACGCCGTGGGCGAGCTGACAAAGGCGCGGGTCCGATCTCCATATTCCTCAGTCAGTTGTAAGCCCTCTTTATATATACGATACAGTCTGCTGTTTCATATTTATATCGAAAGAAATATATGCTGCATAAACACAAGGAAAATGATGTACACCATCTTCTAATATGAGTCGTTTGTCATCGGAGAAACACAGAGCTAATTTATTGACATTCTGTACAGTAAATGTTGATGTAATCGTATTGTGTTCATGGTGACATACATTGTCTGCTGCTCGTTTAAGAATGCAGTGGACCTCTCCATATTTTTTGCGAAATAGCTTATTGCGTGAATATACTTATCATAGTATATAAATGTTCTGCAAATACGACTTTCTGTCTGAAAAAAAAATTATTATCTCTGCATCTATTTTTTTTACTTTAGTCATATAAATTGTATTCTTGGAGAAAAAAATTCGTGAAAAAGGTAAAGTATTGCATTTTCAAGCTTGCCTATGCAGTTTCCTTAAGCTTCAAGAGAAAGTACAAAGATACGGGTGTAGTTTAATCTGTAGGCTTTCATCGCGTGTAATAAAATCCCTATGTTACAGATCTAAATTGCACAGTACAGAGTTACGACAGAAACACTGCATGCCTTATTTGTAGGAGCGATGAGGCATTAGGCATGCAGGTTAGTGTCGTATGTATCGCTCCCTCGCTTCTTGACCTTGGATGCTGGCCTCCCACGGGGGTCCATCCCACTCTTAAGATTGCTAGATAATCGGAAAATTCGATTTTATTTTGTACCACGCACTTCTGAATTCCCTTAGCCGTTTTAGTGATCTTCTCGCAGTACCTATACGAGTATTTTCGCCCGAAGTCCCATGAATTCGTTCATGAACTTTCCATCGCACTCTTCTTTGATTGCACCAATAACTTTCTTCCTGGTGGGCGAAAAAACACCTGTGGTTCGTGGGATAGCCGATCGTGTCAAACTCTGCAAAGAACTGTGTGTATATAGCCATGTCTTTGTAACAGTTCTGGGTTCGAATCTGGTAGAGATATGAGTCGGTATCCATGTATAAAAGCTCCAGGTCTTTGTCGAGTCGAGCTCTTATCACTTCATAATGGAATCTGTACATTAATGTTTTGAGAGGTCGAGCACTGAAAAACCGGTGTAAATAAGTTTCTCAAACAGCGTGGCTCCATGTTGCAGTCGAATCAGGGATATATTTTCTTTGTAAATAGATTGGTCTAGAATGTGGGCTTGACATCCAGTTTATTTAGTCACTTTTCACTGCACACTAGCTCCATTTTTTTTTTCACATATTCTTTTCCTCGCCATCAATTTTCCAAAAGATACGTTATTGGCTTATTTTAAAAAATTCATTTTTGAAATCATTGCTTGCCACAGTACTTCTACGGTGTTTAGCTCTAAGTAAATTTTCAGCCAGGGACTTTGGTCGAATTATAGCACTCTGTGTATATTCACAACCTTCAATCCATGATCCAGTACCTGTTTCATGTTGTGGTAATGTATGATGTAATATTTTTTATTATCTAATGTTTTTAATTTCGCATTTTGGAAATTTGGGGAACACTGGTTAACGGGAAGAAATGGGAAATCACGATATTCTCCGTGCAGGGCGAGGGGGTACTCGACATCGACCTCGAGAATATAGTCAACATCAGCATCATTCGGCACGGACATTACGCCGATGTTGGTGTCGACCCTCCTGATGTTGCATACTGGCAACAGTAGCAACATGGCCATGCTGTGTAAGTTGTTGGCATCCAGGTATGGCTGGAAAATGAAAGGCTTTCTGGGATCGTGTGATTTTGGCGCATATGTGTTGTTCGCTACCGCATGCCACTATACGCAATGGGCCATGCCACCGAGCATTACATTTTCAATAACTATATGTATATCATAATCGGTGAGTAGCTCAACATTTAACCCTGTCATCCGAAGCATAGAATCAAAAGCAGACCCCGGGGCGCTGGTGTAGTGAGCACGGTCGAGCTTGTACGTAGAAATGTGTACACCAGTCCCTGAATTCTTCAATTACGTGCGATAGAAGTAGCGTGTCCACCTTCAAATACAACACTGAATATTCATTATGACTTCTGCAGTCAAAAACTTGCCATACCTTCTGGGCGTGAACGTATTCTTCATCACTGATTCAAGAGCTCGTCAACATGTAATAGAATTCTTCTTTCGGAGGTAGTAGAGGCTCGTCCAGTATCTACCAGCTATCGACATTATCGTACTGGAAGAAACCTTTGCGCGTGATGAGAGGCAGTTGGCCGGCACTAAAGAATCTTGCGGTTTTGATAAATTTATTCTGTGTTAAAAACTCGGCCAGGGACACTAGACCCAGGGGTTATAAAACACAACATTTCGACAAATTACAAAAAAAATCTGTCTCTCAGCTGCTTCCAAAATGTGATCATTTTCTCTCTCATGAGCGGAATGATAAAGATGTCTTTTGTATCGTAACCCAGCGGCCTGGCGATTAGTTTCTCATCGTAGCTCAAGTTGTGGAAAAAAACGACGAGTTTCTTAGGGAGGCAGTGCATCCAATTGCAGCTGGTGCATGCAGGCCCGATGTAGCTCCTGTTGAAGTGGTCATGCTCATGCACTTTATAATTATCTACAGTGAACGTCGATTCGTAGTTGCAGCATCACGTCTCCCGTGAGTAACTTGCCTTTTCAGTTGGTGTGAACGTATCCATATTCTTCTTAGTAGCATATAAATCCTTTACATTTTTACCAACATCTACAATTGCCTCCATGAACTTTTTCTCTGCATCCTCCCCCATGTATATGATAGGGTCCTGGCTCAGCATGTATGTTAGTGCTGCAGGGATGGCGTCATTGTCCATATGGACGTAAATGCAGAAGCTATGCGCCTCGTGTTTCTGATAGGCATACGTAAATGAGCGGCTGGGGTCCGGTTCATAGATTTGAATCGGCTTCCGAATGGCCTCAAAATGTGCATAAACAACAATTGTTAATTTATGAATGTGATGGAAATTTTTAAATTTTAATACTGGTGGCTACCATCCTCCCCAGGCTGTGGTATCTCGATTCTGGCTGGGGAATTTTCTTTGCGATATTTTTTGTGATATTCCAGTCACTGCAGTCACATCAATCGGGGATTTCATGATAAATAATGATAATTCGTGAAGCAGTGCTTGCATATATGAATTGTACCTTGGTGGTCCATCAGCTGCGATCTTATCAAACGTTCTAATTTCTTTATGTAGCAATAGTGGGCGTTCCCATCTTCGGCCATCCCCAGCAATAGGTCGAAATGATCTCGCTTCTCTTCTTCCACCACACTATTGGCACAATCTTCTCCTCGGCATTGAGTGAATAAACATTGACTGAAACAGCAGGGTAGTTCATCTCTAAAATGTTTATTTGTCTCAGTGGTGTAGAGAACTCTAGCTCTGAAAAATCAAAACTCGATTCGACTGCTTTGAAATGGATGTCGAAGCGATACAGGTGTCTGCCTTCCACATAATGTTCCAGAATGACCCATTTTAAGCACTTGTGGTCACAGGTGTTTCGTGGGTTAATCACTGCCTTCCTGTTCTTGATCCCTGCAGGCAGCCCGATGTATGACGATACGGGAAAGAGGTCCAACCTGTTTATGTGGAGCTGTAGGAGATTAACTTTCGACAGTGCCCGCCCGGAACCATGTTCTTTGTACATTTATTTCTCTTCGCAAATTTTTCCTATATAGGAACTTACAACCTTTTTGATTTCATCAGTCTCATACAGGGATACAATCGGAGTCTTGAATGCTCTTTTGTAATACCTTCATCACATGGAGTCAGTTTGGTGTAATTGCACTACAGCCAAATGTTGAATTTAATTGTACCTTGATCTTGTACATCATTGTTGACCTGGCTAACGACATTATTCTTTATGCGAGTCAAAAAATTACAAATAACTTTCCACAAATCATCCTGGTTGCGATATATGTCTTGAGAAAGCAGTTAGAGCCTCCATGAAACAATTACCATTAACAGTCCCAGACACTGTGACGATTATTGAGAATGGTGGTCGATGGTACGATGGTGGATTATTATCTTTAACCCTTGGCTTTGTAGGAAGTACACTAATAATCCGCGGTGAAGGAGAATGTACATGGTGAATTTTGGCAGGTGAAGGTCCCATAGCTACGCAGATTTTCGCATGTGTCTGCAAGTTATCGCGCTTAGCAAATGACACTCCACAATCCACGCACTCGTCTACCACTCGACCTGCATTCTTCGCAGAGCCATACTTCTCATGCCTTCGAGCATTGTGGTTGAACACGAAGAATTTACTGCAGAAGCGGCATGGGTAACAATAAAATGGTCCAGTAGGTGGCATCAATGAAGTTGAATATTATGTTTAGGGTACTGTGAATATCATCGATGATAACATAAGCAGTTCATCTGGAACCAGCAATGGTACAGCCGAAGATGAAGTTGGGATGCCTGTCTCAGACACATAAATAAATACACGCTTCTTCTTGATCTCTACAGGACAAAACAATATCTATAAAAAAGCAGAATAAATACATCTGATAATTTAAAATTAAGTGATCTGCAACATAAACAATTTAATACATGTGTAATAACATTCACAAATTATACTAATTCTGTAAATAATTTAATGGAATAGCTGTACATTAAAATTAATAAGCTTACCGAAATGAATGCTATGATGGTCAGGAGAGAGAAGACGATCTATCACCTTTCACATCAGATGAAGAATTGAGACGAAACCGTCGATCTCTCATTTGTCCTTGGAAGCCATTCTGTCACGAGACCAGGAACCGAAATTCCCGGTCTCGTGACGATGAGTGATTCATTCCACCTTATAAACCCACAGAGCCCGAGATGTCACATGAACAACAGCCAATCACAAACGAGCAATGTGACGTCATCTTTTTCTTTATCAGCGCATTCTAGGAGAAAATGCTGAAAACACAAGTTGTCAGCACACTCTTCAATGAAAAGATAGAAATTATAGCAACTGTGTCATTACATTGAGGAATGAAATTGAAGAATATACTGGAGAATGAACTAGAGGAATGAATAATACGCTCCACTTTATTTAACACGTGATGTTTATTTTGAATTTAAAAAATATAACATGTACAAAGACCAAAACATATACGTTTTGACATAACCGATTCCTATAAAACAAATATTGCTACCAGTAACCAAAATATGTTTGAAGAATTAGTAGGCGTAACCTAATACTAATGTTTTCTTTCTTTCTTTTAGACTACATCCAAGTAGTCTGGAGTAGAGGTGTTTCGCGGTTATCCCCTGCCATACACCAGTTCCACACACCTCCCGGAATCTGTTCTAATTTATACCTGTGTCATTATATAGCGGCACTAAATACGTGACTGATTAATTGATATTCGTATTTCGAATTCCAAACTCTGTATAGGTACATCCAGTGGAGAGCAGAGCCTCTGGACATCTCGATCCCCCTCTCCATGTTGCCAAACCTTTAGCCATGATGAATCTTGTCTAAAGTGAACCTTGTCTGTATCGACCGTGGGCAGCATATACGCCTCAAGGCTTCCGGCTAACTGGAGCTTAAATCCGCATTTGAGGCCGAGAAGTGCGGGAGAGATAAGGGTAATGTTGCCACGGGTATCAAGTGCGCCATCGCCGCTAAGCCCAGGGCTCTGGACTGGCGTGCAATGTTCTAGTCTAACTGCGAGTACCTTAGGGACTTTCAGCTGTGAAACTGTTATTTTATTAGTGAAAAGTCTGATGGAAAGTTCACTGCGGGTCTCTTAAGTAGCTTAGTGTGTATCTGACACTTATATCTTGAGATACAGCACTTTGAAATAGCCGTTTTGGAATACTGTAATATGGCATTCCTTAGGTGCGTGACATTTTGTAAAGCTCTTAACACCCCTAGCCAGAAGTGTGTGTTATTTTCGTAAACCAGACATTAGACGCACGTTCCGTAGTTTCATAAGAAAATGTGTATTTCCAAAACTCTGCGACGAAGTTCAAGGGCCAGGTAGGCAGGAGCCTTACTAATGTGTTCGGTCTGGTCTGCCGTGGACGTCGAGAGTCATCAGACTCACTTACTGGTAGGCAATCTCGTTGGCGTGGGCGGCCTCGCTGTCGCAGGGCAGGAAGATGTAGAGGATGAACCTGGTGGCGTCAAGGAAGTCGACGACCATGTTCCAGCCGAGGATGAAGCTAGGGCTCGGCCTCAACCTGCCGATGATAATGCCAGAGCCCAGGTGGCTGATCACCATCCCCAGAGTCAGCGCCGAGCCTACACACGACAAGCTGTGCTTCAAGACTCGGCTCTGCCGGTTACCAGAGGCCCGGAAATTTCGCGGCTTCATCCAGGATCAAGCTAGACTTCACTATCTTATATATACTCGAGCGTCAGTTAGTTGTTTATTGGTTGATGCACCAATTGAAACCCAGACCAGGTAGCATGGTATAAGGTCCTATTTTACTTGCATGTATCCTACTGGTTCGAATTCGTGCAGGGCATTGCTTACAAACTGATATCCAATATAAAAAAAAAAAGCTATTAAATATATATGCCTTTGATGTCTAGCTTGAGCTGAAATGAAATCACAAAACTTCTTGGTCCGTACCTATTATGCAGGAATTCTTTGTTTTCATGCCATAGTTCCAGTTTCATAGGTATTATTGGACAATATTGATTATAGAAAATTCATAATTTACTAGATGTTTAATACTCTTGTATCTAATTTGCACTGTGAGTTATTTCCTGCTTGCAAAAAGGCAGAAACGTATTGAAAAAATATACTTATGATTCTGACGTTTTACAGCTAGCAGATAAAACACACTAAAATAAAGCACATAAGTATGAAAAAAACTCTTAAAATATGAATTTTCTACCATAGTAAGTTATCAGTAATTACAACGAATCTGAAATTATGACATGAAAATGAAGAATTTCTTCAAAAAAAAAAAGGCGAAGCTGAGAACTGGGGGTGTTGTAAGAATGTATATCACATATTTAGTCATTGAACAGAAAATCATAGCTTTGTCATCATTCATTTATGCGAAAGTAGGTTATTTTGAAGGTCTGGGGTTTTTAAAACAGTGCCTGTCACAGTCAATAGATATTACATACATGCAATTACTTTAAAAAAATTATAAGTTCATACTGTTTTAGAGGCATCCTGTAAAACTGCATGGGTACATATTTGGCGACATAGTGCAAAGTGATATGCGGACATTTCTAAGGCTATAGTCGTTTGTGAGTGGGTTTCTCTATGTGTCTCAAGCACCAAGCACATATTTTATTGTTATTAAAAGTTATGACTTTCAGGTGTATATAAAAAAGCAAATTTCAAATGATGCAAGAAGCCAATTTTTTTTTCTCCATAACTACACCAATAACATTTAACACTGCAATATCTTGGGCACATGAACACATGCTGATGTTTGATGTTATTGGCAACGATTGTTTATGCTTCTATTACATACAGTCCAACAGCGAATGATGCCTCCTACCTTGTGAAAGAATTTGCTTACTTTATGTAATTTACTTCAATGTGTAGAGTACATCATGAAATCCACTTCCTCTGCGAAGTTAAATATATTGACCACCGTGCCTGAAAGAGTTAAGGGCAATTTTCGTTGCTATAAGCCTATTGGCTACCTGTATTTGTTTTTACGAATCTAAATTCCGAAAGTTCTTCTACGGCGAACTAGCTAATGACATTATACAACAGTACATACATAAAAACTGAACTACGAGTACATAATTACGTCATGATATCAGTTCGACCAAAATTTCGCAGAATAAATATTGTGACATAATTATAAGTTCGTAGTTCTTTTTCTATGTCTGCAGTGCATGGCAAGGTCTATAGCTCTTACGCTATAAACGCACTTTAAGGAAACACTAACGATACAGCAAAAAAAAAAAAAAACGATTCCAGTATGAAGCGTGGAGATACGCATTAGGGAGGCCTTTCCATTGTGTGTGTTTGAGAGATAATTATAAGGTTACTTACTCATAGGTACTCCAGAGACAATGTCCGTATTCTCACGATTCGCCCTTTTCCACTCTACGTAAAAATACGACACTACCCACTTGTCCGAGAAAGCCCGCTCAAGGTTGTGGAGGAGGATCATCTTTGTCACGTGCCACTTTCCAAAGTGTCGTTGCGGGAATGTGTAACCTTTCTCGGGCACAGCGCTCCATGCGCGTAAGACACTTTTCTTCGCAAACACGACACGATGAAATGACCTGAGAATAAGTGTGAGGACTTGCCCTACCTACCTAGCAGAGAGACGAGGTCAAGGCTAATGGCGAGTTTGACGATGGTCAGCGACTCAGGTTGTCGGGGATTCACCGACATACTAACCACGAGTTTGACTAGGCACTTGTCTAGGTTACTACGTGTTCTGCTGGCACCACGACTCTACTACACGCCAGTCCGGAGACTGCTGGGGAGCTTCACTCCCTCGCCGATACAAATACGGGCGCGGAGACCTGCTCACACACGACAACTGCATCCCGCCGCCGTCCCTTTGATTAGTCCCAAGTCTGTCAGAATTGCAAACTCGAATTGCAAACCCACTGAATCGTGTTATTGTAACTTCGGTTGCTGGTCTCGTGACAGCACTACGACCGGTGGCATACGAAAATGGCGGTGGTGGCAGCTGTTTCCACCGTCCTTCCCTTCCCTCTAACACCAGGTGCAAGGTCAGCCCAGTTAATCTCCTCTCACATGACCGAGGAGGATCACCCCAGGCATTCCTGACAAACACCACACTAGATTTTTCCACAGAAAGCCGTTAGACAGACACGCGAATTGTGACGTCACATAGGACGTAATAATCGCCGAACACGAGGAAGTGAAATCGTCGCTTTAGACAGTGTTGTCCTTAACAATAATAGTAACTTTGCTTACCAAAGGCGCTTTTGAAAGCCTGCTTAATATCTACTTGTATGCACATTGTGTTTTCTTCTACCTTATGTAAGATAAGCCTTGTCATGGGCCTCATTTCTTTACTCATGCATTGATCTAATAAAACTGCCGAATTATTATAAAAGAAATATTTTATCAATTTTATATAGTATCACACTTAAATGCATTGAAAACCAGAAAGTAAGTATGGAACTACTTACTGTCCATCGTTACCAACTTTACTGGGAACATCCCTGTCGGTGTGTCCGTTCGAATATATGCAGTTTAGTGGCAGAGACATTTTTTAAAGGTTGATTTCAAAAGTGCTCAGGTAACTGTGAACATTGTATAGATAGATATACGACGACCACTCACCAGATATAATGCTGGCACTCGCTGCTGATGTGTGGAACTGTGTCTCCAAGTACTTCAACGAGAACATCATCGTCCCCGAGCCAACTAAGTTGCTGAATAAGGCGCTCAAGGAGTTGTACACCAGGATTCTGTTCTTCATCAGTCGCCAAAATGATTTGAAGAAACCTTCAAAGCAGAAAAAATAGGCAGATAGCTTTCTTTGTTGAATAGTTAGGACGCTGTAGCCTACATATGTCTGGCTCGGTTTTGAAAATCATCATAAAAACTGCCTGTAAATTAATATGTCTCTGTGTGAAGACTGGGTTCAGGACTTACATTAATGTTTGCACCGAACTTTAAATTTTAACAAATGTTAATAAAAATATAACGTTATATATTGTACGCAACATACTATCAAATAGCCTTCCAAAAATTAATTTATATTTCTGATTATCTACTATTTTCTCTTCATCGACGCCTGGAGATAGAGCATAAGCCTCATGTTACTGATATTTAATACGTGCAGCGGAGAGGTACGTAATGGATTAAAAGAAGAAATTAAGATGACGTTCAAAATTATTCAGTTAACCTTAGACCAACTATATTTGAACGTAGCTATCACGAAATGATGTTACTTTAACACTTGACTTTCTGTATATTCTTACTGGAGTAGAGTGGATGTTGACATTTCAAAAGGAACGCCGTTCTGAACCTTATTATGTACACTGTAACGTCGTAAATTTGGGAAAAAGCGATTTATTATTATTTAACTATTTATGTATTTGCAAGACAGAAACTATTTCTATTGTCACATTAGTTATTTTAATTGTTATGTAATTTCACTGATAGCTAAATGTTATTTTTTTACTTTATGTATTTCCAGTATGTCAATTTTGTTCTGTATTTATAAGGCAGTATATGAGCAGTTATCGATCCGTTGCCATGGTAACTAAGTGACGTGTTGAGTAATACTTGTTTCTAGCTCTCTCGTGATTGGTCAGTTGTAGACGACGTTATTTTAATTTCGTGTTACAAAGGGATTTACATTATTTAATTATTTATGTATTTGTAAGGTATAATATAATTGCACATGTGGGTCTGGCACGCAGGGTTTTAAATTAGATTATATTATTATGACCCGAGTTAGAACTTGAAAACAGGTCGTGTCGAAGGAGACGAAGACGCGAGGAAAGTGTAAGGACGAAGTAGGCCTGTTTCGATCGTCGCCCGGGTACATTCTCAGGGAAATTAGTCCGAACTAGCGCGTGTGCTAATATGTGTTGGGACTGTAATGGCACTACATGCCTGAGATCCTGAATAGGGGAGCCCTCGATGAGAGGTCCTGCCGCATTCAGGGGGATGCGAGTGCTGTTGACGAGATCAACAGGAACGCCTAGAACTTCGATAATTCTTCGTTTATAAAATTATAATAAGCTAAGTTCCAGAAATATTGTTATTAAGAACTAGAGACGAAATCATTATTTTTTAAAGAAGTTGAACCGACTCTAAATTAATTTAACCACGAACGCCTTGGAACTAAGAATATCACGCTTAAAACCCTGAGTTAGTTTGGAGCTTAGAAGTAAATCAATTAATTTATTTTCCTGGAAGTTATAAATTTGCAAGTCTAAAAGAACACCTCTATCACGTGACGGGCAAGTGCTGCTGAGGTCGCGCATAAATTCTAGTCTATAAATTGAGTAATTTTTCCCTCCTCATTTCAGTTGACTGAAAGGAAACTAATTAAATTCCACATTTCTTTTGGCCACATCTCTGCTGAGTAGCCATTCCAAGTAGCAGTAGATTTTTCATAAGCATTTATTCTCGTTGTTCTGCTTTTGAATTTTGTTAATGTGTTATTCGTGGGTGTTATTCTGTCACACACTTAACTTCTTTACATCTGTGTTGCACATTGTCTCCCTGCAATGTACTAACAACCTACATCATCACATGTAAGGCATACGTAACACGTAGCTGTAGCTGTTAGCTGATGACCGTTGTTACGTCTGGCGCCCCACATGTTAGCGGAACTGTTAGTGTATTGTTGTTACAACACATCACACGCATTTGCACAGAAGACGAGAAGAAATATACTTTATGAATTTCAGTGGGCTTTCAGCACGTCTAATATGAACCGGAAGCTGCGATTCTGACACTTACTATGTTTACCAAAGTTTGATTTGTTACAGTCGGCACACGAGTGACGACTAAGCATAAATGACAGTTATGTTCAATATTGAAGTAAGGAAAGAAACCATAAAGTAAATGGGGAGTGCGAGACATTAAATCAATAAACTCTCATTTGGTTTCATGGCAATTAAATTTTAAATGGTGTTAAATTTTAGTCCTGTCAAATCGCATAATTTTCTGCTGATATTATTATTGATTAGGTCAATTACAATATAAAGTACATTTTGCAGACTTGAGATTAGTTGTGACTATATTAGGCCTATGTATAGCTACACATGCGGAGATAAAAATCAATTATAATTCAACAAAATTACAGCTACAAATTAAACCAAAGCTAAAAAATTAAAAATTAAATTACTGGAGTGAGATGAAATTCGTTTAAAAATAATAACTTATAATAAATCTAGTGTTTATATGACGTATAATTAGTAATAGCAACATACAATTTCATTTTAGTGCTTTAATAAATACATCAAATAAATAATTATGTTTGCTTACGTAAACTTATTATTGTCATTAATCAAAAAAGTATAAAGATAAACTTTTATTAAAAACAAATGTAACTTACTAAAATCTTCCCTTTAAATTAAAGCAAGATTTGATTACTGTAAACAAAACTACCTCAAAGAAATGCTTTCCTTTGTTATACAGAAATCTTTGTATGTAATTTTTGCAGTGTATATTCACATAAAACCCACAGCCATGTTATCAACACAGCGACACATCGGTTTTGTTTCCCTCTCAGTTAAATTAACTGTTTCTTTCTCTCTGAATGTAGTTCACTTTTTCTGTCCCTCCAAGTGAGGTGCACTTATTCTCTTTCTGCCAGTGACTGCACTTACCATCGTTGTCGACTTGTTTGAGGGGGATGTCGGCGGGTAGTCCTGGAGTGGTAGGACTGAGCGGCTCCATCTCCTGCAAATGATCCTTGCAGTCGCTGCTGATGATCTCAGGCGTGGCGGACGACAGGACATCTTCCTTGTCCTGGCTGGTGGGGATGGTCTTGGGGAAGAAGGCCATCAGCGTCGCTATGACCAGCTTCATCACACCCAGGATTACCCAACCTGCAGTTACAAGAAACTCATCCTTTCGTGCGAACTAGCTAAACAACGGTCCAAACCAGTTTTATTATAACCTATCTTAAAAACAAGAGAAGAGTCAGATGACCTAGGCAAGGGTGAGGCCTAAGTGTTTGTGAAGGCAGAGCGTCCACACGCCCAAGCATGCAGGAAGTTTAACTACAAGGTTGCGTGCTCGCAGTTTTCCTAGCCTTAGCCCACAATATTTTTCCGTAATAAGGAGCTACTGTTAGTCTTCGAAACATCCAAACAATATGAAATAATTCAGAATGCCAAAGTCCTTTGTTCCTGCAACCACGACGACATATTGTTTGATTCTGCAAGTTAGAGATGCAGGCTTCAAAAGTTTCTCGGGATTACTGACCACAGTGTGCTAAGCGAATACAAACAGGATGGTCGCCAGTTTGCACCTCGTTTTGCGTCCAGTCCTTGAAATGTATATCAATATTCAGGGATTCCATAGCCAAAGCTTCAATGTGTCCAAGGAGATCGCGATGTTCTACGACGATGATTGAACTATATAAAGAAGCTATTTGTGTCAAAGTTTCCGTGAAAAATATTGACGGGAACAATAAGAAGATGAACGACTGGCTGACCACATATTGTTATGGACTAGAGTTGGACTAATCCAGATAGCCCCAGATAGCATGTGGACTTGCAGCAAGTTTGCCTTTTGACTTGAATTTGCCTTGCCGATCAACCTTGTCATATTATCATTCGTGATTTAAGTTTGATTCACGAGTGACACATACTTGCTAATGCCAAGCTTTCAGACGGCTTAAATTATGCTTGCAGGTTGTCAACGTAAGCTTGTGGCAATTTTTAGTAATCAAGCTTGGTACAAGCTTGATATGTGTTGACTAGTTAGCTTAATTGAGACAGGTATGATTCAAAATTTTGACTTGTAGAGCCGGCTAAATTCATCCTTACAGTCTTGTCATGACAATCTTGATTTTAACTGGACTCAAGCCAATTATGGTATTGGGGGATGTAAGGTTACGTAACATATATAAGGAAATGTGCTGGGTAAATTGCTGTGGAAGTGCAAAGGAGGTCCGATTTACACGGTGGTACTGGATCAGAAAATAAATTGCTGTACGATTTGTGCAAAGGTTAAAGTTTATTCTACTGAGGTTGGAAACAAAACGAGACACCTTATGAGAGAATTTGGAATAGTGAAAATTCCCGCCGCTAGGAATGCTGCTTTTCCAAATAATAGTTTTTTAAGCTGGTGGTAAGTGGAGTGAGTTAGTTAAAATATTTGGGTGGCTCCTAAAATCGAGGTTTTGAGATACAATGAGGGTGAAACGAGGCGAATGTGGAGTAGCGCCAGAATGAAAGGGCATGGAAGACGGAGATCCCCGAGAAAATCCGCCTGCCAGCGGCATCGTCCAGCAAGATTCCCACATGCCAAAATCTTGGAGCGACCCCGCCAGGAATCGAACCAGGCTCGCCTTGGTGGGAGGTGAGTAGTCAGACCCCTAGTCCTCCACGGCCCCCAAAATATCCATGAACTGGGACAAATTCCATGACCTGGCACCACTGTTGGGCAAGCAAACTAGTGTCAATATTGCAGACTACATTTTCCATTGGCTTCTACTCTTCTAAGATGTTCTTTACATTTGGTGGTAAAACGTAGGGAAATATTATTCTAAAGTAAATATATTTCACTTTTAACTTTTTTTTTTTTGTGAAATTGCTATAGAAAAAACTTAAAATTTAATTTCGTGTTTTATATTGCTAATAATTATTTGAATACAGAGGAATTTACTAACACAACGGTTATATTCTGTGAGCTGTGATCAGTTACTATTGTGATGGTTTACACACAAAGTTTTTCGATTGATATGCTTGTATTATCAGTTTATGTTGATTAGTCCGGAAATGAATGTAGAACGGACAACTTTGCATGTCGTAGAGTTTTGCTATTGTGAGGTATGCAATGTGAGAAATGAAAAAAAAAACAAAGTAGAAAAACTCACCGAGCCACCAAGCCCCCAGCCAGCGTGGGTCTTTGGTCCCAATGACTGGCGTCAGTGTTGGGTCGACGTACATACTGAGGCAGAACGATGATAGTACATAACCGAGTGCGGGTCCCAGCCTCCTCACGGACAAAATCACTCCTGCAGAGAAACAAAAACAGAAAAAAACAGTTTGTTGCTACAAAACAGTTATGGACCATTCATGGTTGCTTCCAACTTGTCTGAAGCCATGCTGAAGTTCTACTTTCAGTCTATTCATCTGCCACATCCAAACAGTGTTCAACAATGTCTAGATTATTGCACCATAGGGACAACGGACCTCATTCGTGCGCACACAGTATAATATTTTACATGATAACTATTTCTTACTAAGTATTACCAGCGCATTTATTTTCTCGCTGCATATCTTCAGTTCAATCATAAACGAAATATTATAATTTAAAAATAAAATATTAGTAAAAGTTAAAGTTAAGTAAAAAAAACGATGATTTTGTGTGAGCAGATGTATAAAACACTTCGAGATACATAACATATTCAGGACACAACTAAACATGTCGTATATGGAGTGACTTTTCAAAGGTCTGGTCCAACAAACCTAAAGATATTTCTAATGGTATGTTTATGAGTTTTTGCTTCAACGGACATTTCCAACAACTCAACTCACATCTGATCCTATGAAATAATAAAAAAAATTTATTTTTGAAAATAGTTTTAAATACTATCTGCAATGTGCAAAAATCAGTAGTAAACATTAATTAATATTCTTCTGGACATGCACACGTAAATATGTATTTAGAATTTTTTTGTGGCTCGTGAATAGTAGTTTATCACAATTTTGTATTCTAACAAAATATTATGACATCATGTTAGACCAGCAGCATTAAGGTGTACCTATAATGGCGGAAGTGGGAAATCGCTGACACTGTGTTCATTAAATAATCAGCTTGTTTTCTAAGAATTCTGAGATACAGCATACTTGTAGTTCGGAAATTGTTGGACATAATTTTAGCTATTATATCCTGTATAACAAATCTGTGATAAGTTAAAAGAACGTAACACTCTTCAACACTAAGAAACTTGCAAGACCATGTAGTATCATCTTTATCAACATAATAATTCACACTTAGAATATTAAGGTGTACTTTTCGTTTAATATAAGACCTTCTGGTGCGGTATTGTCTTCGTGGCATGTTGGATGTTATCAGTACGGAATCTGGAGGTGGACCTTTGGAGTTTTGTTTTTCCGTAAACATTACAATGCAGGTAATTCTGCGTTTACCAGTTTGTCTGGAATTGATCCCCGATATATTATTTGTTCGAAGACAGTTCCCATACATGAAGGTGCTGTTAATTAGACTACTCTAATTAGTTTTTATTCATCACCTGTTTTCTTTTCCTCGTAAGAAGATGAAGCTAGAGCTTGGGGATGAAGTGTGGATTTATAGGACTTTAATTTGTAACTAGAAATTCGCATATTTTTGGTCATTTTGAGCTTTTGTAAAATGCATAAATGTCAATAAAATTTGTTTGACCGAAATCAGTTTCGCGCTTCTAATTGAGACAACCTCAGCACCAGTGACACGAACAGCACACTTAACCTACCGTGTAGTGTCACATTCAAATATATTTAACCTTGAGATAGCAGCTGCGAAATTTTCTAAGTCTATGACCTTGAGATAATGCTTATCTTATCTTTCTGCTATGACTGCTATCTTATTGCGCTTCGTATATATGGCATTCTCCTATCAGATTGTTGTGGGTACAGGCAAGCTTGACTTTAGCACTTGCCTAAATGCGCCAGCCCACGCAGAGAAGCGATGCACCACAGTATTCAGGGTGAGGCCACAAGCAACGAGACATTTTGGAAACACGGAACTGATTTTGAAGATGAGTGGAATATCGTTGTTCCTGTTAAATCGCAGAAGAAATTAAATTCTGACAAACATGAGTTAATTGAACATGTTGGTATCCATAAAACTTACAAGGCACTGAGGCTACAATTCTTCTGGAAGAAAATGCTCAAGGTAGTGACAAATACGGTAAAAGTGAGTGACTTGTGTCAGTGATGTAAACACCTGCAAAAAAATTTAATGGACGAATTGAAACCACTAATTCCAGAGAATTCACTAGATTTGGTATCTGTAGAACTCTTTGGGCTGTTACCCGATGTAAGGCCGGGGTAACATACATTTTCGTCATGGTGGATGTATGCTCGAAATTCACCACACTGTATGCAATCGTCGAGGTAAATGCCCAAACTGTTTTAAGTAAGCTGGAATTGTTCATTAAGGAGGTCGGAAAACATGTTTTTGTCTTATCAGATAAAGGTTCCCAATTCACGGGCCATATATGACAAGCAGACCTCAGAGCTCGATGAATTATTTTGACGACTACAGCTTTACATCATATCCAAGGCAATCCTGTCGAGCAATGTATGAGACACTTGGGAAATATTTTACGCATTTTCTGCCATACATTACAACGAGGATGCAGAAACAAAATTCCGTTAATTGAATTGGTTCTGAATCACACTATTCATGAGACTATAAGTTTGACCCCATGAGAAGTGCTAATGAGCCAGTTTTCGAAGATTTTTGATGCCACAAAATTACCAGAGCTCCCAAAGATAACACATTAAACTGAGACGCACACCGAAAATTTGCCTGAAGAAATCAAGTTGATTGTATGGCGAAGACTGTATTTAGCAGCTCAGAGAATAATCAATTATGCATAGAAATCAAAAATACACAAGCTCAAACTCGGACAGTTAGTGCTAGTAATTGCTGTAGATTTCAGCAGGCACTGTTATCATATGAATGGAAAGCTAATGGCTCTTTTCGAGGGCCCATATGAAGTTAAGCGGGATGTATTTAAGAATGGCTATGAATTAATTTTCTCTACGAAAAAATTGGTCGGTAGATTCAATTTGTCAGCACTCCGAATATATTGCTCACATGAGGAGGAGAGCTCGATGCAGATACTGACTAACAGGGATTAACATAAGAAGCTAAGCAAAGGCTTTGAAGAACACCGGTATGCTGTGGCAAAATTATTGTAAGAGCTTCCGCTTGGTAAGAGGAAAGTTGTGTGTGAAACAGTAAGGGTGAGCTCGACCTGAGGGTTCTGCATCCCCTATACATGCCTCACCTGAAGTTAATTTAAGTACCTCCCGAGCTACTTTTGTTTTAGACACGTACCACATTTTATTGAAGAGGGCTGTGTCGTCGCTTTGCTAAGAAGTGAAAGTATTATTACTGTGGCCTATTTCCACGTAGTAAGAAGCACAGTGAAACAAAGTATGTGTTGCAAGGGATACGCAATTTGCCTAACATCCTGAACTCCTACACAAGGGAAAATGAGCTGAGATTACCTATATACGTAGCTAGCTTACCTTAACTGCACTCTCAAAGCAGTACACTTACAGATTTCCAGAAATGCTGCTCTATCGTCAGATCTAAAACTGAGAAATGATAACCCAAAAGTTTTAAGGAACACAAAGAACAGAATTCTGAATATACTAGAACATATTCACTTTAATGGGAAGTGTAGGTACCGTGGTTCATACAGCTGTCGTTAGTTTTGTTCGTATCCACTTTGGCTAGTAAAGTCTTCTCAGATAATCCAGTCTTGCAGTGCGAGGTATTTATTCTTGTCGAATATAATATTTTGATCCAGCATTGGTTATGCTGATATCCTTGAGAAACTGTTGTTTAAACATACAGAGAAAAGGATTGTTGTGAAGTTTTCATTCATATGTTCTTGTTGTAGTTCTAGTCCATTGCTTCAGAGTTAAGCAACTGCTTATGTTTGTTTTTCCACAGAAGTACCTATAAATTTCAGGCAGGAGAAGTAACGATTGTTGTTTCTACATCGTTTTTTCACATGTGTTCTTTTGAATTAGTATATTTCTTCTGTTAGCTACCTATTTTTGATCAAGGTAAATGTCACATTGTTAGTGGTCATTTAGTATAATTAAGAATTCCCTAAGGGAAACAGTCGTGGTTTGGGGCAGTGCGGTACACAATGTATGCCCAACCTCCCACAGTCCATCCATGGCGACTGGTAACGTGGTCTCTGGTGCACCGCTCAACACTCGTACCCACAGCAAGGCTGCCATGTTTGTGACGATTGCAGTTGAGCTGAGGAGGAACCTGTGCTGGTGGGTTGTGTCCCTGCAACAGTGGCTATGTGCTTTCTGCCTCAGAGGCCAACCATCCAGTCAGCTGACAAAGTCGCTCGAACATGAAGACAAGACTTCTGGGAATAGCAAGTCGACAACTCTTACATAACGCTACCCTCCAGATGGAAACAAGGGAAAGCTGGCTGAAAAAAGACCTAGCCCTTCTTTGGGCAACCACGTGGGGACAATGTTTTTTTTTTTTTTAAAGTGTGATTACGAACTCTTACCGCTCACTCGTCTTTATGTTTCACTTGCTGTTCGTACACTTGCTAACAATGCATGTTAAACACAGCATGCATCCTATATTTTCCTTCCTAGCACAGAGAACCCACCCAGCATGCCTACCGCCATGGCTTCCTCCGGCAGCCTTGCAAGTGTACCACGACCCTTCCATGGGATTAGTCCTAGTTTAATTGGAGTGGAGGGCCAGGTCAGAAATGCTGGCTTGGCTCTCCAAAACCTTAGTTTGACGATTGATACATGTTCCTTCTACGCCCAAATTTTGTTTGTTGAGCATATATGCCTATGGCCTGGCATGCATCTAGAACCTACTTCCCCTCCTAACTCCAATAGTTATAGGCTATCCACGGTAAATTCACTACGAACATCTCCTATAAAGGTTGGCCATGCTTCACACCTCTTAGTTTGTTTATTCACTGCAGTTAGCTGTTGACCGTCAAGCGTCATGATATATGACTGTCATCTGCTGTCCACCTGCAGGCCGGCTCCACTCTAGCCCACACGTGATTGGCCCAGGCAGAGCATCAAATTCAATTTGTGCGCATATTGTTTGATGGCTGTAACTTGGTAGGTGGACGTTTCCTGACACATGTTCCTTATATCAAAAGTTTGTTTCGGTGTACCCTGTCACCCATTAAATTATTCCCATCAATTTCAGAACATCAAGTACATTACATCCCGCCCCATGTATATACAGGATAATTCTTTCAGCCTCCCAATACATAAATGCTGTAAAATACATGACACTTGGCAACCATCATGTAGATTAAGTTGTGCCAGGTAACACACTGCATGTAGAACATAAAATAAAATTAGGAATACAGCTTATTTGCCTTCTGCGCATGTACGCCAACATTGCCCTAACCCAAAGGTACAAAATTTTCAATGTCACATGGATAACAGTGACAAATGTGCTTGTTCATATATTTATTTTAAAAAGTCAATCACTTTAATAAATATAAAATACTTTCACCTATTTTGAATTTAATCTAACTGCATTCCAAATTGGTTAGAGGAAACAAAATCTCAAAGCACTTGTTTACTAAACAGTGTTCTAACCTCAAATACAATTAATCTATTTTTACTAATCGTATTGGCAGAAAAGCAGTTCAATGTTGGGACTTGGAGATTGGTTGTGTGCAGTCAGAGAGATAGGTCCATCTCATCGTTAGTTTAAATTGTGGACAAAGCGTGGGCACGTGAAAGGCGGGCGGACTCACCAAACATGATGGGAGTGTTCTCACGCTTGCTGTGATCGTCGATGTAGGTCTCGCCCAGCACTACGTTGAGCACCATGCCGACGCCGAATAGTAGGTGTGAGATGAAAATGATGGCCAGCGGCATCAGAGAGAACTCCCCGACGATTGACTGCTGCTTGCCGTCGCATGTCTCTGAAGAGTTCCAGCCGATGTCGCACACCAGGCGTTTCTCTTCTGCAAGCACACGCACTTACCATGAATTATAGTACAGTATCCCGTCTACTACTTGACCAAGTCAAGTCTGAATCCAGAAAATATGTAAACTACAACATGTGTTGTGTTCCAATTCACTTCAAAATGCTCTCGTTCACTTTTCCTTGATCCCTTCATGTTATTCCATTCATTGTTACTTCCAACTTTTCTAAAGCCCTGCATGAGTTCTATTTATAAGATATTCATCCACCTCATGCAACTAAAGTCTAGATAATTACACCACAGGGACAACGCACCGTATTCGTGCGAACTCAGTATAGTAATATTTTGAGTAGGAACTATTTCTTACTACGCATTATCGGCACACCAGTTTTTTCTCTGAATTTATCATATTAATTGTAACTAAAATATTATAATAAAGTAATTTTTTACTAACACAAGTATAACATGCTTCTCATACAAGATATATTTAGTAAACAACCAATTAAGTCATTCATGGGGTAATTTTTCAATGGTTTGATTAAAAAACTGTGAAGAAAGCATGAACAGTCTATAGCCACAATCCCCAACATTCCCTCAATTCCTTCGAGGGGATGTGGGTTTAATTTCCAACATCCATCTTGGTTTTGAAGTTTACGGCGCATATAAGAAGACAATCAGTTAATTAAAGGGATTTTCTTAGGTTGCCTCGGCTTGTGCACGAAAAACAGTGTCCAGCAAATTGCAGGAAGAAGACTTGTAAACAATTGAAAAATATGACTTACGGCGAAGGACATGTGAAGGGGATGTCGCTCATGCCCTTGATAGAAGGGGACATTTGAGGGAACATTCGCATCCTTTATCTGAATTGGAACAGCTCTTACTTGAAGTCACGACCTCGATATATTCTTGAAAGGCACCTAACCTGTCAAGGTCCATTGCCAGTTGGCTTGGAGCACATATATGGTCATCCCGTTATCTACCTTCCCTCTTATATTACTTACTCCTTCCTCCTCCAGGATAAGGTAAAGCGAATGCAGGTGTCAAGTAATTGTGGCCCAGTGTTGACTAATTCGAGCTACCGTGTTGATACTTCCATGTGGGCCGGTGTCTATAGATTGCTTAAATTCATGTGGACAGGTGTACATGCGCCCGTGCAGACAGCTAACGTAATTGTATATTCCGTACTCACATTTTTTATTGCTCTCTTCAACAGCTGTACTAGTGTTCCACTCTCGAGTTTTTTTTTAGCGCCTGAATTTGTTATTCACATTTGAGGCCGAGAAGTCGCATCAGGTGCGCCATCGCCTCTACGCCGCAAGGTTCTGAAACGACGTGCTGTTTTTTTCGTCGTGCTGTATCTCCCTATGGGACCGTAAATGACGACAATATTTTAAACCATGTTAGCGTGCTTTGAAATGGTGTTTCTAATTTGCCTGATGTGTTGAAAATATTGAACAGGTGTCATCTGAAGCGTTATTTTCGTAGATCAGTACATTGTACTCATGTTCAATAGTCTCTTAGACTAAAACATGTGTTTCAAACATGAAAATTGGTTACACTCATATAATTTGGAAACAGTAGTGATTTCCTGCGACTATTGACAGGGCCAGGTTTCAAGAGACAGGCCTACTCGGACAACGACAGCGAAAAACCAGCGAACTCCATGGAGTAATCACTTATCTTTTATCTGTCTCTGTACTCGTTCTCCCTTGTTAGTGGTCCTAAGAGAGTTTTTTTTGTTTGTTTCAATTTGTTTGTAACTAATGAATCGTCATATTTTTTTTAAGTTTAAGTTATTTTCTTCGTGTATTCGCTTCGTTTTTTCTTGTTACTGTCACTGCTCGAGCTGTATCCTTATGTTATTCAACTTTGTTAGTTCCAGTACAGTAGAAGAGCTTTTTGATCATAGCATGTTGTGTTATTATTGAAAACCATTATGCTGTTACTTTGTTGTCATTGTTTGTTCATTATCACGAGAATACACAACATTAACGGCTGTTCACAATAAACTGAGCACTTTTGACAACCCTGCTTAAGATCTACTTGTATGTGCGTTGTGTATTCTTCCGCCTCAAGCAAAATTAACATTGACATAGGTCTCATCACTTTATTCATCCGTCGGTCAAGTGAAATTGTGAACGTATTAGAAAAATAAATATATTAAAAAATCCGGTAATTTTTCCACTCAAGTGCAAATAAAAAAAAAACAGAAAGTGAAAGAAATAATTTTAAGTTATCACAAATGGTTACCTAACCATTTTTATTCGACGTTAAGATATGGAACTGTGCTCACATTATGGTGAACAGTCTTTACCTATGGAAGTGTGCGAGACATTGAACACAGAGGCGTCGAAGTGCTCCTCAGTGAGGGCCAGGGCTTCGCTCCCTGGTCCGTAGACGAAATGCAGTGTTGCCATCATGAGTGCAGATATCGACGCCAAGACGGATCCGAACGCCAACCAGAGTGGCCTGTGCCCTCGCCCGCCGTGGTAGGCCAGGATCAAGGACAACGTTATCTGAGAGATGTCCATGCCGCTTCTCAGAGTACCTGGAAGATATGGAGGGTCCATTTGAGATTACTTCCAACTTTTCTGAAACCCTGCTCTAGATCTACTTTCAAACTACTCCTCAGTAAATTGCAAATAAAGCTTCACCAAGCTTAGACTATTAGAATATAGCTGCAAAAGGTTCAACGCACCTCATTCGTGCGCATTCACTTTTATAATACTCTGCAGAAGAACTACTTTATAATAGGCATTATCAACATGCCTATTTCGATCTATTTTAATCATATTAATTACTTCTTAAATAATATAATTCGTAGATAAAACATAAAACAAATGTTCAATTTAATCAAAAATAATATACTTGTGTGTTAGCAGAAGTACACAATTCTTAGGAGACAACCAAACACGTTGGGTTGGTTTTCTACGGTATAATTCAATATATTGTGAGGAATTGCGAATAGAGTATGAAGTGATTGCGGCAGTTTGAACGAATGTAAGAATACTGTCATGCTGACCACATTGTTCTGACTACATTGTTCTACAAAATGTTAAGAACCTCTTATTCACGGGAATTCTTACAGATATATACAGTTAATATCTGGAAATGCACACCGTATAGATATAAAATGGAATTGGGCTGCGTACGCATCAAACATTAAACCTGTTCTTATTCCCAGCAGCGTCGGCCGAGGCAACACTTAGTGTTCTCCGCCCTGGTAACTAGAAAACTATAGTACCTGAGGCAGTTAGGAAATTCATCCATCTTATACCTACCACTTCAATCAGAAATTAGCCCGAGCTACCTGCAACAGCTAGTAACACTGGAAATACTCAACAATTTTTAGAAATTGAAATAAGTTTCATACTTGAGTTTATTTTGATAGAATTTTCATGATGTCGGGACCAAGCCTGAAAACAGAAACCTGTATCTGAACCAAAGACTAAGGGCATAGCTCATAAAAAAAACATCGCAAAAGACAGAACTACTAACGTGTCACTCGCTTATCGAAAATTACTTAAAATTAATTCAGACCAAACTAAACAATTTAAATGTAAACCAAATATCAACCAAAACTTAACGTTCTAGTGGTGGTGAAGAAATCATTAGGCTAGACTGCGAATTCTTATAAAAATGTCAGGAAATTTATTAAATAAGGCTTTGCTTTAAAATAACTCGATTTAACTTTTTTTAACAAATCAAATTCAGCTATCTTGACAGTGTGTTCACATGGTTGTTGTTGTGGCAGCGTAGTGGTTTGACTAACGGGACCATTATCACTCGTATTTAAATCCCGCTCTAAGACAAGAACTCCTACATAGAGTAAACAAAATATTGCTTTTCGTTATCACTTTATATCCTGTAAATAGACGAAAACTAGTAGGACATTTATAGAGCGTTTCCGTGAGTTCGCAAAACATTTTGTGAATTTTATGGTAATTTTTACCGGGTAGTTCTCCCTAATTTCACTGGGTTTTTTCTACCTTGTACATTAGGAAAATACATGTTAGGAATACACAGTTAATATTTAACCAGTTATCCAACGTGATATTGCCGCTTAAGGAATAAAATCAGCTGCCATATTAGCACACTATAGCAAAAATTTTGCATCGGACATTTTTCTTGAAATATAATAATTTTCAGGCATAGAACCTAGTGTAATGGATTTCATATGCTAGTATATAATCGGGGATACCTTTATATGGATTTTTTTTTGCTCATCAACATAAAAATTCAGACTTTTGAAATTTTTCTGTTTTGCTGGAGTTTACTGATATCTAACTAAAAAAAATTACAATTCGCTAACATTGCAATTCGTACGATTAAAACTATTATCTTTAACAATATCTCAAAGGCGCACGATGGATTGTAAAACATTTTATCTATTGCTGTGATCTAACAAAGCTGTTTCCTGTGGTTGGCTGGAAACCACCCCAACCACGACAGTATTCGCGACGAGGACACGAGTAGCGAGATATTATTAAAACATACATCTATACTAATATTATAAAGAGGTAGTGTTTGTAACTTTGTGTGTTTGTGTGTTTGGATGTAGGAGGTAATCTTCGAAACTACTCACCCGATTTTAAACATTCTTTCACCAGTAGAATGCTACGTTATCACTGAGTGTCATAGGCTATATTTTATTTTAAAAATCAATAGGGATCCCTACTAAAACTCCAATAATGTAACCCAAAGTGTAAATAAATGACCTATAAAATTCCTTACATTGGGTGCGCTGCGAAAACTATTGATGATAGAACAAAATAATGTACTACGGCTTTGCAGGACGGACAGATTCGGAAAATAAAACGTGCTGTGTGCTGCGTACGGCGCCAACCTTAGAAGCTCTACTGCCATTATGGGGGGAGTTACGTTTGTGTTTGCTGGGGATTTTCGGCAGATACTCCACTCCCTGTAGTTACAAAAGGGACGCGTGCAGATATCATCAAAGCATGTCTTAAATCATCTCCCTTATGCAGTTCTATTCAACACCTAAATTTGCTAACGAATATGAGAGCCTATCTTGGTGGAGACACGCATAAAGATTTCCCACAACAATTGCTCAGACTTGGAGAAGGAGTTTTTCCTTCTCTAAATTTGGGCACTAATTCTGCTGAAATCATTTTTAATGAGACATTAGGTCAGATAGTCCACAGTCTGCAGCATCTTATAGAAGCAGTACATCTGGGCCTCGAAAATTTACTAGAAAGAGACTTTCACTGGTTGTGTTCCAGGGCAATAGTATCGCCTAGGAACTACACTGTCAATGAAATCAACAATCTCATTATACAAAGAGTTCCCGGCCAAGTCAAAACCTATAAGTCGATTGACACAGTCACCAATGTTGACGATGTCGTCCACTTTCCTCAAGATTTTCTAAATTCGCTTAATCCTTCTGGCTTGCCACCTCACGAACTATCATTAAAAGTCGGTACTCCTATCATGCTTTTAAGGAATATAAGCCCTCCTAACATGTGTAATGGCTCAAGATTGCTCATTAAAGACTTGAAAGAAAATTTGATTGTCGCGACCATCCTCACCGGTCCAGCAGTCGGCCAGCTGGCAAACATCCCGAGGATTCCCATGATTCCCACGGATTTGCCAATATCTTTCAAACGGTTGCAATTTCCCGTAAAAACATCGTTCGCGATTACTATTAATAAGTCCCAGGGTCAAACCTTCTTTTTGGTTGGAATCGACCTACGAAAAGAGTGTTTTTCCCATGGCCAACTATATGTTGGTTTATCACGAGTTGGAAGTCCCGAGAAACAGTACATTTTGCTACCAAACAATAACAGGACGTCAAACATTGTCTACAGAGAATGTCTTAGCCAATAACATATTAAATACTTCTATCTCAGATAAATAGAATTGTAATATAATGTATATTAATATGAAAAATTATAAAAAAGTAAAAAAATATCAAATAAAAATAGCAAAAAAACTTTAAATTATAATGTGCTTTTTTTAATGCTTTAGGAGAGTTTACCTAACCTAATTAACTCCGGGTTAAGCAGTTTTTTTTATCTTAATTGCACCCGTGCGAAGCCGGGGCGGGTCGCTAGTTCGTAATAATCCGGCGCCGTGTATTTAGCACACGCGGAGGACTGAAGCAGGGCCTGTCGCTGACCTGCTGCCAGACAGCTGCCACCTGACTACGGGCTGCAAGAGGACGTTCTGTTGCCGCCGATTCTGAGACTTCTGCAAGCAGCCTTCGGCATCATTAACAAGGTGCTATTGATCCAGTGAGTTACTGCAGAGACTTTATTAGATTTTGATGTCATGGCTGATAATAATTGAGTTAATTATATCAATAAACTCCCCCAATTTAAAGTAAGGAAAATATTGTACGAGTTGCGACAGTTGTGTTTTGATTGTGTCCTATATAAAGAGATTAGACACGACATTGCATTTAATTTAAAGCGACACCTTGTAAGAGTGCTACACTGTCTGTCTACGCTTAACTCCTTTTGAGCGTGTGGCTTCCCCTCTTCAGTAAGAGCCACAGCAAGTGGTGGAGGCTAAGCGAAACTCCACCAAAACCATTAGTAGTTTTGGATATTTATATTGTTACATTGAAATTCAATACATTTTAAGTGTGAAAAAGTTGAAAACTATTGCGAGGGATAAGTGGAAGCCACTTTCCCTCAACTATATTTGGATACCCCTCCATCGCACGCGAGAATAGTTAATGTGTATAGGTAATGAAACAAGGTTTAATTAGCAAGTAAGATTGATTACTACTGCCACGTAGTTAAAACACATTGGGCGATCTTCACGTTAGGGCAGGTGACGACGGAGTTACGTGAGCTGCAACGTAGCAACGACCTTGCTAAGCAAGCAGTTTCGAGAGCGAGGAGCACGCACGGGTGTAAGCTGCCACACTGCTCTCTAAGCACAAGTCATTGTCGCTATCCATTTCATTAATTAATCGGGCATATTCCGAAGCAGTTCGTTTCCCGCCTGAGCATGGAAACTTTCAAAATTACGTAGCGGAACTATTTGAAAACAAAAGAAAACGATTGAGCCACTGACGAAATGGCAACTGCCAAGTTGTTTCAGGGCGTAATAAAGGAAGGACGTTCAACAGCAGAGGAAAAGGATTAACCGGGAAAGGAAACCCACGATATGTCACATGAGCAGTGCAGACGCGGCTCGTGGCGACTAGGATATGCCGCGATAATGTCCCAAAGGGTAATACATTGCGACAGGAATGAAGTCTTTAAGAAAATAGAAATCAATTACATATAAAATAGCAATATTAAGTTACTTCAATGAAGTACCTGTTAGCAATATGCATAGGTACTAGCCCAGTATAAAATTGAGAAGACTATAATTAGGAATCACACGAAATTGAAACGTAATTGTGCATACAAGTCTACGTAAAGAGTATTAATTTAAAATTGCTAATTATATAGATATATGTAAAAGCGAAATGCTCAAATTTAATTTTAATGAAGTATCAAAGTTAGCCATTTAAATGTATTCAAAACTAATAATCTATCATTTTCAGTTCGTCCATTTAGAATATTTTGCAGCAAAGTGCATAAATTAGATTGTTATAACAGCAAATAATATAGAATAATGAGTTCTAAAAAGTAAGTTTCTTAATTAAATAAGGAAGCTGCCTAAAGAGTAATAAGTTCGGAAACTAAGGGAAAAATTCTAGGCAAGAGACATACTATCAGCATAGCACAACATGGCATAGGGATAATATAATTTAAATTTAATGCATAAAAGCATTAAATATTTTTTGACACAGAGCTTAAGACGCCATCAAAAAAGAATGAATATGTAGAGAAGTGCGACTATTAATGTAAAATGTTATGTATAACTACGTAAAATCATGTCAGTTTTGTACAGTGTACACACTGTAAAAATTTCAAGCACCAAATTGTGTAGCGAGGGGCCGACACGAGGCATCCAAGGATGTGCTAGGCGCGGCGAACTCTTTTCCATTTCGACCCGGAATATTCCACACATCCCCTCCCCCTCCCTGCATTTTACAAGTCCGCGTCACGCCAGGCGGCCGGCGGGCGAAAAGTGTCAACACACAGCATGTTTTAACAGTGCTTTCTCGTTTTATAACTACACGCCTGAATGCATGATCCCATTATAGACAATGACATTGTTTTCAAAATGAGAAAATATTGAGTTAATAACTATCAGCGAGGCAGCAGTATTTGAGTGTATTCAATACATCAATATTTTATGAGGTTTTAACAAGAAATATAAAATATTGTGCTTAGAGAATAAGTAAAATATGCTGGGGTTATATGTTAAATTAAAATATTCCTTCAGAAAGTTAACACATCTGAAGGTGTTTCAGATTCCCCACCACACCAATTAGGAATACGGATCTAAATGTTAGGAATCTATTATTCTCAACAAAAATTTAATATAAGTTAAAGACCAAAAAGAATGAAAGATTGGGCAACTATTGCATTTATTATATTAATTCGTACATATACACCAACTTTAATTAAAGTTAGCTTGATATCCTGTGCATAAAGTCTATTTAAAGTATATTTAAACCAAGTAATATAAAATAATAAAATATAAAACATAATAATAATAATTAAATTTTCTTAAGGATATATAAACTATCATAAAGTGTTATGTCTGAGTGCAAATCGACATCGAAAGTGTTACAGGTCGAGAAACTAGACGATAAAAGTTCAAGAAGACAACGCCATTACAGCACTATACCAGGACATCTGGATTACGAGCTCTGGAGGAGTCAGGCCAATGGCAAGCCATAGTGACGTCACACATGCGTACCAGCAATGCTCCGAAATGGGCAGCGCGTGATTAGGATACAAGGTAATAGAAAACCAATTATTTAATACACATAATTTCACATACACACCCCGGCCGGGCCAAGCACGAACTCAATCACGAATATGAACGTGAACAAACAATTTGCCACTCAGATTCATTTAAAATCAAATGCATTTTGCAGCAGTAAGGATAAATGATAAGAATTTCCCCCATGTGAATACTAAGAAAATGTTAATTACATAAAAGTTTTAATAAGCCCCACACATACGTTGACAGCAGTGCAGCTGTAGTTCTTCAGAACAAAAGGGATAACATATACACACCTTCAATATTAAAATAATATACGTTATGAAAAGGTATAATTGATATCAACACATTAGCTGTATATACATATATGTTAGGAAGTTTGCAGAACCTTACACTATCATGCTGTGTATACTATATGAGATCATGTTTTTTAAAAATAATAATTCAGGTACTAGCTCTTAATGAAACCTATAGTCAAAATAATAATATACAAATAATACAGAAATGCACATCCTTATATGCTAGTGTTAAAAAAAAACAATTCTTTGTTAGGATAAGTAATCACTGAGACACCTAGACAAACAGTAATAAAACGTATAAAATTGTAACATAATTTTTGATACACATTTTTACTCATACATTAGGGAATAGTATAATCTACATTTCATTACGAAATCCATGCCATCCCTTACTTAGCAATATATTGCATAAGAAATACAAGCTAGATAAGTGTTTTATCATGCAATGAAAAAAAACTTTAGTATAAGTTTTCTTTTGCTCTTCGTGTCGATGAAATATTTTTGAACAATTGAGTGTCTAATCATGTTTATTTTTCGATGTTAATCACATGAAGAGTCTAATCATGTTTATTTTCCAGCAACAGATAAATAATTTCTCTGTATAAACTCGCAAAACATAAATAATTATATAATGTATTCACCTTGACAAATTTTGTAATGGGAGGAGAGTATACTGTTTCCCAATTTTAAAGCAATAAATTTTGTTGCATTGTCAAACATTTTAAACTTTCACAAGTCTTAAAGAGTACCAAGCAATGTTAGGTAAGTTAGGACGTCAAGCAGGCTGCCGCATTCGCGACTGCAGGGAAGATTGCTTGCATCAGCCGCGCATCTGTGTGGAAGTCCGCCCTGTCCAGTACCAAGCTCAGGGTCTTGACCAGTAACACTGAACACAATGGGGTGTTTCCCAGTATTGAGAACACACACGAATGTTGAAATCATCCAGTAAACCTTACTATCAGGAGACACACTACCATATCTGTCTTATTTGAATAACATACAATAACCAGACTATCCACAAATTTCAAGTAATAAGGCAAGGCAGTTCCTTAACTAAAACTTACAGTGTCATGTCCTATCCTCCTACTCTTTAATTTCCCAACTTATCGAAGAGGTCCTAATTCCCGCTGCCAAGAAACAAACGAGGACACTAAGGGGCCAGACTGTCATGCCACATCGCCAAAGCTCTGTCTCAGAGCTTGGGCCAGCTCTTAATTCGATTGAGGGGGTCATGCTGTGATCTAACAAACTGTTTCCTGTGCTTGGCTGGAAACCATTCCAACCAAGACAGTATTTGGGACGAGGACACAAGCAGCGAGATATTATTAATACAAACGTTCGTAACAATACAATGCAGCGTATTCAGTGCATGTAGAGGACTGAAGCTGGGCCAGCGACTGACCTACTGACAGACAGCTGCAACACAAAGATGGACGCAAGAAGGCGTTCTGTTGCCACCGATTCTGAGATTTCTGCAAGCAGCCTTCGGCATCTTTACAAGGTAATATCGTTCCAGTGAGTTACTGAAGATACTTTATTAGACATTGATATCTTGGCTGATAATAATTGAGTTAATTATTTCAATCAACCCCCCTGCTTTAAAGTAAGGTAAAGATTGTACGAGTTGTGTCAATTCTATTATGATTGTGTCCTATATAACGAGATTAGATATGACATTGTGTTTAATTTAAAGCTACACCTTTAAGAGTGCATCACCATCTGTCTACACTTATCCCCTTTTGAGTGTGTAGCCTCCCTCCTTTAGGAAGGGCTACAACACTTTGTCACAACACAATAATTGATACACAGTTAACATGTGACTTCATTGGCTGACAGCCAGCTAGTTGTAGATGTGGGAAAGTATAGTAAGCATGCGCGGTGTAGCCAGAACCAATAGGATGAAGGTAAGTGGAAATACAGAGATCAAACCAACTTATATTACTAGGGACACCCTAATTTCGCGAAAAGATTTCCATGCATGCAATATTTCAATACCCTACAGGTGTACCAGAAGTTTTCCTTTGTTTATTGTCAATCTGGCTCTGTGAAAGACATTTACTCACTTGACTGGTCAATCAGAATTAGATTACCCCGATACTATATGTCTGTGATTCGCGGACAGACACCTAAGATGCATAATAACTAGGTCGTCCAATCACGATGGTGGATCTGAGTTAACGTGGTATGAAGTGTAACTTGTCCTGATATTTTTTTGCGAAATGCGGGTGTCCCTAGATATTGCTGTAGTGGAGATTATAGGTAGCTCACTTCCACATTGTCCTTAGTGCCAGTAAATTTGTACCATCTTCAAAGGTTTAATGTTTTGATGGTAGCTGTTTTATCACATCCAGGCCCATCCTTAATAAGTATGCCGAATGATGGTTAGGCTGCCGGCTGGGAAGTTAGTTACTAGGCACTGGTTGGAAAACGAAGTTCTGACATCTTAGTGGTGTATGTGGCTGGAGTCCGTGGAGTAAGTGATTATCTCACCACTGCATAGTTAAGTATTCTATGGCTACAACATGTTCACACATCAGCTCCTGTTGACTTACTTGCTAAGCGAACAGGATAACCGATGGGTAGGATCACCTATTTCCCGCTAAGAGATTTCACGACTAGTTGTACTCCAAAACAAGTTAGTTCAGAACCAATATCGTGGGTTGGATGGTTTTAACTCGCATGCTTCAAAAGTGTCCTTCACTACCGATCACGGACGTGCAGTTTCATGGTAACATTATTCTGATTGGCCGAAGGAAATGTGGAATATTGCACATATGATGTTGAAGTCTAGCCTCAGCGTAGATCTTTTCGCGATAAAACTTCTGGCCACACCGATGAGGAATATTTCGCAGCACACAACAGCTTACTTCAAGAACCTCGGGTAGCCAATCTGCAAGTGCGTAAGCTCACATCGAAGGAACCACCTCGCAATTTCTTTTCAGAGCAATTCGAGTGTCTATTGCATCATGATTATGTACATAACTCTATAACAGTGGCATGAGGTGAACTGTTCAATGTGGGCTGTGTTTTGCTCTGTGCTATATCTAGTCACTTGTTAGTGTATGCATCGGACAATTTAACATAGTAGTGTAGTTGACGTAGCAGCATGTTTGTACCGGGTGCTTCCCCGCCCTCTCGTGAGTGGCCGCAATACATTCAGTTTCTCCCGGCTTCACTCTGGTTGCTGGTTCCTGCTGCGCTTGCCGAGTGTGTCCACCATTGAGCAAACACCAACTGGCCTTGCAACACTTTACCACACGCCACTGATCTATAGGAAGTTCATGGTAAGCTGAGCAATTTTGAAAGACCTACTTAAAAATCTACTTGAATGCACATTGTATATTCTGCTGCCATATATGCATTTAATAATGACATGTGCCACTTTATTCATGCATCTGTAAAGTGTGAGTGTGATTGTGTTAAAAAAAATAAATATTTTACAATTTTTTCCATTCTTGCACATATATGAATTCTGAAAAACAATAACAAATAATTATACTATTCTCGAATGTTGAACTAACTCCTTAAATCCAACTATATACATGGAACTAAGATTCCTGTGTCATTACCAACTTTATTAGTCTCATCCGAGTAGGCATGTCCTTAAAAATATATGCAGTTAGGAACAGCACATTTTTTCAAAGTTTGAATATCAAATGTGTAGTGTTTGAACCGTTACACGCTAATATTTTACTCATGAGCGAAAAAAATTTCAGCACTGACTCATGGTGCGGCTGGAAATCTTGAAGCGCTTCTCGATCATGGTGAAGGTGGCGACACTGAAGCTATTCGTCATGCCCTGGAACACGGCCATCATGCTGAAGATGACGATGTAGCAAGTAATGTTAGCCAGTCTCTGCAGCCATCTCGGCCGGAATCTCCACAGCCCGCACAAGCGCAGATCGGATTGCTTCATATCCTGCAGACAACACAGAAACAATATACGGTAAGTTCCAAAATAGGAGGAAAGTAATCGAGGAGTGAATAGTACCACCAAAAATAACACAATATGTTTGTCTGAACATATTGTTACATGTCGATGGTCTTCACCGCTGAATTTGGCCCATCCCTTACAAGCAGGTGGAAGAGAAGGACAGAGTATTTATATGATAATGGGTGGCAATTCAATGGAATTATTTTAATGACAAGTGAGCTATAATCCTACCTGGGTTTTGAGTTATGAATGCATTCTTCCGCGATAATTAAAGGGCGGCACACCACTCCAGAAATTCGGTAGATACGATACTTGCATTTATCTAAAGAATGCTCTAGATTACTGCCATCATTCTCTCAACATGATTCGCGGTGTGTTGAGAAGGAATCGAAAGAATATCTTCAATAACTGAGTTTCAATATCTACACACCAGCAGCCAAGATCACAGCTATCACAGTTGAAATCAATACAGCTGCCACACAGTAGAGCAAGATCTGCGGCATAGGTGCAACACAGCCAGGGGTGGGGAAGGGGGTCTCAATTAAGCTCGTGCATTATGATGGCCAGATTTTTGGCGGGAGTATCAACATAAGTTTGAAAAAATCGCTACCCTGAATGGCTGGTCAGGCGAACAGCAGGCTTACTGCCTCACTACTTTACTGAGAGTCCTCATACTAAGAATACTACAATTTCTGCAAGAGCGACATCGACTGGAGTACCCCACACTGGGGTCGGCTTTGCTGCTATGTTTCGGCTACTGGTACTTCCAAAATGCCCACCAAGCCCATCTTTAGAACCTCACCCAGCGACCAGTGGAACCACTGCAAGAACTATGGCAAGACATTGAGTGGCTATCCCGCCTATCTCTAGATGGGTGCCCCAAAAAGGTACGCGACATCATCGCAGTTGGCTTCTTCGTCGATGCCATCTCCGACACAGAGGTACAGCAAGTACTACGTCTGGCTGCACCCCACAACATGCAGGATGCCCTGGCCCAAACACTGGAAGTGGAGTCAGCGAAACAGGGAGCCGCACCCTGGTATCATGTACGGGCAGTGATGCTGAAACAAGATGACGAAGACAGTATGTAGAAGACACTGAAGGAGTTGTATATGGTTGTGATGGTCATCGCTTCGAGGGTCTGAGCTACAGAGATTCACCACCACCCCTTCAATGGCCTGAGTGTTGGTCATGTGGACAGCTGGGTTACCTTAAAGCCTAGTGCCCACAACAGCCACAGCAGTGGCAACAGAAGCAGCAGTGGGAAAAGAGGCAGTGAGAGAGAGGTGAGAATAAACACATTCGGAAAACATATAAATACCGATCTAAAAAGGCGAAGGTCGGTGACTTCTGGAGGAAAGGCCCTAATGTTATTACATATTCTGTCGGTAAAACAGGGCTGTGATGCGATACTGGTCGAGGGGAGCCAGATTGATGTTCCTTGCTAGTTGGTCGTCGACAATGGGGCGACCATAACAATAGTAAGACCAGACACCCTAGGGCATTACAGCGATTGCCCAATGATAGTATAGAATACTGCTATTTGACTACAGTAACAGGTGAGACCACACCGGTTAGAGGTAAGAGGAAAGTGCTCTTAAAGCTTGATGATGTTAGCATAGATCACGTGGTTTACAAGGCAGAAATAGAGGATGAAGATGTTTTGGGGCTTGATGTACTATGTAGGCTAGGCTGTTGCATCGATACTCGATTTTTGTGCTATGGATAGGCAGCATAGAGTTGTTGGTGTCAACACAGCATGATTTGTCCTTTCCAATTAGCTGCCCAGTTGTATGTGCTCAAATTACTGTGCTGCCCGCTTATAGTGAAATTGTCATTACAGATAGATGATAATGAATGTTTGTCAGACTTTTGGGTCTAATTAAGCCAACAGAGAGGATAAAGATCTTGCCAAGTAAAGTTGTTGTAGCAAGGACTTTGGTTTTTTCTAATCTGACAGTTTTACATTTAGAATGATAACATTTTCAGATAGTGAAATTCGTCTTGAGGATGGGGCTGTGATAGGTGTTTGCAAGCATGTCACACAGATACTTCCAAATGTTCCAAAAGATTCTGGAGTTGAACAATCATAATGTGTTCTACCTGAAGTACTGGATTAACTACTAGTATGATAAAACTAAATTTTAACTGGTGCCAGGAGAAGGATGTCTCCGAATTACTGCAGAGAAATAGGGATGCTTTATCCTGTGGTCCAAACCAACTTGGAAGGACTAATATGACCTGACACCACATTGATACAGGAGATACCAGGCCCATAAAGCAGCCACCAAGACGACTATCATTTATTCGCATGAGGCAGTTGAAGTAATTCTGTAGAAAATGAATGCTCTGGTTGTGATAAAATCATCAGTTAGTCCATGGTCATCCCCTATTTCTTGTTAAAAAAGGACGATGGCTCACTAAAGCAAAATAATATGACAAAGAAGTCTTTATTCCACTTCCAAGAATAGATGACACATTGAACAGCTTAGCAGATTCACTTTGGTTTTCTACTTTGATCATTAAGAGTGGGTATTGACAGTGCGATGTGGCTCCAGATGACCAAGAGAAACTGCATTTTGTGTCCAAAGGAAATTAATCTGGCAGTTCAAAGTTATGTCGTTTGGGCTATATAATGCCCCTGCCACCTTCGAATGCCTGATGTAAAATGATCTGCCATTAGAAATTTTTCAGGTTTTCCTTAATGGCATTGTTGTGATAAGGACATTTCAAGAACACCTATCATGCCTCAAATCTGTATTCCAGAAATGACCACAGCCAACTTGAAACTGATTTCTTAGATTTGCCACCTGGTCTAAAATAAATTTTATTCCTTGGAACATATATTGCCAGTCCATGGACTCGAAACAGACCACGAGAAGAGCAAAGAAAAAAGAAATTGGCCGACACCAACTATCAAAACTGAAGTACCGAATTTTCTGGGATTATGTGTCTATTACCTCTACATAAACTGATTGAAGCAAAAAGGAAACTTCATTGGACCAATGAGTGTGAAGTTGATTTTAGTAATGTAAAAGCATTTCTGATATCACCCGATAAGTGAGTGCATTTTCATCTTGGATACTGATGCCAGTAATTTAGGCAATGCAGCTGTTATCAGGTTCAAGATGGGAAGGAAAGACTACTAGAATCCTTAAGTAAGTTATTGCATAAGCATGAGATAAATTTCTGTTTTACTTGTAGGGAGATTCTGGTCATGGTGAAGGAAATTTAACACTTCCAATCCTACCTTTACAGCAAACATTTTATTCTAAGAATTGACCATGCTACATTGCGTTGGCTACTAAATTTCAAGAACCCGGAAGTTGCAGAGAGTGTTACAAGTCGCTGGTCTGCGCCGCTGACCTTGGCCCGCCTTGTGTGAGCAACCGGAGGAGGGGGACATTGTTGTGGTATGATATTGGGGAGGCAATTAAAGGAATGTTTTGAATGAAGAGCGAACGATAATTCTACCAGCGCTTGGAGTTATGAATGCATTCTGCTGTAATAAACATTTTCCAGCTAGCTGCTCCTGACCTTAGGCGGATAGAATTTCTACCTTTATCTGAAGAATGCTATGGATTACTGATCTCATTCTCTCAGCTTGACTCGGGTGCCTAGAACATTCCAGATGACCAGGGCGACCGAATTAAGAGTGGGACAGACCTCCGAGCTGAAAGCTAATGATTGGAGTGTGTTGCGATTGCTGACGTGGCAGGTTTGGGCGTGCATTCAGGCACAAAGGCAGACATTTTGGGCCCTTCTTATAGCGTGAAGTATCACTGGTGGTACACAGACATGGCTACAACTACTCGAACAGGAATTGTTCTGGAAGACTATTACGAATACTTACCGTGCAACTTTGGAAGGTCTGTAACTTGGAAACTATCGGAATTAGAACATGTATTCACCGGAATATTTTGTGTTGCTTTAGGGTGTACTATCAACTCGACTATATTTAAAACATATCTGAGAACATCCTGTTTATATACTGCACCATGATATCTGAAAGCTTGAATAACGTCACTAGGCCACGAAAGGCGAGAGGCAGGAATCTATGGAGACTATAATTAGTACACACGAGTTTCAAGATACATAATTTCCAGTTCACCAGTTGTGGTTTGCCTATCATTGCAGTTGATGAAGGACAGTTCAAACAGTCGCCACGCTTTCAGCCATCACTTCTAGTCCTTTCATTACTATGTCCATCTATTCTGAAGTCTTACGAAAGTTATACTTCAAAGCTATCCCTCCACATCATGCAAACCAGGTTTAGTTAAGTATAGAAAATTTCATCAAAAGGGACAACGCAACGCATTCGTGGGAACTCGGTATAGCAACATTTTGTATGAGAACTATTTGTTACTAGTCACTACCGACTCATGTTTTCTCTCTGTTTTAGTTAATATTATATATAAATGAAATATTATGACTTAGATCTAAAATGTATGTAAAAGTTCAGTTTAACCAAAAATAAAACAGTTCAGAATTTTAATTATTTCCTTTAAACAAAATCAGGATATTAAACTCTCTTCGACGCACTTAATACGCCAGGTTGGCAGGTCCTGTTTTACCCTAATTTTTAGTCTACTTTCCGAAAGATAAAAAGACTTATTAGACCACTTTCCAGTCTGTGTGTCTGCGTGTGTGTGTCTGTTTGCGAGTGTGTCGCCACCTTAAATTTTTGAACGTGTCAACCTAATTTCACCAAACTCAGTATACATAATAAGTACTTAGTAGGTACACCTGACTTTTGTAGTCTTCGGCCTCAACAGACACTTCCTTTCAAAATTGCAGCATCTTAGCATTTAGGGTAAAGTTAAACCTCGGGATATATTCAACAGATTTGCACCAACTTTTGTATGCTTGCAGAACATCTTTTAAGTAATAATATTTGAGATTGGTATTGTTTTTATTCCGCAATTTTGGACGATAGCATTAAATGAAGAAATTAAGATTTTACGTTATATCTTGAAAAACATGAAACCAGTTTTCAACCAAATTGGCAAGTAAATAATACTATTGCTGGCCCGATAAACGTAAGTAATTGAATTTGAATAGGTTATAATGTTTAAAATGGCGGCCATACAAATATTTTATGTTTATTTGGTATATCTACCATAACATTTTACCAATTCTAAACACATTTTGTATGCTGAAAACATCTATTACAAGCGTCATATATGGCAACACCCAAGTCACTTTCGTCAGCCATTTTTTAGATAGCAGCAAATGAATCAATAATGTTTTCATGTTATATCTCAGTAAAAGATTAACCGATTACTAAGAAATTTGGCATTCGCGTAGTACCGCGGCAGATGCTGTTAAAGGATATGTTTTAGGTATGTCAGATATTCATTTTAACAGTATCCGCCATGTAATTATCTTAACCTAGAATGCCATATCGTCGAAGCCATGGAATCAATTTCAATTTAACATTGTATACTGGCAGTAGATATTACAAATATCAGCTGTGTGTACACGGAGCATAATTTGTCCGCCATATTGTAAGATAGCGCTAAATGAATAAATACATTTTTTTTCTTCAAATATCGGGAAACAATCGACCGATTGCTATCAAACTTGACAATCCAGTAATACTACGGCAAGTTATGTAAAAAGTTATATTTTAAGTATGTTAGACACTTACTTTTAAAACGGTGGAGATATAGTCACTTTAGCTTAGAATGCTATATCGTCGCGTAACCATTTAATCAAATCCAAATATCAAACAACAAATATAACCAATATAAAACGCGTCTACAAAGAGTATATTTTGTCCGCAATTTCGTAAAATAGGCCACATTAAAAAACAATTATTTTTTATATATTATTTTGGAAAACCATTGACTGGTTTTTACGAAATTTGGCAAACAAATTGTATTGTAGCAGGTTGTGTAAACTCGTATGTTCAAGTATGTCAGTCTCTATTTCAAAATGGTGGCTTATATATAAGCTCAGTATATTTACTTAAAACAAAATCAAACTGAATTTTTTATGCTTTCAGTATCAATTACAACCATCAAAGGTTTTTTATATAGAGCCCCATTTCTCTGTTACTTTTTAAGTTAGTCCCACAATAAAAATTAAGTTTCTTGTCATATCTCGGGATAAAATCAATCCATTCTTCCGAAATATGGCGAAGGAATTTTACTGTGGTAGGCTATACTAATATATGTATTTAAGAGTAACACACGCTTATTTCCAGAATTGCAGTTATAAAATAAAAATATCTTGTGTAGTATATCTGCGAAACTATGAAATATATTTTGACTTATCTTCATATACTGGCAGTATACACTCATCGAATGTGGTAATACATTACTTTTTTGTCTTTCATTTATGAAGATCATAAATTGAAAAAAAAAATGTTTATTTTTATGCAATATCTCAGGGTCCAATAAACCGAGTCGCATCAAATTCTTCACAGAAGTAGCCATACAGTATACCACGGAAGCTTACGTGTTTTAAGTGGCTCGGTCACTTATTTTCAAAATGACGGCCTTGTAAATAGTTTAATTTAGTAAACCATGCCATTCGAAATATAACACTGATTAAATCCGAAGTTGATTCTCGGAACCCGATCTACGTAGTACAGTTGATTGCACACTAACTTATGGTACTAGGTTTTCTGTGTTCGAGTCTAGGGTAAGGCACCTGAGTATTTGTAATTGTCTTACTTATGGTACTAGGTTTTCTGTGTTCGAGTCTCGGGTAAGGCACCTGAGTATTTGTAATTGTCTTACTACTGAGGTGAGTAGGGTTTCCAGTTATATCAGTATCTTCTGGTATTATTATATTTATTCTTACTTCCATATGATTCTAGAAGCTTTTGTTTATACGGAAAGTTCGTAAGCACAGTTATTGTAGTACCCAACATTTCACATGTGGCAGGTTGTCGTGGAATGTAATGATTGTCTGATGTCGTTTGGAAAAACTGAATATGTATTTGGACTATTCAGTACATTCGTAGTCTCTTCTCCTTCGGCTTCCTTACAGTGCTTCAAGATGGAACTCTTTCTCAGCAAAGTTATCGTTGTGAGGGTAGATTCTCGTTGCCTTGGACTCACTCAAAGATACAGACATAGTAGTCGCTCTCACGTAGGCGTTTCGCAACAATTCAGTTAATTGGCAATATTTGTTCAATGTAAATTAATTACTATTTTAATACAAAAACGAATTTATAAATATTTTCTGTAAACCGGCAGTTACTATAACAGTTTGAACTATCTGTAGGTTAAATAATTGTTGGGAAAATAAAATACACGTTCTGACAGCAGTTATGTAATCCACATCAGTTATAAAAAGTATTTGTAAATATATACTTAAAATCGCAGTAAGCCCTCAATTTTAGGCACATGATGAGGTTATCCCAGATGTTCGAAAATTATACTTACATTAACACGTGATGTTATCAATACTGTGTTAACTGAAAATTGCTGCCATCTTACTTGCTGACAAAACATATACTGTTATTTCTAGTTGTAATGGAAATTATATTTAAGATATTAAAATTTGTATTTTAAGTAATAAATTAATAATCGTGTCTTAATATAATTTTATAGCTATTCCCAACCAATTTTGTGTGATATTTTCAGCAAGCGATCTTTATGGTTGTAATATAAACAATTTCTAAACACATATAATGTTCTAGTTAAATAAAATTCTTTACCCAGTTGTAAAACGAAAGGGGAGCCTCTGGCGCAATCAAAAAAGGTTTTACAAACTTTATCTATATTTTACGAAATTTTTATCTCGGCGTGTTTTTTTTTTAACCGGTAGCAACGTTTATTTTCTTTTAAATGAAAGGATTCTCGTAAACACTGAAGACTATTTCTTATAATAATCGTAAATGGGAAGAATTATGTGATCTCTGTACAGAATTGCCCAGCTCTCATTCATAAACCACAAACGTTATATATGTTGTCACGTGAAAAAATACAGCGTTCTCTCCTTTTTTTCTAATTTACCCGTTTGTTGATATCTCTGACCATTTTAAAGGTTTAGTACATTCAGCCTTAATCTGTACTTCCACAAAAAGAAAATCTTTGCTCTCTAAAAAGCATTGTTTTGAAACCGGTAGCGTGTGTTGATATGCAGACAGAAGAGTTGTAGAGCACATGCCTAGATTTTATCACAATTAGAAATGGGAGTTGTGAAATATCGCCGTAAATTAATTAAAAATAAAAACTGAGGTCAGCGCGCCTAGCTCCTATGGAGGAAAGAAATTGTTGTATGTCATAGTAATTGTTGTATGTCATAGTAATTGTTGTATGTCATAGTAATTGTTGTATGTCATAGTAATGTCATTTTTAGCAAGAAGAAAATTTGTATTGGCTTTAGATTCACTGAAGAAGTAGGAAGAGAAGGAAATGAAGAACATCCCCCACCCAAATGTATACATTGTTACTCGGACGGTGTATTATTTAAGAGAGTGAATAAGTAAACAAGTATTTCATAGTTAAAAGTCCAGGTCACAATAAAGTTAACATGGAGCTCGTTGTGTCAAACTTGCGTTAGTTATGTGTTAATATTTTTGGTTGAAGCTGTGTTCAGGTTGGAGTTATATAAAGTTAATCTTTACTAAGTTGTAATTCAGTGCTATCAAATATGTGTGTCTAGATTAGGAATTAAAACTAGTGCTTACGTGTTTATATTGGCAATTAAACATACATATCAGCAATTGTTACAATACTGAAAACATTGGCCTCTTATATGTAACATAAATTGTGGCCAATCTTCACCTACATATTTTATGTAATTACAGAGATTTTGAAAGCGTTAATTTATTTACCAACAAAATACACAATACCGAAATTGTAACTTCAATGTCTGTTGCAATAGTGGCATAATACTCAATATAGTATCAAGAAGTTAATTGGTAGACATAAAAATGAATACGGTAAGCAGAAGAAACGAATCGTCCTTTGAATCCGATTGGCTAATACTATGTTACTGCCATGTTATGTTGAAGTCGGTTCGAGTCAACTTCTAGGCGTGGAAAATCTAGGTCTGTATCGCTCTTAATTCAGTGTAAATACAGGACTACGCGATCTATACGTGAACATAACGGCAACATTAAGTTAAAGCAAGGAACTCCATGCCAATTTGAAAAGCGACGTTAAGACTCTAGTAGTAAAGTGAGAAGATACGAACCGTCAGTCAGCAGGTTTGGAAGCAGCTGATAGATCAAGAAGTCACGTTGTGCAATGAACAATCTGAGGTGTCGGGGTGTATGCAGTCTGTCACACCTGCTGTATCTTATCCACATTCTTAGCGAGGCGCTTACACGACACCAGCGCCTCCTATCGTGTGTCCTTGGAACTGCGCAGTATCTGGCATCCTGTGGTCTCTGCAAACCACCTTATAAAAATACTTGTGAAAAAGTGTTCATGCGTCCTTATGTAAAGGTTACCATATCGTATGATTTCCAGATTGAAGACAGGCGCAGCTGAGCAGAAGCAACTTCACATAGAAAGTCGCAAATTATCTTACAATACAAAATAAATACAAAAAATGTTATTTAAATTTTAACCCTATAGAATATTTTCAATCTACATTAACGCAACAATGCCGTATAATTTGCATACATTTTAAATGTTTATATATTGTTAAAGTCAACAACGCATTTCAACTAAAATAAAGTAACCTTAAAGAAAAATCAGAGCTAAAGGCAAAGAAAAAGTATTTAGTCATTAGTGCCTTTTGCCAGACATGTATGGCCTCGCAAACTCTTCGTTAAGCACTGAGATGGGGACAGGTTTAAGTAAAGTGAATGGTGGAATCTCATAAAACGATAAGGATTAGAGGCTAGAGTTAAGGGGCCCCGCCTACCTGAACTTCATTGCAGAGTGTGTGACATACACGTTTTACAAAGGAACTATTAGATGTGCGTCCAATATGCTGGTGTACGAAAACCACTCTCATTTCAGACGAGGGCTGCTGTATGCTTTTAAAACATAGGAAGAAAATTTCTGAGAACCTTAAAAATGACTAAAAATGGCTTTGTCAGAGCTCTGTATCACATAACATACGGACCAAATACATACAAAATAAATCATTGGCCCTGTATAAGACTTTGCCACAGATTTTGCACCAATAAAATTGCAGTTCTGCAGCTTAAAGTCCAATAGGTTCACGCAGGAAGACGAGATAACTGTACATGAGATCAGAGCCTTGCGCATAGAGGTGGTGACGCAGTTGTTGCGCGTGGCAGTGTAGCCCTTATCTCTCCCGCGCTTCTCGACCTCAGACGCGACAAATAGTTCAAGTAGACGAACCCTTTAAGTTAGTTGACTCGTCGCAAGATGGCACCGCGGGAAAATCGATCATAGAGCTATTTTGTATCGGCAGAGAGAGAGAGAGAGAGAGAGAGAGAGAGAGAGAGAGAGAGAGAGAGAGAGAAAACGGATAAAATCTCTTGAGGTTTTATTCTTGATATAATATTTGGTGTTCAGGCACGAATTTTAAAATAGGAGTGTATGTGTTGGTTTGGTTGTGATGGGGGGGGGGGGGGGGGGGTGTACAGGAGAGAGATACTTTTCTCTTAAAAATATTCATATACATATTTTAAAACTGGATGATGAGGAGTTCGTGATTAGAGAACAAACCGAAATATAATCAATTTATTTTCTTCAGTGAATGTTACTCTAAATTACCTTGTCATGCTTAACACGAAATACTGTTTTTATCTTATCTGTCTATATTTTAATAAGACAATATGTACAAAAAGTATACAGTTAATTTGTTTTGCTTAATATCGTAAGATATTGTGTTGTGGAGAATAAGTGAAGAAGACTGCCAAGAAAAAAATTAATGCTTTACGCCACACACAAACAAGTTTCTTTGTCGTTCAGCACGTGTATGCCCCCTCCTGTTACAATTAACACCGGGATTGCCTTGTATAGTCACTAAATATTGTTCTCAGTGTATAGGTTCTAACCCAATACAACTCGCAAAAAAATAATTTATATTATGAAAATTTATAATACATAACGGGAAAATCCGGTAGACATGCAATGCCAGTGATGCATAGTAATAGATGTAAAAGGCCGATCTTGGCTCACCTCACTTTTTGGGGTTATTTCTTCTAAAATACAACAAAAATTACAGTACACTATATAGGGTTATTTCGCCAGAAAGTACACGAAAAAGTTAAAAATTCAGAATCTGTAATTAGATTTTAAAAAACCGTGAAAATCATGCAAAAAGGCCAAAATCAAGGCATTTTGAGGGTAAAAAAAATGACACAGGTAAAGCAAGTAAAATTATGCAAAAATCAAGCAAATTTAAGACAAGCAAATCAAATCAGTTGAAAAGATAATTCATAGAATTTAAATATTAAACTCGATATCATGTACAGATTTTCCATCTGTAAAAAATGTTATAGTGAATATGTTAGTAGTCGTTATGAATGTTAAAAGAGAGAGAGAGCAATGTGCGAGTGTGGAAAATATGTTTATAATACATCTCTCAAAAAGCATAGAAATAGTATATTACACAATATAGCATTAGATAATTTAAACGAAAATCATGATAATTATCCAAAAAAAACATGTAAAGCGTGTAATGAGATCAAATCTATACAATTATTTTCTCTTAATAAAAATAGTAGGGACAAATATTCAGTCACATCAAAAAAATATTTTAGTGATTACTTGTATAACAACTGTGTTGAACGGTGAAGGAGTGAGGATGTTGAGACGTATTGCTGAAGATTTTAAAATAGAATATATAACTAGAGCAAGGAAAAAAGATCTAATAAGAACTCTTATAACAATTTTTATGCCGATGGTTTTAGACGGCGGAGAAAAATAAAGCAGATAAAAAGAACAAGGAATAATTTTACGAATTCACCTTTGGCTTATGCAAATATCAATGAATTCACAAAATATTTCCATTCTATAACAATTTTGTTAACAAAAAATAGAAGAAAAACAAAAATTACTTAGTTAATCAAGCTTTTAAAACTAGAGTACCAACATATAACACTGAAAATACTTTTAATTCAGTATAATCCATTCATTTTTTGACTTCAGCAAAAAATAAGATATTTGAGATAATACACAATAATGTTAAAATATTTAGAGGTGTGAAAACCAGTATTAAATTATATGCTACTTTTCATAAACAAAAAAAAAAAAAAATCAAATACGATTGTTCACTTTTCAATCACCCAATTATACAGCATTGAATGCTGGGAATATTAAAAAAAAATTACAAATTCTTAATAGAAGAAATACTTACACAATTAACTGAATTTCAAAAACGAGATTCTGGATGGGCTTTAGATAAAATAATTTGAATACAATTAGCAATAAATAAGTATAATCTATTAAGGGGCTCATCATATATTTATCTATCAGAAGTGATTAAAAATAAAAAAGCGTGCATAAATGTAAAGAATAATAATCAAAAATGATTTCTTTGGGCGATTAAATATGCACTAATTCCTGTAAAAAAAATTCATTCAGAGTATCTAAATATAAAAACCTGGGGCTTAATATTAATGAAGCAATAGATAAATATGAATAACCTATTAAAATTGATGATATACCAAATATAGAAAATCAAATTGATACATCTATAAATGTATACTCTATTGATGATAAATCTATGGTATATTCACTAAAACTCACAAAAAATAAAAAATAAAAAACATAAATTTACTTTATTTCAAAAGCAATACAAAATCGCATTATTGTTGGATAAAAGATTTATCTAAACCGCTTTCTGCACAAAAAAAAAAGAACAAAACTTTTATATGTGATACGTGTCTTCAATTATTTTATTCTCAAGAAAAATGAAACAAACATACTGCAGATCGTTCTAAAAAAAGAAGCTGTAAAATTCACTTTACCCCTAAAAGGAGAGCAAATCAAATGTAAAAATTATAAACATACAACGAAGGTTCCATTAACTATCTATGCAGATTTTGAATCAATATTAAAGATAATACCAACAACTAAACCAAACCCAAGAGGAACAAAAAAAATTTCAATTAATTAAAAAATATCCAATTTGAACAGAGGATGATATTGATAATGGTTTTTATATAGAAACACTTAAAGGACGATTTAATCTTACTAATGAACAAATAAATAACATTGATTTAGAATTAAATGATGAATCATACACAGTGAAATATCAATTACACGAAGTATGTGGTATCTAAGTATGGTGATTATAAGCCCCCAGTAGTATACCGAGGACCAAATGCTCATGAAATATTTATACATTCAACAAAAATAGATGTAGAATAAATTTGGGAAATATATTCACAAATTGAAACAATGCATCTACTAACAAAAGAAGAAAAAATATTATATAGGAACTCTGATAAATGTGGATATGAATATACAGAGAACGATAAAAAAAAGTACACCATCATGATCATATAAGTGAAGAATTCATTAATCCTGTATGTCATCATTGTAATCTACAATTAAAATTACCCAGTTATGTTCCAATTAATTTTCATAATTTAGCAGGCTATGATGATGAAAAATGTGAAAAATTAGTAGCAAAACTAAATTTCAAAAGAAGTACTATATTTAATGAAAATCTTGCAGCTATACATATGAATAAAACAAATGCAAAATGAGAATAAACCAATTTATGTGGGTATGTCAATTTTAGATATTTCAAAATGATTAATGTATGATTTTAGTTATAACATAATAAAACCAAAAATGGCTATAAAATTGAATTAGGTTATCAATATATCGATAGGCAATATCATTATATTTGTATGCTTAATATAATTTATTTACTTCTTTATCACCTCTTTCAAGTCTTTCATTTAATATTGTAAATGGACCACAATAATTATAACCTGGCAAATGCATTTCGGGTAAATTTAAATTGTTTAATACCCAATTTATTACACCATTTCCATAGTGTTCTGAATTCCAAAATGAATGCGAAATAACATTTAAAACTCTTATAAGATATATTGTACCTTTTGGATTATTTTTAACAAATTCTGAAAATTTATTGTATAACATATTCATTATGTTCACTTTTTCATTGTAAACACTATTATTTCCAGCATTTTCTTCGCACTGAACAACTAATTATTTATCAATTAATTTTCTAAAATCAACCATCCAAACGTACTATTTGGGCAAAATATTATATATTTTTATACCTTCTCCAGATTTAGGAGTTGTTGTAGAAGCAATCTTTCTGGTGCATCTGGTAATGACTTTGACTGTGAATTTTTTATATATTCATCATAAATTGGACTAATTATCTTAATATACTTAGTATTGTTACTTGCGGTTGGATTTTCCTTTTTTTTTATTAGGAATATATTTTTGTTATATAGCATTGGTTGCTAAAATAATATCTTTGTAATTTTTAATGTCAACATTATTGAAATTATCTTCGAGTTCTTCATACGTACTTTTTGTTAACAAATGAATAAAACCATCTGTAAATTCACATTTTTTATCTTTGACAAATAAAAAATCAACATCTATTTTTACTTTTGTATCACCAATTTCAAAATCTTGACCAACTCCTCGTTAACCAAATTTTTCATTAAAATTAATATTTTCAGAAATAAATTTTCTGAGATTTATAGTAGAAACACCTGATATAGGCGGTAAATTTTTTTATGATACAATTCCCATTTGCTCTTCCAATTAGGAGATTCTTGTTCTGTAAATAATTATTTTTCAAAGGATGTTTCATCTGGTGATGGTGGATGATCTAAATTTTTTGCAGCAACAGGTAATAGTGCTGTTATTAAATTTTTATTTTCTTCACACTTATTTGTTCTATGTTTTTGTTAATATTTTGTAATGCACGAATTAATGGTAGATCTTTCTTCTGTTTTTTTTTTTCCATATTCTACCTCATGGTTCTTTTTATAATTTCTGTACTTCTCGAGTAGCAATTTCACTCAATGAAATCTATTTTATTCTCCCATTTATATATAATTTTTTTACTTATAAATGAGTTATAAAAGCACTGAGAGTTTTGAGAGACAAACTTTTCCCCCAACTGATCAAACTAGTAAAAATTAAAATGTTTACAATAACAGATTAGAGTTTCATATTCCTATAGGAGATGGCTTTTAGAAGAATATCGCTTACTAAAAGAGACAAATTTGGAGATGAGACAAAATACGAAAAATTAGATAATATTGATATTTGTTCTATTTCAGTTTTCTAGAGTAGATATTAAAAAAATTTGGGCAGATTATTGAGGTTGATGATAATCCAGGAATAACGACGACAATGATGGATATTTTCCTAAGATCACTAGGTGACCAAAGTTATTTGGAGTCTACTGGTGTTGATAAGAAATATCGAGTAAAATCGGTTAGTAGTGATAAAATAAATGAAATAATGTATCCATTAAGTTATTTGTTTGGTTTTATTCGCGATAATAATGAAGTTTACTGGAAGGGTGGTAATGAAATAATTTTTTTTTCGAAATTCGTCTGATAAATGTTTATTTGTTTATGAAGAAAAATGCAGATGGGGCGGTTGATAAAACTTATGCTGATCCATGTAAAATTGTTATTGAAAAATTAAAAAAATAATGTGGCTCATTGTTGAATACGAAGCTAACACATCAGTTACAATTAAAGAAAATGTATATGTAAATCCTAAAATTCATATTGGTTTTAATTATTGGCTATTTTTAGAAAAAGAAGTTCATGCTGGGACGACTGTTTTTAACTTCGATTTAACATGTCTGATTTTGTAATTGTTTGATCACTGTAATGCGAGAAATATTTTTGTTAAAAATGGTAGAAATGAAATTTTTCCAAAAGAAAATTGGAATCTAGATATTGAAAATGATCTTTGTCTTAAAATGTCTCTTGCTTTTAATGATTTTAGAAATTCAGGAACAAAATTAGATACAATGTATGAAAATAATGATCTTTATTATAAGCCAACTATAAACTATGAGGGCGATATCAATTATTATTCATTTTGGGGACGAAGACCTTTATATGTTATTGACTGCCTATTAGAAAACAGCAGTAGTTAAAGATAAAACAAATATAAAAATTGGTGTTAATTTTAAAAAGCTCTCGATGCTGGTACAATTTGGAATGTTGTTTTAATTAGTCAACGAAATTTTACTTATGATTATTTGAAAGAAAATATCACTGAAGATGTATAAATTTCTAATTTTATTAAATGGGCAATGTGAACGGTTTTACAGAAACAAGAAATTGTTTCGATATTTTAATACAATTTTGTAGACTCATAGTTGAGTGGTCGCATTAATTTTTTTTTTTTTTTTTTTTTACGAATTCTTAGAAGTATAGATGAATTATTCTATTGAATAAAAACAATAATTATATTTTAAAATGTTTTATCTAATAAAGGACCTTATATTTTTGTCATATATTCAGTATCCGGCATGCCGGATACTAAAATTCCATAATGAATAAAGCATAACATATCGTTAGTAGTCAACACATTATTTCTACAAATAAGGGAACCCAAACATTTTTGAACCAACTTCCTAAATTAATATTATAATCATTGTATTTTATACATTCGAAAATATTTAAATAACAGTATCACTTTTATATATATACAGATTTTTAATATTATAAATTGATCAAATTACAGAACTTTTAGAAGTTTGGGATATTGGGAATGAAATGATAAAAACACAAACATTTATTGATAAAGAATTGGTCCTTGTTCATTTCAAAATTGTTTTAAAAATCGAAAAGAATGATTTAAGATCAAATAAATGTTCTGATTTTAAAGATTATGTTAATGGTTTGGAATGTTGTGATGGTTGGTATTATGGGTTTTTGACAACTTAAAAAAATCTTATTGGAGTTTTACTTTTGTTGAATAATATTGATAAATTCTATCAATAATCTTTTTTAATATTTCGTCTGGTTTGCCAATTTTAGCCTTAAATCTGCTGTATTTTGCATAATTTTACTTGTTTTACCAGATCAAATCGTGTGTGCACATTTTTGAACTGCTAAATTTTTTTTTGCTTAAAACTGCCCGTTTTCGACAGCTCCTTTCAAAAATGCTTTTAGAGCATATATTTAACACTCAAAATATTTTGATTTTGGCTTTATTTTACATAATTTTCACGGTTTTTTTCATCTAATTTCGGATTTTTATTTTTTAACTTCTTCATGTACTTTTTAGTGAAATAATACTATTAAGTGTACTGCATTTTGTTGTAATTTTAGAAGAAATAACCCCAAAGAAGTAAGGTGAGCTAGGATCGGCCTTTTACATCTACTCATAGTGACAAAAAATGTTATGTGCAGATCAATTAGCATCGAGCTTGCCAACATGAGCAAAATAAACCTTAGTTTTTAAGTCAATTCCGCCTCGTGTGAAAAGCGACGTAACCAAAAACCTGATATGTTGTGACCATATGTCAATTACTGATGCTGTGAAACTGTTGATTTAGGCTGTCCACTGTAAACTAAGCACTTCTGTAATTAACCTTTGAACAAATACAGGCCTATAGGCTGTTCACTGACACAACACTACGAGGATAATTTGCAAGCAGGCTCTTAGTTAATACGAATTAAGAACAGAAGTTCCAAATCTCGACACTGTATTCCGAGAGTAATTTTTGAATTCATTGGAAATCAAGTTGGGGTGTTTATACTCTATACATAGTATAGTACGATATGGTATGTTACTAACACATTTAGGTAACTAACAATTTTCAAGTTTCAAAGTTACTGACTCAAGAATAAAGTCGTCAGGCTCATTAACAACGTAAATTTAATATCAGGTGGAAGGATACATGACAAGGAGGAAAGTAGACCTCCAGCAAGGCTTTCAGAAGTTCTAAGTTTACCGTGAACTACGTATAAAATAAATGTTTTCACTGCATAAAAAATAAATATAATGCATTCACGGTACCATTTCAAATGAAACCTTTAAAAATAACGCTAAATAAAAATAATCATTTTTTCTACAATGTGTCATACTCCCAAGCGATTTATGTTTATGTTAAAATTTAGTACCTTATTTTTTTTTGTTAAATAAAACTTTCTCTTTCAATTTATGTATACAGTGTAATATGTATTTTGTAGTCAATATGCTATGAAACTGAGAGAAATGCAGTATTTTTCATGGCAACTATTGTTAATCTCCCGAAAATGACCCAACACAGGAAATGTACTATTTAAAGTGGAAAATGTACCACAAGTACGTTTTAAATGTGACACACCCCATTGAGTATGCATGCAGGAATGCAAGGCAAGGGAAAAAGACAAACACGGCCGCTTTACATTAATATTTAATTGATACTCTCTCGTATCAATTCTATACAGTCATTTACACTGGTACAAGTTATTTAACATACTGCAAAGTGGTTTCCGTGTTTGTTTATGGTTCGCTGACAGTGATGAGGCAGACGGGAAATACCATCGGCTGCATGAGATCCATCAAGGTGTTTCACCCCTTTGGGACGTGTCAACGATTGCAAAAAGGTAGAAGAAGGTGCACAAACCTATGGTAGAGTTTGTCAGTACAAGACACATATATATATCGATATATTTAGCATGAATACATTAATTGCAAAATGCTTGATGCTGGCAGATGAACCTGTGTGCGTGTTGGAAATTTTGTTAAAAAGGGGGGGGGGGGAGATATTTTGCAACACACAACAAAATAACACTGTGTAAATTTGTGCCAACAACATCACACCAAAAGATTATCCAGCTCTAAAATACCCTTTAAATGATCAAAGATCTCCTTTGGATACCAGTAGATAACTCAACCATAATGGACAAAGGTGCAAAAAGTAGAAAGCAGAGCCTATCTTATACGATCTGAGAAAAACATCTGATAAAATAGTACAGAATTCATAAAAAAAAAAAAAAAAAAAAAAACACAAATATTTCCTCTATAATAGGCAATAAATACTATATTGAGGTAGCTATCAACACCCTTTTAAAAGTTTTTACTATTAAGAATTCCTATAGGAAATACATTCAACCGACCCCGAAAACCATATCAGACGCCTTATATTAAAATCTAACCACAGAAAGACTACACTCGAAACGCAAGGCAGATATAAATATTACCAAAATACAAGATCCTAACTACATGACTCTAATCTACTACAGAGCAACGTACGAACTACATTCTTGGAACATTACTTACATTTCTGGACAACTACAAAATTGTCGCGCCTAACGCCATGAAGCCATACTGCATATTCCATTGTCGACGTCATCTCCCGCCAGCCAGTCCGTAACATTCGTAGATAAAGGGGAGTACAGTGGCTGAGCGATTAGCACGCTCGCCTCCCACAAAGGCGAACCGGGTTCAATCCCCGGCCGGGTCACCGGATTCTCGCAAGTGGGAATCGTGGTCGGCGGGTTTTCTCGGGGATCTCCCGTTGCCCCCGCCCCCTCATTCCAGCACCGCTCCATACTCACATCAATTACCCTCATCGGCTCTCAATACCTCGTTAAAAGACCCCTAAATCTCTTCACTCACTCGTAGAGGAAGACTGCACTATGACTCAGGCTGGCAAGCGGTTATTTATACAGCCCCAAAAAGTGAGGCTCAAATATAATGTAGGGAGCAGGAACGGGAAAGGAATTGATGGCAAATGCCACGCGTTTTCGCTCCTGTCGCCAGAGGGCGCCTGAAGGCCTCGCGGGCGCTTGGCGGCGCCTGGCAGTAGACGCGTGCTTTGTAGAGGCAAGACGTATGCGTGTCGGCTGGACGACTATGGGTCCACTTGTTAACTTGAACAATATGTCTTAGGTATTTTACGCACCACTGTAGTATTAAATGTTCTCTAACGTGAGGCCACGTTCTTATACTAAAAGTTTTTAATAACCTGAAAGCAGTGTTTATTATATGCAGGCTACTATTTTCAAATTACTTCGCTATAAATTTTACGTAAACGACACATATTTTGAAGTTAATACGTCTTTAAATTCGCAATCAGAGTGGGAGGCAATCCAAAAAATCCGATGATAAAATCGGGAGATACTGTTTGGCATTGCAGTTCCGTATCTATCGTATGCATTCAATATTCATTTACATCAGTCGATTGCCAAATGACCAAAGAATATGTTACGTTGAAAGAGGACTGTGAAGCATCACATAAAATAATCGTAGTTGAAAATTTTGCGCCGGGGGGGGGGGGGGACGCAGCAATTAAGATCGTTTCACCACGTCTCATAATTTCCGTGTAGTATAACTTTGGACTACGAGAAGCTACGACGCTCTTTTAAGTTCCAATCGACAGATTTCGTCAAGATCAATCGATAGCGTGTATAAAAAAAGCATTTGTGTGTCGTGGCTATGGTGAAATTGTATGAGTTTAATGTAAACAATTAAGAAAACTTAAATAAATGTGGTCCTATACCCGTCAAAAAGCCAAGCCGAAGTACAGAAGTGGTATACGGTTGGAAATAGCATCTCAAGAGAAATCCAGTAATACCCACAAAAGCCCATATAATCGAGTGAAGCGGTGCCAGGGACGTAAAATAAACATCAAGGTGTCCGAGCGAGTCAACGTAGACGTGTTCAAGCAAAACAAAAGGCCGTGTCCACAACACAGCCAAACCCACTTTTTTTAACATACGTAGTTTCGTCGATACGTGACTGGAAGCAGGTAGCAATCAAATTGGAGATGGCAAATTTGCCTATTTTGCTGTGACAATTTCAGCAGAAGTAGTAAAAGCGTTTATTTACAACAACGGAGTTCCCTGCTCGCTAGACCCAATTCACCTGACGTACTATACATCGTTCATATCAGGTCACTCTGCAAGTGTTCTATATGAGCTTCAAAACAGCTCATTGCTAATTCGCGTGTATTTTCAGATTTCGTAGCAGCTATTACGGGGACGGGAATTAAACACTTCACTCGGGGATGAACATTTTCGTAGCAGATATTACGAGGACGGGAATTAAACTCTTCACTCGGGGATGAACATTTTTGTAGGAAACCGGAGCACACACATAATTGTTTTAAAGTAGAGATGAGTTCACACGCGTGTCAAATTTGAAACAAAAACGCTTCGAACCATGGACAACCTCGGAGACTACTGTGAAAGATTTTAAAACAGCTCGAACACATACGATACCTACCCTTTCAAATGGATGTATACAGTTTGTACGAGAATGTATTAATTAAACAGTGATTTCAAACATCCATGTCTTCTTTGTTCCTTGCCGGACATTCCTGCATCCATACCCAATGTGGTGTCACCTTTAAAACGTACTTGTATGTACACTTTCAACTGTACGTAGTACACTTCCTGTGTTGGGTCATTTTCGGGAGATAAACAGTAGTTGCCATGACTCCTGAATCAGCCGTCGTGTATATATATACAGTTTTGTATATCTTCTTTCATTTGAGGTAATATCGTCGAGGTTGTTTATAATAACGCTACAATGCACCAGCCACACTGAACAGCACTAATGCTGCCCTAATTGCCACATAAACTCTAACCGAATATTCGAACTGTATTATCGAACTGAGACTCCTACACAACTGAACCAAATGAAAGACGCAATGTAACCATTTGAATCTTGTTACAACATACTGGGGTATTAATAACGTCAAATTGTTCCCGCCAACAAAATGTTTGGTTAACACTTTTTTAAATCTTTTTAATTTAATTCACTATAATATATATTAAATTTAAGACAACGCTTTTAGTAGTATATCACGCACCCGTGAAATAGTTTTGCGTAATAAATATATGATAATGATGTCAAAACAAAGAAATATGTGCTTAGCACAAAACAGATTTTTAATATATTATTTGGTTCAATGGAACAAATGCGGTTGTTTGAAACAAGAGCAGTTCGGTTGTGTGAACAAAACATTGTTCAACGTAAACAATTCTTTCCAAGTAGCCTAAACTGCGAAAATTGTCTCTTTGCCAAACTCACCCATAAGGGATCTCGTTTTCTTTCCAACCCAAGAAGAAGAAACGTTAAAGAAACTATGTAGAACTTAGAAAACAGTTAACAAATGTCAGCAACCGGCTTACCCATATTTTTCCCAACAATCGCTTTCTCCACAAGACGATTTAAAAACAGTTAAATAAAAATGTTAGTAATTTCGTCACGCTTTTTGAATAACTAGCAAATATTCGATACTAATTCCCAAAATATTGTTATTCGGCATTACAAGAAAAATTCTCAAACTCAATTTTTTTTTCGTACTATATAAATGGCGATGTATGTGAAATTTATTTTATTAACTACATGTTGTAAAAGTCAAAGCACTTTGCCTCGGTGTGATTAGTGTCTACTCCACATGCGCGAGTGAAAACGAGACGTTTATTCACCAACTATCCTAAATATGATTCAACTGCAAAAACACTCATTGTGGTAGAAAAATTGAAAAAAAAAGAACTATCTGGTTATTAATTAATAAACCTCCTTTAAAGCGCTGTATAAAACTTTTAAAAGTAATAAATATTCTCCCTGTTGCATTTAGTTATTTTTATACAGAGCTGTTGTATATGTTTGGAGCAGCATTCGTAAATTCAGCTCTAAATGGGAATTTCATAAATACTCTATTAGAGCCCATCACAAAATTCATATTAATTGAACAAACAAAACTGCTGCCAGAGCAAATAACTTCTCTAGTAGTGTAAAACTTTACAACAGCATCCCTAACGACATAAGATATGCTGATGATGTTATTAGATTTAAAAACCTTGAAACAATTGTTACTAAATGTGTGCTTTTATACTTTTGATGAATTTATATACTGTTACAAGTATTATTGTATGTGTTATCTAACTGAGTGTATGTAAATTTATTATGAAATGTAACTTGTGTGTTATGTTCCATTTTATGTATCCAGTTATGAGCATATAAAATAATTGTGTTATTTCTGTCTTAGATGTAAATTTTGGCAATGTCTTTAACATATTTGTATGTTCGGATAGCTGATGATAAATATATAAGTAAACTAGTTTCATGGGTTATTTTAAAGTATATAAAAACGTATTTACCCCCGTCCTAAGTTACTTTATATGACTTGGTAGATAAGGAGACTATGCTGGATAACTGTCGACGATAAAGAGTATTTGTAGTAATGATGGACGTTCACAGTAATCACAGCCTCAATAGTATACAGACTCTCGTCAATAAAACCTTTAGCGCCCATTATGACTAGTTGAATTTCACGAAATGAGCGTTTACATTATATCGTCAGCTGTTAAGTTAACTGCCGTAACTACACAAGTGACTATCATTGCCGTTACAAGCGATAATATTGTAAGTGAACAAATATTCCAGAATCACCAGAAGCAAGCTTGTCATCATACGAATTGCCACAAAATACGCTAATGAGCAGTTGATTGAGAGACACCTGCCGTGTTGGCGAAAAGGCGTCGTGGTCGTCCCATTCAATGGAATAGTACCCAGCCACGCATAATGAGATGTCAGACCTTAAACTGACCGTATGAGTAACATACGAGCACGGATTGAGGAAGAAACTAGATATCGACTAATTTGATCCTGGCCGGGTCATTGCAACCAGACGTGTGGGGGCTCCATCTTCTAAATCGCGCAGGCAATGGCCGCCGTGTCAAGAGTGTACTATAGCTAGGGGACGTCCTGGAATATCTGGTTGCGGTAGAATCGTGGTAGGCCAAAACCAGGGGGGACGACATGCGCGCGCAGATCTGGCCGTGCTATCGGCTGTTCCACAAACATCAGTTACTGCGGGCTCAGTTGTATGTAAGGCGATGGAGGACGCAGGACGTCTGCAGAAGCCCTGAAAAGTTATCCCCTGTTCTACAAAAGTGCACTTGCCCACAATTACAATATACATGAACGACCACATATCATAAAAATGACACAACTGTGTAACACTCGGTGCAATGTCCCGTAAATTCATTTATGTGTGCATTTTAACAAAGTATTACTAAACAGTAACTTCAGGCCAATGCATTTCATTTAAAACTATAGAAACATCGTATAGCTTTGGGTGCTCAAAGTCGTGATAATGGGTGTTTTTATTTATAGTGGACTGTTCCGAGGTATAAAGAAAGCCTACACACCGATGTTATAAAATAAGAAATAAAATAATTAATATTAAACATTGCCGTTGCTAAGACACATTACACTATACAGTGTAATGTGCTTCGACTTTAGAAATTCCACACAATTAAACTGCGTGTAGGCATTCTTGCTGTATAACGGTAGTTTATGTGAAATTGTGGTCCGCATACGCCTAGGTGTTCAAATTATAAAATCCACGCAAATCATAGTAAATCATAGATAGTTTATATAAAAAGGTTTTAATTACCATGTCGGTTTATGTATGTGCAAAAGTAATGCCACCTGTAAAGATGTTTTCCCAAATAATGCTGGCTTCGGCAGCACGGTGTAATCGCGACAAAAATATATGTGCAGCCTTTATTATAAAATAATAGTTTGTACTAACTTAACAGTCCGTAGTAAATTTTCGTATATGATTTATGCCGGTACATGTTATTCCAAACGCAACGTTTACTAAGAGAAAATAAGTTCTCAATTATTAGAGATAGGAAAAATTCGCGATTCAATGACCTGTAGGCTAGACTCCACAGTCATGCGTATACTCGATCCTCAGCTGTGTGTTCATTGGCTGCTGCTCCATAGAGTAGCCAGTGTTACTTCACATCTGGCAGTATGTCACTCTCTACTTGTTTCCCTGCAAGTCTGCTATTTGCTCAGAGTCGTCCAAGGTGTGTCTAGCAGCGAACCAATTACAAAGTCAGCTTCAGTGTACACGTGTTTGATATCTATCTTGTCCTGAAATGAACTCGCGAAATGTTCCTATCCCTATCGTTTATGGAACAAAACATGTGCAAATATGTAGTCATATTTGAAAAGCATTAAAAACTAAGACATTAACAAGTTAGAATTATATTCCTGCCAAATTACTAGAAAAACAATTTCGAAACTAACGCTATTGTAACGTAGATATGTTTGTTGGGGCTGAAGTTACGTTCACAAGTTTTTGCTCAAGAGGGTGCGGGTTCTATTCCGCGTTGTAGCCTATTTGTTTTATATATAATATAAATAATAATCCTTATATTACTGTTATGGTACAAATAAAGGTATTCCCGATAGCATATTATATTTTTACATTCGCTATTTACCAATGTAATGGAAATACAATCGTACCTGTAATATTACATATACATCTTGCAATTCCACTTAGTAGGTTAATGTAATTATTCCAAGTAAAAGCAAGTATTCAGCTGGGTACTATTATCAAAGGTTTTACTTGTAAAAGTACAAGACAAAATGCAAATATATTTCCAAATGTACAGCACACACTTAATTCCGTGACATATGTGTTCTCGCAGTTGACGTATTGGGAGTGATGTTTCCAATGAAAGGGTGGCCCACACGGACGAGCGTTAATCACACCCATGTCCTACCCGATATTCCAAACCGGAACCACACACGCTCAACACTCAACTGACTGTGTCACAGAGGGCAGCCAATAGGTAAACCAGAACAGTCAGTGGTAATATGAACTTATTTAAAGTGAACAACAACCTGCTTATTTCACTGGAAATAATAGTAAGTTATAATTTACGTAATACATTCAGTGATTGTTCCACATTTTATGATTTTCTGCAGTGCAGGTTGGGATAAACCTGCATATATTGGCGCCTAATTAAATGCAGTTATTGGGGGAGGAGTTTTGAACGTTGATTTAAAACATGTACAGTTTAGCTGAGCAGATCACGTTCCAGCTACAACCTATCCTGAGCGAGATACCTCAGTTGTTTGTCATGGCAGCAAGACCAGAGAGCAGATAGCCCGTATCCCTGTCGAAAAAAGGATAAAGCGAAGTTAAAAATAAATATACTTAGGCGTGATGTCACGTGACGAGAGCATGTTTACTGTGTTCACTCCACGAGTGTTTTTCGCTCTTATTTAGTTATTCTTTTCACCTTCATGCTATCGGCTTTGCAAGTCATGCTATGTCATGTTCTCGTCACGTGACATCACACCTCGTATGTATATTTTTGCCTTCACTTTTTTTCCTGTTCGACGTATCAGTCGCTTTGTGCTCTCGTTGCTACGCAAAAAAATAAAAAGTATTTAGCACCAGGAAATGCTGGCTTTTAAAGAAACAGGTCACAATATCGTGGATTTTTTGAAATGGGAATCTAGCGTGTGATAAGGATACAAGGAAAATCATTTAATTTTAGCTTACATCCCTTGGAATGATAGGCTTATTAAATTGAAGGAATATCTGTCCATATGTACATTTGTATATCCTTTACTAATAACTTTTTTATCTTTCAGCAGATTTTGAACGTCATACTGACGCGAAAAATTTGCAACATCCTAAAGAGTGCTGACCAACTGAACGTTGGTACAACAATTGCTTGCTGGAGGAGTGTAGTTAAATCGATGAACTTTTGAAGGACGTCGGTCAACAGATAGAGTTTTACCATTCACTTCGTTGCACCGTGTGCAGCAAGGAACCAGATGGTATTGTGTACAACTGGAAGGTTGAATGTTTAGTACATGTGTAGCAGTCAAGCTATCTGCCATGCCTCGAAGACAGTTACGTTCCCTTGTGTACTCAAAGCTGTTTGAGAGGGGTTGTATCATGTGGCTTCGCAACGCGGGATGGAAATATCGACGGACTGTTGCACATGTTGGTCATGATACATCCGTTGTATGCCGATGTTATTGACTGTTGTCAGTTGAACAGGCCAATCTCGTCGACCATGTTCGGGACGGCCGCGTAGTACAGATGGACTTCAACATCGGTTCATTGTTAGGGCAGCAACTGCAGACCGTACCTCATCTACAGCAGAGGTCAGAGCGAATGTGGCACAAGCAGTGTCCAGACGCTCAACTGGGAACCGTCTACTTGCAGCTTGAATACGAGTACGCGTGCCTTTGGCCAGGCTTCCTCTTCTGCCACATCGACGTGCTTACATCTCGTGGCGTTGTGAAAAGATCTCCAAGAGTAATGAACTTCGCTCTATTGTGTTTAGCGATGTGTGCAATGTACACGTGGTGAGGATCAACTTCCAGAGTGCATTAGCTCCCAGAATACGGACCCAACTTCTGGAATCGTGATGCGGAGTGCAATAAGCTAAAATTCCCGTTCATGATTGGTGTTGGAGAATGAACTGTTAAACAGTGCCCGCTACATTCAGCACACTCTTCAGCATATTCTGGTCCTATTTCTTCATCGGCAAGGTGTTTTACTGTTTTTTTGCAGGAAAATGCTGGTCCACACACTACCGCTACTACTCGACATGATCTCCGTAGTGTTCGGCAACATCTCTGGCCACCACGATCCTCAGACCTCTCTGCGATTGAATATGTTTTGGACATGATGGGACGATGTTTGACCAAGTCTGTAAGGCTATCTACTAACCTTGCACAACTGTGACAATAGGTGCAAGAGGCTTGGAGCACTACACTACGGGATGATGTTCGTCACTATCTACATGCGAGAATACACTCCTGTTTAGATGCCCGTGGGCTAATACTGTCTACTGATGTAGCGGTTAGGACATTCAGTATTGGCTTCTATTGCTTGTTTTGGTCTAAATATTGTCGATCATGTAGTGTCATCAAGCTATTTACCTCTAGGTTGAATCGTGAATAAAGTGACATACACAGTCACGGTGTTGCAGTTCTTTCCGTCAGTGTTTCTATAGGAATATGATGCCAACAACGATCATTACGATGCAACATTTCTTAAAAGAACATCATTTGTATCCATAAAATTGTGAAAGTGCAAACTCCTCAGCAAATGAGTTTAGCTATATCAGTCCACGATGTATCAGTATGGACATATTACAGTTTTAGCAATGTAACATCCAGTATTTACCAACACACGATTATAATCACTTGTCACAATTCTGACTATGTGTTTATTATTCACTTGTATTACATGCAATGTTTCGCAACTTGTTTCCGAACAACCCTGACAATCTCCAGCAGGTTATTCCTGACGAAACAATACCACGAAAATGTCTGTACTCCTTTTTCCCTTAAGTGATTAGTAAGGGAGCTACGTGCTCCTAACAAAAAACCATGTTTGTGGATGTAATTGAGTAAAAAATATCAGGGACTAATCACGATTAAGCAACAAATCGGCGAAGAGTGTTTTGTAGAATGGAGCTATTACACCTGTGAAATTGTGGATGGTAATAACATCCCTCGTCATCAAGTAAATAGGGGTTGCCACCCCTATTTTAAGGAGTTAGCATGAAATTCAGGATCTCAACACCAACTTGATAATCCTTAATCACAGCTATCGGATGAAAGCCAGATTTCTTAACCAGCACAACTTACTCAGCTGAATTCGTCGTCAAGAAATGATCACATGTGATCGCCACGATCATGCTCAGATCATGACCAATATCAAAATCGTTCATAATTCAGTACCGACTTCGGTTGTGTAGTTTCCGTTGTGTACTACTGTGATCTCAACTTCCAGCTGCGTCGACTAAAGCTGGCAGAGCGCGGTGCGTTGAAAAACGCAACAAAATGACACTGATCTACATCGAGGTGTTGTGAGCACTGTATGTTCCGACCGAATGTTAGAACTCAAGATCACTGGTTATCCTTCGACCAATTTTAACTGGTTTTATGATGTCATACGGTGCAATACTGCATGAGATATCGGAATTCATAAATCTTTAAATGCTAGTGTTGGTTACACACATTCTTATTTTGTGTTATTTACAGCAGAATAAGAAACATTAGAATGAAAACTGTCCTCAGTTTTATGCAATTTACCAGCCAAAAAACCGAATAAACTCATCTTCTTGGTACAATCACTCTCAGACCTTACCAGGCACATAAACACATATCCGTCTCTCAGACTGAATGCATTTGAACAGCCCTAATGTATTGCATTCGTTAATCTGCTGTTTTCTAATACCCACCACAGACCGTGGTTATGACCTAATGGTGGATTATACCAGTATTTCTGTACGTAAACTGTTGTTTGGCCAGTTGATGCGCAAACCTCGCACTGGAATACTGGGGCCTCGACATACACCAAAGTAGGAACTGTGCAACACGCATCGCATGATATGGTCTTCAGAAGACACTACAAGGACTATTATTGACCCCACAACATGGATATTTGTGCCTTGTCTGGGTTTGGGAACGCTAGAACTGGACATGTAAAAGGATTAATCACAGTTGCTGAAGTTATACGCAGTAGACTGTTGAAACTTGTGCGATGGCATACAGACACTGAAAGAAAGATACAGTGGCAGACACCAAATAAATTTACTTAAAAGATTTGTTAGCGCATTGCAATACCTTGTTTACTCGCTCTTATTTCCCAACATCTTCATTAGTTCCCCTTGAACCAAATAAATCATTAAAAAAATTGGTTGAGCCGACCATTTGTTTGGTTGTCCCAACATCACCTACAATTATAAATTAAATATTGTGATTTACAGATAAATTATAAGTAGAAGTTCAGTTTAACAAAAAACTAGGTACTTTTAAGTAAACGAAAGTATAAAAGGCCGGTGATATTTCAAATGTCTGATCTAAAAAGTGTGAAGAACCCGCTAATGGGCTATAGTGTAAAAGGCCGAATCGCGAGGAAATGGGTATTGTCTACTAGTACCCACGAGCAAGTGACGTCACCATGCTCGCAGAAACACGCACCATACGAGGTTATCTATTTTTGTTCGGGGAACTTATGCTACCGTGTTTCTAAAATTAACATTATTTTTGTATGAGGTTTCTTACTTTAGGTGAATGGTGCACGCAAATCGTATATTTGTATGATTCTTGTCATAACTTGTAATACTGAGGATTTGTCAAATATTTGGCTCGACAAGAAGTAAATAACAATTTTGTGCACCTTCTTGCTCTGTTACAAATTCACTGTGTTCGTTATTTTCGGAGCACTGATGGACGGCATTGAAAATCTAACAACGTAAAAAGGCGTTGAAAATCATTATATGTGTCTCGTCGAGCCACAAATTTCGATAAACCCTTTGGAAAACGGCTTATATTAAAAATCGTGTAAAAATACTGCTTTCATGCACCATTCCCTTTAATGTAATTATTCCGATGTGAAAATGCCACAACCAGTTTTATTTTCCAGTGTGTCTGGTTTACACGGGATGTGCGTGAACATGAACACTTGAAATATCTGTGTAAACACGTAAACAGCACAACGATGGACAACGCTACCAGCGTGACGTCGTAATATAGGCCTACAAATTATAATATTTGATTCTCAGTTGTGAGCTGGCAGCAATGATCATGCGTGTATCGCATTCTTCACACAAATGACGCACACATTCTCGAGCAAAGCTGGAGTCACAATAACCCGACGAACACAATACGACACACCGACACGACGTCACAGCTCGACGGAATTTCTCACATTTACATTTTGTTCAGTGTTCACAATACCACGACGAAATCTGTCCTCAAGTTTGTTATTTGGCTGTTAGAAAATCCTAAAATGGCAAGTTATCCTATTAATATAAAATAATTACTTTTAAAATTCACGAAAAGCGAATAATTATTTTGCTTTTGACAATATTTGGATTTATACAAGAGAAAATATTTAAAATATTTAAAAACAAACCGAAACGTTATTTTGGAGGCAAATTAATTATTTATTTACTGCAGTAGGGAAATATGGACGAAATTTTTTTTATAATGTTGTATTTACATTTTTTTTGCACGCGCTTTGACGATCCCGACACGACGGAAAGTAGAAATAGAAGCTACTATTTTCGGGCTGTGGGGCCGCAATTATTGAGGCCATTCATGCCACCCATCCCCATACCTGCGCCGAAACCCATTCCACTACCAAAACCCATACCAGGCATCATGCCTAAACCATTCCCCATCAAACCGTTACCAGAACCTCCACTGAATCCCGCACCTGCGCCGAAACCCATGCCACTGCCCATGCCAGGCATAAAACCTAAACCATTTCCGAAAATGGGAGACATCCCTAAATTATTACCCCAAACACTGCTTCCGCATAACCCCATGCGAGCACCGACTCCAGCACCACCCATGCCAGCACCCATCCCTGTACTGAAACTCAAGCTACTGCCGGCATAAGGCATCATGCCGACACCGTTGTAAAACCTCCCTCCCATGTCGGAGCCAACGCCGAAGCCCATCTTGCTGTCGCCGCTTGAAGCTTGAGCTGCGGCACCCATTCGCTCGTCGCCGATGGACCTTTCGCCCGAGGTCAGGCCGTACGACTCGGGGGTTGCCCGTGTCGGCTTTGGTCGCCACGTCGCCCTTGGCTGTCCCGTAGACTTGCTCCAGCCTGGCCGACACAGGGGCGCCGCCGCCCATCGTCCCCACGTTGCCACCAGCAGCATAGCCGGAGTTCCTGTCGCTCGCCTCGCTGATGAAGCCGTACAGCTTGCTGATCTGTCGTCTCTTCTTGCTCGACATCAGGCTGGACGTCCTCCGCCTGCCTGCAGGTCGAGCAACGCGCAATCAATTACTGACTAGACATGGCCGTTACCTACCGTAAACTCTGTTCACGATCAAGTGAGCACTTTTGAAATCAACCTTGGAAAAAAGTCACTGCTCCTACCTGCATAATATTATAACATGTGCACTAAGTGACATGCGCCTGGTAAAGTTGGTAACGATTGAGGAAAATTAGTTCCATATCCGATGTTAACGTCGGATTAAAAGTGTGAGGACTTAAATTATTTATTTCGCTTCCTGTTTTTTTTTTTTAAATTGCACCGGAGTGTAAAAATAAGCAGATTTGTAAAATATTTACTTTTCTAATAACTTCACAGTTTGACTAGACCGACGCATAAATAAAGCTCTGAGGCCCATTGCAATGTTAATTTTACGTATGTTGGAGGAATACACAAAGTGCATGTAAGTAGATCTCAAGCAGGGTTTTCAAATGTGCCCATTTTACCGTGAATAGCTTATAATAGTTATAATGAACTACTTCAATTCGGTAACGTAATACCATATATTGAAGATGACGTAGACCGATCTTGGTATCTGCGCACGGCCAATCTCCGTGTCCCAACACTGAGCTGCTTTTCTGCCTATACGACTAGCAAACATATCGTGGATTGGATTTGTGGTACACAAGTGCTTTGAGATGTTTTTATACTTCCTGTAACCGATCTGTAATGCAGTTGGATTAAATTCAAAATGAGTACCTTATTTTATTTATATAATAGTGCTTACAATTTAAAACTCAAAAACAAACACGTTCGTCACTGTTGACCATGTAACTTTGACAGTTGTGTTCCTTTGGGGTAGGTCAGTGTTGGGTACATGCGCAGAAGACGAATAATCGGCATTACTCATCTTTAGCATATGAAAAACACGTTCCATTTTTATAACGTTTTTTTTCTGGAACGTCTTCGTTTGCCTCACTTACACCAACGCTTGACTACTGCGCAAGCGTAAAAGTCGTTTTTCTTTTTTAAACCCCTGGCTTGTAACTTTCAGCTTCCCCTACCACAATAGACAATTGAATACTATGCATGCGTAAAATTGAATTTTTTTTTGGAACGTCTTGGCTTGCAACTGTGCTCATGCCCAAACGTTATTTCTTGGAGTGCCAAGCTTTGGAACACTGAACAACGTAATCGCAATATCCCGGATCGTCGAGACAGGCGAGAAACGTTTCTCAACAACCTGTTACAAAAATAACAGTTTACTGGAACGTGTTTCTTGCTTGAAACTGGAACGACCGAATTCGTTTTATGAAAGTAACTGAAACATTTCCTGTGAAATCGTTGTTTGCGCGAATACGCATATCTCTTTAAATAAACGTTCTGGAAATACACATTTTCGACATAAAAAGAAAAAAAATGTGTTTGGCTGTGTTGGGGACACGGCCGGTTTTTTTTTTCGTTGACGCGCTCGGACGCCTTGATGTTTATTTTGCATTCCTAGCACCGCTTCGCGCTCGATCATATTGGGTTTAATGGGTATCACTGGAGTGCTTTTGTGATGCTCTTTCCAACCGTGTAGGATTTCTGTATTTCGACTTGGCTTTTTGACGAGAACAGACCGAAATTGTTTCCATTAAAAGCATACAACTTCGCCATAACCACGCCACAAATTTTTTTTATACACGCAATCGATTGACCTTGGCGAGAGCTGTCGATTGGAACTCAAACGAAGGTAGTAGCATCTCCTATTCAAAAGTTATCCTACGCGGAAGTTATGAGATGCGGCGAAACGTACTCAAAATTATGCCCCCCCCCACCCCCCGCTTCTCTCTCACTCTTCCTCTCCACGGCGCTCGATGATCCGCAGTCATCACTCAATCGAGTGGTGTAATTGAATTTTTAATGTAGACGATAGATTCGGAGCTGCAATGCCAAACTTTATCCCCCGTTCTTGTTATCATCTGGTTTTCTGGATTGCCTCCCGCCATGGTTGTAAATTTAAAGACGTATTCACGCCAAAAAAATTTATCCTTGCCCAATTTTTTTTTACTCTTACCATATTAATTGTATTCTTGGAGAAAATATTCGTGAAAATGGTCAGGTTTCGCATTTTTAAAGCTTGCCTATGAAGTGTTTCCTAAAGCTGTATCATACGGGCGTAGCTAAAACTGCGGGCTTCCATTGCGTGAAATAAAATCCCACTGTTACACATCTAACTTCCACAGTACAGCATCACGGCGTAAACACAGCGCGCCTTGCACGTAGGAGCGATGAGGCGCTAGGGGTGCGTGTTAATGTCGCCGTATCGCTCTCTCGCATGACCTTGAACGCGCAGATACATACTCCTCTTAATGGTGTTTAATGGTGTACCACATGTTGTTCAACAGTTGGGCATTGTCATTGCTTACTCTTTGTTCGCACAAAGATATTTCGAGCCCATATATATTTTTTTTTTTCATGAAAAGACACAATAAAAAGTTTTACTATTTTAGAATTGTACAAATAATGAAAATTAACTTAAGTACAGACATGAGATAATTCACACTGTAAGAAGTTGCCAAGAGCTACTCCAATGCGTAAGTAAAATCGCACAAAGGAATCAGTTTATTTTTTTCAATTTAAAAAGATTGTTAAAAATAAGGAAATACTTCCATATTTTTATTTGTCTCTTCCCTTGAATTTTTGTAAAATAACTTTTGCTAAGCATACATAGAAATTAATTAAGACCAGACCTTTCAGTTGCCCTTTTTTTAATGCTCTGCCAATAGCTTGGTTTATTTTATTTTTGTGTTACAAAAACAGTAAAAATTTCAGCTTTGAAACCATGTGATGTAAAAACATTTTATCTGAGGAAATAGTAGTCTACAAGCTGAAAAGTATGTGCAACCAATATAAAATAATAGATTTCTGGCGGGTTACGGTCTTAACAACGAGGGTGAAGAGAGGTGAGTGTAGAGCAGCTCCGGAACGCAATGGCGGCATGAAACGGGAGATCCCCGAGAAAACCCGCAGGCCAGCGACATCGCTGGGAGCTAAGACGCCAGGAATCGATCCCGGTTCCTCTTGGTGGGAGGCGAACGCTACAGTTGCTTCGCCTTTGAAAGACTGACGAGAGCACACAGCATTTGTTATATTTATTATATAGGCGGTTTGAGGTTAACATAAGCACTTTTCCACTTTTGAGGTCAACTTTTGACAAACTTTCACAACCTCCACCTTGCGTACATTTTAACAAGCACATCGACTGGCATGCCCTGCAAAGTTGGTATATGCTCTTCACTATAAAATACGCACTTTTAAAAGCCCTGCTTAAGATCTACTTGTGTGCACGTTGTGTATTATTCACCTTATGTACGATTAACATTGTCGTTGCAGTCATCATTTTATTCATGCGTCGGTCAAGTGAAACTGTGAAATTATTATTAAATTAAATATTTTACAAATCTGCTCATTTTTACACTCCCGTTCATTAAAAAAATACAGAAAGAGAAAGAAATAATTTAAGTCAACATAAATGGTCATCTAACACTTTTTATTCGACGTTAAGATATGGAACTACTTTCCCGTCCATCACTACCAACTTAAATGGGCACGTGTGACTCAGGGCACTAGTTAAAATATGTGCAGTTAGGAGCAGTGACTTTATTCTAAGGTTGATTTCTAAAGTGCTAAATTTTTCGTGAACAGCCTTTTAACAACAAACACGAGGAAAAAACCACACATTTATCTGGACAAAAATAAATAAACCAAAGTGTTTGCTAACCAACAGAATCTACTTGAGAAATGTACGTTGAGAATGCAAGTGTTTTTAATGGCCCGTCGATGGCTCCACACACGGGATTTCGGCTTCTCGAACGTACCTGAGATCTTTCTAGTTTCTCCTACAGATTTCATGTAGGTTTCTCATAAAGGAGTGGCAGGCAAGAGTAAAAGATGCGAAGACACCTCAGATACTACACTCCA